>CM062810.1:414876700-415498367 GCA_031772625.1 Pinus tabuliformis
GATGGTCGATTTGGCAATGGCACAGGCAGTGCATGATCTGATGTACTTCCCGACATCTTGTTGAAGATTTGGCCAATAGAAATACTTTTGCAGTACTACCAACGTTTTCTCAACCCCAAAATGCCCAGCAACCCAACTCTAGTGTGCTTCCAAAATCATCTTGGCACGCTCACTTGAAGGAACACAAAGGTGACCTAGTTGGCATAACAAGGCATCCTGGAGGTGAAAATCTGGAGCATGTTGACCCTCCAAGAGTGTCTAGTATGTGTGGCGAAATTCTGGGTTGCTTTTGTAGAGAAGTGGCGAATTAGAAATCTCGTGCCCACAATAGTTGATCACTGTGGTTAATGCCATGATCGGTGGTCGACTAAGGCAATATGCAACATTATTGTTGTTGCCCTTCTTATAATTGATATTCAAATGGAACTGTTGCAGGTATGTGGACCAATTCTGATGTCGATCATTCTGAAATTTCCATTGGGTCTGTATGAACTGCAGGGGTCGATGGTCCGTGTGGATGACTGTTTCCTTCCCCAAAATGTAATGCTTCCATTGCCAGCAGGCCTGCACAATTGTTATAGAAATATTTAGGCACTGCAACCCCAATCACATATGTCCATAAGCCAAGGGCTTCTGAGTCCCTAAAAGTGTTGTTTCATGCCCTAAAGGAACAAGGTCAGCTGATTACATCATCTCCCAGAAGTTCTCCACAGAAAACTGCTCAGAACTGGTCAAAACTGGACCATACAGATTGCCCAGTGCTAAGGGTGTGATGCATCTCACCTGCTCAGTGTAAAAAGTGTGATGCATACTAGAAAGCCCTTTTGTAGGGTGCGATGGGCGAGAGTAGACAAATGGCAAAGACAGTTTGCAAGGTGGATGATCATGGAATCTTCCAGAAACTTCTCCTATGACACTTGCCTCTCTGAATTCGCCCAAGGATGAGTAAGAGATCATCAATCTCCAAGTGGAATCAAGAACTATCAGAGAGAAGACACTAATCAAAATCCCAGAAGCTGACTCACCCCCTTGCCATCATCTATATATGGATCCCTCATCCCAGAGATCCAAAGGCTGGAATTTTGTATCTTGTAAGGAAGTGTTGTTGGTTTCCTAGTGGAACATCATAGTGTTGGGTGATTTAAGCTTTTCATGAGGTGAAGAAGGGCTTTCATGCTGGGAGGATGACGTTGGGTCAGATCAATGGGTTGTAATCCTCTCTTCTAATCTTTACATCAATAAAGCTATTCAAGTTTTCCTCCACATTCTTGTATGTTTGATGATATATGCATTTGTGTGGTCAATATATATCTGGTCCTATATTGTTTATGATTGTAGATCTCTGCACTTTGAAGGTATTATGTTGCTTTGACTTTACAGGTACTCTTTGAAGCGGAGTGGTCAAGGAAAGAGCAGCAAAGATCTGTCAGAGAGGAGAAGGAACAAGCAAGGAACCGAGCGAAAGATTGAGGTTGGTATTCTTTGCTCCTCCCCTATCTACTTCTCGTAAAGGAAAACGAAAGTAACTTTAATCTGTTTGTTTCTAAGATAGCTACCCGTCTTAGTGGGACTAGCAGCTCTGCATAGACACTAGATTTCCCGAAAAAAAAATGGCAACTCTACTGGGGAGCGAATAGCTTGTTTGCTTGTCTATATTTTTTTGCTTTATAAACGACAGACGGAGCCTGAAGTCAAGCCAGCTAGCCTTCAAACTGCATTTACTAGTGCAAAGTAGATCAATGCTGCTTTAGTCTATCTCTGGGTTTTGTTTATAAACTGAACAATTGATTTTCAAACATCCTAATTGCCCTGGTGGTGGCTCAAGTAGCCTCATTAGATCAGCCCCTGTGATTTGCATTTACTGACTATCATCAGCTCGGCCTAAATCCCTGAACTAAGCTGCAAACTGTGACCAAGAACCAAGTTGAAGTCTCGTCCCTGGACCATCGCACCCTCTCCTCTTGGGAATCTAGATGCATCGCACCTCCCGTGTGCAGTAGGGGCAATGCATCGCTCTTTCCCTGTGTTACAGGTGCGATGATTAGATAAGACCTCTTCTGCTTCTAGATTTTGGTTTTTTCCTCACTCTCTTTAGCTTTATTCAGGAGTTTTGATGTCTGTGATCAGTATACCACTGTGGAAACTCCCTTCCTTTGCATGATTCAGCCTCCATAGTACAAAGAACTGTAAATGTTTTTATGTATTGTTCACCATTTACGGTTCTCCTTTACAAAGAAGTAGCGTAATCAAACTGTCGTCTTTTGATTTGGAAGTGTCGCAAGTGTCGTTTTCAGTCAAAGAAAAGAATCCTACTATTCTTGATGGTCGATTACACTGTTACTCTTGTATTTGATTTGAATTAGTAGTTTTTCAAGTGTCGAAAGCAGTTTTCAATTCAAAATCGCAAAGTGTCGTCATTATCTTCCTTTCGTCTTTTGAAAAGAAAATCGTTAGTACTGTCACTTGAAACGATTCAGATTTGTACTTAGCATTCTTTTTGTCATTCACACATTAAGAAAGCGAAAACAAATACATGCATGTGCATTTTCATTTAGACTGCTTGTTGATTTTGATTTAGGACAGTGCATCTAGTGTGTGCTCTCTGCTCTATGTTGAAAGAATCCCGCTTCTCTTTCCTTAGTAGCTAGGATTTTCATTGCAAAAATAAGATTACATGATTGTTTATCATCTTAGATTGCATTTTAGGAATTATATATCTACATCACGTAGTGAACCTGAAAGGAAAACTTCTTAAGAAAGATCAACTGTAAAATAAATTCAATGAACATAAAAATGATTTGGAACCTAACGCACAACATTTAGAAGTCTAGGCTAGAGACGTATCCCAGCGTCGTAAAGCCTGGTAACTATCACTTTCATCGTAGGTTGGGTGATTCCTCCTCTTTGAGATGACAAGTGCCAGTACGGACTTGTGCTCCCACGTATTGTCGAGTATATATTAGGAGACCACAATAGGCTATATCCTTTATCCTTAGGAAGTGGTGTCTGTCGTCCTATCGATTGCAATGTACTGAACACAGCATTCGGGAAGATTGACTGTCGTACCGTAAAAATTATTTTGCAGTTTTGCGATTGGTTTGGTAATCCCTCTGTCTAGATTTCAAGAGTAGTCTCTTTCGTTCCTCTTTAGACTCCTTAAAGGAAAAGGTCCATCTGAGCACTTTTCACTTCCGACTCATTAAAAATCGAAGACGACTAGAGTCATCTTTAGCTTTTTCTCAACTCTTAAAAATTGAAAAAGCAAGTTGTGGCAAAGCATCTAAAATTTATTTTAATCGGAATAACGTCACTGTTCCCTCATTGGTCTTAGGTTGAGAAAAATGGAGTCCACCAACCAAGGATTTCCCCTTTAGGGAAATCCTAGTCCTTTCTTCCCTTGGGGAAATGTTGGTGCACCTCATATGGCCACATTGTCCCTCCCAGGACTAACAATCGGCCTGCCAATATGGCTCTTCTCGACCTCTCTCATTCAAACCTCCGCGATTCCTGAGCAATCAAGTCAACAACTAGATGATACTAAAGTTACCCCCCAACCTTCTGCTTCACTTGTTTCTCCCTCCCCTCCTTCCTCTTCGCTTGGTGAAGGTTGTAAAGCTAAAAACCAAGTAACTGAGAAGAAGAAGAAAGGGAAGGAGAAAAAGAAGGAGCCAAAATCAAAAAGGGGAAACTGTGCATCATTTAGCGAAAATCCACACACTGCACTATCCAAACCCAAATCCACATGCATCATTTGCAAAGGGGATCACTATCATCGAGATTGTCCTTGCATCCCTCGGATCTTAAGGGACTGGTCTCCTCATTTGCATAATCTGGTGTCATCAACCTTTGACAATCATGTTGAGAGTACACCATCAACTAGTGAAAACGAAGTCTTTGGACAGAAAGGAAAATGTAAATTTCCTTGCAAACTGTGTGAAGGAAATCATGCCATCCACCGTTGTCCCTTCCTGGATGAAGCTAAAAGAGTCTTAGATAACCGTCTTGCTTCACCGCTATGGTTTCCTCCTGGGTACAAGAAACTCTTGCCGAGTCTATCGCTAGTTGAAAATCCGACTGACACAACTTTGTGGTCGGTCGAAGCATCTATCATTGAAGATAAACCCTCTGAATCCATACCAGACGAAAGTCAAAATGTTGAGGTGGCAGCCGACCCGGTCTTGTCTTCGGAACTTCCTTCTTCAGATGATACAGTCACCGAAGAGAATGAGAATGACACCGTTCAAATTCTTTTCGTAAACACAGACTCCGATGAACATGGGGGAAATCTACCCATTCCTTTACTGCAGGAAGGAAGTTCATCAAGGTCATATGCGGCCATTTATTCGGTCCCACCTCCAAGCAACCTAGTTGTTTCCTTCGACTAGAATCTACTAGGCAGACCCCGTCTACCGTCTAATGTACCATTCTGAATCATTGTACAAGCTTACATAATGGTCATGGTTGGTACCATCATAGATGAAGGGGCTTCTGTGAGTATCCTTTCCTCAACTTCTTGGAAAGCACTTGGTTCGCCATCGCTTCTGTCTGAGATGCGAAATCTAACATACTTTGACAAAGGAACCAGTCGACCGTTAGGGATCCTTCCAAGTTTGCCAATAACTTTGAGAGGGAAAACTATGTATCTGAACATAATGGTAGTCCAAGGACCTTTAGATTATAATCTGCTCCTTGGGCGTGACTATATTTATAGCAGGGGAGCCATTGTCTCCTCACTCTTTCGAGTAATGTGTTTTCCGCATGAAGGCCGAATGGTCCAGCTCTTAGACCAGATTTCATTCCCCGGCTCACACATAGTTAATAGTCAAATTCCATCCCTAACTGGTCTTTTCACGTAAGGAATGTCTCATCAATCTCCAGTCTTTCCACCTGAAGAACGTGAGTAATTCGGTGGCCATGACTGAAACCCAAGGGGCATGCACCCTAGTCTACTTCGGCAGGGAAACTTCAGGTATAGGGTAGGTTTCCGCGTAGGAATATGACTATTTTGACACGCCCATCCGTTTAGGAAAATGGGGTTGGACTGGAATAAGATACCTCCGTTAGAAGGTAGGCCTTTCCCGATAAAACAAATGTTTTGTCTACAAATTGAAGGGTAACCTGGAAACTCTATTTCACTATACCTGGGGGCATGCAAACCTTTTTCCATGCAAGTCAAAAGCGACCAGCGTAACGCTAACTTTATAGTTTCTGCTAACTTCAACTGCTTAAGTTAGGTGATTGTTCAGATCGACCATTCACCTTTGCAGGGGCCAAATGGTGCCAGCAAAGTAAAGGAAGAGTTTTCCTACCTAATCTTAGTAGTTAATTAAACCCTAGTATAGTATTTGGTCGTTCCTAGCTTGCATAATAAAAGGATCCGGAGCAAAGTTTCGAATGGTGCAAGCTCCCTAAAAATTGAACCTATCGATGAGACATCCTTATTATACGACTGGCACGAGCAGTTTTTATGCGAAGTTCAAGCTCGTTAAAAATTAAACCTAAGCAATGAGCAAATGTTCCCCCAGAGTTTAAGCTCATTAAAAAATGAACCAACCTCCGGTAAATAACCATTGCGAATGCATTATCATCAGCTTTTGAGCCCTAGTTGTGTTCTTACCATCACCTCCACTCTGATTTAGCCGATCATACGCCTCCATTTGATTGTTTACCTTTTTGAGGAACAACTGCGATGAGTGATTCTGTTAGCCATCCTTGTGACACTACCATGATTTGAAAATTCCAAACCTTACCTGGAATCAGCAGCTACCCGAAAATATCACTCGTTCCTCAAAAAACGAGTCTCCTTTAAGCTCTTTTCATCTGACTCATAAAATATGAAAAGATTGCCGAGCAATTGGCCTCTCCAGCTCGTTAAAGCTATCAGAAGTGCTATCCCTCCTCTAGATTTTAATCTTTTTGGACCTGAGGGATTATTACACAAAAAGATCGAGCGCTTGTCTTGTTCGGCTCGTTAAAACTATCGAAAATTCATCCCTTTCGTATTATTTTATACTTTTTCGGACTTAAGGGATTATATGATGAAAAAGGATTACTGGAGTTTCCTTTCCGTCCCTTTTCAGACTCTCTAAAATTGAAAAAGGACCGAGTTGTATTTGTCATTAAACTCGTTAAAACCAATAGCGACAAACTTGTCCATAGAGACAAGAACGAGTTTCACTATCGCTAGGCTTGTTAAAACATAGCAACGGGTTTGCTCGAAGGGAAAATTATAGAACAAGCATATGTTATCCTCCTCAAGCTTGATAAAAATAAAGAGGTACTAGTCAGCAATGACTGGGGAAAATTGGGAAGAAAACTTGAAGAAACTTTATTCGTAGCGAGTCGCTCTTGAGAATGACACTTTCACTCCATCACCATGATTGAGTCGGGTTGGGTTATTCCGTTCACCGGTCATACTACCATTGGTCCATCGTACCATCCATATTTGGGGTTAACGCTACCAATCCTCTATGTAAACACCCACAGAGCTGTGCCGGTTTTGGGTCATGGGAGGCAATATTTCCCATCTGTCTTCTCCCACATCGTATGCTTCCGCAGTCGCCAGAGAGTTCCCGTGCTCATCTTGGCCACCAGCCACGTAGATAAGCCCTTTCGAAGAAGAAGCTGCACACGCGAACATGGTTCGACCCGTGGACATGTCAGCTCCGCGGCGCCATTCTTTGGACACAAAATCATAAATGATGACAAGAACCTTCAAGCGACTCGGCCTCTCCAATTCGTCAAAACATTCTCCAAATGCGACAAGCTTCCCATTCACAGAAACGAACTGCCACCTATATACAAAGCGTAAAGGGTTCGGGTATCCTTGCCGAAGAATAATGGCTATCGTTTCACAGGTGCCCTCACGAGGGTCGTATAAAATTGGTGCATTATAATAGTGACCAACAGTTGAGTGAAATAGACATATCAAATGTTGGGTCGTGCCACAGGTCTTTCTGTCCTCATAAAACTGCGCACTGCGCATCATTTCCTTCCAGCTTCTGCACACATCCTTCAACTCATCGTGTAATATGTAAGGAACGCGCAACAACACCTGTCGTTGGACATCAGCAGGAATATTTGGAAAATCCTCCATTACCGGCAAAGCTGCGGGGATGGATGACAATTACAGATGAGTGCTACCCTTGCTTCAAGGAAACCTTCTCTTATGTGTATATCGAACTATTTTGATTTTATTGATAAACTATAAAGTTGGTCGTTGTGTGAAGTATTGGCCGACATTATTCGTTACCATTTTTCTCTTTCGCCATCCATACCTAGGGCACTGAAAGCAATTGCCATAACACCAATATGCGCCTAACTCAGATCTATCACCCCACCCCCGTAACATCTTTATGCTAACTAAAACATAAAGATGTTTTTCATTTTCTAATATACGGTTGTAATTAATGTAAATGTCGAAGGTAAACTAACCTCGTAAGGAAAATATAACAATAATAAAAGCATTAAAGATGTTATCTAATAAACATTCATTTACATTTCCTCACTCATAATAAATACTATGTGATTTAAGATAACATAAAATTAATTACATATGGTTAGGCATAAAAACACTTAGTTCATAATACATTTCACATTGTTAAAACTAGAAAAATCATAAAACCTAGTTAAACAATAACTTTATTTATTTATTTTTGAAGTTAGGAATTTAATGCATTAAATTAAATAAGGACTATCTAGACCAAAATTTTTCTACTTGTAGCTTTCTTGTGTTCCATAGTCATGATGTTGTTAAGACCTCGTCTTAAAACTAGAGCATCTTGTACATACAAACTTATAAAAACATGTTGGTTATGTAAGAAATAATTAGCTACACTTTCATCATTGTATATTCTGAGAGTTTCATATTGAATTCTAAGATATTGTAGTTTTGCACGTTTTATCTGATTGTCTCCTTCATAACTTAGAATGATCTTGTCCCATATTTCTTTGGCGGTTTCGAATTGCATAACCTTGATGAATTCTGATTGTGATAGACTCCCCAATAGAGTATTGACAACCTTTGCATTTGTTTAATATTGCTTTTTACCTGTCGTATCTGTAGGAGTTGCTGATGGAAATGTGTATCCTCCTTCCACGATATTCCAAACTTCTATTCCAAGAGATTGAAGATAGCCTATGGTTCTTACCTTCCAATAGACAAAGTTGCTCCCATCAAAGATTGGTGGCCTCATGGACGCCTCTTTTTCGTAGTTGCTCATGATGATAGATCTCCCTTCAAGCGATCAAGCTTCTTTTGAAGGACCTACTCTGATACCAATTGTTGGAAATAATACTAAGAGGGGGGTGAATCAGTATTATCAATTTAATAATATTTCATTTCCATAAACAGATTTATATACACAACTTCGGTTAATGCAACTTGCGTATATACGCAAATATGTTTAGAACAACCAGTGTACACCTTGTAAACTTATAATTTAGTCAGTTGATCTTTAATTTGTGTATCAGAACCATATAAGCAGTAACAGGTACAGTAAAAATAGATCAGACAATCACACACAAGAACACGATATATATGGTGGAAATCTAATGTGGGTGAAAACCTCTGGCTGCAATTCGTCTCTATATTCTTTTAATAAGAAACTTGTTTTTACAATATTTTTGTATTGGTGCAGTCTTATACCAGTACGCATGCTTCTACCTGCATAAGGCTACAGCCTTCTCTCGTTCTCCAACTTCTCATGGAAGGGAGCTACAACCCCCTTTAGCTCTTGTACTAGTTGATGTACTAGTACATAGGTTCTGACCTACAGAAGGCTACAACCTTCTCTTTTCTTCCAAGGACCGTGTTTCATAAATTTTCAGACTCGATCCATCAATAGCATCAATCAAATATCAAAATATATCTGCATCAATCAATCTCCCTTGCATTAACCAAAACTCAATCAAACAACCACTTCTTTGAATGTTGTAACCAGAATACAGTAATAGTACCAGAACCTAGAACACTGCAACAGTAAACAGAAGTAGCTAAAACATATTTTATGAGATGTACGCTACTTCAATATGTATAACTTGTGTGCATGTGCCGCTATATGAATGCAAACCTACGTATACGCTGTTTTGAATTACTGAACCAGTGTGTATACACGCCTTTGCTATACTGAACCTGCATACAGATCTGTAAAAGATGATTTACCCTTTTCAACTATTCAGACATCAGTTATACCCAGATCATCAGATTTATAGATCAATACATGCACCAAATATAAAAGATCAAAATCACACAAAGATACTTCTCTTCAAGCCTTAAGATCTTGACCCATCAATAGAACTTATCCTTCTTCTAGCGCTCAGGTTCCTCCTTGATTCAGATCCAGCTATGCATCATAACCCAATCACCAGTATTCTAGATCTTGCTCTTCATTAGATATTCAATTCTTGAGTGCCTTTGCCTAATGATCTCCTCCTCCTTTTATAGTCTTAGGCCTTACTCAATACCATGGTCCAAAACCACTTAGAAGCAATACCTTGGACCAAATACCTGGGTTCAATACTTCGGTCAAGATACCTTGGATCAATACCTTGAATAAAAATACCATGGACCAAAACCACGTTTTCGAACATGTACGTGCTTTTCCTTGCGTGAAAGTGCGTGTATACGCATACGTGCCTTTTGGTCTGCAATCCCACGTGTAGACGTAATTTGGTCAAGGGGAACCTGTGTATACCTCTTTTTCTTTCATTCTGTGATCCTGAACTGTGATCTGTCATATGAGCGAATTTCCATCAAGGATAACACTTGTGACATAGCGCCAAGCCTATGTTCATAATGCCAACAACCACATCATGGGCATAGCACGTAGTACCCATTTCAATGCCTCCAAACATTGTTGTTCTAGCAACTCCCTTTCAAATCTATTCAAGAAAACATCTACCTCAATTAACCCATCATAAGTAGGAAGATCCCTCACTTTCGTTGATACGTAGTGCAACAATCTCATCATCATGTTGCAGTTCAGCGTGGTTACCTCATGTAATTGGTTCTGCCATCGCTCCATCTCTTCATCTGAATCCGATGTATAGGAGCTTCCGCGCTCCCATGAGATTCGTCCATCCGCGGTGATATTTACCCAGTCTTGCTCTCGCGTGGTTATCTTGTAGATGCAGTTGATCTGAATTTAAACAGGAACGCAACAAACTAGAAAGATAACCATAAACATAGAGATGCAACAAAAATAATACTTCATTTCATTAATGTAAAATACTGAAATATGCTTATAAACAGAAATGGAAATAAACCAGCTAGGGCGATGGTAGATTATCTCTAAGAAGAGATGTGGTGGCTACATTCTTCTGAACTGTGTTACAATGAGGCTCAAAGGCATATTTATTGTTGAGAAACAATGGAAAACCCCAAACATCCAAAAACTTAACCCTAGAAGATGAAACGCCAAACTATGGGTCCTATTTGGGTAAATTGGTACATCAACTTCCCGAGGTCATAACTTTGGCATACGATCTCCGTTTGACGCACATAATACCTCATTAGAAATATCTGTCCGAGAACTAGAACTTTGGGAAGAGCAACATCGGTCCATGGACCCATGTTGCTCCCAGTTTTCCCAAAAAATGTCATTTAGGAGCTCAAAACGGCTCCGGAAGTTCAGGACCTGAAAAACTGCTAAAAATTGTAAATTGTGCTACAATTAAGGAAACTGAAAAGTTGAAAGAAACAATGGTGGGGGTCCAAGTGGACTTGGTCGGTGAACATCAATATCCACCTGGACCATTCCTCCCACCTTAGGAAGCAATAGTCCCCATTGGTTGAGTTCCTCAATGAGATGAGGAAACTTCTGCTAAACTTGGTCCCTAGTGAGCCACTTGCCCTAGTGTAGGAGTTGACCTGCTTTAACAACTCGATACAATTGGATATTCCGTTGGTGAGTGTGCTTGATCTGTGTGTCCATGATCCGATCAGTTTCAGCTTGTTCCATGCAATCTAGATTTAACTCTGTGGGTGTGAATTGTTCTGCAATATCGGATGTGTCTAGTAAAGGTGGAAAGTATGGCCAAAGGCGGTCCACATTGAACACTAGGTGCAGGCCAAGGAATGGGAGAATGTTGAGCCCAAATGCATTGTCTCCCACAACCTTGGTAATGGTGTAAGGACCATATCGGAGTGGTCTGAGTTTCCAATATGCTCCAGCAAGGCGTTCCTTTTGCAAATGCAACCAAACATTTTCACCCACCTGAAACTTGTGTGGCACCCGATGTTGATCATGTCGCTACTTATACTTGGAATTTGATTTCTCCAGAATGTCATGGACCTACTAGTGAATATGTTGGATGTGCTGAATGAAGTTGTTTGCCTTATCTGTTTCAGACTGGACATGAATTGAATCTGCGTGAGTAGCTGCAAATGGCATGGCCACATCAATGGGAGACAATGGTTGGAATCCCAAGCCACCTGAAAAGGGTTGTGGCCAGTCGAGCGGTGGAGAGCCCGGTTGTAGTTGTGTTGAACATAGGGGAGGCTCTGTCCCATGTGCTTGGATGCATTGAGTTGTACATGCGCATAATGTGTATGATCATCCTGTTGACAACCTCTGTCTGGCCATCAGTTTTAGGATGGAAGGCTGTGGACTTAGTGAGTTTGGTGTCCGGCATCGACCGGAGACTAGACCAAAATGTACTAAGGAACCTACTGTCCCGATCTGAGATGATAGACTATGGGATCCCAAAGTGTACCCACACTCTTTCAAAGAAGATTTTAGCAGTGGCATCTGTCATGATATTCTTCTTGCAAGCCGCCATAATGGCCAGCTTCAAGAATCTGTCGATGACCACAAAAACACAGTCATTTCCATGCTTATTGGACGGAAGGCTGGACATGTAATCCATGGAGATAGATTCCCAAGGTAGACTAGGGGCAGGAAGTGGGGTATAGAGGCCTTGTTTCTTGATGGTCGGTTTGGCAATGGCGCAGGCAGTGCATGATCTGATGTACTTCCCGACATCTTGTTGAAGATTTGGCCAATAGAAATACTTTTGCAGTACTACCAACGTTTTCTCGACCCTGAAATGCCCAGCAACCCAACTCTAGTGTGCTTCCAAAATCATCTTGGCACACTCACTTGAAGGAACACAAAGGTGACCTAGTTGGCATAACAAGGCATCCTGGAGGTGAAAATCTGGAGCATGTTGACCCTCCAAGAGTGTCTAGTATGTGTGGCCAAATTCTGGGTTGCTTTTGTAGAGAAGTGGCGAATTAGAAATCTCGTGCCCACAAGAGTTGAGCACTGTGGTTAATGCCATGATCAGTGGTCGACTGAGGCAATATGCAACATTATTGGTGCTACCCTTCTTATAATTGATATTCAAATGGAACTGTTGAGGGTATGTGGACCAATTCTCATGGCGATCATTCTGCAATTTCCTTTGGGTCTGTATGAACTGCAGGGGTCGATGGTCCGTGTGGATGACTGTTTCCTTCCCCAAAATGTAATGCTTCCATTGCCAGCAGGCCTGCACAATTGTTATAGAAATATTTAGGCACTGCAACCGCAATCACATATGTCCATAAACCAAGGGCTTCTAAGTCCCTAAAAGTGTTGTTTCATGCCCTAAAGGAACAAGGTCAGCTGATTACATCATCTCCCAGAAGTTCTCCACAGAAAACTGCTCAAAACTGGTCAAAACTAGACCATACAGATTGCCTAGTGCTAAGGGTGTGATGCATCTCACCTGCTCAGTGTAAAAAGTGCGATGCATACTAGAAACCCCTTTTGTAGGGTGCGATGGGCGAGAGTAAACAAATGGAAAAGACAGTTTTCAAGGTGGATGATCATGGAATCTTCCAGAAACTTCTCCTGTGACACTTGCCTCTCTGAATTCGCCCAGGGATGAGTAAGAGATCATCAATCTCCAAGTGGAATCAAGAACTATCAGAGAGAAGACACTAATCAAAATCCTAGAAGCTGACTCACCCCCTTGCAATCATCTATATATGGATCCCTCATCCTAGAGATCCAAAGGCTGAAATTTTGTATCTTGTAAGGAAGTGTTGTTGGTTTCCTGGTGGAACATCATAGTGTTGGGTGATCTAAGCTTTTCATGAGGTGAAGAAGGGCTTTCATGCTGGGAGGATGACGTTGGGTCAGATCAATGGGTTGTAATCCTCTCTTCTAATCTTTACATCAATAAAGCTATTCAAGATTTCCTCCACATTCTTGTATGTTTGATGATATATGCATTTGTGTGGTCAATATATATCTAGTCCTATATTGTTTATGATTGTAGATCTCTACACTTTGAAGGTATTCTGTTGCTTTGACTTTACAGTTACTCTTTGAAGCGGAGTGGTCAAGGAAAGAGCGGCAAAGATCTGTCGGAGAAGAGAAGGAACAAGCAAGGAACCAAGCGAAAGATCGAGGTTGGTACTCTTTGCTCCTCCCCTATCTACTTCTCGTAAAGGAAAATGAAAGTAACTTTAATCTGTTTGTTTCTAAGATAGCTACCCGTCTTAGTGGGACTAGCAGCTTTGCATAGACACTAGATTTCCCAATAACAAAATGGCGACTCTACTGGGGAGCGAATAGCTTGTTTGCTTGTCTATATTTTTTTGCTTTATAAACGACAGACGGAGCCTGAAGTCAAGCCAGCTAGCCTTTGAACTGCATTTACTAGTGCAAAGTAGATCAATGCTACTTCATTCTATCTCTGGGTTTTATTTATAAACTCAACAATTGATTTGCAAACATCCTAATTGCCCTGGTGGTGGTTCAAGTAGCCTCATTAGATCAGCCCCTGTGATTTGCATTTACTGACTATCATCAGCTCAGCCTAAATCCCTAAACTAAGTTGCAAACTGTGACCAAGAACCAAGTTGAAGTCTCGTCCCTGGACCATCGCACCCTCTCCTCTTGGCAATATGGATGCATCGCACCTCCTGTGTGCAGTAGGGGCGATGCATCGCTCTTTCCCTGTGTTACAGGTGCGATGATTAGATAAGACCTCTTTTACTTATAGATTTTAGTTTTTTGCTCACTCTCTTCAGCTTTATTCAGGAGTTTTGTTGTCTATGATCAATATACCACTGTGGAAACTCCCTTCCTTTGCATGATTCAGCCTCCATAGTACAAAATCTGTAAACGTTTTTATGTATTGTTTGCCATTTACGGTTCTCCTTTACAAAGAAGTAGCGTAATCAAACTGTCGTCTTTTGATTTGGAAGTGTTGCAAGTGTCATTTTCAGTCAAAGAAAAGAATCCTACTATTCTTGATGGTTGATTACACTATTACTCTTGTATTTGATTTGAATTAGTATTTTTTCAAGTGTCAAAAGTAGTTTTCAATTCAAAATCGTAAAGTGTCGTCATTATCTTCCTTTCGTCTTTTGAAAAGAAAATCGTTAGTACTGTCGCTCAAAACGATTCAGATTTGTACTTAGCATTCTTTTTGTCATTCACACATTAAGAAAGCGAAAACAAATACATGCATGCGCATTTTCATTTAGACTGCTTGTTGATTTTGATTTAGGACAGTGCATCTAGTGTGTTCTCTCTGCTCTATGTTGAAAGAATCCCACTTCTCTTTCCTTAGTAGCTAGGATTTTCATTGCAAAAAGAAGATTACATGATTGTTTATCATCTTAGATTGCATTTTAGGAATTGTATATCTACATCACGCAGTGAACCTGAAAGACAAACTTCTTAAGAAAGATCAACTGTAAAATAAATTCAATGAACATAAAAATGCTTTGGAACCTAACGCACAACATTTAGAAGTCTAGGCTAGAGACGTATCCTAGCGTCGTAAAGCCTGGTAACTATCGCTTTCATCATAGGTTGGGTGATTCCTCCTCTTTGAGACGACAAGTGCTAGTACGAACTTGTGCTCCCACGTACTGTCGTGTATATATTAGGAGACCACAATAGGCTATATCCTTTATCCTTAGGAAGCCGTGTCTGTCGTCCTATCGATCGCAATGCACTAAACACAGCATTCAGGAAGATTGACTACCGTACCGTAAAAATATTTCTGCAGTTTTGCGATTGGTTTGGTAATCCCTCTGTCTAGATTTCCAGAGTAGTCTCTTTCGTTCCTTTTCAGACTCCTTAAAGGAAAAGGTCCATCTAAGCACTTGTCACTTCCAGCTCATTAAAAATCGAAGACGACTAGAGTCATCTTTAGCTTTTTCTAGACTCTTAAAAATTGAAAAAGCAAGTTGTGTCAAAGCGTCTAAATTTTATTTTAATTGGAATAACGTCACTGTTCCCTCGTTGGTATTAGGTTGAGAAAAATGGAGTCCACCAACCAAGGATTTCCCCTTTAGGGAAATCCTAGTCCTTTCTCCCCTTGGGGAAATGTTGGTGCACCTCATATGGCCACATTTTCCCTCCCAGGACTGAAAATCGGCCTGCCAATATGGCTCTTCTCAACCTCTGTCGTTCAAACCTCCACGATTCCTAAGCAATCAAGTCAGCAACTAGATGATACTAAAGTTACCCCCCAACTTTCTCCTTCACTTGTTTCTCCCTCCCCTCCTTCCTCTTCGCTTGGTGAAGTTGGTAAAGCTAAAAACCAAGTAACTAATAAGAACAAGAAAGGGAAGGAGAAAAAGAAGAAGGAGCCAAAATCAAAAAGGGGCAACCGTGCATCATCTGGCGAAAATCCACACACTGCACCATCCAAACCCAAATCCACATGCATCATTTGCAAAGGGGACGACTATCATCGAGATTGTCCTTGCATCCCTCGGACCTTAAGGGACTGGTCTCCTCATTTGCACAATCTGGTGTCATCAACCTTTGAGAATCATGTTGAGAGTACACCATCAACTAGTGAAAACGAAGTCTCTGGACAAAAAGGAAAATGTAAATTTCCTTTCAAACTGTGTGAAGAAAATCATGTCATCCACCGTTTTCCCTTCCCGGATGAAGCTAAAAGATTCTTAGATAACCGTCCTGCTTCACCGCTATGGCTTCCTCCTGGGTACAAGAAACTCTTGCCGAGTCTATCGCTAGTTGAAAATTCGACTAACACAACTTTGTGGTCAGTCGAAGCATATATCATTGAAGATAAACCCTTTGAATCCATACCAGACGAAAGTCAAAATGTTGAGGTGGCAGTCGACCCGGTCTTGTCTTCGGAAGTTCCTTCTTCAAATGATACAGTCACCGAAGAGAATGAGAACAACACCGTTCAAATTCTTTTCGTAAACACAGACTCCGATGAACATGGGGGCAATCTACCCATTCCTTTACTGCAGGAAGGAAGTTCATCAAGGTCATATCCGGCCTTTTATTCGGTCCCACGTCCAAGCAACCTAGTTGTTTCCTTCGACTGGAATCTACTAGGCAGACCCCGTCTACCGTCTAATGTACCATTCTGAATCATTGTACAAGCTTACAGAATGGTCATGGTCGGTACCATCATATATGAAGGGGCTTCTGTGAGTATCCTTTCCTCAACTTCTTGGAAAGCACTTGGTTCGCCATCGCTTATGTCTAAGATGCGAAATCTAACAGGCTTTGACAAAGGAACCAGTCGACCGTTAGGGATCCTTCCAAGTTTTCCTATAACTTTGAGAGGGAAAACTGTGTATCTGAACATAATGGTAGTCCAAGGACCTTTAGATTATAATCTGCTCCTTGGGCGCGACTATATTTATAGCATGGGATCCATTGTCTCCTCACTCTTTCGAGTAATGTGTTTTCCGCATGAAGGTCGAGTGGTCCAGCTCTTAGACCAGCTTTCATTCCCTGGATCACACATAGCTAATAGTCAAATGCCATCCCTAACTGGTCTTTTCACGCAAGAAATGTCTCATCAATCTCCAGTCTGTCCACCTAAAGAACGCGAGTAATTCGATGGCCATGACTGGAACCCAAGGGGCATGCACCCTAGTCTGCTTCGGCAGTGAAACTTCAGGTATAGGGTAGGTTTCCGCGTAGGAATATGACTAGTCTGACATGCCCATCCGTTTAGGAAAATGGGGTTGGACTGGAATAAGATACCTCCGTTAGAAGGTAGGCCTTTCCCGATAGAACAAATGTTTTGTCTACAAATTGAAGGGTAACTTGGAAACTCTATTTCACTATACCTGGGGGCATGCAAACCTTTTTGCATGCAAGTGAAAAGCGACCAGCGTAACGCTAACTTTATAGTTTCTGCTAACTTCAACTGCTTAAGTTAGGTGATTGTTCAGATCGACCATTCACCTTTGCAGGGGCCAAATGGCACCAACAAATTAAAGGAAGAGTTTTCCTATCTAACCTTAGTAGTTAATTAACCCCTAGGATAGTAGTTGGTCGTTCCTAGCTTGCATAATAAAAGGATCCGGAGCAAAGTTTCGAATGGTGCAAGCTCCCTAAAAATTGAACCTATCGATGAGACATCCTTATTATACGACTGGCACGAGCAGTTTTTATGCGAAGTTCAAGCTCGTTAAAAATTAAACCTAAGCAATGAGCAAATGTTCCCCCCAGAGTTTAAGCTCATTAAAAAATGAACCAACCTCTGGTAAATAACCATTGCGAATGCATTATCATCAGCTTTTGAGCCCTAGTCGTGTTCTTACCATCACCTCCACTCTGTTTTAGCCGATCATACGCCTCCATTTGATTGTTTACCTTTTTGAGGAACAATTGCGACGAGTGATTCTGTTAGCCATCCTTGTGACACTGCCATGATTGGAAAATTCCAAACCTTACCTGGAATCAGCAGCTACCCGAAAATATCACTCGTTCCTCAAAAAACGAGTCTCCTTTAAGCTCTTTTCATCTGACTCGTAAAATATGAAAAGATTGCCGAGAAATTGGCCTCTCCAACTCGTTAAAGCTATCAGAAGTGCTATCCCTCCTCTAGATTTTAATCTTTTTGGACCTGAGGAATTATTACACAAAAATATCAAGCGCTTGTCTTGTTCGGCTCGTTAAAACTATCAAAAAATCATCCCTTTTGTATTATTTTATACTTTTTCGGACTTAAGGGATTATATGACGAAAAAGGATTACTGGAGTTTCCTTTCCGTCCCTTTTCAGACTCTCTAAAATTGAAAAAGGATCGAGTTGTCTTTGTCATTAAACTCGTTAAAACCAATAGCGACAAACTTGTCCATAGAGACAAGAACGAGTTTCACTGTCGCTAGGCTTGTTAAAACATAGCAACGGGTTTGCCTGAAGGGAAAATTATAGAACAAGCATATGTTATCCTCCTCAAGCTTGATAAAAATAAAGAGGTATAGTCAGCAATGACTGGGGAAAATTGGGAAGAAAACTTGAATAAACTTTATTGGTAGCGAGTCGCTCTTGAAAATGACACTTTCACTCCATCACCATGATTGAGTCGGGTTGGGTTATTCCATTCACCGGTCATACTACCATTGGTCCATCATACCATCCATCTTTGGGGTTAACGCTACCAATCCATTTCAGTGTCGCTGATATGTTCAAGAGAAGTCGATTAGATAATTCACCAGCCCAGCTTGTGTCTCACCTGCTGCAATTCCTTCACACTCTATTCTTTCATGACCGCCACCCTGAACCCTGTATCATCAGATTGTTTTCACCTCCACAAAATCATTTGCTCCGTTCCGTGTCGTAGATGTGGGATTCATTAAGGCCCTCCTACAACAGGTCACTTCTTGTCGATGACAGCTCATTATCCAAGAAGTCGACCTAGGAACAACCCTTCAATACTTTGAAGCTGCATGCCTCAACGTCAAGTTTCTCACTTCCGGTGACAGGTTTACATCAATGGCCTTCGACCGAAAGATTTTGCGTGGTGTTCAATGCCAAGTCTCATTTTCACACCACGCGAATTGTATTGTAGTACCTTGAGGGTCATCATCATTATCGGTGATTCCTCTCGCGCTTGTTAACAACTTACATCATTGGCTGGTAATCAGGCGATGTTTTTCTATGTTCGACTTCAGAACACTTTTCACGTGGATCGACTTGTACTTCGGGCAAAGATTGGACGAGTTTGAAGACCCCAGATCTAGTTTCATCCATCTGGGCTATGATATATTCAGGAAAATAAAGACGTCAAATGCACATCATTGCTGCACATATGATCATCCGATTCAAAGGATGATGGCTCTATTAGAATCATCAGTCTGCCACACAGACGGTTGTCTGTCCTATGTACATGAAAATGAATTTATAAAGCTGAGTATGGGAATGCCTGCCTCAGCTAGATCATGAAAATGTTATGAAGATAATGTATTGTATTGTATCTTATTACAGGTCACCTTCTAGTTCGAAAAACCTCGGATCCTCATGATAAAGCATTTCACCCGACATCAAAAGATTTTCGACCTCATGCTTTAGGGGGCAACTATTATAGACATATTTGGGAACTGCAACCCCAATCACATATGTCCATAAACCAAGGGCTTTTGAGTCTCTAAAATTGTTGTTTCATGCCCTAAAGGAACAAGGTCAGTTGATTACATCATCTCCCAGAAGTTCTCCACAGAAAATTGCTCAGAACTGGTCAAAACTAGACCATACAGATTGCCCAGTGCTAAGGGTGCGATGCATCTCACCTGCTCAGTGTAAAAAGTGCGATGCATCTCACCTACTCAGTGTAAAAAGTGCGATGCATACTGGAAAGCCCTTCTGTAGGGTACGATGGGTGAGAGTAGACAAATGGCAGAGACAGTTTGCAAGGTGGTTGATCATGGAATCTTCCAAAAACTTCTCCTGTGACACTTGCCTCTCTGAATTTTCCCATGGATGAGTAAGAGATCATCAATCTCCAAGTGGAATCAAGAACTATCAGAGAGAAGACACTAATCAAAATCCCAGAAGCTGACTCACCCCCTTGCAATCATCTATATATGGATCCCTCATCCCAGAGATCCAAAGGCTGGAATTTTGTATCTTGTAAGGAAGTGTTGTTGGTTTCCTGGTGGAACATCATAGTGTTGGGTGATCTAAGCTTTTCATGAGGTGAAGAAGGGCTTTCATGCTGGGAGGATGACACTGGGTCAGATCAATGGGTTGTAATCCTCTCTTCTAATCTTTACATCAATAAAGCTATTCAAGTTTTCCTCCACATTCTTGTATGTTTGATGATATATGCATTTGTGTGGTCAATATATATCTGGTCCTATATTGTTTATGATTGTAGATCTCTGCACTTTGAAGGTATTATGCTGCTTTGACTTTACAACTACTCTTTGAAGCGGAGTGGTCAAGGAAAGAGCGGAAAAGATTTGTCAGAGAGGAGAAGGAACAATCAAGGAACCAAGCGAAAGATTGAGGTTGGTACTCTTTGCTCCTCCCCTATCTACTTCTCGTAAAGGAAAATGAAAGTAACTTTAATCTGTTTGTTTCTAAGATAGCTACCAGTCTTAGTGGGACTAGCAGCTCTGCATAGACACTAGATTTCCCGATAACACAATGGAATACATCTCTTTGTCATACATGGGATACTTCCAGACTGTGTCTGAAAGTCTCTCACTGTGATATGCCACTAGATGCCCGTGTTGAGTAAGGACTACCCCAATAGCATAGTCAGAGGCATTTGTCTCGACCTTAAATGGTTGTTGCCAGTCTAGTAATGCGAGCACTGGTGCTGAGCACAGGCGATCTTTCAACTCTGTGAAGGCCTTTCATTAAGATTCATACCAAAAGAATTTTGCTTTCGCTCCTCCATTGGTGACTTGACTCAAGGGCCAAGTGATATGAGAAAATCCCAACACAAACCTGCGGTAGAAGTTGGCAAGACCTAGAAATTTGCGGAGCTCTGTCAGAGTGGTTGGAGATGGCCAATACTGACTGACTTTGATCTTGGCTAGATCAACATGCACCCCCTATTCATTAATAATGTATCCCATATACTAAACCTGGGTCATGCCAAAAGTGCATTTCTCCAAATTGGCACATAACTTGTGTTGCCGCAGTGTTTGGAGAACCTATCGGATGTGGTGGAGGTGTTCTTCCCAACTCTGGCTGAAGATCAGGATGTCATCCAAGTATAACACTACAAATGAGTTGGTGAATGGCCGTAAGATGTCATCCATTAGCCTCATGAAGGTTGCAGGAGCATTCGTCAATCCGAAAGTCATAACCAACCATTCGAAAAGACCCTCCTTGGCTTTGAAGGCAGTCTTCCACACATCGGAGGGTTTGATTGGTACCTGGTGATATCTGGAATTCAAATCGAACTTGCTAAAATATTTTCCCCCTTCAATTGGTCCAGGAGGTCATCAATCCCTGGGATCGGGTACCTATTACGGACAGTGATCTTGTTCTGTGCCCGATATTCAATAAAGATTCTCCAAGTCCCATCCTTCTTTTGTACCAACACGATCAAGCTCCCAAAGGGTGATGAACTTGGATGGATGTGACCCTTCTGCAGCAGTTGCTGAATCTGCCTCTTGATTTCATCGTTCTCTAGAATGGAGCACTGATAGATTAGTCCATTAGGCAGCGGCGCACCTAGGGTCAGATCAATGGAGTACTTGACCTGACAGTGCAAAGGAACCCCTACGGGGGAGGTGAATATGTCCTCGTACTCCTCCACAACCTTCTCCATCTGTAGTTGTCGTGTGGAGGGGCCCTGTCTGGAGGTCGTGGCCACCGTCTTCTTCTTTCCTTAAGGGCGTATCATCAGGAAAACAAATTTCCCGGTTTTGGAAATAAGCTTACTGCATTAATTTGCAGTAACCAAAGAGATGGCGGTAGGCGGTGCTACCTCCAATATCCTGTACAACTTATTTCCCAAAGTAACAATAACAGCATGGGGCCTTGATTCATACACATTATGTCACTTCCACAAGTATGGTTTTCATAATAGTACATCACAAACTTCAAGGGGAAAAATGTCACACAATACCTCATCCGTGAAGGGCTTGATGTTGTATGGAAGGCGACACTACTAGCTCACGTGAAGATCCTGTCCTTGGTGAACCCACCCAATGGTGTACGGTTTTGGATGTGGTGTGGTCGGTAAGCCCAGCTGCTTCATAACCTCTGCCGAAATGAGGGTATTTTGGCTCCTGCTATCGATAATGAACTGTAGCGAGGAGCCCTTTACCCACATCTGGGAGTGGAAGAGACGCTCCTCCTCCTCTAGATCTTCGGGTTCCTCCTTCTGTATCTTCGTTGTGGAAACAGTGGTGTTGGGCTCCGCATCAATAATCTGCTTCCCTTTGTCATTCCCTTTTCAGGTTCTGACCCAGAGTTGAAATATGCATCTGATTCTGAAACCTTTAGCTCGACCACCAGTGACTGCTTGGCCTGACACTCACTTATGTTGTGAGTGGAGCTCTTATGGAACTCACACCACTTTCCCGTGCCCTTTTTCAGCTTCGTGGCATCATTCTTTGCTTGCAGCTTTAGCAAGTTGTCATGGGTTGCCCCACCTTGGCTTTGTCCTTTGTTCTAAAGTTTGGAGGCACCTTTCCCTTGCTTTTAATTTGTAGATCCAAAGTCTCGCTTCTTCTATTTAAACTTTTGCTCGACCTTGACGACATATCGGTATGCTGTTCCAAGAGAGGAGATGTTCAGGAATTCTATTTCTTCCTGGATGTACTTGTGCAGGTAGTCACGGTATCTGAGTAACAAATGCTGCTCCGAAACCTCGATACCCAACTTTGTGCGAATGGTATGGAAAATATTGGTAAATTCTAGCACGTCTTGGTCCCTTCCCTACCACAACGTGGTCCACATTATGTAATGATCCTCATAGCTTCTGACAGGGTAGTATTGCCTTCCTTGTTATGATCCCACTTGTTATTTCCTTTCCACACAGGGGGTCACATGAGAGCTTAGTCATTGGTCCAGACCTGTAATGACCATTGTTTCTCTACACCAAGAAAAATTCCTAGTGCTCACAAAGTTCGTCGATGCATCTGCAACATTCTTCAAACTGTTCACCTTTACCAACAACACATTTTTGTCCTCAACCATATCCCTCTCAAAGTGATATTGAACATCAATGTGCTTTGTCTTTGAATGATAAGTAGGGTTCTTTGCCAAGAAAATTTCACTTTGGTTGTCACAATCTATCCTTATAGCTCATTGCACCAACCCCATACTTGAACACAATCTATGCAACCAAAATGCTTCCTTTCTTGGATGATTGGTTTTCACGTATTCAACCTCTATAGTTGAAAGTACCACTACAGACTGCCTCTTACTCATCTAATTAACTTCTCCTCCAAATAGGTTAAATACATAGCCACTTTTAGATCTTCTTTAACCGAATCTCCATCACAGTCTGCATCAACAAAGCCACAAATGTCCAAAACTCTGTCCAATCCTGGTCTTCCTTGGTAGCACAAACCATAATCACTAGTTCCACACAAATACCTAAAAACCCACTCCATTGTTGTCCAATTCTCCTTCCCTGGTTTGGACATAAACCTCCTCAATACTCCCACTGCATGTGCAATGTTTGGACTGGTATGGACCATTGCATACATCAAGCTACCAACTGTACTCGCATAGGGAACACGAGACTTGTCCTCTTCCTCTTCTTCTGCCTTGGGACACTGTTGAGTAGATAACTTTACACATATAGGAATAGGAACCTTCACTGGTTTACTATCCTACATATTAAACCACTGTAATATTGTCTTGACATAGTTCCTTTGGTTTAACTAGAGCTTCCTCTTTGCTCTATCACATTAGATTTCCATGCCCAAAATATAGTTCGCAACACCAAGATCCTTCATGTTGAATTTTGAGGACAATTGTATCTTCAAATCCTAGATAATTTATTTTTCATTTCAAATCACGGGGCCTTCATTAGGGGGAGAAATACCATACCACGTGGGTTCATATTGGGGGATATATTGAGGAAAAAAGGTTAGGATGAGGTCGCATAGGTCTAAGTTTTATCTAAGTTTTGTCTCAATTTTGATGTAATATTGTAAAGTCTCCGTAGTTTGAGGAGTGGAGTGTGGATAACACACAACGTTAAGAGTCAAAAGAGATTTTAGGAGGTCAAATCCCCTTATTTTATAAAGGTATGGGTTGTTTTGATTAAAAAATGAGCTTCGCCCATGGTTCACGGACCATGGTAATGTAATTTAAAAGCTATAAAAGGAAGTCATCTAGGAGTCAGCAGGAAGCTTTTTGGAAGTTGATGAATGAGATATTGAGTCTATTTTGTCTGTAATTTTGTATTTTGGTGAAGTGGAAGGCTCCTGCAGCTAAGTGCGTGAAGACATTGGCAAGTTCTCAACTGAGTACGTGGTTCCCTACAGCAGTGTGTGCATGGTCAGAAGAAGTGTATTCATTGAAGATCTAAAGTAATAAAGCATATTTGAAGAAATTTCATGCCTTATTTGTATATTTATATGTTTTTTGTTTATGCTCAATTATGATTCAATTCTCTGTAATATTGTTTTAATTGCATCGCAAAGATCCAGATCTACTTTTGTATGGTAACTTATGCATGTTAGAACAACTAGGCGAAGCTCATAGATCCATTTAAGTAGAAATCGCTTTAATTCTATGATTCTGAAGATAAGAGTTCACGAAGGTTGGATCAAGCTCTAGATTAAATAAATTCCTCACTGCTACATCACATAGCCTTCTAGATGTAGAAACTTGGTTTTTGCATCCCCCAATACTGCCTCAGGTGAGATTGCAGTATGCGTTAAGCGGATTGTTGCCGAGGGGGCCGGTAGTGTAAGGTTTTGTTGGTTAGCATAGCTAACTCTGAACCTGGGTCCAAGCCCCCTCAAGCCAAAAAATGGTTCAATTGTCAGGACCGGGATCTATCTAACGAATGTGTGATGTGGCGTCCATGGATACCAAATAAGAAAGAACTCAAGAAGTGCATATATCAGAAGTTGCACGATTTTGCAGCTCAGGAAAATCAGAACCCACATTGGTCGAAAGATAGGTGGTTATAGAGATATATCTACATAGAAGAGCACAAGATATTTGTCGCATCATTCACTAACGAACTACACGAGTGGCTTTCAAATTTAGCAGACAACGAACCTACTTGGAAACATGACGAACCTATTGTGTGGACTCCTGAACTGATAAAGCCTCTTGAAGAGTCTGATTACAAGGTTACAAGGGTTGTAGACTATTGGATCGATAGTATTTTGGGTGGTATCATCACTGAATTTGAAATTGACACATATGTATCTTATAACGAAGCTAAATGTTGATTTTGTAAGGGTCTGAGAGGTAAGTACCTGAAATCGCTAAAAACTTGTATTAAAATGTTGTTGCATGAAAAGGGCGTTATGCCTTTGAATTGATGATTAAATATTGAGAGAAGATTGGGACAGATATATTGAGGATGCGTAAAGTCCATTATTGGGTGAGTAAGACAGCGAAGAAGAAAGGACCAGTCCTAACACACTTGGAGGTGCACCACAAATAGAGGGTTAGGGCACTTATGGGATTCTGCATCCATCCACTCCATCTCGATCTCCATCGCCACCTCATACACCTATGCCTATGCCTCCACCTCCACCTCCACCTTCATTCTTCAATATGGAAAATACAATGAAATTGTTTGTATTCAAGGGTCAAGGATCATAGGATCCTAATCATTTTTAGTTTGTAGCAGAAGCTATGTGGAAGGCATAGTAGACCACTAATGATGACATGAAGAAAGTGCAACTGGTTACAGCACTATAGGATAGAGTGCTTACATGGTATATCAAATATAGTACAACCAATCCAAATGCTACGTTAGCTGAGACAAAGAATGATGAACGCAGAATTTAGAAAACCAAAATCAAAAGCTCAATGTGTTACTGAAATACAAAGAGCATTTCCACAAGAGCCTAAACAACTGATATTCGAAAATAAGCATTATTTACACTTAAAAGTATTAGTAATAACTTCACATAAATCTCTAGATATAGCGTGTTCGGAGGAAGTTGTGCAAACATCAGTGGGCAGAGAAAATAGTGCAGAAAAAGCATGGGCTAAGACAATTTCGTACCTTCACACAATGTAAACCTCGACACAATGAAACTTGAATGACACAAAGCACTTACATGTTAATTAGTGTGAAGTGTAACGAAATGTGGACCCATCTTAATTAGTTGCAGAGATGGGGGATATGCATTGTTAGTCTATTTATTATTAAAATATTAGCAACAATATCGTATAAGTCCAGCAATTGCCTTAGTCTTATTGCAAGGAGAAAATATGCATTGTTTACTACTAAAATATTACCAATAAAAACCTTTAGTGCGAAGTGCAGTGTTCTGCACTTTGAAAGCTTCTTCTGCACATTAGACATCTAATGCACTTCTAGACAAATGCCTTATTTGAAACATATTCATAGATACGAGCATAAGCATAAGGATATAGAATGTGTAGACAAATCTTTGAGGACATCATTAAGTGGAGCAACCAGAGCAAAATAGGTATAGTCTGACACATAAATGTGGGTGAAATATGCACTCACAACCACACCCACATTCAATATTAATGTGATTTTTGTACATAATCACCTAAATGGCAGTAGTTATAACTAAAATATGAGCAATAATATTAGTAATTAGTACAAAGTGCATATATCTACCCGCACAAAAGCTTGAAGAAACAAATATTCAAAATATTTACAATTAAAATATTAGCAATAAATTCATATATGTCAATGGTTTACTAAAATAGCTACTTGTTCTAGTATACTCTATCCATGCGTTGAGACAAAAATGTGGGCAAAATGTGGATCCCACTTAATTAGTTGTAGACACAAACAAATACACATTATTTATCGTACATTGAACGCTTCCTCTACACAATGAACTTTCTTCGCAGTTCCGCACAAATTAAAATATTATTACTAAGATAGGGGGGGCAGGGCAGTGGTAGGTTACACAAGTTGTTGTGCGGAGATACTTTTACAAATTTCCAAATCGTATATTGTATGAATGTTTACATAGAACGAGATATGTGCAACAGAACACAGAATATTATCATGTTTCATTGTGCGGAGCTTTTACTATGCATATTATGTAGTTTGTGCAAAAGAGTAATTGCGTAGGGTTTTTTATTTTAGAGCTATGTATATTTGCATAATGATTAATGTTATTAGTTTTCGTTGAGCACAGTGCTCCATAGGGTATTGTTCCAATGTTTTGATTTAATTATGAACAAAATATAAAGCAATTGTTATCATGTGAAAATCATACACTCATCTATACAAATTAGAAGACACTCAAACTCAGTGATCGGCACATACATATGTTACATTTTCATCTAGAAGCACCATCAAGACAAAAAATTAAAATCTTTCTTGGGGTTCAAGTTAAAAAATTGAACCACGCAGGTGCACCATTACTGGAAATTAACAGTCGCATGACTATTTCTTCGATAATCGTGCAGTCGCTAAAAAACTAGTCAGCATCCTGGGCTGCAAACTTGCTTGAGCAACACTCCAAATCTTGACATGATGGGATGAAAAATTTGAGCCTTGAGCCCCAAAAATCCTTAAAGGCAAGGAGATGGCAGCTCTCATCTTATTTATGAGGTGAGCCACCACATTAATGAGCCAAGGAGGAGAGGATTGTCCAAGAAACTCTATAAATACAAGTTCAAGGAGAGTTAAAAACAAGAAGAAGTGTTGTTATGTTATCTAAATTTCTTCCTAACAATCAAGCATTTCATTGAGAAGAGGATTTCATCATTGAGAATATTTTCAACACTTCTTTGAGAGAGAAATTAAGCTTTCAAGGGATTGAGAAAGGAACTTCCTTGTTGAGGATTTGTTAGCACCATTTCTTGAAAAATTCTCTCCCAAGTGTTTTGGATTCATCTATTGTAACTCTTCTACTTTTAGTATTCCATAATGGGGACCCTTTTCCTAACCTTTTTTTATGTGTTTTCTTCATTAAGCATTATTTTATGTATCACCTAGTGTAGTTTTTAGTTTATTTTTATTTATGTATTATTTTCATTAAATTCAATGCTTTGTTTGCTCATGTTTGTCCACTAACAACAACAAATTTCTTGTTTACTCCTTGTATGTAACAACCAACTCCAAGGAAGGTATATTTGTTACTCCATAGCAACAAACACACCATAACAAGATGGAAACTCCATTATATTCGTTAGAGATGCCCCTGAGGGCATAAGCAGTTATCTTCATCAACCATCAACATGTCAGCCACATCAACACTGACTTGACAGGACCATTTCCTTTATGATTGTAATACTTAGAAATAATCATCATAACGAGCATGGGATATGCCCGCCTCATATAGAAACTTTTGTATTAGTATTTATGTCGAGCATGGTTCTCGCTAGTTCCTAGTCAAGGATTTTCCCTAATCATCTCTATATTAAATATCTTTATCTCTTAAGAAGTTAGCAATACTCTCAGTCATATCAGAAAAAACGTGATTTATTTCGGCTATACACTTGCTCCTAACCTCATACATCAGGGGGAAATTGTTATCATGTGAAAATTGTACACTCATTTGTACACATTAAGACACTAAAATTCAGTGATCAACACATACAAAGGTTACATTTTCAGCTAGAAGCACCATGAAGACCAAAAATTAAAAGCTTTCCTAAGGTTCAAGTTAGAAAATTGAACCACGCAGGTGCACCATTAATAGAAATTAATAGTTGTGCGGTTATTTCTTCAATAGCCACGCGGTCGCGAAAAATCCAGTCAACACCTCAGGTCATGAACTTGCTTGAGCAACACTCCAAACATTGACATGATGGGCCAACAAATTGCCTTGATCCCCAAGAAGCCTTAAAGGCAAGGATATGGTAGCTCTCATCTCATTTATGAGGTGAACCACCACATTAATAAGCCAAGGAGAAGAGGAGTGGCCAAGAAACTCTATAAATACAAGTTCAAAGAAAGCTAAAAAACAAGAAGAAATAAAACATTGTTATTTTGTCAAAATTTCTCCCTAGCATTCAAGCATTTCATTGAGAAGAGGATTTCATCATTGAGAGTGTTAAATACTTCTTTGAGAGAGAGGAGAAGCTTGAAAGGAGGTTGAGAAAGGAACTTTCTTGTTGAGGATTTTTTAGCACCATTGCTCAAACAATTCTCTCCAAGTGTTTTGGATTCATCTATTTTAATTCTTCTACTTTTAGCAGTCAATAAAGGGGACCCTTTTCCTAACCTTTGTTGAGGTGCTTGCTTCATTAAGCACTATTTTATGTATCACCTAGTTTAGTTTTTAGTTTATGCTTATTTATGTATTGTTTCTATTACTTTCAATGTTTTCTTTACTCATGTTTGTCCACTAACAACAACCAATTGCTAGTTTACTCCTTGTAGGTAACAACCAACTCCAAGGAAGGTATCTTTGGTACTCCATAGCAACAAACACACCATAATAAGATGGCGACTCCAATCTATTTTTCAAAGAGACCCCTGAGGGCGTAAGCAGTTATCTTCATCAACCATCAGCATGTCAACCACATCAACGCTGACTTGACAAGACCATTTCCTTTATGATTGTAATTCTTAGACATAATCATCATAACGAGCATGGGATATGCTTGCCTCATATATACACTTTTGTATTAGTATTTTTGTTGAGCATGGTTCTCTCTAGTTTTGAGTCAAGGATTGTCCCTAATCATCTCTACATTAAATATCTCTATCTCTCAAGATGTTAGCAATACTCTCAGTCGTATCAACAAAAACGTGATGTATTTCGGCTATACACTTGCTCCTAACCTCATACATCAGGTGGAAATTGTTAGGGTCCCACCCTAACCCCCTTATTTATGTAATGGGATCACGTCATAGTCAAGAGTCAATAAAGCCCATATTAATAATTGTAAGTGGTTAATCCGCAATTAATGACGGAACCACAGTTAGTTGCAAATGGGTCGTAGTATTAGATAGATGGTATTAATAAAACCCATGGTATTGGCCCGTGGTATTGCATGTATGAGTCATATATAAAGGATAGAGACTCCCTGCGAGGAGCATCGTGTCTTATTTTGTAGTCGAGCTCTGCTCTATCGGAGGTTGCCCCCTCGAAGAGGCAAGTGAACATTACTCTCTGAATAATAAAATCATTGTTGTTCTGTGTTCTGGGTATCTTTTCTTCACATATTCTATATTTGGGTATCATTTTGCAGGTTAAGAGCATAACAAGTGGTATCAGAGCACTTTCCAGGGCCGGTGGGATCTCCATTTCTTAGCAATTTTTTTTTTTGGCTAGAGACGTGTTCCGGCGTCTTTAAACCACGGGATCTGTCGTTGAGCGCATAAACCTGCGGATTTGGGGAGGCATGCACGCAGGAAATACAAGAGGTGGTCACATCTGTTGGACTCCCTTGTAACCCCTGTGGGTACCCCTTCGAGTAGTAGCGCATTAGACAGAACCGCGCACGGATTGTCTTCCACGTACCCTCTGGGTATATCGGAAGCCCCCTAGGCTCCCTTGAAACCTCGCCATAGATAAACCGTCGGCCGTCTTGCGGCTACAGTACACCGAGAACAGCACTCGGGGAGATTACTCGCCCGTACGATAGGGTAGTCGGGTTGTACGGCTAAGGGTACGGTCGATCCTCCTTAGTTAGAGCCCTGAAACATTGGGCCGAGTACTACTGCCAGACCCTTATGTATATTGCAATCTGTAGCACCTGACACTCCTCAAGACCTTAGTTCCCTTTTCTATCGGAGGATCACACAGCATCTCTTCCAGATCCGCCTGTGCAAAGGGGTGCAGCAGCAGCAGACATCAGTCCCGCAGTCTCAAGTTCGCAGATCAGCCATTCTGATCTATTAGATCCATCAAATCCGCAGAAGCAGTCTGTTCCTCCATCAGATCCGCCATTCAGATCCCCCAAATCGGAGTCGTTGTGAAGGGTTCCTATAACGGGGTATAATTTTCACGGGACTTTTGGCCGCATTGACATTTTGAGGATTTGGCCACTGCAGTATTGATAAGGAAGGAGTAATACTCCATTAGGACTTTTCAAGAAAAAAAAAAAAAAAAAAATCTGGGATCTTTCGGGGGCGTATTGGTGATCTAGCCCATCAAAATCAGGACGACGAGCTGAGCACGGTGGTACCATTCACCTCTTAGTGAAATTTTTTTTTTAGGCGGTCCCAATTTTCAAAAAAACCGGTTGGTGTATGGTAGAAACTAGAGCTCAAGCGATGGCCAATGAAAGGATGGACAAATTTGAAGAATCAATGCACAACCTCCACCTTCAGCTTACCGGACTATGTAACATGGTCGAGAAAATAGTCCCGAAGGGCAAGGAGCCAGCCCACGAGGAGGAGTATAATGGCACTGAACACAATGAGGGTGAGTCTAGCCACTCTCCTCACGTCTGGCACACCCACCCACCACCCAGTCAGCGACCTCCCAAGTTGGATATGCATAAATTTGACGGCTCTCACCCGTCGGCATGGATAGCACAAATGGAGCAGTATTTCAAACTGAATCGCATCTTCGATGATGAGACTCAGCTTATGTTGGGGAGCATGTACTTGGACAATGAAAGGTGGCAATGGTGGGAATGGCATCAACGTTGCACTGGACCTTTTAAGACTTGGACCAAATTCACCAAAGCTCTTCAAGACCGCTTTGACCACGAATCATCTTTTTTGGGTCGTCTTACTAAGCTCCGACATACTGGTACAGTGGATGAATATATTACAGCTTTTGAAGCCTTAGCCTTCCGCACTTGGGGTCTCTCAAATGTGTTGTACATGGAATGTTTTATCAGCGGTCTTAAAGAAGCTATCAAAGCCCAAGTCCTACTGCACCACCCTCCCACATGGACGGAGTCTTGCAAGGTCGCTCGTAACGTAGAACGTGCATTAGCAGCCCAATACAGTCGCCCAAATTTCTCCGCTAAAGGTCGCCCCCCACAGGCTCACAACATGACTCAAACACTTAAGGTCCAAAAGGTGTCACCTGCGGAAATGGCCGAAAGAAGAAAGCAAGGCCTATGTTACTACTGTGATGAAAAATACTACCCAGGTCATAAATGCAAGGAGCCCAAATTTTTTCAAATTGATGCCACTAACTACAGCTCAACAGAGGAAGATCCACCACTGGAGGAACATGAGCCGCTAGAAGAAGACAACCAAAAGGACAATGTCTCTAATGAACCAGTTATTTCGTTGCATGCTTCGGCAGGGATTTCTTCCCCTCAAACTCTCAAAATCAGAGGTTTTATTAAACATCGCCTAGTAGTAGTCTTGATTGATAGTGGAAGTACACATAATTTCATCCATCAAAAAGTCGCAGAAGCAGTGCATTGTTTTGTACGAGCAGTTTCTAACTTCCAAGTTCAAATTGCGGATGGAGGCACAATGAAATGTGAAGGCCGCTGTGAAAATGTCAAACTTCAAATGGGGGATTATCAGTTGAAAACTCACATGTTTGCCATACACATGGGGGGTTGCGACATTGTCCTCGGCGCTGAATGGCTCCGCACTCTTGGGCCAATCACAATGGATTTCCAGGAGTTATATATGAGTTTTAAGCATAACAACTACACACATACCCTCCGTGGACTCCAGGCGGGAGCCCCCTCTATCATCAGCTCGCATAGGATGGAAAAATTGTTAAAAAAGGGCAATCATGGAGTTGTAGCTCAATTTAATGCCATCCAGGCAGTCGAAACCAAGCCTCTGCTAATTCATCCTGAGATGCAACAGATTTTAAATAACCATCTGCCGGTCTTTGACAAGCCTCATGAGCTTCCACCCTCACGAGGGGAACATGATCATAGCATCACCTTGGTTCCAGGGGCCCAACCCCCAAATGTGCGCCCATACAGATATCCATTCACCCAAAAGAATGAAATAGAAAAAAATCATCAAGGAACTTTTGGAAGCAGGTGTCATTCGTCCCAGCATTAGTCCTTATTCATCCCCAGTGGTCATGGTGCTCAAGAAAGATGGGGAGTGGCGGATGTGTCCCGACTTCAGGGCCCTCAATAAGTTGACAGTCAAAGATAAATTTCCCATCCCGGTGGTTGATGATTTGCTGGATGAACTCAATGGGGCTCAATTCTTCACTAAGCTGGATCTTCGCTCAGGCTACCACCAAATTCGCATGAAGGAAGTCGACATCCCCAAGACTGCTTTCCAAACTCATGAAGGCCATTATGAATTCCTGGTCATGCCATTTGGTCTTTGTAATGCCCCCTCTACTTTTCAGAGCCTTATGAACCACATTCTCAAACCATACTCAGGAAATTTGTCCTTGTCTTCTTCGATGACATCCTCATCTATAGTTGCACTTGGGTTGCACATCTTCAGCATGTAGATCTACTCTTGCAACTGCTCCACAAGCATAAATTCTTTGTCAAGATGTCCAAGTGTTCGTTTGGCATGGCAGAAGTAGAGTATTTGGGCCACATTGTGGGGCGTGAAGGTGTCAAGGTGGACCCCAAAAAGATCCAGGCAATGCAGGAATGGCCTCAACCTAAGACCTTGGAGAGCTTGAGAGGATTTTTGGGTCTCACAGGCTATTATCATAAATTTTTCCGCAACTATGGTCGCATAGCGAAGCCCCTCACCCAACTCCTAAAGAAAATTTCATTCTTCTGGAATGAGGAAGCACAACAGGCCTTTAAAGCTCTAAAAAATGCCATGTGTTCCACTCCAGTCTTAGCACTACCTAACTTCACCAAATCTTTTGTCATTGAATGTGATGCTTCGGGTACAGGTATTGGGGTGGTCTTAATGCAGGAAGGGCGACCGTTGGCCTTCACAAGCCAACAACTCAGTGGGAGGAATCTGGGCCAATCTACCTACGAGAAGGAAATGATGTCCATCTTACATGCAGTCGAGACCTGGCGACCTTACTTATTGGGGCGACGTTTCCAAATCCGCACAGATCATCACAGTCTTAAATATTTTTTGGAGCAACGCCTATCCTCCCCACAACAAAATAAATGGCTAGCCAAAATGCTGGGATATGATTATGAGATCATTTACAAGAAAGGGAAAGACAATAGTGTAGCAGATGCATTATCTCGCCAATTTGAGGAGGAAAGTACTATGCTAGCAATTTCCCTCCCCATTCCAGAATGGATTGAAGAGGCTCGCAGGGAATGGTTTTCACACCCCGGGCTCTCCCAACTCATTTCTCAACTGCAGGTAGATCCAAATTCCACCAAGGGCTACTCATGGCAGGATGATATTCTTCGCTACAAGGACAGAGTCGTAATATCACCAACATCCACCCTCAAAAGTCACATTTTGGCAGAATTGCACTCATCTCCCATTGCAGGACATTCGGGCTTTCAGAAGACGTATGCTCGCACCAGAAGATCATTTTTTTGGACAGGCATGAAAAAGGACATCCTTACTTTCGTAGCAGAATGCGATGTCTTTCAACGCCACAAAGGGGAAACCGTCAACACACCAGGCACATTACAACCATTGCCCATTCCGGCATCAATTTGGACGGAGGTTTCTATGGATTTCATTACAGGTCTTCCAAAGTCAGGGAACAAGTCAGTCATCATGGTGGTTGTGGACCGACTGTCGAAGTATGCTCATTTTTGCGCCCTACCCCACCCATTTACACCAACTTTGGTTGCTCAAGCTTTCATGGATCAGATCTTCAAATTGCATGGCATGCCCACTTCTATTGTGTCCGACCGCGACCCGATCTTCACTAGTAATTTTTGGCAGGAACTCTTCAGAATACAAGGCACTCAACTAAAACTCAGTACTTCCTATCATCCACAAACAGATGGTCAAACTGAAGTCGTCAACAAATGTCTAGAAACCTACCTTAGGTGTTTCACTTCAGAAAAGCAACACCTTTGGGTACAATGGCTACCTCTGGTTGAATGGTGGTATAACACCAACTATCATGCCACCACCAAAATGACTCCCTATGAAGCAGTATATGGTCAACTCCCGCCTTCACCTACTTCATATCTCAAGGGATGCTCAAAAGTACAAGTAGTGGATCAACTCCTACAACACCACGCAACCATGCTTGCCCATCTTTGAGAGAATCTTCATCAAGCTGAGAACTGCATGAAGCAACAGGTAGACCAGCATCGCTCAGAGCACCAATTTCAAGAAGGGGATCAGGTCTTTTTACGGCTCCAACCATATAAGCAAACATCACTCAAAGCCAAGGGGTATCAGAAACTCTCTCCCAAATTCTACGGACCATATCAAGTACTTCAGTGCATTGGAGAAGTGGCCTACAAGTTGGCCTTGCCACCTACTGTAAAAATCCATCCAGTTTTCCATGTCTCATGCCTCAAGAAAGTGATTGGGAACAATTCCAGAATTCAGACCAGTCTACCTGAATTGGACGAAGAAGGGTCCATCTGGCTTCAACCCGAACAGGTCCTAGACACACGAGACAAGCAACTGCGCGGCCGCATGATTAAGGAAGTCCTCATCAAATGGAAAGACACCTCTCCGGAAGATGCAACTTGGGAACCAGCCACTATTCTTCAGCAGTTTCCGCAGCTTCAGCCTTGAGGACAAGGCTAGTCTTAAGGGGGAGGGCATGTTAGGGTCCCACCCTAACCCCCTTATTTATGTAATGGGATCACGTCATAGTCAAGAGTCAATAAAACCCATATTAATAATTGTAAGTGGTTAATCCGCAATTAATGACGGAACCACAGTTAGTTGCAAATGGGTCGTAGTATTAGATAGATGGTATTAATAAAACCCACGGTATTGGCCCGTGGTATTGCATGTATGAGTCATATATAAAGGATAGAGACTCCCTGCGAGGAGCATCGTGTCTTATTTTGTAGTCGAGCTCTGCTTTATCGGAGGTTGCCCCCTCGGAGAGGCAAGTGAACATTACTCTCTGAATAATAAAATCATTGCTATTCTGTGTTCTGGGTATCTTTTCTTCGCATATTCTGTATTTGGGTATCATTTTGCAGGTTAAGAGAATAACAGAAATTGTTATCATGTGAAAAGTGTACACTCATCTTTACACATTATAAGACACTCAAATTTAGTGATCAACATATACAAAGGTTACAATTTCAACTGGAAGCACAATGAAGACCAAAAATTAAAATATTTCCTAAGGTTCAAGGTAAAAAATTGAGCCACGCGGGTGCACCATTACTGGAAATTAACAGGTGTGCGGTTATCTCAGTGACAGACATGTGGTCACAAAAAATCCACTCATCACCTCAGGCTGCGAACTTACTTGGGCAACACTCCAAATATTTACATGATGGGCTAACATATTTGAGCCTTTAGCCCCAAGAAGCCTTAAAGGGAAGGAGATGGTAGCTCTCATTTCATTTATAAGGTGAACCACCACATTAATGAGCTAAGGAGAAGAGGAGTGTCCAAGAAACTCTATAAATACAAGTCCAAAGAAACCTAAAAAACAAGAAAAAGTAAAGCATTGTTATGTTGTCAAATTTGCTCCCTATCATTCAAGCATTTCATTGAGAAGAGGATTTCATCATTTAGAGTGTCTTAAATACATCTTTGAGAGAGAGAGGAAGCTTGCAAGGAGATTGAGAAGGGGACTTCCTTGTTGAGGATTTTTTAGCACCATTGCTCAAACAATTATGTCCAAGTGTTTTGGATTCATCTATAGTAATTCTTATACTTTTAGCAATCAATAAAGGGCACTCTTTTCATAACCTTTGTTGATGTGTTTGCTTCATTAAGCATTGTTTTATGTATCACCTGGCGTAGTTTTTAGTTTATGTTTATTTATGCATTGTTTCCATTGCTTTCAATGATTTGTTTACTCATATTTGTCCACTAAAACAACCAATTACGTTTTTACACCTTGTAGGTAACAACCAACTCCAAGGAAGGTGTCTTTGGTACTCCATAGCAACAAACACACCATAACAGTGATTAATAATTATGTGAAAAAAAAATTGCAGAGGTGCCAATAACAAGAAAATGCAAGTGCGGAAAACATTATCAAATAATGATTTAATAACGTATATACGAGAAAACAGAGGCGGAAATAACAAAAAAATGCAAGTGAGAAAAACATTGTCGCATAAGGATCTAGTAACGTATATACGAGAAAACAACTACCTGTGTGGAGAAAGTTATCCAAAAATACATTGAAAGCTTCCTTTGCACAATACAACTCATCTGCACTTCCACACATATGTCTGATTATTTACAATTGAAATGTTATCAATAATTGTGCGAAGCTATTTATATTATTGGAAAATGAATACATCATTACCGAGAAAACACTATGAAAAAAAAAAATCAATTGTTTTTTATTTTATTTGATTATTGGAAAATGAATACATCATTATCGAGAAAACAACTAATAACTTTTATGTGAGAAATTAAACCTATTGTGCGGAAGCCAGAAACTTTGCCTATTGTGCATAACTTAGCTCATTGTGACGAGCTATTTATTTTATTTTATTATTGAAAAACGAATTTGTCATTATTGTGCGAAACTTAGCTTATTGTGTGGAGCATATAGCTTATTGTGCAAAACTTGGCTCATTGTGCGAAGCTTATAGCCTATTGTGTGGAACTTAGTTCATTGTCCAGAGCTTATAACCTATTGTGCGGAACTTAGCTCATTGTGCAGAAATATTCATTTTATTTTATTATTGAAAAACTTAACCCATTGTGTGAATAGCCTATTGTGCAGAATTTAACTCATTGTGTGGAGCTTATAGCCTATTGTGTGGAACTTAGTTCATTATTGTGTGAAACTTAGCTCATTGCGCGAAGCTTATAACCTATTGTGTAGAACTTAGCTCATTGTGCGGAGCTTATAGCCTATTGTGTGGAACTTAGTTCATTGTCTAAAGTTTATAGCCTATTGTGCGGACCTTAATTCATCGTGGAGCTATTCATTTTATTTTATTATTGGAAAACAATTACATCAGTATCTTTATTATTGGAAAACAAAGACATCATTACTGAGAAAACAACTAATAAATTTTGTGTGAAAAAACTTAGCCTATTGTGCAGAAGCAATAAACTTAACCTATTGTGCAGAAACAATAAACTTAGCCTATTGTGCAGAACTTAGCTCATTGTGTGGAGCTTATAGCCTATTGTGTGGAGCTTATCTCATCGTACAATATTATAGTTTATTATGTAGAAATTAGTTCATTGTGCGGAGCTATTTATTTTATTTTATAATTGAAAAATGAATATGTCATTATTGAGAAAACACTATGCAAAAAAATGCAGTGAAAGAAAAGACTATGTTGCATCGTAACTATTACCATAGTTATATCCACTCTTCTTGTACATGGATCGTTAGCTCAAAGTCATTAGTTCAGTAAATTGTTATAGCTATAATGATTGCCCCATATACATTCTCGTACCTGATCCCTTTTGAGGTTTCCACGGGGGTGGATTAGGTTGGACTCGCTTGGAGGTTCAAATTTAATGGCCTTTGCGCATTTGGTTTGGAAATTGATTGCTGAACTTACACAGTTTGCTGTTTTCGAGAAAATTTCGACTCTGAATAGAGGAGTCGAAATTGTTGATTTCGAGAATATTTCAAATCTGAATAAAAAAGTCGCAATAGATATATGCAATACTCCAAAGTAATAACTCAAATGATTACTGGTAAATTATTGACTTCATTACATTGAACTTTCCGTTTAGGTGACTTCCATACACATTATAAATTAAACTAGATAATGTAAAGCACGGTTGGGAAGGAAGGTGTCGCATAAAATAGTAATTAAAAGATTAAATTAAATCGTATGTGATTTGTACTTTTCTCAATTCTCTAAGTCTTATACTTGTCATCATTTATGATAATTACCCAATTTAGATTCTAACTTCTTATGGGGTGTAGCTTATAATTCGTTCAGTGTTCTACTTTGTTTTCTTTAAAAATTATTAATGCATTAAAAATTATTAGTATATTCTATTTTAGTGGTTTAATTCTACTTTATTAATTTTGAGAAATATAATTAGTTGGACTTTATTTTTTCTAATACCAGATTTGCTTTGCTTTTTTATGGTTAATCTTTACTCTATTAACATATTTTTATTATTGCGCGTTTACAAAAGTTTTATTGGAAAATCATAAATAACTTTTTTTCTTGATATTCTTAATATTCATCCATTCTTTTATTGGAAAATCATAAATAACTTTTTTTCTTGATATTCTTAATATTCATCCATTCTTTTATTCTCAACGTTTAAAAATTTAGAACAATAAATCTTATGATTATGTACTACTCATAAGCAATTTCTCTTTTTTCTAGAAAGAAAATCTTGATATTATATTGAGGAGATATACAGACAAAAAGTTCAGGTGACCTGAACACCTTATAGCTCAAAAACAGCTTGAAAGAGCTTGTAGTTCAATAGGCAGTATCTGAAAAAAAGCCTCATGAGGCAGATAACCATCATATGACATACCCTTTTAACATGAACCTATAATCAGAATTTTGAGAAAAAAAACAAACCCCATGGAAACCATTCAGCTGTTCGGGGAGTGTAGAGCAGAGACTGATTGAAGGACAAAGTTTGCAGAAAGTGAGGAGTCTTCAAAAATTATCAGATTCCGCCACCGCCAAAGAGACCAGATGGTGATGGGCAGAATGGGGCGGAGAGATTTTTGGCGCCCCCACCAGGCAAAAGCTGCATCCACAGAGATGAAACATAGATGTTGAAAAGAGAAAAAATTTGCAAGGTCATACCAGATTTGTTGGGCAGCAGAGCACTTGAAGAAGAGATGAAAATTTGTTTCCTTGTCCATCTTGCAGAGAGCACATCTGCTGGGGCCATGCCATGACCGCCGCCTCAAGGAGTCCCAGGTTAGGTTCTTGTTGAAAAGTACCAACCAGGAGAACAAGATAATCTTGAGGGGGCAACGAATCTTCCACCAGAAGACTGGAAAGCGCCTCTTTGCAGGAGCATAGACAGAGATGAGATCGGAGTATATATCCTTTACGATTGCATGAGGAGCAGAGAAAGGGAGGGACCAGGACAGATGGTCAGCAACGATGGAGCGTAGAAGGCCACCCCGCTGGAGGGAGGATGAGAGATCAGACCAGAGGGGGATGAGGTCGATTGGGAGGTTAATATCATCGGCATCTCGGAGCACAGGCTGAGAACCATCCCATTCCTTAATGATTCGATCCCATGTATACAAGCCCGATCTTCGAAGGAAGAATAGAAGAGGTGGGGGGACCAGCAAAGTTCCCCTGAATCCAGCGAAAGAGTCTAGCCCAATGAAAATCTTGCTGCCTGTGTGAATGTTCCATTTTAGATAGTTGAGGAAATATCGTTGGATCCTTCGAAAGCTTGACCAGATTGCAGAGCCTCGTTTGATGCCAATAGAGTCGAATCTGAACCAGTATTCGATTCCCCTGCCTTTAAGATATTTCTTCCTGACGATGTCGCTCCACAGACTAGATCCATATATACCCCTCCACAGGGATTTACAGATGAGTGTAGCGCCAAAAATTTTAATGTTCAGAATGCCCCAACCGTCAGAATTTTTCGGCAGAGAGAGAGAGTCCAGCTTTGTAAGGTGGATTTTATACCGATCGGCCTTTGCGCCCCAAATGAAACAGGAAATAATTCGGTTGATTGAATGTATAATGCATGGCGGGAGAAGTAAGAGATGTCCCCAGAAGACAGAGAGCTGAGCAAGAACGGATTTGACAAGGACGACCCTGCCTCCCAAGGAGAGGGTGCGGAAGCTCCAATTGGCGAGCTTACTGTGGAAGCAGTCAACAATCCAGTGCCAATACTTCGACTTGTAGGAGCGACTCTTCAATCTGAATCCAAGATACTTTATGCCCTCTGAAAGCGGCAAATGTTGAATGTCAAAAATCTGGGCAATCTGGGAGATAAGGAGATCATCAGCTCCATTATGGTATAGGATTGACTTTGCTTTGTTCATGGCCAGTCCCGATGCTCTGTGAAATCGATCCAGGATGGATTTGATGCATATCCAGGTAGCCATAGAGAGCATAGCAAAAATGAGAACGTCGTCCACGAAGAGGCTGTGGGACATCTTGATGTTCTTGCAGATCCTAATCGGAGTAAATTCTTTCAGGGCCACCGCGCGATTGATGTGGAGGCTCATGGCGTCGATTGCAAGAATAAAGAGGAGGGGGGACAAGGGGCAGCCTTGCCGAAGGCCCCTCTCAGCCTTGAAAAAATGGGAAGGCTGTCCATTCACCAGAATCGCATAATTTACATTTTCGATGCATCCCATAATCCAGCGAATGACAGCAGGAGAAAGCCCAATCTTGGCGAGAAGACATTGAAGGAATGCCCAGTCGATAACATCAAATGCCCGCTGAAGGTCGATTTTTAGGATGGCAGCTTTGGTGTTATTTACAGCGATGGAGTGAAGGCATTCCTGAGTGGAGGCGACGGCGTCATGGATGATACGACCTTTGAGGAAAGCATGTTGGTTTGGAGAGAGATGGCGGGCCAGAGTATCCTTGATTCTAAGCGCAATAATCTTTGTGATGATCTTGAAGGAGATATTGCAGAGGGAGATAGGGCGGAAATCAGAGAAAGTATCGGGTTCATCTTTCTTCGGAATGAGGGCTATGAGAGTAGAGGAGGTATGGCTGTGGATTTGTCCAGAATGTTTGGAGGCAAAGACCATACTCAGCAGATCATTTTTAAAGAGATCAAAGAAGTGGACAAGGAAGCCAATAGTCCAGCCATCCGGGCCAGGGGCTTTGTCCCCTTTGAAAGTTTTCATGGCGCGAAGGAGTTCATCCTCGTCAACAGGACGGGAAATTTCTTCATTCATTGCATTATCGAACATCACAGGCATAGGATCAATCGCCCATCGGATATCATTGAAAGTGATATCACTTGATCTGCTGTACTGTTTGCTAAAGAAATTAACCGCGAGCCGAGTGATATCTCCCTGCGAGGAAGCCTCATTCCCCAATTCATCCTTGATTTTCCAGATGAAGTTCCTTTCTCTGCGGGCATTGGCGAATTTGTGAAAAAAATTTGTGTTTTTGTCCCCCAACTCGAGCCAAGTGGCTCGGCTCTTGAGCCGCCATTTTGCCTCTTCCTGTTTTAGTAAAACAGATCTTCGCTTCTCTAGATCCCAGATGCGAACCTTCCTTTCGAGAGAGCAGGAGGAAAAATCAGTGGAGTCCATGTAGGACTGAATTTCCAATTGGATCCTATTAAGGGCCGCTCTGTCTTCCTGGTGACGATTAAACTGCCATTTTTTGACCAGGGCTCTGAGTTCAGATAATTTTTCTCTGAAGGTGGAGAAAATGAGATTTGTTTGCTCCCGGGTCTTTATGTCTTTCCAAGCTGTCTGAATAAAGAGATTGAAGGCAGGGTCCAGGAGGAGACTGTTGTCAAACTTGAAAGAGTAGCCCCTTTTGAAGATCTTGCCTGGCCACGTTAAAAGGATGGGGAAATGATCAGATATCATGACATTCTCCACAGACAATTTTGGAAGTCCAAATTTGTGTATGAGGCTGAGGTGGATGAAGACCCTGTCCAGTTGTTTGGCGATGTAGGCCTTCCCTATTCTGTCGTTTGACCATGTCGGCCTGTTCCGGGCTGGATAAATGTCATCCATGTTCCTGTTTATCAGTTCAGTGGAGATGAGATCCGCCAGGGAGCTGTTCACCTTGCCCGTACCCCAAACCTCATTTGAAGACAATACAGCATTTGTATCTCCCGCAATGATTAGACTGTTTAGATTGAAGAGGTCAGAGGCAAACACCCTGTGCCAAAAGGAGATACGGGACTTATACGGGGCGTATAGATTGAGAATGTTGATAGGTAAATCTATACCCCGGATTGAGACTGTGATGAGGATTCCAGCAAAGCAACTGTAGGCCTTCGCCTTGACCTTTGTCGGGTCCCAAAGTGAGATCATACCTCCTGAGAGTCCGGTCGCATCTATAGCAGCCATGTGCCAGGATGGCAGCATCTTGCGAAAATAAGACAGAGTTTCTTCCTTCCCATGCATCGTCTCCTGTACAAGAATTATTGAAACCCTGGAATGGAAGAAAAAACTCTTTAGCGTGTTGAATTTAGGGTCCACGCCAAGACCGCGGATATTAAAAGATAAGATAGAGATCATTTTGGAGCGTTTGCAGCCTTGCTTGCTCTAAGGGGCTGAGGAGATGTATCATCAAGAACAGGGACTTCGACTAGAGAAAGATTCCAGATGCCTTCGTTTGTTGCAATGGGTCTGCCTCTGAAGTGACGAGAGCTGCCTCGACCCCTCTTTCGGACCGTGATGTTCATGGCCGATGCCGGACTGATGACTGGCGAGCAAGGCCCAGGTTTATGGATCGTTAAGGGAGCAAGTTGAAGAGACTCCCTGACTTGCGAGAGGTCGAGGTCGCTGTCGAAAAGGTTGACAGGGGAGGAGAAGGGGGAGTTTGGAGGGGTGGGGCCGACTGACTGCATTTTCTGTTTTCCTTTATCAGGCCTGGCCCTCGGGGACGAAGATTAGATTGGAATGGGAATTGTTCCAATAGAGAAATCCTTTTGGAGCAGAGGAGTATGCTGGGGGGCGGGGGGAACTTCCATCGGTTGCGGAGAGGGGACATGGGGATCGTCGGGGGGTTCAGTAAATAGAGGGGATTGTATGACAAAAGGGGGAACTTGAGTCGGATGGGGGGGGGTTTTACTATGGGATCCAGATTTGATAGGGGAGGAGGGGAGCGAATTGCTACCATTGAGGAAGGTTTTTCTGAGACTTTTCCTGTTAGCGTATAGCTTAGTGCTGGGGCAATTCCTTACAAGGTGTCCTGTCTTTTTGCAAGCAGCACATCGGAAGGGGATTCCCCAGTAATCCAATCTTTGGGAGATTGATTGGTCCTTCCAGTTGATCTCAATGTGGTCGGGGAATCCACCCTTGTATGTTCGCTGGATAAGAATCCAAGCAATGCGTTTATCCCGTTCACCAATGCACCAGGGGTCGACGTAAATAAATCGGCCGATGGCGTTGCCAATCATTTGAAGGGATTCTGGAGACCATAATTCAAGAGGTAAATTTGGGCATTTAACCCAGATCAGATTGTTGGCTGGGGTGTTCTTCAGCGGGTTAAAGCCCAAGAACCACCTGTGCAGTGCCAGGAAGCTGTGCTTGTAGACCCAGGGTCGACCAAGGATTTTTCCTGCATCTTCAGATGAGAGAAAAATAAAGCTATACCAGTCGCGCATGAGACTAGAAATGACCGGGACATATCCAATGACCGGTTTCCAGAATTTGGTAATCCAGGTTCTCATTTCAGCGTCGGTCATTTCTGGGAAGTGCCACTTCCCCACTAGAGCATTTTGCTGGAGGTTCTCTAGCCTTGCATCCAGCTGTGCGATGTCGATGCGGATCGCACGAGGAGGGGAGGAGGTGTTCACTGCCTTGTGCGCCTTATGTTGCTTTATCTCACTTACATTATTTGCAAACTTCTCATTTAATAATGCTTCTCTTATATCACTGTATCCTTAATGCATCACTTCCTATAATTTATAGGATTCTTTGACTTTATCCTTAAGTTGTTGGGTTAATTTCGAGGAGCTGTTAATTTTCAGGGGTTTAATTTATTCGAATTTGTTTTTCTTAATTTTTTTTGGTTTGCTATGGTGATTTCACTTTATTTTATTATAAGTTGTTTGGTTATAATGAATTTATAAAAGTTTTTTAAGAGTGTTTTTGGATAGATTTATTCGATTTTTGATAGTTTTATTTTATTTTATTTTAAAGATAAATCATATTAGATGATTTGAAATGTCTACTAATAATTTATAATATAATTAATCCAAAAATATATATATATAATAAACATAAAAGTCAAATAAATATTAAGGAATTTAGACTTCTGTGATCCATAATAATGTTTAGAAAATCTTCGGCAAAATCACATAAACCATCTTTTGTCGACGCGTTTCGAACCAACCAGTGTGGTTCATCGTCAGGACAAGTTGAAGAACTAATCCGGCTGAGCTGAATAAATAGAGTGTGCAGAGACTCCAACGGCTATATTGCCAACGGCTAATTTTGACCTAAGGATCCTAGTCAAATAAATATTGTCAATTTTCATAGGACAAACCCAAAAAATGAAATCCGAGGCTTGCTCATATATGAAGCTAGTCAGGCAGCGGAATATCACTTCGAAATTCGTGGCAGGGGAATATCACATAATATAAAAATGTGTTAATATGAAAAAATATTTTAATTTATAATTTATAAGTATTGAAAATATCAAATATAAATTTTTGGATAATTTTTTAGCTAGAATTTTACGATTTTATTCAATTCTTTAAAATCAAAATTTTTTAAATATAAATGAGTTTAAATTTAATTTTTAATTATTATAAATCAGAATTTTATATAAATATTATTAAAATATTTAAATTATATATTTTTAAATTTAATGTAATCATAATTATTTATTATGATTTATAATTAGTTGTAAAAATCATTCACAATTAATTTTTTCCATATTTATGTACATTTAAACTTTATTTATGTAAAAAATGTTGTATTTTAATTAAACAAAAATATTAAAAATAAACTGATATATATTTGAAAATTATTTATGGTTTAAAATGATTATAGGTATGAATTTGGAATATTAGTATTAATTATTTATGTGAATTTGAAAGAATAATATCAACTTGTAGAGAATGGAAATAATGGATAAAATAAAAGAAATATGATGATGATTAAAGTTTTTAAATATTAATGTTATTTATTGAACTTTGAAGAAAATAAAAAATTGATAGCTACTCTTTAATATTATATTTGTATAATCAAAATGAAGAGAAGGAAGTGCTCCTAGATCACTATAGATTCATTGACTTAACAAGTCAAGAAGGTTGGTGGTGTAGCAAATGTTTTGGAAATGACAACTCATGTGAGTAAGAGTCGGGCAATTGAAGAGGAAGAGGAAGTGTTTTTCATTTTCAACCCTCTTAGTTTTACAAAGGTGACAAATTCCTTTGTCCCAAGTTATTTTGGGAATATACAAATGTTTCGTTTCACTTCAAGTTGATGAGAATTAGTTCTTATCTTTGCAATGTTCATTTTCTTGTTAGCACTAATAAGGAAAGAAATATAATTTTGGTTAGCAAGAGTAGGTTTCATCACCTCCTTATAATACCTTAGCTTTTTTTTTTCCTCTAGCTCCTTATCATCCCACATCTTTAAATTTGGAGGTAATAATGTTTTTAATAGTATCCTTATTCTTAAAGATGATCTCCTCTTTTATCCCCCAATGGTCGAGTCAAGATTGGGCATCCTTATGCCATCTTCGCTTGAGTAAAAGGTAAGGGTTTTAGCTATAGTTAATTTATATATCTGGTTTAATTTTAAAATATTAGCTATAAATTTTTAGATGTTTACAGTTTTCTTTAAATTTTTAAAATTAAAATTTTTAAATATAAATGTTTAAATATTACGAAGAAAAAAATTATTTAAATATTTAAATAATATTTTTATATTGTTTAAATTAAATTTTAATATAATCTTATAATTATTGATTATATTATTGAACATGTTTTTTTGGCAATAATCACATCAAAATCTATTTGCCCACCCATTTCGAACGAGCAAGTGTGGTTCATCGTCAGGACAAAATGAAGAACCACATCATGGCAACAAGTTAAATAGAGAGATGAAGAACCAGATCATGGCAACAAGTTAAATAGAGACAGTCGTCATTCAAACCACTCAGAGCTACTTTTGACCAAATGAAACGACTACAATGGCCTGGACAAACAAACAAGTGTGGTTCATAGTCAGGACAAAATGAAGAACCACATCATGGCAACAAGTTAATAGAGAGATGAAGAACCAGATCCTGGAAACAAGTTAAATAGAGAGAACAGTCATTCAAACAACTAGAAAGAAATAGCTACTTTTGACCAAATGAAATGATTACAATGGACTGGACCTCAGCTACAACCAACTGGACCAAAAACTAGGGGAAAGGTTAATAAAAAATTAATTCATTAACTAATTAGTTAATTGTTAGATTTAGTCATTAAAACAAAATATATATCCTACATAATTGTTAAGGGACCCTATGAATTCTACAAATAAACTTATATTATTATATGAATGAAAGTTTATTAATTAGATAATCAATTAGTTAATAAATTTGTTAATTTGTTAATTAATTTTATTTATATATATATATGTAAAAATATAACATATCTCATTATTAATTTAAAAATAAATTTTATAATTTACTAATGTTTATTAAATATATTTATTTTTACTTGAATATAAGTTATAATTAGGATTAAATGTAAATGCTTACTAATTAGGGTTAAATATTAATGTCTACTAATATCTATTTATTTAAATTATATATAGATATTAATTAAATTATATAACAACATTCTTTTTGGAATTAAATTATATAACAACATTCTTTATCCAAAAAGAATGTAATTGATTAAAAAATCCATAAAAAAAATAAAGTAAGGAAAAAAAAAATTAACATAATAAAAATATATTACATTAAGCTATATTATTTTCTTATTAAATTATAAACATAAACCTAAAAAGAATATTATTATAAGAACAAATAGAAATTATAAATAAATAGGAAAATAGAGAAAAATAAATAAAAATAAAAAATAAAAAATATTGGTTATATTGTTTAAATTTAATATAATTATAATTAATTATTATTATTATTAATTATAAAAAATATACACATTTAATTTTCTCATATTTTTGAGCAAGAAGCTTAGAATGGACAGTGATGTGAAGGTTATGGTGATGAGGTGAATTGTTAAGGCATTCTGTGATATGAAGGTAACTAATTTAGAACTCTCTCGGATAAAAACTAGCTTTGTCCCGTGTGATTTGATGACTTAGATACTTCTAGATCACTATTTATCAAGCCAAATATTAAGTGCATAATCATCTCAAGTTTCACACAACTTAACAAACACAAAAAAAATCATATATTTTTATATTTAAATTTTATTTATATATTAAAATATTATATTTTAATTAAACGAAAATATTAAAAATAAAAAATACACATATATTTGAAAATAATGTATTGCGTAAAATAATCCCATCTATAAATTTAGAACATCAATAATGAATGGCATTCAAAATCGAACTCGTCTCATCCCTTCCTCGAACTTATGGCCCATCTAAAAAAAATAAAACCAAATTCCCTTCATATATATAATTTTTTATAATAACTCCTCAATATTTTCTTAAGTTCTCTACATTTACCTCGATTTATATACCAATAATAAATAATAACAAAACAACAAGTCCTCATATTTCTTTCCCACAACTATATACCAATAATAAAGAATAACAAGACAACGAGTCCTCATATTTCTTTCCCACATCTCCTATTTTTTTCTCACTAATCTCACACATTTGTTTTTAAATTCAATTTCTTCTGCCCATTGTCCCCATAACAAATGCAAATAAATCCATAGGGAGTACGAACGTTTAGGTTCCTTACACACTGGACTAAAAAGATATGAATGAACTGTTACTAATAACATTATTTTATAATATACTCTCGAAAAGAATTCAAAAACAAAAACCTGCCAGAAGTAGAATTATTCATCTAAAATGATTTGATAAGTAAGTCATATCACAAACTATTTAAAAGTCACTCGGTTGAATGGACTTTGTCTTCATACACAACATTTTCATATTTACCACATCAATCAATGAGAAACTAAGGATTAATGTCACAACCTTCTTCGACAATTTATCTTTTTTGGTGGATTAAAAACCCACTACAATATGTTTTATTTTTTTCATTACAATTAAAATTTTAGTTTAATTTTTAGATTTTATATGTATACTTTTTAAAATTGTAATGAGAATTCATTAAATTAAAGTATAGATTATATAATAACATGATATAAATGTCTTAAAAATTCACATGCACATTTTGAATAATATTAAAAAATAAGTATATTGAGAATTATATTATATTCCAATAAAACAAATCAAAATACAATTAATTAATTGTTTTTTTTATCGTTTAAAAGTGTTTTCATTAAATTTTCAAATTAGTATAGCTTATTAAAAAAGATTTTAACAATCCTCACTCTCTTGGAAAAAGAGACATTGTGAGATTGTGGACTGGAGCATACCAGTGAGGACATATTACATACATTATTTCCAATAAGTGTTGAGGCCTTAGCTTACTAACATAGACATAAAAAGAAGCCTGATTTGACAACAACATGTCAGGGAGGGGAGTGGGGAGGCATTACAGGAGGAGTTGCGAAATACCCAACACGATCATGAATGTGGAAGTCGATGTGCTCCACTTGAGCTTCCAAGCTGCAAAGATGGTCATTGGTACGTTGTTGACTACGCTAAAGGTTGTCCAGTTGCTCTAGGATTTCACTCTGATTGTACTGAATATTTGTTCGAAATCTTATTGCAATCCTCATACCTGTGGTCCCTGAGGATATCGATATCAAGCTGAAGGTGGCACAACTGCTCTACTATAATGTCCAATGAGGTCGGTGCTACAAGGTTTCCTAGAGAATTGGCTAGAGAAATAGCCTCAACATCCTCGATTTCTCAACTAGCCGAATTGGTGGAAGATGAAGAGTGCCAGAGCTCAGGGTGACCAACCTGAGCTGGCTGACCCTCCCTTGGCAAGGATGGCCCTGTTGGCAGGGCATGTTAAAATCAACAATAGACAATGGAAAATAACAGGAGGAAGCCACAAAGGACGTTGTATCCCACTGCAAAATACGTAGCCAAACCCAAAACCACAAGGCCACTTCCCTACTACCATATAAACTTCCAAATTGCCACCAGAACCCAAAGAGGCAAACAAATCTAAGACCTCCCAAATCGGAGCACAAGGTAGAGAAGCCTTCACAGGAAAATTCATGACATATCACTAACAGTGAGCGCAACCCCAATTGGGGGAGAGGAGAGTGCAACTTCCTACACGTAAAGGAGTAATACTAAAACCATGAAGCCAAATTCTTGAAATTAAAACACCATTTACACACCTGAGAGAACACATAAGAGCCTACGTGGACGAGGGAGGATCCAACAATGGCCACCAGTGTTGTAGAAGCCTTTGAAGGAAAACCATGATTGTCTAGGTTCCAGGGTCCCAAGGGTAGACCAAGAGGCAGTATACAACCTGCGCTCGAAGGCAGACCACAGCTTCCCTACTCCTCAACCGTGACCAACGCTCGAACGGGATGACATGACCCTAGACCCAACCACCTTCACAAACCTTCAAACCCAAGTTCATCTCCTGAATTTCGGAACTGAGACACACAGGTTGCCTACCAACAAATTTAAAGACTGGTTATGGGAGGGACTCATTGTGTTGCAGCAACGAATGCAGGTGTGAAGTATCCATGCTCTATCAGTGCCCGCGTGGAGGAGTTGGCCCCGGAGGCCTTGCACAAGATAGATGGGCATTGGTAAGAGCATCGCCATCGGGGGAGAGAGAATCAGCTTCCAGAAGGTCCTGGAGGGCCTGAAGTTCGTCTAGATCTAAATCATCCGCATTTAGTAATTCCTGCCATGGTTCGGCAATTTCATTGTTTTGTTTTGTCACTGTTGATTTCTATAGCATCGGATGTGCTCTTGCCTTGAGATATTGTAGAGAGACTAAGACACGTGCATTCTCCAATACCCAAAAATCATTTGGGAAAATTCCACCTAGAGATGATTTAATTAAAATAATTAAGTTTTTTAAATGGTTCCCTAAGTCTAAACTTAGGAAATCTAGTTAATTAAACGGTATTAATTAAATCAAGTATGAATCTTATAGAAGAAGACGAGAATCAACTCCAAGCTAATATTAGCCTTTAATTGTGTTTTAATCTTGGTCGTTGGTGCTCCAATGAGAGATTATAAAAAGGATTTTGATGGGCACTTGGAGAACACACTTGTGCAGTTTGATTTTGCTGGGAAGTCGATTTCCTGAGTAGCAGTTGTAAGTTGTTGGAAATGACTTAGTAAAGTCGAAGCAGTGAGAGATGGGCAAGGATAGTAGACCGAAGGAGAGTTTTCCAGATTCGAGGAGTGCAAGGCAGAGAAGACAGAGAGACGTTTAGAGATGCAGCACAGCGCCACACAGAGGTAGTGTAGAGCTTCAGAGGGAGTCTGAGATTCAGCTGGGAAAGTCGAATTCGAGAGCCAGAAGTCGGGGTGTGAGACCGAGGGTCCAAAGGATCGAAGTTCCAGCCATCAGGAGATCATAGGAGGATGTAATGCATAGCCTAGAGACCGTGACGTAGATCTGCATAGGCTGACGCAGAGGCTACACGGAGGCAACTTGGGGCCAACCATCCAGAGCCTGGATTAGATTTGGATTGCCAGTGACAATGTGAGATTGTTCTCATTATCTCCTTGTCAACGTTTCTCTATATCAGATTGCTAGTTTGGGCATCTAACAATTTGTACTCAGATTACTACTGCATAATAAATAAAACCCTCAATTGTTGCATTGGTTTTCCCACATTAGGTTTTTCCAGGGACAATTGTCCAAAAACAACAGTGCATATGTGTGTGTTTATTTCTCTCCAGTGTAGTATTTAGTTTCTGCAGTATTTTATTTTTCGTAGGCTACAGTGTATGTATTTGAAAATTTGTCGTAGAAAATTGCAAGTAATTTGTTCAAAGTAATTTAACAAATAGGAGAAATATCATCAATTTGTTGCAGTAGGAATCGGGCCACCGATTTTTCACAGTCACTCCCCGGTTAGCCAACCAATCCACCACTTTATGGTCCATCCAAAGGACGTGGCGTGTTGTGACATAATCAAAATGTTCCATCATATGTTTTATTCGGGCAACTTGTGTCTCCAGACGCCAAATTTTAACAATTTTGAATGTGGGAGAACCATTCATGATATTCTGAACCATATGAATCACAAGCTTTGAGTCCCCTACAATATGGATCCGAGCGCAGTTTTGTTGAACGGCCAAAGAGATGCCCTTCTCAAGAGAATTTATTTCAACTGCAATGTTGGTGGTGAGGCCACAATATCCTGATTAGACCCCTATAGGGGTGCCCTTGTTATTGTGCAGAACCCCACCATACCCCGAGGGCCCTGGATCACCTTTAGATGCTTCGTCGAAATTGATTTGAATGCAACCGGAGGGAGGTCAAGAGAAGATAGAGGGAGATGACATTGGAGGTTCTTTGACCAAAGAAGAAGGAAAAGTCATATCTCAGGAGAGATTGAAAGAAAGGAGAATGACTGACTCCGGAGATGTGGGCTTCTAGTCGTCAGGGTCCCAGGTCTCAGACAAGATTGTTTCTCTAGTGTTGTCTTTGACTGTCACCTAGATGTAGGCATTAGATGGAGTCTGGTCATGAAAAATGGCGTGGTTCCATTCTTTCCAGATATTCCATAGGATGAATCCCAAGATAAGGCATCAGGCTCCAGGGAAAATTTTAAGGATACAAATTTATTTTGAAGTTTAGAAACCTTAAGGAATCTTACCAGTCACTAACATGTAAAGTATAAAATGTTTGAAGATATTTTTGTAAAAATATTCAAATTTATAATGATTTTATATAATGTTTGTAAAATTTTGGCAATTTTTAAGGTTAAAATAATTTTATAGTATAAAATTTGAGCAAATCATTTTTAGAAAAAAATGGAAATTAGCGAATTTTTTCTTGAAAAGAACATGCAAAATTAGACCACCTGCAAATATTAGCCCCTAAAATTTTCCTTGCCAGGCTCTATTGACGATTGTATTTTTGAATTTATTTTTTAACCATTGCTCTATAGTCTCCACAATATCATTTTGTTGATGATCGTGTTGAGATTGCAACAAGATGATGGAGCTTAGTGAAAAGAGTCGCCTTCATTAAGTGGGCCCGCAGGCAAATTATGGCGCAAGTTCTATTTTTGGATCCCAGCAGGGATGATCACAGCAGGAGTGACCACAGCAGGGATAATCACAGCAGGAGTGACCACAGCAGGAGTGATCACAGTAGGAGTGACCACAGAAGAAGTGATCACAGCAGGAGTGATCAAAGTCTATTTTTAGACTGGCTGTCAAAAATAGAAAAGTCAAATATTATTGTCTCATAATAATATTTGGACCATAAACTTGATCTTATTCTCTTGGAGCACTTCAGTTTGAGCTACAAATGTGGCCCATGCAGCTGTCAGAAGGAAGTACACTTTTCTTATGAGTCAGTTAAGTTTTTGCATGCATGACTTCAGTTAGAACTGAATCAGTTGAGTTTGGTGGAGTTGATAGTGAAGTTGATGGAGTTGTGTTCAGTTTGACTTGGTTAAACTAGTTGTAGTTAGTCTAACTGCAAATAGACTAATGATGAGTTATTAAACTAATTATTAACTCATAATACAACTATAGAATACATCAGTTAACTCAGTTGCATGTTCAGTTCAGCAGGGACAGGTGTTAGAGAATCAGATTGCTATCAGTTGTGACTATAGTTGTGCATGAGGATTTGCACAATCAAGGGATTGAGTATGCCAATGAGTTTGCTCATGTATTTGCCCAGTATTATAGCCTCTGCTCACGTCTAACACAGTGTGAGTGATTCTTTGGAGGTGAAATACGAGTTTGGTAAACCATTCTCATTCAATTCTTGAGCAGGTATTGAGCAGTGGAGGCAAGCAAGCAATGGAATAGATTTGGAGATCAGATCTGAGTTGTATCGTGTGTAACAAGTGGAGCTGGTGCTGGATTGCTTGTGATAAGCATTGTACTTTGTAATGTTACATGGTCTCAATCATTAATATACAGATAGTTGGGGTTTTTAGCGAGATGCTTTCCCCGGGTTACATACTGTGTTAATGTGTGAATGCTCTTGATGTTTTATTGTTATTGATGTTGCTATATTGATGATCAACGTAGAGGAGCTTATGTATTGTGTATGTATTCCGCAATAGTACATGATCAGGATAATCTCCATTGAATATGTGTTAAATTATTCAAAATTTCTACATGGTATCGGAGCTGTTGATCATCAAATCTACTATTCAGGAATTGTTTACATTCTATTTCTTCAGGCAGAGTCTGTAATCGGGCCAGGTAGCCACTGGATTCATCCTTCCTTTGGAAGGTGAGATATCCGGTGAATGCCCATATAGTCAATCTTTGTGCAAGAAATATTGTGTTCTTACGAATCTTAGATCGGAAGCGGTTGAGTTTGAGCTGGTGGAAATCGAATTTGCAGCAGTGTTGTTGAAATGTCTTTCAACGGATTGCAAATGTTATTCCAAAGCAAGAGCGACCTGGCGCTCAAGGATAAGCTCAGAAACAATAAAGGTGAGAATATATCTTCATCAAAGGTATCTGATGAAGAGATTTGTGCTTTGGCTGCCAAAGCAAAGAAAGGGAAGAGCAAGAAAGCTTCTCAGTTTGGTGCGAAAGGCAAGAAGCAGGATATGTCCAAGGTGAAGTGTTTTCACTGTCACCAGCACGGACACTATGCCACTAATTTTCCACAGAAGATGTTAAATTGGCAACTAGGGCCAAACTCCATGTGGGTTGGCTTATTTATGGCAGCTGATATTTTTATTGGATCCCTCTCGTCGAGAGGTGTAGGATTGATCCAAAGATCATCCGATTCCGATAAGTATTTATGGAGATATGAATTTATTTTGTTTATGTAATTATTATCAAGCCGGCCAGCTCTTATGTAGGCTCTAGAAGCCCAAACGTCATGTCTACTCAATCATCCGATTTTAGTATAAATAAGAGAGGATTTGGAGTCATTAAAACAACATATACTTCAAGTGATCTCCTCCTCTCCACGTCTTGGGTTATTGGTGAAGGAGAGACACTAAGAAGAATACGTTGGCCTTGGATGATACCCTAGCTGCTATACGTTGTGGAGATGATGATCTAGCCACAATTCTGCTGTGCCCTAGCCACAGTTCAGACGTGCCTTAGCCGCAGTCAACGTGAGAATCTGCTCCTGGAAGAGCGCAGTCATAACACTAGTCATGAAGGACCATGAAGCCACGTTCATCTATGTAAAATACGCATCAACAAAAGACCTAGCGCGCAAGTCTGGCAACATAGTTTAAGAGATACATGGACATATATATACGCAGTTCACGCTATGGTTCATATATGCAGTGGACACATTACGCTATTCAGATTACACTGGTTATGGATAATACCTCCACGTAGTTATAATACGCATATGGGAATGAGCATATGTATAAAAATGCAGTCATATAGGAACGCAGGCATTCTGGCAGCGTAGTGGGCAGTCACATAAATATGGAACGCAGGCATTCTGGCAGCGTAGTGGAGGCATATATATATATATATATATATATATATATATATATATATATATGCAGAATCTGTCAGCGTGGTTTAAGGACGTGAAGTCTCAGGTGAATGCAGTCATAATATTACACATACGCACAACACTTATACACTATACTCTGCACGCACAGTCATGCATTTCAGTAATGGTTATATGTAAACGCTGGACAGTCATACGCTGCAGCAAAGAAAACCTACGTGGACAGCCCTATCGATATATGGATCATATTCATGCAATTATATTTATAATGCATGGAATGCAAAGATGCGGGTCGTATTCATTATGGACGCAATTATATTTATGATGAATGGAACGTAGAGAGATATGCGTCATAATCGTTATGAACATAGTCATATTTATGTAAATGCTGGTCATTGAGTTGTAACATAAACGCTGGATGATGAGTATCAATATATATACGTTGGGGTGATTCAAGTTACATTATGTATATATATATGGACACTGATATACAGTATATGAAGACTCATATATTCTGATCTATGCTCATATACGCAGGCAAATCTGTAGTACAACATATATACATGGCAAGGTATATATATGCAGGTTATGGCAATAAATATCCATGCAGGCAGAAGGGCATATTATCATAAGGACACAGCTATGATTTAATGTGCATGAATAGCACAATGATACATGGACCATGTACAGCACCATGATGAGTGCAATCATAAGCATGGGCAGCATGAAGCAGGGTTATTATCATGATTAGTGCAGCGTGGTGCAGTACACTGTAAGGTACAACAAATGGATGAGATGCAGAATGTCTTCAACTGATCTCATCATTATACAAAATGATCTATGCTAGATCTAGATAAGTCAAAGTGTTTACTTTTGTTGTAAATGTGCTCTCTCTCTCTCTCTCTCTCTCTCTCTCTCTCTCTCTCTCTTTCTTTGTTGAACTTTGAAGATAAAAGAAGATTTGATCAAATGGTTTCCCCACACATTGTGGGGTTTGTCCCTGGCTTGCGCCATATCTTGTGTCCTCTTGCCTTGGCTTGTCTTCTGTGATTTATAGTTATGTTCTATCTACAGTGTATCTTAATGCTGATGTGATTGCTAACTATGAAAATTTAAATAAATTTCTCTAGCATAGAACATACCTAAACTTAACATGGTATCAGAGCTGAGTCGAAGACAATGCCCAAGCAAGAGTGAAAGAGCAATCACCAAAGGCAATTGGGACTAGACAAAAGGATCAATGGGATCATTATCCCGCTTCTCATTCACTAAGGGAGAAGTCGAAGCAGAGAATGTTATCAGAATGGCGCAACAGAAGTTTCTGATGGCCCATCTAAAGATCACTTCATTGGGAAGTTCGGATCTAAGGGTGGAAGGAAAGGCAGATGCCTTGTTGAAATAAGTTCAGTCGTTATGCGAAGGAGTGTCTGAATGGCAGAGACACATCTCCAGATGAAGATAACAATCATTCCTGGGACATCTTCAATGATCCAAGGAATGACTGGTAATGCAGGTCATCAAGGAAATGGTTGACTCTTCCACGAAAGCAAGGAACCCCTGAATCTCTTTTATGTACCTGATCGCAAGAAGATCCTGGTGTCCATCTCGGAAATGGAAGTCAAAGGTTACAGGGTGGCACTTATCGATGGAAAGGTACGTGTTTGAAAATAGATCTTTTAAAGATGTTTTTAAGTTCAGGGTTGTATCAAGTTGCAGGAAGTCCATTGGGGACCATGTCCATTGACTCAACACCGAAGGTCTGTGAGTCAGATGGTGACTAGGATGCTTGAATTCCAAAAGAAGCATGAAGGTGCATGTCTGAAATGTACCGAAGGAAAATATTATAAGGGGACCATTCCCCTCATGCAGCAGGTTCACAGGTTTGAAACAACCCGAGGAGTTTGAGAATCATGATCAAGGAATCTCATGTATACAGGTGGAAGAAAGCCCTCTATGGCTTGAAGAAAAACACCTCAGGCATAGTATGAGAGGATTGATAGCTGTCTAATGCAGCTGAGATTCACTAGGAGTGAAACCGATCTAAACCATTACTCGAAGGTTGTGGATGATAAACCTCTCGTACCGGCACCTATGTCTGACAGGTGCAGACCCTCTCATTTATAGGAGACAGAGGGAGTTGGATTCTGAATGTGGGAAGATAAGCTCCAAGCTTGTGACTGCCTCGAGGATCTTAACTTTTAGAAGTTATATGGTAATGATGTCGGACCAGATTTGGGAAATGCCTCTGAGTTTCATAAACTCATTCGCGTTGATGTTCTTGGAGAACCTCCGTTCGGACATCTGTGTTGCAGTTAGCATGGTGAGCTCATATTTGGTTGAGCCTCACTGGATTGGTTCCAAGAATCTTCTGAGATATCTTCAAGGCACAATCTCTCATGAATTGAGATACACTGTCGGAAATATGAAACCACATGATTATTCGAATGATGAGTGAGCAGGCAGTATCGAGGATCACTAGAGCACTTCTCAGTGTTGTTTCTCTTTGGAATCTGCCTCGATATCCTGGATGAGCAGGAAGCAGAAGTCGGTGACTCTGAGCACCACCAAGGCAAAATACATTGCTAATAGTATGGCCTTCTGTGAGGCAGTCTGGTTGCTGAAGCTCTTCAGTGAGCTGTTTGTACACATGGTGAATACCACTGTGATTCTCTGTGACAACCAGAGATGGGATTTGATTATTGAGGAATCCCGTATTTGACAATTTCTCCAGCAGATAGACATCAAATACTGCCTTATCTGGGATATGTTAAGTCGATGATCAAGGAGGCTCCATCGCACTGAGATGATGTACAGGACAGAGCCCTGAGGAAAGATCAAATTTGTGATTTTCCCGAACGACTTGGAGTCGTCGAGAGACCTTTGTAAAAAGGTCCTGCATGTTGCATACATTGAGCTCTGGGAGCTTTGGGGGGCTTGCAGTTCTATTGGAGCAACAGACGACCATAGGGTGACTCACCCTCCCCTGGTGGTGCACACTAGAACAAGATGATTCGCTCTCTTGTGTAGTAGGATGATTAGTTCTCCTGTGAGGCCTGGATTGATGTGTTCTCCATGGCAGCCTGGATTGATGTGTTCTCCATGGCGATTGTAGCAGGTTTGATGTGTTCTCCTGTGAGGACAGGATTGATTAAGTTCTCCTGTCGAGGCATCCTACCCATGCAGTCTGGGACTCATAGGAAGTACCTCTCATCTGATCAATGAGCAGGGAAATGAAGTTAGGGACCATAGTAGTACCGATGGACGCATCATTGTATCTACCGTACTCCCTACGTTAGGATGTCCTCCATTGATCTGGGATCAATGATACTGGTCTAGGACTAGTGGTAGGAGTGTACATACTATGACGCTAACTTCGGTTCGGCTGAGACTGGTCTGGGACTAGTGGTACATACTCCAAGAATGACTTCGTGTCAGTGCAGGACTGGTCTGGGACCAGTGAGAGTCGTACATACTATGACGCTGACTTCGGGTCGGTTGAGACTAGTCTGGGACCAGTAGTACACTCTCTGAGCCTGTGATACTGGTCTAGGACCAGTGGTAAGAGTTGTACATACTATGACGCTGACTTTGGGTCGACTCAGACTGGTCTAGGACCAGTGGTACATACTCTGAGACTGACTTCGTGTCAGTGAAGTACTGGTCTAGGACCAGTGAGAGTGGTACATACTATGACACTGACTTCGGGTCCGCTGAGACTGGTCTGGGACCAGTGGTACACTCTCTGAGACTGCGATATTGGTCTGGGACCAGTAGTAGGAGTGGTACCTACTATGACGCTGACTTTGGGTCAGTTGAGACTGGTTTGGGACCAGTGGTACGCACTCTGAGTCTGACTTCGGGTCAGTGGAGAATGGTATGAGACATTCTCGATCAATTCTTCTTCTTCATAGTTCAGCAAAGCTAAGCAGAGAAGAGCTAGTAGAGCCAGCAGCGCTGAGCAGAGCTGAGAAGAGCAGAGCCAGCAGCGCTGAGCTAAGCTGAGCAGAGCAGAGCTAGCAGAGCTAGCAACGCTGAGCAGAGCAGAGCAGAGATAGCAGAGCCAGCAGCGCTGAGCAGAGCAGATCTAGCAGAGCAGAGCAGAGCTAGCAGAGCCAGCAGCGCTGAGCAGAGCAGAGCAGAGCTAGCAGAGTTGAGCAGAGTTGGGCAGAACAGTGCAGGGCACTGATGGCAGAGATAGTACATTCGGACTTATGGATCAATGGATGGAGTTTTCCCTAGTTGAGAGGGAGTGTTAAATTGGAAACTAGGGCCAAACTCCATGTGGGTCGGCTTATTTATGGCAGCTGATATTTTTATTGGATCCCTCTCGTCGAGAGGTGTAGAATTGATCCAAAGATCATCCGATTCTGATAAGTATTTATGGAGATATGAATTTATTTTGTTTATGTAATTATTATCAAGCCGACCAGCTCTTATGTAGGCTCTAGAAGCCCAAACGTCATGTCTACTCAATCATCCGATTTTAGTATAAAAAAGAGAGGATTTGGAGTCATTAAAACAACATATACTTCAAGTGATCTCCTCCTCTCCACGTCTTGGGTTATTGGTGAAAGAGAGACACTAAGAAGAATACGTTGGCCTTGGATGATACCCTAGCTGCTATACATTGTGGAGATGATGATCTAGCCGCAGTTCTGCTGTGCCCTAGCCACAGTTCAGACGTGCCTTAGCCACAGTCAACGTGAGAATCTGCTACTGGAAGAGCCGCAGTCATAACACTAGTCATGAAGGACCATGAAGCCACGTTCATCTATGTAAAATACACATCAACAAAAGACCTAGCGCGCAGGTCTGGAAACATAGTTTAAGAGAGACGTGGACATATATATACGCATTTCACGCTATGGTTCATATATACAGTGGACACATTACGCTATTCAGATTACACTAGTTATGGATAATACCTCCACGCAGTTATAATACGCATATGGGAATGAGCATATGTATGAAAATGCAGTCATATAGGAACGCAGGCATTCTGGCAGCGTAGTGGAGGCATATATATATATATATATATATATATATATACAGCAGGATCTGTCAGCGTGGTTTAAGGACGTGAAGTCTCAGGTGAACGCAGTCATAATATTACACATACGCACAACACTTATACACTATACTCTGCACGCACAGTCATGCGTTGCAGTAATGGTTATATGTAAACGCTGGACAGTCATACGCTGCAGCAAAGAAAACCTACGTGGACAGCCCTATCGATATATGGATCATATTCATGCAATTATATTTATAATGCATGGAATGCAAAGATACGGGTCGTATTCATTATGGACGCAATTATATTTCTGATGAATGGAACGTAGAGAGATATGGGTCATAATCGTTATGAACATAGTCATATTTATGTAAATGTTGGTCATTGAGTTGTAACATAAACGCTGGATGATGAGTAGCAATATATATACGTTGGGGTGATTCAAGTTACATGATGTATATATATATGGACAGTGATATACGGTATATGAAGACTCATATATTCTGATCTATGCTCATATACGCAGGCAAATCTACAGTACAACATATATACATGGCAAGGTATATATATGCAGGTTATGGCAATAAATATCCATGCAGGCAGAAAGGCATATTATCATAAGGACACAGCTATGATTTAATGTGCATGAATAGCACAATGATACATGGACCATGGACAGCACCATGATGAGTGCAACCATAAGCATGGGCAACATGAAGCAGGATGATTATCATGATTAGTGCAGTGTGGTGCAGTACACTGTAAGGTACAGCAAATGGATGAGATGCAGAATGTCTTCAACTGATCTCATCATTATACAAAATGATCTATGCTAGATCTAGATAAGTCAAAGTGTTGACTTCTGTTGTAAATGTGCTCTCTCTGTCTCTCTCTCTTTCTCTACTGAACTTTGAAGATAAAAGAAGATTTGACCAAAGGGTTTCCCCACACATTGTGGGGTTTGTCCCTGGCTTTCGCCATATCTTGTGTCCTCTTGCCTTGGCTTGTCTTCTGCGATTTATAGTTATGTTCTATCTGCAGTTTATCTTAATGCTGATGTGATTGCTAACTATGAAAATTTAAATAAATTGCTCTAGCATAGAACATACCTAAACTTAACAGAAGAAGAAGAACAAGCAGGCTGCTGGATCTTCAGCAGGAGAGGCTCTAGCCTCACAGTTTGAGCTTGATTTTTCATTGATCGCATGCTTGGTTTCAAGTGTGATGGGATCGGTGTGGTTCTTGGACAGTGGTGCGTCTTTTCACATGACGGGAGATAGAGATTTGTTCTCTGATCTGGAGGACAAAGATCTTGGAGTGCACATCGAGATGGGCGATGATGGTAGATACAGTGCGACCGGTATCGGTACCATTTCCTTTGAGAGGGAGTCTGGTAAACCCTTCGTATTGAAGGAAGTCATGCATGTTCCAGGATTGAAGAAGAATCTTATCTCAGTGGCGATGTTAGAAGACAAGGGGTATGATGTTTTTTTCAGTGAGGGAAAGGCTTTCCTGCACAACAAGACAACTGGTGAGACCCGGAAGATAGGGGTTCGAGTGAGGAACCTTTATCAGTTGCATGTAGATGGATGCATAGTAATGGCAGGCAAGGCAGAAGGATTGGTGAGCTGGGATGATGGCGAGTTGTGGCATAGGAGATTGGGTCACCTTCACCATGAAGCCTTGAAGATACTGCAGCAGATCACTACAGGGCTTCCTAAAGGCACTCTTACGCAGTCAGATCAGTGCAAGGGGTGTACTTTGGGGAAGTTTGTGAAAGCCACCTTTCACGAGAAGGATAGTCGTGCCACGATGATCCTTGAGAGAATTCACACAGACGTGCGTGGACCTTTCTCAGTTGTTTCGACAGCAAAACACAGGTATTATGTGATTTTTGTTGATGATTTCTCTCGTAAGTGCTGGATCTTCTTCATGCAGAAGAAGAGCGAGACATATTCAAAGTTCTGTGAATTCAAAGCACTGGTCGAGAAGGAGTCGGGGAAGAAGGTGAAGGCTCTTAGGAGCAATAATGGTGGTTAATACATCTCGGACGAGTTCAAGTATTTCTGCAAGGAAGAAGGGATTTGTAGAGAGCTCATAGCTCCCCATAACCCACAGCAGAATGGGGTAGCTGAGCGGAAGAATAGAACGATTGTGGGTGTTGCACGGACAATATTACATGATCAGGGCCTACCCCTTCACTTGTGGGCGGAAGCAGGCAATACAGCAGTTTATGTGCAGAACCGTTGTCCTCATAGGATACTTGGCATGAGTACACCCGAGGAGGCTTATTCTGGTAAGAAGCCTGATCTTTCTCATTTGAGGATTTTTGGTGCTAATGTTTACATGCATGTGACGAAGGATGCCAGGAAGAAGTTGGAGCCGACTGCAGAGGTTGGGATATTTGTGGGGTACACTGATACGCCCCACAACTATCGTGTGTATTTGCCAAACAGTGGTAAAACTGTCGTGCGACGGGATATAAAATTTCAGGAGGAGAAAGCCATGAAGTGTTCGCTTGAGAGGGAGCTACACTTGCATGCAGATGAGGAGCTATTAGTTCCTAAGGATGAGCTTCAGGATGTGGATCAGCCACAGGACGAGGTTCATGGAGTGGAAGAAACCACTCATGCAGCGCCAACCATCAGAGGGCGAAAGCGCTTGACAGAAGCTGAGCGACTGGCTCAAGATGCAGAGAAAGTTGTAGGACCACCTATAGCCCAATGCAGGCAGAGACAGTCACCTGATCGGTACACTGGATACATGGCTCTTATGAGCAAGTGTGTTGTGACTGAGCCGTCCTCTTTCGAGGAAGCTGTGGAGGATCCCGCATGGGTATACGCCATGGTGGAAGAGTATGATTCTATTGTCAGAAACAGTGCATGGGAGATTGTTCCTAGACCGGAAGGGAAATCAGTTGTGGGTTCGAGATGGATCTATAAAGTTAAGCAGGCAGCTGATGGGAGTGTAGAGATGTACAAGGCAAGATTTGTTGCCCGAGGCTTTTCACAAATAGAGGGGATCGATTATGAGGATACCTTTGCACCTGTCGCAAGGTATTCTTCCATATGAACGATTCTTGCTCTCTCAGCGCAGATGGGATGGCACATTCATCAGATGGATGTGAAGACTCCGTTCCTCAATGGAGTCATTGAGGAGGAGGTGTACATTGAGCAACTCGAAGGCTTTGAGGTCTTCAGCAGCGAGTCGCATGTGTGCAGGCTCAAGAGAGCGTTGTATGGGTTGAAGCAAGCACCACGTGCTTGGTACACACGGATAGACAGCTATTTCACAGGACTTGGATTCTCCAAGAGCAAGGCGGATCCTAACCTATACCAGATTGTGGTGGAGGGTAAGCTGCTTATCATTGTATTGTATGTTGATGATTTGATTCTAACAGGTGATGAGTTTTTGATACTGTCATGCAAGAAGGATCTTGCTACAGAGTTTGAGATGAAGGACTTGGGCCTCCTTCACTATTTCTTAGGATTGGAAATATGGTAGCGTAGTGGTGGACTATTTGTTTCTCAGGGAAAGTATGCTCGGGAGATACTGGAGAAGTTCAACATGCATGGTTGTAAGCCTGTTGATACTCCTCTTCTTGGAGGTTGGAGGAAGGAGGATGCCACTTCGGGAGAAGAAGTGGATGCCACTGTTTATCGACAGTTGGTGGGGTCACTGATGTATTTGGTCAATACACAACCTGATATATGCTATGTAGTTAACCAGCTTTCACAAGCTATGGTTAAGCCTACCAAGCTCTTCTGGAAGGCGAGCAAGCATGTATTGCGTTATTTGAGAGGCACATCGGGATATGGTTTGTGGTACAGATAGGAGGATGAGGTGAAGTTATGTGGCTTCACGGATGTAGATTGGGCAGGGAGCCCAACGGACAGAAAGAGCACATCAAGAGGGGTCTTCAGTATTGGATCGACAGCAGTTTCTTGGTACAGCAGGAAGCAGAGATCCGTGGCACTCAGTTCAGCGGAGGCCGAGTATATGGCAGCAAGTTTGGCTGCATGCGAGGCTATATGGATGAGGAAGATCTTGGTTGGTTTGTTCAGTTCTCATTTGGATCCTACTGTGATTTACTATGATAACCAAAGTTGCATTAAACTCTCGGCTAATCCTGTATTTCATGATAGATCTAAGCATATTGACATCAGGTACCATCATATCAGAGATTGTGTGTAGCGGAGGATCATGTTGCTTTCATACATTCCAACGGAGGATCAGGATGCTGATATTCTGACGAAGGCTCTCACCAGGAGCAAATTCGAGTACCACCGAGGAAGGATAGGGGTTGCTGATAATCCATATCTTGTCGAGAGGGAGTGTTGAGATTGCAACAAGATGATGGAGCTTAGTGAAAAGAGTCGCCTTCACTAAGTGGGCCCGCAGGCAAATTATGGCGCAAGTTCTATTTTTGGATCCCAGCAGGGATGATCACAGCAGGAGTGACCACAACAGGGATGATCACAGCAGGAGTGACCATAGCAGGAGTGATCACAGCAGGATTGACCACAGCAGGAGTGATCACAGCAGGAGTGTTCAAAGTCTATTTTTAGACTCGCTGTCCAAAACAGAAAAGTCAAATATTATTGTCTCATAATAATATTTGGACTATAAACTTGATCTTATTCTCTTGGAGAACTTCAGTTTGAGCTACAGATGTGGCCCATGCAGCTGTCAGAAGGAAGTACACTTTTCTTATGAGTCAGTTGAGTTGTTGAATGCATGACTTTAGTTAGAACTCAATCAGTTGAGTTTGGTGGAGTTGATAGTGGAGTTGATGGAGTTGTGTTCAGTTTGACTTGGTTAAACTAGTTGTAGTTAGTCTAACTGCAAATAGACTAATGATGAGTTGTTAAACTAATTATTAACTCATAATACAACTATAGAATACATCAATTAACTCAGTTGCATGTCAGTGCATGTTCAGTTCAGCAGGGACAGGTGTTAGAGGATCAGATTGCTATCAGTTGTGACTATAGTTGTGCATGAGGATTTGCACAATCAAGGGATTGAGTATGCCAATGAGTTTGCTCATGTATTTGCCCAATATTATAGCCTCTGCTCACGTCTAACACAGTGTGATTGATTCTTTGGAGGTGAAATATGAGTTTGGTAAACCATTCTCATTCAATTCTTGAGCAGGTATTGAGAAGTGGAATAGATTTGGAGATCAAATCTGAGTTGTATTGTGTGTAACAGGTGGAGCTGGTGCTAGATTGCTTGTGATAAGCATTGTACTTTATAATGTTACATGGTCTCAATCATTAATATACAGATAGTTGGGGTTTTTAGCGAGATGCTTTCCCCGGGTTACATACTGTGTTAATGTGTGAATGCTCTTGATGTTTTATTGTTATTGATGCTGCTATATTGATGATCAACATAGAGGAGCTTATGTATTGTGTATGTATTCCGCAATAGTACATGATCAGGATAATCTCCATTCAATATGTGTTAAATTATTCAAAATTTCTACAGATCGTGGGGTCCAAAGAGACCGTTACCCAAGTCTCGGACTTCACTTGTAGTAGGGCAAGTGTTCAAGACGCGTTGGAGAGTTTCCTCTTTGTTTCTGCAAAGGGGGCACTATGAAGGTCCCATGAAATCTTTCTTTTGTATTCTATTCCAAGTGAGAATATGATTGTGACTGACAAGTCAGAGAAAGTGCACAACCTTGGGCCATATCTTTCCCCCCCAGATTTTGCGCCAAATTGTCTAGTGTTGCATGTTGATGGCGTCTACCTTGATGAGATAGGATTCTTTGAGGGAGAAATATTCAGATGTCGAATATCCCCACCTTAGTCTATCATGATCTAGAGAGAAAGGGATGTGTTGTTGATCCAACTCTAGAGAGATATGTTTCCAAACTTTTTGGGGAGCCTCAATATGTCAGTCAGCTTTAGTTTTCCATTTTCTCTAACCTGTTTGATCCTGCTGCGTAATCCAATAATTAACCACTTGCGCCTCACTCAGTTGTTGGAGAAGGGGTTTTAAATCCTGCAGGGACTCTTCTCTATCCAGGAGAGGGAGTTGTTACCATGACTCCTCCCAAAGTAGAGCAGATCTATCATCTCTTATTTCCTAGAAGAAGTGATCCCGAATGAGGTAGCTGTTCTTGTTGGCCAGGTTCCAAATGGTTGATCCTGAAGGCATAGAATGATCCTGGACTAACATGCATTGAGATTTTCCTTGGCCATATTTCTGAGACCAAATCTATTTCCATTGCTCCGAGCCACCCTGGATCCATCACCACCGAATTTTGGTCCTTGCGACCGCATTCAACATCTCAGGATCTCTTAGGCCAAGACCCCATTGGGTTTGGGAAGGAAAATCTTGTTCCAAGAAACAAGGGGCCATTTCTTTTCAAGGGTGGCATTGTGCCACAGGAATTTTCTAAAGATGGTAGACAAATATCTATAAATTCTTTTAGGAGTAGGGAGAACAGAAAGTTGGTATAGAGGGATAGCTTGAAGGATGGATTTTAGGAGAGTAGCCCAACCAACCAAGTTTAAGACCCTAAAATTCTAGTTTGACAGTTTTTTGAGGATTTTGGAACATAAATATTTATAGTGGATTATTCATTAGGGATTGGCCAATAACGGAACACCCAAGTATTTTGACGAAAGAGACCCAATAGAAAATCCTAGAATACGAGCTAAAAAAGGTTGTATCTGGCGAGGATTATTAATGAAATAGATATGATATTTATCTTTATTGAGAAGCATACATGAGGTAGCTTGAAACTCTGAAAGGATCGCAGTGATTGTAACCACTTCCTTGACCTTGGGCTCACCATACAATAGGTTATCATCGAAAAATTTCTAATGGTTCATTCTTATATCTGTTCTTGGAAGTTGAAGCCCTTTCATGTTATTATTGATTTTTACTACCTTAATTAGATGACTTGGTCCCTTAGCATCTATGATTAAGAGGAAGGGCAAGATTGGTTCACTTTTCCTGAGTCCCCTCAAGGATCGGAAGGTGGGAGAGGGAGCTTCATTTACCAGGATGGAGAAAAAATGGGTGGAGTTCATTTAGTAAATCCATCTGGACCAATCTTCTGCAAAACTGAAAGCTTTCATGACCGAGATGAGGTAAGACCAACTGAGGCAATCATAGGATTTGGAGAGATCTAGTTTGAGAATCATCCCCTGCTTCTTATGGCACTTTAGGGAATGGATAATCTCATGGGTCAAGACTATCCCGTCCAAGATTTGTCTCCCTTCTACAAACCCTGATTGTTTCGGGCTGATCACGTGGTGAAGAATTGGTTTCAGATGGCGCACCAGGATAGAGGAGAGAATCTTATAAATCACATTGCATAATGTGATATGCTTGAACCCACTGGGGGAATTTTCCTCCCTGAATTTTGGAACAAGAGTGAAGAATATAACATTTAAACCGAACTAGATCTACCTACGCTACTGGGACTCCTCCACTAGCACAACAATTTTAGGACCTAGAAAAGACCAACAAGCCTTGAATAATTCAGAGGTGAACCCGTCCAAACTAGGTGCCTTATTGGGGGGAATCTCTTTAACCATTGTTTCTACTTCTTCGTATGACACTGGGTGCATTAAGGCCTCGTTTTTATCCTCTGTCACCAGTTTTGGGATATGACAGGTGATTTTCTCGATATTTTTCGTTCTATCTATGTATTCTTCGGACATAAGCAAGGAGAAAAAGGAGATAAGTTCTTGTTCCACAGCTTGGTGGGGTTCATTGGGAGGGGGGTATGGATCTTGGAAAATAATCCGTCATCTGACCCATCTATCTTGAATTTAGTAGAATTTCTCTCGCTTCTCTTGTCATCTTCCTTCCCTTTTTTTCCTCTGTCCTGGATGAATGGATCTAGAAGGGTGATGGCCAACACACCACCTTCTTTGCTCAAGTTTGGAGGTTTGGGATCGATCTCCTGTTTCCCCAACCTTACGCTCCATTGAATAAAGATATTGTTGAAGTGGGAGAGTTGGTTTTCTAAAATGTATTTGATGTTTCCTTTGATCCATACTCTAAAGATTTCAAGAATTTTCGTTTCTTCCGGGCCAAGTATGTTGTTTTTTTTCTCCATCTCCAAAACATTGCTAGTATGATTGAGGATCTCCTTTATCCTTCGATCATCTTCTGCATTTTCTAGTACTTTCCTCTTGGGAGGAGCTTTTTCTGGTATGGATGGGGTTTATTTATCAACATCCATTGATTGGAGCGCAAGCTGGGATGAGGAGGCTTTTTCTACTTGGTTCTCTTGTACTAGGTCCAGGGTTTCCATGATTGCAAAGGGATTTTCTTCTCCTTGATGGTGGGGGGGAGGGTTTTCTAGCAGGATGGTCTATCAGGACGGATGTCGAATGCGGTGGAGGAAATTTAGGATGAACGGGTTGGGGACCATCCTAGGATCAGGGTTGGAAATATCTCCTACCCCCCACTGATTGAAAACCCTCCTCATCCCGATGTTGGGCTTCCTGTTGAGCTTCTTTAGAAATTGTGAGGGGGAAATCACAGAAGAGTTGTATGTATTCATGAGAACATCGGCATTTGAAGGGGACATGTTTATAGTCAAGGGGTTGCATCCAAATAGAATCATGGTAAACCATCTCAATTGATTCGGGAAGGGGTTGGGAAATGTTCATGTGGACACAAATACAAGCATAGGCTGCATGTTGTCATTTCTTTGTGATCTCTGAGACTTTCGCAAATTGACCATTTGCATTACCTATTCCTTCCAGGATATCTGGTTCTAAAAAATCATCCAATAGGGAGAAAAACCTTACCTAGATCAGTGCCACCTGGAACTCCTCCTTGTTAGGACTGTAACATTCCTCCCAATAGTGGAGAAAGAGGCCTGCACTATTCATGAAGTAGGGCCCATTCTCAAAAATATGTTTACTGTCCTCCAGATATGCAAAGTTCATAGTAAAAAAACCTTTGTCTCTTGTTCAGTGTTCAACCTGACCACGGGGAGCCCATTTTTTCTTGATCCATAAAAGAACATCTTGCTCACAGGGCCAAATACCCAGAAACTTGCAGATCAAGGCATGATCCTTCATATATTGTCGTGATTTCTCCAGACGATTATTAGCGATTACAAATTTGGGGTTCTTCTCTGCCTTTGGTGGGCAACGATTCTAACCCCGTGCCTGCCATTGTGCTCCCATGATAGGAATTTCAGCAGCCATTGAGGCTGAGGTCCCTGGCACCATATTGTTTGATTGGACTAAAGACATCTAGTTGACAGCATCATGGAAGGAAGCAACCCACCACCCAAGCGACGAGCCACTCATTGATGATTCATTTTGTCGTCGTTAATAGAGGAATTGAGGAGAGTAGGAGTTGCGCAGAAGGGGAGAGGCGGTCAGCCCTAGCCAGCCAATGTCATCTCAGCGACGGCAATCAAAGTTGACAACCCCTAGCAGAGAAATATTGACAGAGCACTACTTTTACTAGACTCTAATTGTTATATTAATATAATAATATAATTAATCAATTAATAATTTAAATATAATAATTAATTTAAAATAATATATATATAAACTAAATCTTTAATCAAAATGATATTAAAGAATGCAAAACAACTCAAAATGTTAAATTTAAAAAGTAGTTATGGATGGAAATATGTATCCAATTTTTTTTTGTTTTTTCCAACCAAATTTAGGTTTGCAAATTAAATTAAAAACATATATTTCTCTTTTGGTTTTAATATATCGCTATGTCATGCCATTTTCTATCTCATATATAAATGTCATATTTAATATTGCATCAATCACAATGGGATGGATAATTAAAAGGGTCAAAGGTACATGACTGACAGGGATCTATCTTCATGCAAATCCCATCCTACTACTCTATAGTAGATAGCTTAGTACTCTACATCTTAATTTAGGATTTATTCCACATAATTGTATATACACATTGTAATTAATACGTCAATTTTAATTTAGTTAATCAATGTTGTTGCGAAATACCATTATGTTAATAGGATTAATTAAAATGATTAATGTGAAGACAATGTTAATTTAAGGGTCATGAATCTACAATCCCTCAAGAACCTTGGTGTTGAGATACAGAGGCGATGACTTGTAAATTCCACGTTTTACTTCTAGATAACATTTAATATGGAATTGGAGGAAATGAAGTTATTGATTGTTCAACGTATCCCACTGCGCTCACTCCTTGAAAAGAATGACAAGTTTCATCCATTAATTTGAATTTTGGAAGAAATTGAACTAATTTCTCTATTGTCTACTTCACTTTTGGAATTTGTTGAAGGAAAATGCAATGATATCGTGTAAAAATGTACTTAATTAATTTAATTAGAAACTCGATCTTGATTAATTCTTCAACCAAGTTGGCATTATTACAACCACCACAGGTTGACAGAGCACATTGAATACCCAATGAGCCATTCAACAACTTTGCATTAGCTCTTAGCTCTCTCTCATCCCCAACTCTTGATTATCCTCGACACTCTTTACCTGCAAGATGCATCCATTTTTTCCATTTGCTTTTGCAACCCATCATCCACAAAGGGCGCAAGCCGCACAACCCATCATACAGAGGGAAATTTATCATCCATAGTGCAACACTAGATTTTCTTTGGCCTTTAATCAACAACAGAAGCAAAGGTAGGGCCAATTGATCTGGTTTTTGAATCCGTTGATTGAGATCGAGATGGAAACTTAATAGCATAGGAGGTGAGAGTAGTACAAATTTCAATATCATCACCAGTAGCATTTGTCTAGTTTCTATCCATTCAGATACAATCATACAGGAGGTGCCAAGGTGATATTTCTAGCTTAGTCCACCAAGCCGATTAGTCCTTGTGGATTCAGTCCTTTTTCGGAGTCTTCTCACTACTCCTCCATAACGTAGGTCTTCAGTCATAAGGTATTATTTGTTATCCTCCTATCAAGAAAATATTGTTTGCGTGAAATTTTCTTTTTTAGGTTTAGATTGGGCTGCAAATGCCACTATCATGAATGTTTTGATTTCTTTCACACATTGGAAAATATCCACTTGCTTTGTTGTTGGCATTTCCTTGTTCCAAGTAACATGTAATGTGCGTCTTCTTTGGCTTCTAATGAATAGCTTGAATAAATGTAACTTATCTATTATTGAGTGAATTATTTGGTGGGATGATGAATTTGTGGCTTTGAGATAAAACTATTTGGGATGACGAATTTGTGAACTTTTTAGGACAAAATTTCATTTTGACATTCTTTATGAAGGGTTTATTTAATATACACTTGTCAATAGAAGTACAAAATAGTTTTATAACTTTTCATTTTCTAAGGGTTAGATGAATGTATGCCCTTGCAAATGAAATTAAGACCAACCTTTCAAATTTGAAAATCAGATATGAATTTGAAAAATCAATATTAATATTAACTTACACATAGTCAAAATGATAGTTAGAATAAAAATTAATTACTTAATCTAAATTTTGTAAAATGGTTATCCAATTAGAATCCACTTCTATAATTTGAAAGTGAGTACCTATATGAATTTGAAAATGGGTACCTATATGAATTTGAAAAATCAATATTAATATTAACTTCCACTGAATTGAATTGAAATGATAGAACAAAAATTAATTAATTAATCTAAATTTTGTAAAGTGGTTATCCTATTAGAATCCACTTGTGTCCATTTTAGACCATACTTTAAAATTTCAATGCATATTTTAGGGCGTTAGAAAAAATCTAAAATAAAATTAGAGAAATCAATTTCTATTTATTTTAATTTTGAATAAATTTCTCCGAATATAATTTTTCTAAACTACTTTTTAATTTATCAAATAGACATTTTTAATTATTAATTTTAATAACACATTACGTAACAATAAACTATGACTTTTCTTGCATACTAGAGTGCCTTTTCAAAAATAATATTTAAAGCAAAAGGAATAACTTAAACTTAACGTGAGGATAGCATTAGGAAATACCAAACATAATGTTCTCATAGCGAACCAGCAGAATAACCAAAAAATTCCTCATGATACTGAAAATAAATCATTTTGAAGAGCAGAGAATATTCAGATTTCCACGGTCACAGCACCTACATTCAGACAATCACCAAAACCTTCCGTGACATCAATTGCAGTCCACTCACCAGTCGACGGTCGAAACCAATAAGAAACCGAACCATGACCTTCTCCATCACTACCACTCACAAAAATCCGGTCGCGCCACAATGCAACACACGTCATATAGAGAATATCTTGCGGAAGTAGTAAAGCCGCGGCCGTCCAAACGTTTTGATGAGCATCATACTTTCTCACTTCTTCTTGACCGATCAAGTACAAGTAATTCCCACATGCAAAACCCCGCCTTTGGTTGATAGGCGCCTCTGATCCCCACATGTCTTCCAGCATGTTCCAAATGCCCGTCTCCTCATCAAAACCCTCTGCGCTTCTTAAAACCCTAGGCAAGAAATTGTGATTGTTTCCACTTATTACCATGAATTTCCGCTCTAGGTAAACACCCACAGGACTTTCGCGGTTTTGGGTCATGGGAGGCAATATTTGCTACCTGTCTTCTTCCACATCGTAAGCTTCCGCAGTGGCCAGAGTGTTGCGATGCTCATCTAGGCCACCAGCAACGTAGATAAGTCCAGTCGAAGAAGAAACCGAACAAGCGAACCTGATACGACTAGTGGGCATGTCGGCTCCGCGGCGCCATTCTTTGGACAGCAAATCATAAATGAAGACAGCCTTGAAGGGCCTCGGCCTCACGTCCATTTGGTCAGTACATTGTCCAAACAGGACGAGCTTCCTTTTCACAGAAACGAGCTCACAAAAGTCTAGAAATCGTGTTTCGCAAGGAATAGGGGGTACCCTTTCCCAAGTGCCCTCCCGAGGGTCATATATGGTTATTCCAGCATCAGAGGTAGATATCTGAATCAGACATATCAAATGTTTGGTCGTGCCATAGGTCATTCTGTCCTCATAGAACTGGGGACTACACATCATTTCCTTCCAGCTTGTTGTGCACACACCCTTCAACTCATCGTGTGATCTGTAAGGAACTCGCCAGCTTGTGCACACACCCTTGAACTCATCGTGTAATCTGTGAGGAACTCGTAATAACCCCTGTTCTTGGACACCAGTAGGAAGATTGAGAAAATCCTCCATGCTGGAAATCCCCTCCTCAGCCTACTTGAGTGAATGACATTTCGGTGAGGCTGAGGGAATAACTGCACCCATGTATTATTTTTAAAAAGCTGAATATATAGAAAGTGGGTGTCTATTCGTTTCACCTTTTATCAGAAATTTGGAGGATTTTTGGTCTTCCTCATCATAACGCCTCATTTCATCTACCTAAATCTATTATGTATCAATTATTTATAATAACACAAAAAATGTTTGTGAGTAGAATGTTCTATTTTTTTTCTCTCAAGAACCTTAGTGAAGATGTCTTCAATTGGTTTATTTTTAGAAAAATGTCGCAAATGAATATTTTTGGATTTAATACTTTGGGTTGGTGTGGTTGGTTTGATCATGGAATATGGTATTCTTTGCCAACTTGTGAACTTGATTGTGGAAGTATTTTTAATCGAAAGAGGAGTAGAATTCACTTGTTTCTTTGTCGCTTATGTAGTTGCCACGTATTCTATTGAGGAAACTACATCTATTATGGAATCTATTGTAACCTCTTGCTCCAAGACTCGTGAAATAGCCTAAAATCTAAACTCATTTTCTTTATCCCATCAAAATATGAATTAAAATATCCAATCAAACTGAAGTCATCCACCTTAGAATACTTGAGTCCAAAATCTTGAGTTATCTTCAAGTATTTGAAAACTCTTTTTCCAATGTACAAATGTCCTTCACAAGGTCTTGCACAAACTTGGAAAGCATTCAACAACAAAAGAAATATCCAATGTGGTGGTAGAAAATACATTGATTTACCCCATCTCTAAGTGTAATATTTAGGATAACAATTGGAATCAAAGCAGGTTCATTCAGGAATGGTAAATCACTGGAAGGTGGATCCAAGGGGCCATGGCCATGAAAGATCAAGAAACAAAAATGGAACTAGATGCAAATTATGTCATTCTTCTGAAAATTGAATTAGAATATTTCAAAAGGATGAATGAAATTCTATCAAAGTAGTTAAAAGAGAAAGAAGAATAAATTTTGCACCTAAGAAAAGAATCAAAAGTGTCAAAGAAATCGGTGAGAGAGTTAGTTTTAGATCAGTCTTATCATAATAAGGAAGGTAGCCAAGACAAATTCAGCAATAGGAAACAATCATCTAGGTCCCAAACACTCTTTTATAGATATTTTCATTTATGTTATGAGTTTGGTCATAAATCAGTTAATTGCAGTGTCTATGCAAGAAAGAATTATGGAAGGAAAGATTTTTTGAAGATTAGCTATAACTCTAGAAGTATGTATAGTAGAAGAAACTTTTTTCCTCCACTTCAGATTCTTGTCAAATGCTACATGTGCCATAACTTTGCACATAAGGCTTGGGACTACAAAATTATTCAAGTTAGACATTACACCCAAGGGAAGGAAGAGTGTCGCCCTAAATCGATTGTATGGAAGAAAGAAGAAAAATAAGAAAAGTGTGGCCTCATGTTGTATACTCAAAAACAGGAAAACAAATGGTATGTTGATAGCAGATGCTCAAGACACATGACAGAAGATCAGAGTAAGTTCATCAAACTCGAGGAGATAGATGGAGGTAAGGTAATTCTTGGAAATAATGCATATACAAAAATCATTGGAAAAGGAATTGCCAACATTGACAGTGGAAGAACTAAGGCCCAAAATGTTTTATATGTAGAAGGCTTAAAACACAATCTCTTCAATGTTATTCGAATTTGTGATCAAGGGTATAATCTTACATTCAATTTCAACAGATGTGAAATCAAAAATTTAGATATAGGAAAATTGATATCAAGAGCCAGTAGGATCAAAGGAAATGTATACACTCTTGATGGATCTGAAATACGGAAGTGTTGCATTGGAAGGATTGATGAAAGTTGGTTATGGCACAAAAGGTTGGACATATTAGTTTTGATAATTTGATAAATGATACAAGAGCACAAGCCACTAGAGATAAACTCGGGATATCAAAGCCTCACAATTCCATCTACAAAGCATTTCAGTTTGGAAAACAAAATAAGTCTCCTTCAAAACAAAAGAATATTCAACATCTAGGTCATTGGAAATCATTCACGTAGATATTTACGGACTAGCCAGAACTCAAACTCTAAAAGGTGAAAGGTATTTTATGTTGTTTATAGATGATTTCACTGGAATGACTTGGGTCTCCTTTCTTAAGGGAAAACCAGAACCCTTTGAAAAGTTTAAATCCTTTAAGGCTCTAGTTGAAAATGAAATTTATTTTAAAATAAAGTGTCTAAGAACCGATAGAGGGGGGGAATTCACCTCCCACGAATTGAATGACTTTTGTGAACATCATGGAATCATAAGACACTTTACTATTGCAAGAACTATATAGCAAAATGGTGTGGTTGAGAGAAAAAACATAACAGTTCAAGACATGGAAATATCTATACTCTTTAACCAAATTTGGGGAGAGGAAATAAACACGACATATATATATATATATATATATATATATATATATATATATATATATATATATATATATATATATATATATATATATTGAATAGAGATCAAATTAGGAAAAATAACACTAAAACTCCTTACGATTTATGGAAAGGAAGATCGGCCACAGTCAAACACTTCAAAAAATTTGGAAGCATATGTTATATCAAAGTGAATGAAGAAAAACTAGGGAAAGTCGAATCTAGATATGATGAAGGAACTTCTTAGGATATGCCTACGAAGAAAAGGATATAAATGTTATAATAAAAGAACTTGAAAAATCATTGAATGCGTTGATGTAAAAGTAGATGAAGCATTGCCCCAAAGTGAATCACTAGCCCAAGTTTAACCTCAACCCAATATATTCCAAGAATCAAATGAACAAGGGGATGAAGAGTTCAAATAAGATAAAAGAGAAGAAGATGAACCATTGCACATAAAGACTCCATCAAGATATGTACAAAAGAGTCATCTCAAAAATCAAATACTAGGAGACAAAGGTTCAGGAGTTCAAACCAGAAGAAAGCTCGCCAATGCATAAAATCAAGAGAACCTAGCCTTTTTATCACTTATGAAACCTCAAAACCTTTCTCAAGCCAACCAAGATGAGAATTGGTTTAAAGCTATGAATGAGCTAGATGGGATTGAGAAAAATGATACTTGGGAATATGTTCCAAGACTGAAGGGTAAAAATGTGATTGGAACCAAATGGATCTATAGGAACAAACTCAATGAGGATGGACAAGTTGTAAGAAACAACGCAAGAATCATAAGCAAAGGATATGTACAATTTGAAGGCATGGACTTAAAAGAAACATTTGCTCTAGTATCCCAATTGGAAGTTATCAAGATGTTATTTTTCCTTTTCTTGTTTTAAGAGATTCAAGGTTTATTAAATGGATGTGAAATCAACATTCTTGTATGACGAACTCAAAGAAGAAGTTTATGTTGAGCAACCAAGAGGATTCCAGATATCATTAAAAAATATTTCATATGCAGAATAAAGAAAGCATTGTATGGATTGAAGTAAGCACCCAAGGCATGATATTCCATATTGGATAAATATCTTCAGTAACGGGGTTTCAAAAGAGGTACCATTGACAATAATATTTATATTAAAATTGAGAAAGGTAACATGTTGATCATTATTGTCTATGTAGATGGCATTATATTTGGTAGTGATGATGATCCCATGAGAAGGAGTTTTGCAACTAGTATGAAAAAGGAATTTGATATGTCTATGCTAGTGGATTTTTCCTTCTTTCTCAGTTTACAAGTTAATCAATCAAAAAATGGTATTTCCATATCTCAATCCAAGTACCTTAAGGAAATACTAAAAAAGTTTGGTATGGAAAATTGTCCTTCCATAAGCACTCACATGGTTATAGGTTGCAAACTTAGAAAGAATGATGAGTCTTCAGAGGTAAACCAAACCATGTATAGGTCTATGATGAACAACTTGGTTTACTTAATAGCATCAAGACCATAAATAATGCATGTAGTAGGTCTGGTGGGAAAATTTCAATCATGCCTAAAGGAGTCTCATGTAAATGTAGTTAAAAAAATATTTACATATTTTCAAGGTATTATGGATTATGGCTTATGATATTTAAGGATAACAAACCTTATTCTCAAATCATATACAAATGCATATTGGGCTGGAAGTGTTGATGACAAAAAGAGCACTAGTGGAGGAGCATTATTTCTAGGTGAATGTCTAGTTTCCTGGCTCAACAAGAAACAATGTTCAATCTCTTTATCTACCACTAGAGAAAAGTATATTGTAGCAGCTTCTCATTGTATTCAAGTTTTGTTGATGAAGAAAAATATGAAAGATCTTCAAGAAAGTTGTGATTATATTGTCTCTATCATGTGTGACAATACTAGTGTGATTAATATATCAAATAATCCTATCATGCACTCTGAAACGAAGCATATTCCCATCAAGTATCCCTTTCTTCGAGAACAAGTTGTGGATCGGCAAGTTAGGCTAGAATACATTCCAACCAAAGAACATATTGTTGATATATTTATTAAGCCATTACTTAGATAAAGTTCCAAATATCTCAGACAAAAGATGGGAGTGGTTTCTTCTTCACTAGAAGGAATTGCTCACTAATTCTAGCCAAGGATTATAGGGTTTCCCTCTAGCCTTTGGAAAAAGGAACGTGTACATACTAGGAATTATTCATAGGAAGAGAGTTTGTTGATAGTGGGAGAGTCTTTTCACATAACAAGGATCATATTCCAGGGGAATATTTCATTCACAAGAAGTGCAAGTCCACATGATGATGCATGAAGAGTTATGTCACCATCAGCATGTCCCTTTTCCATTGATGTCAAATGGGGAGAGAAAGTAGACATTGAAAAGAAAAGAGAGAAAATATTGAAAAAGAAAGAAAATTTTGGAACTAGTGGTCTGATAGGGGGAGTTTCCACTGGCTTGACAAGGTGAGTTACTAACAACATGACAGGAGGAGTTCAGTCCATTGCCGTCAATGACCATCAACGTATTCTACTTTTTCCATTAATGACAAAGGGAGAGATTGTTGGACATAGTGTTTTCATTTATGAAAACAAGTGTCATTGATGTAAAAGGAAGCAGTAGTATCATTGATGTCAAAAGAAGTAGTAGGATATTCCAATGTCTTCACAATATCGCATAAATTGATGACAAGTAGCTCGAAACTTATTAAAAAAATTTCAAAGTTATGGTGCTCAAATTAATCTATGGCTGGTGTTGTAGCTCACTTTGGCACAATTAAAATATTAAAGATATTTAAGGAAGTTCCAACACAAAATTTAAAATTGAAAAATTTGATGCAACCTATGGCAAATGCTAGACCCTCCTCTTTCAACTGGTGGATTTTCTCATCCTTATGGTCTTGAGGCTTTTGCATTTAATACATTGGAGAATGCTGAAAGTTACTTATGCTCATTGTTTACGAACCTAATAGATTTCCCGAGATAGAAGACCGATTAAAAATTGATCAAATATTGCACACTATCCTAACTAATCGAGTTGCATGGAGTTGTGAAGAAAGCATGACTTACTGTTGGAAATAAGAAAAAGTGAAAAAGAAGTTGGCATGAAAACAGATATAGACATGTATATGAAGGCAATTGCAATTGAGGGGTTGAAAGGGAGTCTTCAAACATATTATATTTTGAAGATCCTTGGTCTAGATATTTGTGCAGACACTATAATTGGTAATGCCATGATAAAAGGAATTTCTGGTGGGCAAAGAAAAAAAAATGGCAATTGGGAAATGATTGTGTTACCAATGAAAACTCTTTTCATGGATGAGATATTTACTGGCTTGGACAGCTCCACTACTTTTCAGATTGTTAAGTGTATTAAATAGTTTGCGCGCATTAGGCAAGCTACTATATTCATCTCACTTCTATAGCCAACACCTCGTCAGGGAATAGAAATCCTCGACATGATTACTTTGTTCAAATAACAAACATGGTGTTTCTTTCTGTAGGGAATCACCAAATCTTCTCAATGGTACAATGATCCTGTGAGAATCTCATGTTATTCAATAGTACGATCTTCAAAGGCAGTTAAATGACTAAGACTTTTCATTTCCAATCAATGGTCCAAAGATATTGTATTCAGATCCAACATAAACCCAAAGGCACAAACTACACGACTTTTATCCCAAGGAGTGCCCTCACAAGCAGTTTAGTTGATTCTAGTCATTTACTAATCAACGGATGATATTAATTACGGGAGCACCCTCTTAAACTTCATAAACTACTATGAGTGGTCCCGTAGGAAGTAATTGGTTTCAAAAACCATATGCAGTTTTTCCAACGTGTACATAAGTACAAGAGTGGGACCCGAAATGAATTAATTTTTCTCCTCTTACTTGTAAAGGAGGTGGGGTTTTTGTTTTTTAAAGGTTTTGGGTTATATATATATATATATAATATGTTAAAACTACCTTTTGTAATTTAAATTAATTCAAAATTTCCTAAAACTACCTCAAGAATCAGTTTTGAAACTTATCATAATAGTTAGGAAGAGATAAAAGCTGAGAAATTAGATTTTGAAGGGATTCAGAAGGGCACATTCACCCATGATTGGCAATGTAGACAAAATTTATTCTGAAATCTGAACATGATATTCCAGTTTGATCCCAGCATTGGTGTTGCAGTGATTGTTTTTATCATGTGTTCCAGCATTCATATATGTTTTTCCTCTCTTGGATAGTGTAAGATGCAGTTGGTGCTTTAGTTTAGTTTATAATGAATTTGCTTCGTTACCCTCATTAAAATTGCATTGTAATCATAAAATTAATCCTGAATCCCTTAACGAAGTGCTTCACATCTGAGAATCTCATTCATACTTTTTCTTCTTCATCCATCATTCTTTCTATAGAGTTGAAGCATAGAATCTTAATTGCATGTGCCAAAGCTCTGACTCCTTCATTTTCTGCTTTACATCTCCACCCTGCAACTCTCATAGTCTCTGGCCATTCTACTTTAGAAGGCTAGGTTTTCAAACATGGAATTTTTTCTTGCAAGCCCTCATGGCCTATCCTTCCTTCCATTGATTTCAAATTATCTTTTTATCCAATCTCAAAATGTCTCAAGCACTGGTTCCCCCACAGCCAGGAACTGTCTTCTAAGGTACAACATTTTTTGGCGTCGTTGTCGGGGAATGGAAACACGAAGTTATTTTTCCCTGGGTTTTATTAAGTTTGAAGTTGATTCTTTAGGGTGACAAGTTTCCGCAGTTGGTTGTACATTCTCACCTGTGGTCTTCACTTTGAAGTTTTCTTTTATGGGATTTAATAGCTATTCCTGCATTCTTAGCCAATAATTTTGCCCCACTAGATTTTACTGGGATCACTAGCTATCCTCATCATATGCCTACATTTCATGAGTGGAATAATTATCTTCCAAGATTCAGTGGAGATGCAAATGAAAGTCAGGTTCAACATCTTAGAAGATTTCATCAATGCATGGAGCAACAGAGTATCATTCATGAAGATGTGAAGATGAATTTTTTTATGTTTTCTTTGGACTAGGAAGAAAGGGTTTGGTATAGATCTTTATCTCATTTAAGTATTTCTTCTTTGAATGCTTTCCATGCAGCATTTATATCATTTTGCAACACTTCATATGCACACAAGTTTATTTTCGAAGGTTGTTGTGAATATTATGGTTTTTAAAAGTATTTTTAATCTCATGACGATCCTGCTGAAGAAACTGATGATCATGTTGATAATATAACAAGCATTCAGAGAAGTTATAGCCAAATTAATTATGAACAAGTTGCTGAAAGAAAAGAACTATCCTTTTCTCAAAATGATTCTAAAATTTAAAAAAAAAACAAACTCTTCTTCAATAATCTCACAAGCAGAAAGTTTGTTGACCATGTTCCAAGCAAATCAAGAGAGCATTAAAATGGAGAAAAGTTCAAACATGCATCAATAATTTCTACCTAGAAATCGAGAAGAAAGAGAAATAATTAAGTTGCAAACAAATCCTCAGAGATCCTATTTTGTTAAATTTGATGGTCCTTCTATCAATGATACATATGATACAAAAGATGAGTCATGGGAAATTGTACAAGAAGAGGAATATAATTAAAAAGTTGGCAAACATACTCCAGTTTATGATTTGTATGATTCCGAGCAGGAATATGATACAATTCATGAGGAAGACAATAAAGATATCTTTTGTTGGAGATAGGATAGTAGGATTTCTTAAATCAAGGAAGTTGGTTTTCAAGAAGTTATTCATACTTATTTAGAAAGGAAACAATATTTTTCCCAAAATCCCAAAGTTGAAGACTCGATTAGTTATGATGGTTTCCTTGGAAAAGAAGATATCTCTAGTAGTTCTAAAGAAAATTTGATGGAAAAAAATTATAAAATACATCAACCATTTGCTACAAAGTTGAGTGAAAATAAAATTGTTGATGAAAATGACTTCTTCTTTCATACATTCCATGATCCTCTAGCAGATTATATGGCAACTTTGTTTGCTTGGCAACCAATCTCTTTTTCTAGGTATGTACTTGCTCCTGTGAACCAGTCTTTACTACTTTTGGTTCTGCTCATTTTTATTCTTGAAGTTCAGGGCACTTGTGTAAGATCTAGCTCTCAAAAGCTGACATGGTACCATTGGAATACTAACTTTACCTGATTGAGATCAGTCATGTACATAGGTAGGAGCCTGTACATAAATAAGTTCAACTAGTGAGCATTTTATGTTCAGTTGTTATTCTTCAGTTTAATTTTTAGCTGATGAAAAAGGGTGGTTGTCCCAGTTGGAAGTAGGTTTGCAGAGGTTTCATATTTCAAGAATGTCATGTTTTAATCTTTCAAATTTCAAGGTTTTTTGGAATTGATGACTCCATGCCCAACTAAGGTCACTGATCTACGATTCTCATCATTTTGCAAGCAAAAATTTGTCCCCAGATGAAGCCAGATGTTGTAGCTCAATATTCTACAAGATTGTAGCTTGATCCTATACCATTAAAATGATAAAGATGTTGCAATTAAAACAAAAATTTTGTCATGAAATTGATATGTATAGTAATGAGGGAGTTTTTCAAGATGGTAAGAGGAAAATCTCTAAGGATATTTGATATGACAGCATCTCCAATTATGGGAATGGTTGAGATGTTTTACATCATATCTGGCTTTATCTAGAGTAAGTATAAAAGTTAAAGGAAATTTTACACTCCCTTTTGCTCTTAACACAGTTTCTCTTCCATAATTGGTATAATTGCCACGCAATCAATAGAAATGGATTTCATTTTGAAGCAGGGATTCTTAAAGGATTTACTCTTACAATTGTTTTGTAAAGTAATGGAAGTGGTAATATTTTTATTAGTCTACAAAGCATACAGTTATAATTCAGAGAGTATTTATTATTCAGAACAAAGAAAAATCTTCTCCCAATGTTTGGGTGATTCTCTACTAAATATCCTTCATGGTTTACAAGAAGAAGAGAGTTTGTTATAAATGCTCCTTGGGCAAGGTAAAGATGGTTAATTTTGATAAAAGGAGTGGTAACTTTTATGGCTCAAGGTCAAGAGAGAAGCCTACAGGAGCCATTACCTTTGCACACAACATTTTGGGATAAGTATGTGTGGATTTCATGAGGTATTCATTCATGAAGTAGATAAATACCAAGACGTATACCATGCCTCATTTTGGTTGGAGATTGAATGTCACTTGCAATTTGTCTTGTTGTTTTGGTACACTTTACAGTCTCAAAGAAAGGTTTCAAGGTTTGGTTATGCCCTTGCATCTTGGATTTGGACCATGAACAATAAGAATATAAAATTGTGTTTAAATATTCTTTTGATGGGAGACCAAGAGCCCGCAGTAACTCAAGCTCCAACAGTCATGGAATATGTAGCTGGAGGTGATACTAGGATTATGAAGGTGCAAATTCTACTCAATTTCCTGATGGAAGCAACTTTACCTAGCATCAAGAACCTGTGATGGATCAAGTTCATGTCCCTAGTACCTATGTTGATGTAGTTGTCACCCGTTTGTTTGATGGAGAAAATTTTAGCAGACATCAAGGTCATACAATGGACCCAGCTTCTATAGCTAATGTTTATGGTATTGTGGATAATTTTGATTTGACTGATGGAAGTAAATATGGCTTGACTAAATAAGAGCCTATGGCAGATTAGACTCCTCCATCAACAGTTTACCAAGATGTAGATGCTAGTGGAAATTATGATGTAACTGAGTATATGGGAGATCCAGTTCCTATGATGGATCAATCCTCTCTAGCTACAGATTATGGATCTACAGTAGCCATTGGCATGGTAGATGCAAACCAATTTGCTTCTGCTAAACATCATGCTGATAAGAATGGTAATATTGTGCCTGGAGAGAACAAGGAACATGAACAAAAATAGTATGAGGAGACTCCTGCTATCTCTACTGAAAAAGAAAGGTTATGGAGCATAATAAGGGACTTCTCTTATTCAAGAGACTAAAAAGATAGTAGAGGAATATTTGCCAAAAATCTCAAAAGTATATGATGCTTTCTTAGCAGAATTCCTTTAACGCTATGGATACTGGAAGAAGTACGCAGATCATGAAGCACACTCAGGTAGTGCTGAAAAATTGTTGAGGTATATGAATGAGTAGGCCAATTTGTGACATAATCGATGGATATATGGATGCACTATGCAATCTTTGCAATGACAACACATGAATATCCAGAGACAATTCAAAGGTTATGTAAGCCAGGTCTGTCATATGTTGTATCTAACTACTTTTCCTATCCTCTTTGAGATAAGTACATTGAATTTGAATATTCACAGTAGAAGTGGAGTCAGCTAGCATAGATTTACTTTGCACAGAGCTAGCCCCTGGTCTCCTAGATGCTATAATTAAACATGCCAACATGGAACATCAGTTGGGGAGCTTTGAATCAGCAATGTCAATATTTGAAACAGCTTTTTCAATAAAGAAATCGAAAGAACAGTCACGGTCATTACCTCTGTTGTATATTCAACACTCTTGTTTTCTTCAGCTAGCTGTAGGAATACAAATAGAGCAAGAGAAGTTTTGAAGTTTTGAATGAAGCACTGGAGTTTCTGCCTTTTTCAAAGATTTTTCTTGAGGTAGCTATACATTTAAAATCAAAAAGTTTGGGTTCTAAACAAATTGAGTACTTATATTTTATTGTAAAAAAAATGTTGAACTGAAAGCTCGATGGATCCTAGGAATTAAGTGTTGCATATCAAGAGGAGATATCAATCATATTTAGGTTGAACGTTGAAGTGCAGCTGTTATAGGTGAATGGGAGTAACAATTGGGTTCCAAATTGATAGAAGGCTCATATTCATTTTTCCCAAATCCAACGTACCTTGGTGGCACAAATTGTACGGGGTTTATATCAAAATGTGGTCTTGCAAAGCAGTTTTTTTTAAAAACCCATCATAAGATCGATGGTTATTATTCATTACGGTAGCACTCTTCTCCTTTTCAAAGACCACCAAAGGTGCCCCCGTAAGAAGTTTGATGTTTCGGTCAAATGGCATATGGATGGCGACAAGCTTGGGTTTCAATTACAATTTTCAATTGTCGATACAGCTCACCACCAACATGTGTGGTTTATTTACCTTTGACATGGATGTCGTTAGATATGAGGGGCCCACACACATATTCTTTATTCCATTACTCATATACCAACTTTATAGTCCTAAATTTGATTCTATATATTGTTAATATGTAAAAAGGATGGGGTATTATTTGTAATGGATGAAAATATATATATATATATATATATATATTATTTTGTAAAAAAAAATTAAAAGGAGAGGGTAGTTCATAACTATTCCCAAAATCAATTTTTGGAACTGATTAAGACAGTTAGTTCAGTTAGGATAGGAAACAGAAAAAAAGGCTCAGTAATTAGATGGGAAAAGGGTTCAGAGTCCATTCTTCATGACTAAGTATTGTAAACCAGAATCTTTTTGAAGCTTGAATAATATATATGAGTTTGATTCCAGCATTCGTGTTGCAGTGAATGTTTTTCTCACGTGTCCTAGCATTCATATGTGTTTTTCCTCTCTTGGAAAATGTGAGATGCAATTGGCACTTTAGTTTATGTTTTTAATGAATTTACTTCATTGTACTCATTAAAATTTCGCTGTAATCATTAAAAATTAATCTTGAATCCCTTAATGAAGCACTCCACGTCTAGGAATTTCAATCATATTCTTCTTCTTCATCCATCATTATTTCTATAGAGTTGAAGCACATATTCTTAATTGCATGTGCCAAAACTTTGTCTCCTTCATTTTCTACTTTACATCTCCACCCTGCAACTTTCATAGTCTCTGGTCGTTCTGCTTTAGAAGGCGAGGGTTTCAAAACCAGAACTTTTGGTTACAAGCCTTCATGGCCTGTACTTTCATCCATTAATTTAAATCTTTTTATCCAATCTCAAAATGTCTTAGGCATTGGTTCCCCTACAGCCAGGAACTGTCTCCTAAGGTACAATAGCTGGTATGGTCGGATATTCCTCTCCAAGACCTTTCCAAAGGTATATCAAACTTCGTCAAAATCTTCTTAGATGAGAAGATATGTTAGTTTGAATTTGGTAGTAGCAAAGGTTGAAAAAACACCTATTTGTGAATAAAAACACCAAATTGTTAAATAGCACGCATCTTTAGATCAAAACTATCACTTTGGGATAATGTAATAGCCCCGGTTTAAAACTTCGTGTAATAAAATTTAATAAAGGAAAAATAAGACTACGGGCAAGGGACACTTATTCCAAGCTAAATGTTGGGAAAAATATCCTAGTGGGCATCACTTGTTGTGTTTTATGGCTAAGGGGAAATTGGCAAAGGATAAGGCTAAGGCTTTGGAAACGCAAAAAGGTATTTTGGCACATTATTTATGAAAATAATGGAAATTAAGAGAAAAGGAAGGTGAAAGGTCACAAGTTGCATGTGAGGAGGAAAATGAAGGAAAATAATGGAAAATGAAGAAATTAGAGGCTTCATTGATAAAAAGGCTTATGAGGATCAGTTGGCAGCTTTTGCTTAGCCTTTTGTCATCTTAGTGTTATAATTTGTCTTAGAAAGGAGAAAGCACCAAGAGGAGAAAGAAAATAAGCAAGCAAGGAAAGAAAATGAAAAGCAAGGAAAGGAAAGGAAAATAAAAGAAAGACAATGAAAGTAAAGGAAGGCAAGGATCAAGCAACTTCGGCGAGAATACTTGTAAGTAACATATTGCATGTCTGGTTTCGTAGCCAGTTTTCACATGCATGGTATATGCATGTTGGTATTTGGTTTTTTTGTTTTCATTGGCAATGGATTTTGTCAAAATTCGACAATGGATTTTAACCTAGCCTTTCCATTTCTAGATAGCCATGGTGTGATGGGATTATTCTCAGTTTCAGCTTTGGATTGCCATATGGTTTCGGAATCCCGGGTGAGGTGGTCTCAGAAAAAATACCCAAAGGCCTAGGAATCCCTTGACCGGTAATGGTGGGATACATTATAAAGCTTGAGGGTGGAGATAGGAAAATTACTCAAGGAAGGTGAATGGCATCCAAGCTCGGTTTGGTTTTGTGATCTCGGCACCGGTTTAGGTGTGATCACGTTATGGAGAGGGTGGAGGTGGTTTAACCTCTAGATTCCCTTGGTTATCTTTGGATTGGTTCATGCCTGGAATATGGCATGGGGGTGATTGGCTCAGCCAATCTATTGTCGGGTGTAACGTTGAAGTCCTGAACCCCATTGGTAATTGCCTATGGTTAATAAAAGCTAAGTTTCTCTTGCTTTTGGTAAGTAAATGTATTGGTTATTATGTGGCTTTAATGGTTGTTCTCTTATGGTTATTTATCTGGTTATATGTTGGTTATAAGCATGGTTTTGTGACAAATATTAGTCATGGCCCTTTTCATGTTTTCACTCATAACGGAATAAACAATTAATGCAAGACCTAATTGGTGTTAAGATGGCTAATGAGAGAAGGTAGTGACCCTTCTTGTTAAACCTTAGATATCAGTCCCATATGTTCATACTTGCATTCATGACCTGTAGGTTGCATATCTACCAAGTGTTTGACAGAATGTCAGTCCCGATTGGGAGTGGTCAGGTCAAATCATGGTTCCAGTTTTTGGTTTACAAGCATTGTCTTCATGTCTTTTATGAGTTATGGAAGTTTCATATATTTCTGGGCAGAGGCTAAGCCCCAGCCCTAGAAAATAGCCTTAATTCTTGCAGTCAATTGCTGAAAAAGGCCACAGTCGCACTTATGCAAGCCTATGGTAGAGACTGGGAACCCATAGTCGCATGGAGGCCTTGGCAAGGGAGCGACTAGGGCTCTAGGTGAAGGAAAAAGTGAGTTGTCTCAGGGGTTGGACACCTAGAGGGGTTGGGTTACTCCTGGAGGTCCTATGGCACCTAATGGAAGTCAGTAAGAACTTATTGTGTTGACTCCATTTCCTTAAGGTTATCTAGGAGGTTGATTCATATCATAGTAACCCCTCATCTCATGTCTACCTCGGGTAAGCTGGTGAAAGTGGGTAGATGTGAGAGGAGGCGCATTATAGGGTGATATCAAAGCATGGTTCAACACTTGGACTAGATTGGCTAGATGCATGTTGTTATGCATGCATTGTCATGGTTAAGGTTTTCATGAATGAGGTCATTGCATTTATTTTATGTCATAATGATTCCATTGGTATGTTACGAGGCTGATATTTTTTCTGAGATAGAGAAGGAGATGCAAATCATTAGAGCGAGGTCGTAGCACTAGACTTTGAGGTAAGAGCAGATCCTCATACAGGTATTGTATGTTTGGCATGCATGTATGTTGGTTAATGATTGTTATAAGCATTAGGGTTGTGTACTTGTCTATCAGTCTATTGTTTTTGTGGTTACATGTATGATAGATGTTAGTTAATCAATGTGATCATATGTACCTATGTTGATTAGTCATGAAGGATAGTAACTTGTTGTTATATGCATTATGGTCGTATGCATGATGGTTATGTTCATTGTACTTAGGATCTTAATGTTATATGTATCATGCTAATTTGGATTGGCCTATGCAAATGGTTAGGGTTATGACATTCATGTATGATTCGATATGCTTGTGATATTATGTCATAATAATCTAGACTGACTGTGCATATGTGATTATTATGCATGAATGACAATTGTTTATGAGTTTATGATGTGAACATGTTAGCTAATTAATGTTATGGATATCATAACCTTAATTATGTTTGGTTTTATATGTTGTGAAGTTATATCGTGCTAATCTAGATTGATTGTGCAGACAAGATAGCCTCCCGTGAGATACATTAAGGTGTGAGTTTGCTTATGTCGTGTACTTGGTGCTTGAATGTTTGATTGTTTGACTAGTTGTGTGATATGAGTCTGTATCCATACGATTTCATGAAGGAATGATCTTCCTTGAGATGTTTGCACTAACACATATGTGTTGAGGACAATTGATATGTACTTGAGTGTAAGTACATGATAGTTGTTGCATTATGTATTATGACTGATGAATGTGATTTGATTGTGGATTATGAAATGGTTGTTAGACTTGGTAAAGGTTGACTTAAAATTAATATATATGATGTATTGATCTTTGAAACATGTGGTTGATATGTGTGTTAAATTACAAGGAAACGTGTTTAGCACAATAGGGTAAGATAACCGGTATATTGTTATATTTACTTCTACACTTAGTTATGTGTTTATGGCATTATGATATCAGGAATTGCATGGCAAAGAGGTTGCCATGAAATCTTGGAGAAGGCTCAGGTTGAGCTTTCCTTTGGAAGTATTGGGAATCCATGGGGAATGATTCATGGTGTTTTTTGTTAGTCTTGTGCTTTTGGTCTTTGGTGATTTGTTGTGCTTGATTGTAGTTTTGTTTATGTCTAGTATATGGCCATACCACTTTGTTTGTGGTGTCGTATTCCTATTGGTTTTCATGGGTTTCTTCTTGGCTTCTTTTGGTTCTTGCCTTTTATGTTTTAAGAGTCTTGGGGATTGGTTGGGGAAAGAGGAAAGTTAGTGGAGTTGGAAAAGAGCCGATTGAAGTCCAACAGGTAATATAAGACCCGTATGAAGCTATATGCATGTATAAGGGGAGTTGAAGGCAAGAGTATGACAACTGGTTGGATTGGTGGGGTCCATTGGGGTAAATGGATGGTGGAAGGATAGTCATGAGAAAGTTAATAGGGAAGGTAAGGTAAATGGATTTGAGGTGTCAAATGCCTTTGCTATGTTGGGAATTATTATTATCAATGGTGTGCATGCATTGCACGAAGAAAGGGAGTCCTCTTAACATAGACCTTATGATATTTGGTAATTATATGGTGATCATAATTATGCTAATGTGTGTATGTATATATATGTATGTATGTATGTCTTTGTCTAACAGGGTCGTCAAGGATCATGATTTCTTTATGCTAATGATTATATATATGTATGTATGTATGTCATTGTCTGACAAAGTCATTAGAGATCATGATTGTTTTATGTTGATGTATACATACATATATATATATATATATATAGATATATATATATATATGTATGTATGTATGTATGTATGTATGTATGTATGTCGTTGTTAGACAGTGTCATCAAGGATCAATCTTGGGGAGGAATGATTGTTTATGCAAGTGAATGGCATGAAGAGGTTCCTTATTTATGAGGAATCAAATGGGAAGAGTAGCCATGACATATCTATGAGGTCAGTATCATGTGGATATGAATTTATATTGTGTGATTATACTATGTCTATGTTTATGTTATGGACAGGTAATGTTGAGGGATACATCATCAGAATGAAAGCAGTATGATTGGCGCATGTTGGGACAAGCATGGATAAGGCACTGGAAGCAAGGTTTCTTGTTAAGGACAATGTGGTCTTAATATGTGAAGTACTGGTATTGAGTACATGTATCATATGCAGTATTGTGTACATATGATGTTATGTGTGTGTTGCATATATGATGGTGTGTGCATGTTGCATATATAGTGTTGTGTGCATGTTGCATAAATAGTGTTGTGTGCATGATTGCATATGTGTTGTTTGGAACCGATGGTGCTAAGTGCATGCCATATATGCAGTGTGTTGACCCGGAGAATGTTCACTATGCCAACAAGGGGAACTAACCAGATCACAGACCCCAATTAAATCCGCTTTCTTTTGAAGTGGCTAATTCCAACAGGTTTTAAAGGATCCCATAAATTGTTATAGGTGTTGAAAGATTGCTTCTTGGAGGAAGACTTCAATTAAATCAACAAAAGAAACATCTAACCTATGTATATCAAATCCTATCTACACTAATTTTAACTAATTATGTTAATCCTAACTATTCTAATCTATCCTGCAGGAGCATAACAAAAGAGATTAAACATCATATATAGATTCCAAGTCCAAATGAATCAATTACTGGTTCACAGATGAACAAGGTTGTATGAAATCTTTATTTCAATCTAATTACTCGTACAGGAATACACATTCCTTTCCATACAAATAAAACTTGAAACTGATGTTTAACAAGGTTTTGAATCAGCAACCACTCATGAATTAACCATGGTAACAAATTATATTTTAATAACCAATACTAGTCACGAACTGTATGTTATCAATATGCACAAAACAAAACACATTTATATTTATGCCAACAACAACACCCTGATTCTAAACACATGAAAGAAGAGGAAAATAAATCTAAAAAAAGCTCTCCTTCTTGACCCAAACAGTATCCTTTATTAGCACAATAAATCAAAGTTGTTCTGCCCAAAAAAAATTCCTCCCTCTATCTCTAGAGGTAATACTTATACAGCGAAGACTGGCCCTCCATCTTCTCCCTCGCCTTTCCACCTCCCTCCTCTTTTCAATATACAAATTAAAATATACAGGCGTAGAATCGATCAGTGAAACAGGTGACGCGTAAAGGCCACATCTGCTAGAGCGTTTCATTTCTTGGGGAAATGAATAGATGTCGATTGAAAGGAGGTGGTATGTGTGTCATTTCTTCATGATAAGGCCCAAGACCGCATAACCTTCGGAACACACATGTAACACATGGAAACCTAACCACCAACGCCTAAAGCTGGATCTTTAAATAGAACACACCCGCATATATAAACTCTTCGGATCCGCTCATGCATCTTTTACCCGGAGCCATACTTGATGCTTATGCATCCGTTCTTTGACCTTGCTTGCCTTCTCTCGGTCCTTGCCTATAGAAATAACCAACATCAGCTATGCTTATGAAAATATGATAGAAATGCCTAAAAACACAAATCTTGCCTTCATTAAAACGTTTATAAAATCACAAGGAACAAATGTGAAAGAATCAGCCCCTGGTTCAGCCAAGGTTGTGATGTGATCATGTCGCAATCGCTCACTGCAGTGGGCAATCACATGCAACATCACCCCTATCAAATTTTCCTTTGAAAACCCGGACCACAACATCTTATTGGAATACACGGGAAAACCTAAAGCAAAACTATAAGGCCGAACTTCAAATACTATACACCCGAACGTATAATTATCGTTGGGTCCGCTCATCGCCCCTTCGCATATCGCATGGGCTTCACTTTCGCCGACTGCCGATTGCGATTAGCGATAGGCCAAACCCGAAAAATATATATGTTGCATTTAATAGTCCCGGCGGGTCCAATATATCGCATCGTGCCTTATGTATAAGCCCTGGGCTCCGCTAATTGTGATATGTGATTAGGCCGGACCCAAAAGATATATATGCCGCATTTAATAGTCCTAGCAGGTCTGGTATATCGCGGTGCGCCTTATGTATAAGCCTTGGGCTCCGCCGATTGCGACTTGCGATTAGGGGGAGCGGATCCGAAAATATATATATTGTGGTTAATGATCCCGGCAGGTCCGCCATATCGCGGAATGTTTGAAGCTTGGGCTTTGGGTCTTAGCAAAGTGCGATTGCGATTTGCGATTGGAGGCCTAATCGCATCGCATTTATTCATGAGAGATAGGCCTTGCCCTTGATCAATGCGACCTGCAATATACAATAAAGGTATGCAAGGAGGATGTGTAAAGACCGAGGAAGTGCAGAGATGTTAAGTCATGCATGCTTTGCAAAGCATTTCTATTATAAAAGAGTTATAATAGGAATAAAGATGTGATAGAAGGTTTTGTGGGTCGAATCCAAATACAACCATAATAGAGAGTGGGGGTTGGTTATATGCGTGGGCATAGAGCACCATGAAGGTTTATGAGGATTGAAAAAGTCTCGATGAAGGATATGAATGAAGGACTAGACTGGGTTATAAATGAATCATGCCACAGAGATTTATTCAGGGGGGGTATTAGCCATTAAGAATTGAAGATTTGACTCGGAAAAGAGTTAAAATCCCTGGGATAAAAATAGATCATTCGTAGAGTTATCATTGGAATAAATGAAAAATCAAACTTCTAGGGGACCCATTCAAATTTGCTACCAGAACAAGTTTTAATAGGGTGGTGGTTGTGGCCACAACACAGTGTAAAGTACATGTTTTGAATGTGGTGCTATGTACATTTGGTGCAATGTACATGTTGTATGTGCGGTGCTATGTATATGGTGTAGTGTACAGGTTGTACATACGATGTTGTGTACATATGGTGTGGTGTGCATGATTGTACATGTAGTTTTGTGTGCATGTGGTGCTATGTACATGAGGTACATGTGGTATTGTGTGCATGTGGTGTTGTGTACATGTTGTGCAAATGGTGTTGTGTACATGTGGTTCTATGTACATATCGTATGATTGGTGTTGTGTACACGTTATGTAGGTGGTACGGTGTAAATGTGGTGTTGTGCACACGTTGTGCAAGTGGTGTTGTGTACATATGGTGTTGTGTACACATTGTGCAGGTGGCACTGTGTGCAAGTGGTATTGTGTACATGTTGTACATGTGGTATTGTGTATAGGTTGTGTTTTGTATATTTTGTATGGGTTACAGGTATTGTGCAGTCGTTGCATCATGACATGTGTATTCGTGGTATTGTATAGTGTGTACGTATATGTGTTGTGTTGTACACCGAGTGTGGGTGTATGTGTTGTGTTGTACAATGGGTGTCGGTGTATGCATCGTGTCGTACATTGGGGGTAGGTGTATGTGATTTGTTGTACATTGTGTATGTGTATGTGTTGTATAGTGTGATGGGACAGGCATGTATGGGATTGTTTAGGCCCTTGTGTTTCTATTGAGGAGGTGGTTTAGTCTCTAGATTCCATTATTGTTGATATTGAAGGTTGAGATGGTTTAGTCTCTGGATTCCACTGTTGTTTCTATTGAGGGTTGAGACAGTTAGTCTCGGGATACCCTTGTTTCTATTAAGGGTTGGGTAGTTTAGTCTCGGGATATCCTTGTTGTTGATATTGAGGGAGGAGGTGATTCAGTCTCTGGATTCCCTTGTTTCTTAAAGAGAAGGCACTAGCTGCTTTCCAGGTTTGGCAATCGATTGAGTGTGTGTACAGAAAGGAAAAAGAACAAAGACAGAAGAAAAGAACCATTTGAAATAAAAGTATCAGTATTTTATTTCATTTTTTTACTATGCATGTGATTTATGATGATTACATGTGATCTGTGATTTTTATTATGATGGTGGAATTTTGAGCTAAGCGGATGTGATATGTTTATACATGACGATTTGGTCAAAGATCTGGTTTGACTTGTTGTGACATGAAGTAAATAGGATTGCCATTGTACCTTATTGACGGGAAACCAATGAGGTATGATATGAATTTATTTCAATTCCTTTTGAGTCTAATGGAAATTATGTGTTTGGTACAAGAAAGCATGGAAATTCCCATGTTAGGTGGTTGAAACTAACGACAAGAATTAGCAGCGGAAAAAGAAATTGGAAAAGGTAGCAGTGTGCTGGTAAAGTATTCAAGAGCAGGGCCATTGTGGGACATTGGTACCCAATAGTATCTATTGATTTCCATGAGCATGCTATGACTGGTATGATGATTTTGAGGTAAGTATATGCCTTGGTTGTTTAACCTTTTGATGCAAGGAAGCCTTGCCAATGGATGGATTGCCCAGAAAGGGGATGTTGACGAACTTGGAAGGTGAGTGACTACATGGAAGGGGATGACCAGATTTCCCGAGGGACTATGTAGCAAAGAAGGGAAGGTCGGGGAAGGATTTGTTTTGGTCATTAGCATTGCTAGATGGAATCAGATGCACATTGGGAGTGTTCCTTAGAACAATGAGTCAGTAACTGTGCACTGAGAGAAAAAGTGGCGCAAGATTGTAGCGTTGGACATTGGATGCAGGTTTGACTTTGGTAGTGGATTGTGTACTTCCTTGGAAGGGAGTGGATCCTGGTATTACTTTGAGGGTGGAGGTATGAGCCTCTAGACTCCCTTGTTGCGGATGCAGACATCGTATCCTTCTATTTTTTGGTTGAGAAAATGTGCATATGTGTATATGTGTATATCATTGTAAATATTGTGCCGAGATAGATTTATAAAGCTCCATAGACAATATCGTTATTTGTTGATTGAAGAAAATGTGCATAGTGATGTGGTTGTTATTGTATATATTGCAATGAGCTATGTTATAAAGCTTCAATAAGCGGTATGGTTGTCATATTGTCATGATTTCATGATGGTTATGCTTTTGAGCAAGTTGTTATTGTAAATATTGCAATGAGTTGGGTTATAAATCTCCATAGGACATATGTTTTTTCTTTTCAATAGTTTTGTTGGTTATAGGTATGGTTTAACACAGAGGACGGTGTTCCCCTAAGGGGGAGGGGTCTATAACATCCTCGGGTTAAAATTTCATGTAATAAAAGTTAATAAAGGAAAAATAACACCACGGGAAATGGACACTTATTCCAAGCTAAATGTTGGGAAAAATATCCTAGTGGGCATCACTTATTATGTTTATTGCTAAGGGGAAATTGGCAAAGGCAATGGCTAAGGCTTTGGAAAGGAAAAAAGGTATTTTGGCACATTATTTATGAAAATAATTGAAATTAGGAGAAAAGGAAGGTGAAAGTTCACAAGTTGCATGTGAGGAGGAAAATGAAGGAAAATAATTGAAAATGAAGAAATTAGAGACCTCATTGATAAAAAGGCTTCCGAGGATCAATTGGTAGCTTTTTCTTATCCTTTTTTAGCTTAGTGTTATAATTTGTCTCAAAGAGGAAAAAGCACCAAGAGGAGAAAGAAAGAAAAGAAAAAGAAAGGAAAGGAAAGGAAAAGCAAAGAAGGACAAGGAAAGAAAACCAAGGCAAGTATTAAGCAAATTCAGCGGGAATACTGTAGGTAACAGATTGCATGTGTGATTTCCTAGCTGGTTTTGACATGCATGGTATGTGCATGTTGGTATTTGGTTCTTTTGTTGTCATTGACATGGATTTTGCTGGGATTCGACAAAAGATTTAGCCTAGCCTTGTCATTTTCGAATAGCCATGGTGTGATGGGATTGTTCTTGGTTTGAGCTTTGGATTGTCGGATGGTTTCGTAATCTGGGGTAAGGTGGTCTCAGGAAATTTCCCAAAGGCCTAGGAATCCCTTGACTGGTAATGGTGGGATATACGGTAAATCTTGAGAGTGGAGACAGGAAAATTCCTCAAGGATGGTGAAGAAATTCTAAGGCATCCAAGCTTGGTTCGATTTTGTGATATTGGCACCAGTTTAGGTGTGATCATGCTATGGAGAGGGTGGAGGTGGTTTAACCTCTGGATTCCCTTGGTTGTCTTTGGATTAGTTTATCCCATGAAATCCCACATTCATGCTTGGAATATGGCACGTGGGTGATTGGCTGAAGAGAGATTTGGCTCGGCCAATCTATGGTCAGGTGGAACGTTGAAGTCCCGAACCCGGTTAGTAATTTCCTATGGTTAATAAATGCTAAGTTCTATTGCTTTTGGTAAGTAAATGTATTGTTTATTATGTGGATTTAATGGCTATTCTATTATCGTTATTTATATGGTTATATGTTGGCTATAAGCATGGTTTTATGACATATCTTATTCATGGCGCTTTTCATATTTTCACTCATAACTAAATAAACAATGAATGCAAGACCTAATTGGTGTTAAGACAGCTAATGAGAGAAGGTAGTGACCCTTCTTGTTAAACCTCATATAGTTTTTCAGTCCCTTATGTTTAGACTTGCATTCATGACTTGTAGGTTACATATCTACCAAGTGTTTGACAAAATGTCAGTCCCAGTTGGGGGTGGTCAGGTCAAGTCCTGGTTCCAGTTTTTGGTTTACAAGCATTTTCTTCGTGTATTTTATGATTTCTGGAAGTTTCATATATTTCTGGGCAGAGGCTAATCCCCAGCCTTGGAAAATATCCTTAATTCTCGCAGTCATTGGCACAGCACTGGCAGAAAAAGGCCACAGTGGCAATGATGCAGGCCTATGGGAGCAACTGAGAACCCATAGTCGCATGGAGGCCTTGGAAATGGAGCGACTAAGGCTCTAGGTCAGGGAAAAAGTAAGTTGTCTCATGGGTTGGAAACTTGGAGGCATTGGGTTACTCCTAGAGGTCCTGTGGCACCTAAAGGAAGTCAGTAAGGTTTTGTCATGTCGACTCCATTTCCTTAAGGTTATCTAGGAGGTTGATTCATATCATAGTAATCCCTCATCTCATGTTTACCCCGAGTAAGCCAGTGAAAGTGGGTGGATAAGAGAGGAGAAATCAATGGTAGGCTACTCAGTGAACATGTGCACTATTTAACTAGTTTAATGATCCAAACTTAAACAAGAACACAACAACTTACAGATATAATCATAAACACAAAGATGCAGCAAAAAAAACTTCATTTCATTAATAGAAAAATATTGAACTATTATTACAAATAGAATGGTAATAAGATAGCTCGGGTGATGGTATCTTATATCTGAGAAAAGATGTGGTGGTTACATGCCTCTGAACTACGTTACAATGAGGTAAGGGCCTATATATTATTGGAAAACATGAGAAAACCTTAAACAACCAAAACCCTAACCCCAGGAGATGTAACACCAAGAGTTTGTGGGCCCCGTTGAGGTTAGTTGGGCAGCGAACATCCCAGGGTCATAACTTGATCATATTATCTTTGTTTGGCACATACGATACCTTGTTGGAAAAGTCTCTCTGAGTAATACAGGTTTCGCTACAAGCCCAATTCTATGGCTACGAGCTTGCCGCAAACCTCAAAAAAACGTTGTTTAGGGGGTCAAAATTGCTCCAAAAGTTTAGGACCCAAAAAACTGCTAAAAATAGTAAATGCTAAAATGAACAAGGAAACAGATGAAACTGACTAGGGGTTCTAGGTGGAATAGGTGGGTGGCCACCAATATCTACCTGGATCATTCCTCCCCCCTTAGGAAGCAATGGTCCCCATTGCATGTAAAGCCTCCACGAGGTGAGGAAATTTTTGTTGAACCTGATCCCTTGTGAACCACTTGCCCTGGTGAAGGAGTTGGCCTGCTTTGACAACTCGATATATTTGTATCCTATATTGGCAAGTGTTATTGATCTGTGTGTCCATGATCTGATCAATTGTGGCATGTTCCATGCAACCTCAGTTGAACTCTGTTTGGGTGATTTGTTCTGCAATGTCAGATGTGTCCAACAATGGTGGAAAGTATGGTTGAAGAAGATCTACATTGAACACTAGGTGCAGACCAAGGAACATTGGGATGCTGAGCTCGAAGGCATTGTCACTGATGGCCTTGGTGATGATGTATCATCCATATCGGAGTGGGAAAAGCTTGCGGTGGGGTCTAGCAAGGCCCTCCTTCTACAAATGTAGTCAAACTTTGTCGCCCACATGGAACTTGTGCGGAACTCAATGTTGATCATGGTGATGCTTGTACTTAGCATTATCTTTGTCCAATATATCATGGACCTACTGGCGGATGTGTTGAATGCGCTCAATGAAGTTGTTAGCCCTTTTAGCTTCAGACTGAACGTGAGCCGAATCTACCTAAGTGGCTGCAAATGGTATGGACACATCAATGGGGCATGATGGTTGAAATCCAAGCCCTACCTAAAAGGGGATGTGGCCTATTAAGTTGTTGAGAGCTCTATTGTAGTTGTGTTGGACATAGGGAACACTTTCATCCCACTTGCGTGGATGATTTGAGTTGTACATGTGCAGAATGTGTACGATTATCCTGTTGACAACCTTTGTTTGGCCATCAGTTTGGGGATGGAAAGTCGTGGACTTAGTAAGTTTATATCCAACGTTGACCAGAGATTTGACCAAAATGCACTCAGGAATAGGTTGTCCTCATCCGAGACAATGGACTATGGGATCGTAAAGTGTACCCATACTCACTCAAAGAAGAGCTTAGTAGTGGCCTCTGTTATGAGACTCTTTTTGCAGGCCATCGTGACAGCCATCTTAGAGAATCTGTCAATGACCATGAAATTGAAATCGTTTTTGTGCTTAGTAGAAGGAAGGCCCGACATGTAATCCATGAAGACAGATTCTCAAGGCCAGCTAAGAGTAGGAAGAGGAGTATACAGGCCTTGCTTCTTGATGGTTGGTTTGGAAATGGCGCAGGAAGTGTAAGATCTAATGTACTCCCCAACATCGTGACGAAGTTTCGGCCAATAAAATACTTCTGCAATACCGCCACTATTTTATCTACTCTGAAATGTCCAACAACCTTATTGTAGTGCGCCTCCCAAATCATCTTGGAACACTCACTTGAAGGAACACATATGTGTCCCAGGTGGCATAAAAGTGCATCTTGAAGGTGAAAATTTTGAACTTGCTTCCCTTCCAGGAGTGTCTCGTATATGCTATCGAATTTTGGATCACTCTTGTAAATATGTGGCCACCCTGATGTCTCATCCCCATAGAAGTCGACCACAATGATCAACGCCATGACAAGTGGTCAGCTAAGGCAATCAGCAACATTATTGGTGCTTCCCTTCTTATACCTAATGTTCAAATATAATTATTGCAAATAGGTGGACCATTTTTTATGGAGATCGTTCTGGAACTTCCCTTGTGTCTGTATGAACTATAGAGGTCGATGGTCTATGTGGATGATTGTTTCCTTCCTTAGAATGTAATGCTTCCATTGACGGTAGGCCTACACAATGGAATACATTTCTTTTTCATATGTGGGGTACTTTCGGACTATATCTGAAAGTGTCTCACTGTGGTAAGCCATTGGATGCCCATGATGAGTAAGAACTACACCAATAACATAGTCGGAGGTATCTATCTCAATCTCAAATGGTTGTTGCAGGTCTGGTTATGTGAGCACTAGTGCAGAACAGAGGTGATTCTTTAACTCAGAGAACACTTTTTGTTAGGTTTCCGACCAAAAAAACTTTGCTTTTTCTCCGCCCTTGGTGACTTGACTTAAAGGCCAAGTGATATGAAAAAACCCCAACACGAACCTACGGTACAAATTGGCAAGCCCCAAAAAGTTTCAGAGCTCTGTTAGAGTGGTTGGGGTAGGCTAATCTCGAATGACTTGTATCTTGGATGGGTCCACATGTACACCCTGATCATCAATGATCTACCCTAGATATTGAGCCTAGGTCAGGCCAAAGGTGCATTTCTCCAAGTTAGCACATAGCTTGTGTTGGTGCAGGGTTTGAAGGACCTGTCGAATATGGTGGAGGCTCTCTTCCAAACTCTGGCTGAAGATCAAGATGTCATATAAACACACCACCATGAATGCATTGGTTAAGGGTCACAGGATGTCGTCCATCAATATCATGAATGTTGCAGGGGCGTTCGTCAATCCGAACGGCATGACCAACCATTCAAAAAGGCCCTCCTTGGATTTGAAGGTAGTCTTCCACACATCGGAGGGTTCGATAGGCACCTAGTGATAACCTGAATTCAAGTCAATCTCGTTGAATTATTTTGCCCCCTTGCGGTGGTCCAGAAGGTCATCAATCCGCAGGATTGGGTACCTATTTCGGACAGTGATCTTGTTTAGTGCCTAATAGTCAATACAGAGCCTCCAAGTCCCATCTTCTTCTGTACCAATACAATCAGGCTCCCACAAGGTGATGAGCTTGGCCTAATGTGCCCTTTCTATAATAGTTCCTGAATCTACCTCTTGATCTCATCGTTCTCCTGAACAGCGCGTCAATAGATCGGTCCATTGGGCAGCGGCACAACCAAGGTCAGATCGATGGAGTGCTTGACCTGGCAGTGCATAGGTACCCCTATGGGTGAGGCGAAAATATCCCTATACTCCTCCACGACCTTGTCCATCTGTTGCTACTGTGCAGAGGAGCCTTGCCTAGAAGTCGTGGCCACAACCTTCTTCTTGTCCTTGGGGCAAATCATAAGGAAAACAGATTTTCTGGTCTAGGAAATGATCTTACTGCATTACTTTGCAATGATCAAAGAGATGGCGGTAGGCGGGGCTACCTCCAGTATCCTATACAACGTATTAGCAAAAGTAATAATCACAGAGTGAGGTCTAAACTCATATACAGCATGTCGCTTCCACAAGTATGGTTGTCTTAACAATACATCACAAACTTCAAGAGGATAAATGTCACATAATACCTCATCTGTGAGGGGCTTGATGTTGTAAGGAAGGCAGCACTGCTCGCTGACACGAAGATCTCGTCCCTGGTGAAGCCACCCAATGGTATACAGTTGTGGATGTGCTATAGTCTTTAGGCCTAGTCACTTCACGACCTCTGTTGAAATGAGGTTCTTTTGGCTCCCGCTATCGACAATGAACTGCAGCGGAGAACCCTTCACCCACATTTGTGAATGGAAGAGGTGTTCCCCCTCCTCTAGATCTTCAGGCTCAATCTTCTAGATCTTGGTGGTGGCCACGGTGGCACTAGGCTCTACATCAATGATCTACTTCCCTTTGTCAGTTCCCTTATTAGGTTCTGATTGAGAGTCGGAACCTGCGTCTGATTCGGAAGCCTTCAACTCGGCAACCAATGACTTCTTGGCCCGACACTCACTTGTATTGTGAGTGGATCTCTTATGCAACTCACACCATTTTCTCGTGTCCTTCTTCATTTGCGGGGTGTTGTTCTTTTCTTGCGGCTTTGGCAGGTTGTCCTGGGTAGTGCCACCTTGCCTTGGTCCTTTTTTCTGTGGTTTGGGGGTGCCTTCTCCTTGCTTTGTATTCGTAGATCCAAAGTCCCGCTTCTTCTGTTTAAACTTATGATCAATCTTGACAACATACTGATACGTTGTGCCAAGTGAGAAAATGTCCGAGAACTCTATCTCGTCCTAGATGTACTTGTGTAGACAGTCGTGGTACTTGAGCACCAAATTCTGCTCAGTATCCTTGATACCCAGCTTTGTGCGAAGGGTATGAAAATTATTTGTGAACTCTGGCACATCTTGGTCCCTTCCCTTTCACAGCGTGGTCCGCTTCATTTATTTGTCTTCATAGCTCCCGACAAGGTAATATTGTTCCTTGATGGTGTCTCGGAAAGAATTCCAAGTGGGTGCGGCTGAAAACGATGAGGGTTCACTCTCATCCTTTTGTTCACAGTAGGTTTCCCACCAATCCTTGACGTGTGGGGCGCTTTAAGAAGTGAAAAAGTAATCTTTTCCCGATCAGAAAAGTCATGAACTAAAAAATATCCTTCCAATAGATTTAACAATTTATCTATGGCATCTGCATCTATTAGGCCTTCGAATATGGGAATATCGAAGTTAACTTGTACCTTAAAAGCAATAGCACCTCTAGAGTGGCTGCTGAATGAATATGCATCGCCTGTGGGTAGTCGTCAAAAGATTTTAGCAAAGTTATCCATCATCGCCTCCCTCTACCGCTCGAGGGCTTCCTCGAGCAACATTTTGAAAGGTTCTCCTGCCCCCTCATCTTTCTCTTCTTCCGCCATGGAGGTCATCGGGTTTTGTGAGGCTAATGTTACAATGGTTCAACCAGATCAAGCCCTAACTCCTTATACCCTGACCTCGTTGGGGACATGCAAAGAAAAACAGAGAAAGAGAAGATCACTCTGATACCACTGATCCGAACTTAAACAGGAACACAACAACTTACAGATATAATCATAAACACAAAGATGCAGCAGAAAAACACTTTGTTTCATTCATAGAAAAATTTTGAACTATGCTTACAAACAAAATGGAAATAAGATAGCTCGGGTGATGGTAGGTTATCTCTGAGAAGATATGTGGCAGCTCCATGCCTCTAAATTGTGTTACAATGAGGCTCAAGGGCCTATTTATTATTGGAAAACATGAGAAAACCCTAAAAAACCAAAACCCTAACCCAGAAGATGTAACACCAAGAGTTTGTGGGCCCCATTAGGGTTAGTTGGGCAGCCAACTTCTGGGGGTCGTAACTTCATCATATTATCTTCGTTTGGCGCTTATAATACCTTGTTTGAAAAGTCTCTCTAAGTACTACAGGTTTCGCTGCAAGCCCCTACCTATGGGTATGTGCCTGCCGCAGACCCCAAAAAACGTTGTTTAGGGGGTCAAAACTGCTCCAAAAGTTCAGGACTCGAAAAACTGCTAAAAATAGTAAATGTTGAAATGAAAAAAGAAACATATGAAACTGACTAGGGGATCTAGGTGGAATAGGCGGGTGGCCACCAATATCCACTTGGATCAGTTAATGACCAAGCATCTCCTTGCGGATATGGCCATTGAAAATCTCATAAAAGGTGGATGAAGTGTCAATGTGTGTGAAGGTTAATGAGGGTCATGCCCTCTGCATTGAACCAATGTAATAGTGACATGTGGAAAGTGTCCATCAAACCCCATGGCTAGATGCCAAGTGGACCCTTTAATTACAAGTAAGTATGATGTGGCCTCCTTACGTGGATGCAAAGGTGGTAAGATTCAACTAGACAAATGGTAGTGCGCTGACACATGGCAGCACGAGAAAGGCTCAAGCATGATAATGTGGAGGGGTGATGAGTCAACTATATGGATAGGATTCCAACCATAGTGATGACATGGCAGCAAGAGATTGGGCATGATGATGTGGTAGCAAGAGTTTGGACGCAATGTCATGGCATACAATGATGATGTGGTCACATGAGATTGGAAGATGGCATGACATACAACAGTGTTCTGGTAAAATCACAACCCCCCTATTTTCTAACTTAATATCTTTATAATAATAATGGGGACCCTCTACATGAATTATGGTCATATCGCCCTTTTTATTTTTTATTTAATTAAGTGTGACATTTTTGCGAGATTTTTGTTTTTTTCGGATTTCTATTATGATTTCTTCATTGTGTTCGATTTCTTGCTAGCTTTCCATCAGTTCTCGTTTCATCTTATTTGGACTCACGGTTTATAAATGACGTCTATCCAAAGTTTCGATGATTTTCACCACCTAGGACAAAAATGTACAAAATGTATATTATTTTATTTTTGTAATTTTTAATTAATCTTAATTAATTATTATTTTATTTACTTACGGTCCTACAAAACGACCGCAATCGAGATTGTATAAAAATAAAAATTATATAATATAAAAACGATGAATCACACTCGTTGATACGAAAAGCGTCGACAAAAAAATTCAAATGTAATTTACACTGAAAATTCTACTCCAAAAATATAAATCTTGTTTTATATTATTTTTGATATATATATAGAGTCTTGTTTTATATTATTTTTGATATATATAGAGTCAAATCTCGGAAGTGAATTAAAATTCCAAATTTTAAACTCTTAAAATCTCAACATTACTAAATGGTTGTATTTTTTTTGTTTAATAAAAATGGCTATAGTTTCGTAGTTGTAATTTAGTTGTAATTTATAAATGAGAAAAAAAAATGCCACTCCCAGATAGGCGTCACCTCATCTCAGAACTCAAATTTATCGTAACTCCATTCACTTTATACCTCTGAAACCCTTATACCTCAAATAACCAAAATCCCTCACCTCTTAGACCTCTTTATCTCCTCCTTATCCTTCCTCCTTTATACTCCGTATAACTGTCCTTCATATCCCTTATACCTCCCACGTTCCCCATGGCCTATTCAATAGAGCCAAAAACAGCCACTATATATATTTTTGTAATTAAATATTGTTTGTGTCGTTAAATAATTTTAATTTAATTAATTTTAATTTTTATGATTTTAGTTTATTTGTATATATTAATTAATTTATTAATTGTAGTTAATTTTAAATAATTTATTATAAAATTAGAATTTTTTAATTCAAAATGTTTGATTTTGGTTTAGTTATGTATTTTTCCAGAATTTTAATAGTTTTGATATTTAAATTTTGATTGCTCATAAGTTGAGTTTTATTTGGCTAAATGAGGCCCAGAACCGTTTGTTAGAAATATAAAATCATGGAGAATATTTGTGAAGTAGTTTCATGACTTGATTTGACCATTAATTATGCCAAAAATTTAGCAGAAAATTAAACTCTGAATTCGCAATCAAAATTAATTTTCTGAACTTTATTTTTGCATTTTCATTTGCCTGGAGCTTCTGTTGTTGCAGATCCATTCAATTCTATCATATTTGAACAACAAAATATTTACAAAGATCAATGGGAAGCTCAGGTTTCTTTTTATTTATTTATTTAATTAAATTTTGATTGGAGAAATTTACTTTTCCCAATTTTGTAATTTTGGTTTTGATTTGCAATTTAATTTATTCTTGATTGGTTTTTGGCAGGAGAGTAGTTGGGAAGATGAGGAAAATAAGGTTTGGAGCAATTTCAAGGGGACAACAAGGTAGAAGATGGAGAATTTATAGCTCTAATTGAGGATCTGAAAAAACTTCTCCCAACATCTCTCCATTTTGGAGATTCTTGTAAATGATCAAATAACAGTCTTGAAGGGTTCCTCTTCTTTGCAACTAAAGGCTCTAAAAGAACTTTTGTATACGGGATTATAGTTGTAGGTGAGGGAAAAACTTTAGACCTAAGGTATTTGGGGAAAATTCTGTGATTTTTCTTGTTGTGCATTTGCACTTTTGTAATGTACTGTGAGTTGAATTATGGAGAGACAAAGCATTTTGAGCTCTGAAAGATAATATTGTTCCGCACTACTGTAAGCAATTTCTCCAAGAAGATGAAATTGTTCAAAGACTACACATTTTTGTAATGAGATTTTGGTATGATCTTAATTTCATTTCATGTGCATTATTGTCTCAATGTAAATTAATCACTTTGTTACCAGAATTTCTACAATTGATTTTAATTTATGTTCTTAATAGTGTATTACATTATGATTGAGCATTATTGTCGTATCAATTGTTTTATGTTATTGAAGCTCTGCAATAGTTATCTCTGAGGAGCAAAAAAAAAAAAATAGAATTAATACGAATTCATTGAAATAGGAATGTACTGAGCAGTAACCATTTTTTGTTTAAATGCATTCCCATTTTGTTTTCTCTTTCATTAATTAAATGAACTTCTTCTTTTAATTGATAAAAATCATATAATGAATTCAATCATTAGATAAGCAGTCATCTTCCCCCAGTTAGTTAGTACATTTGCTCTTGAATTAAGAGAAGGCTATCATTTTCTAGTTTGAGATAGGATTATCTTTTTGCTTGCATCATAGAATAGATATGCATCTAGATTAATCACTGCATTCTAGAAGTCCCCTCACGCAAGGTCATACCTTAGTTGCGGCTTGATTGAGCCATAAATTAAGCTTAATGATATGCTTGATTGCATGTGCACAGCAAGAGGGCAGATCTGATTTCTCCCTTTCTATTGGTAAATAATAGATATATTATAAGCCAATAGGGAGAGAGAGGGGGTAACTAGACCCAATTGAACTATTGAGAACCACAACATCAAACAGATAAGGGCTTAATTAAGGCTATGACCGGTGGTCTCTCTCACATGTTGATGAGGTCATTTTTTACCATCAACATTTTTACCGCTAGAAGAAGAGCCACAGTAAATTATTTCTTTGATTATTTTGTGATTTAAGTTTTTATCTTATTACTATGAATCCACTTAAAATATCACCTTGGAGTTGTTTTACCGATCTTCCACCAGCTTCCACTCCAATAAAGCTAGTCGATACTTTGTCTAAGATCAAATTCGATGGAAAGACTTCTACTTTTGATCATCTCCTTCAATTTATTTTAAATTGTAACGATTTCAATATTGATGAAGGTGTTATTGGCATGATCTTCACTCTTACATTGACAAGTCAAGCTAAAAACTAGCGTTGATTCTTACCAGTTGCCTCTATACATAGTTGGGATGAATTTTCAAAGATTTTGCTTCATGTTTTTAAGGAATATGACTATGAAAAAGTGTGTGATCAGTTGGAAGAATTGTGTATAATGGAAAGTGAGTCTTTGGGCAGTTTTCTAATTAAATTCAAAATAATTTGTATGCAATTATATTATAAAGACTTACCTCTTGAATTTCAACTAATAGGATGGTTCAAACATTTAATATCTCTTCCTTGTATTTCTATTTTTTCTCAGGAACTAGAATGCATATGTACGACTGTTGAAAAGTCAATTGTTCAAAATGATAATGCTGATCTTCCACAAATTACAATTGCAAATATAGTTAATCATCAACCTCAATCAGAGATTGTTGCTGCTCAAATAAATGATGTTGATTTTAGATCTGTTTTGAATTTAAATAATGTTGTTATATATGATAAAATGGAGAATCAAAAAAATGTAGAATACACTAGCAGCAATCAGCATCAATTAATTCAACAACAATTAAAACGCAACAAGCTAATCAGCTAGATTATGTCAGAAATATACAAACCACTGCAATTAATTCAAAATCTTATTTTGTTGATAATTATTAATCTCAAACTTAAAAGCAGTTTAGCAACAATTTGCAAATCACTCAAACATTTGACATATCTAATTTTTGTCAAGACATTGATCAGCAATTTGAGATTTGCAATGATACAAATGTGGAAGATCCTATTTTGGAAAGTGAACAAATTTTTGTAAATAGAGAAACTTTCAGGTATATATCTTCAACCTCTTATTTTTGTCTTTATCCTGATATTTTTAGTAACAATAATTTAATTGATAATCAATCAACGGTCTCTTCAACACAGATTTAATATTAGAAAATGGAGAAGTTGTCATTAATTTAATTAATAATGAATTATTGTCTACTTATGATGTTGGTAGATAAAATTCAACCAAAAATATTTTCAATTATCCTAGAGATTCTCTCAATCTGGAATTCAATTACCCGCCTGCTTCTGATTTATTTTATTTAGAGGAAAAGAACACTAGTGAAATTATTTATGATGGTGACTTGAAAAATGAAAATGCTCAACCTCTTTTCTCTTCAAAATTGGTTTTGATCGACTCCCATATTGTCAATTTCTTAAGCAAATCTATTTTTGAAGATGAAAAGAACATTAATCAAGAAATTATTTCAATTAATTCTCATTTTCAATCATTTTATCATCTTATTGTTCACAAATTTATCCCAATCTTTGACTGCTACCATGATGAAGTACCATTTTTGGATCATAAGCTTGAAATATTCCCATTCCCGCAAATGAATGCTAACAATAATTTTAATTTCATAATTTCCACTGATACTTGTGGGAAAGAAATTTTTGCAATGAATCTTAGTTATGTCGTACCATTATTTTTAATATTAATGTAAATTTGAATCTTCTCCGTCTTCATTTTTCTTGGTTTGAATTTATGTTTCTTTCAAATTCATTTTTGAATTTCTAAAAACACTATGTTGGCATTTTGAATATTATGACTTTAAACACTCATCAAATGCGTTGATAAGTATACATGAAGATCAATTCCAAAGTCATGAGTATGAGCATCAACAACTTTTAATTCTTCAATTTTATTTAATGTTCATTTCAGGCCAATTTATGTCTTATTTTGAAATGAATTTTCTACAAGTTTCAGCGTTTGAGAGTGCATCATTACACTTTGGCCAACAATGTAAAATTTCTAGAAATTTTCTAAATTTCCATCAGTATTTTATTGATTTATTTGAAAAATGTTTGAGAACTCAAATTATCAAGAAGATTTATGACCTTCCTTTTGTACATAATATTGCCAGTTTTCAGCAAACTTCAATATTTAAAAATATATCATTCAAGTATGGCCTAGTATTTCCTCTTCCTTTGAATTTCTTCCAATCATTCACTAAAATACATCATGATTTTCATGATCCCGTAGGCAGAGTTTTGTAAGAATTTCAAGGTAAGAATTTTGTAAATAAGTTTGTTTTGTTGAACTTGTTAGATATACATAGTAGGGTGAATTTTTCTTTTTGATAATCTCGCTGCAATTTTATTTATGTTTCTAATTTTTAATATTTTTATATGTGCAGAAATAAAATTGAGAGAATGGTTAAACTGGAAATATGATTTCACCTAATTTTGTTATACTCTTTAGATTATGATAAGAATAGAATTAGTTTAGCTAGTTTGCTTTCTGTTTTTTTCTTATTTTAATAATACAGCTAGAAGAATAAAAGCAAGAAGTTATCTCTTTCCATACCATTAACATGTTCAGGGAAGTAGTTGCTTTCTCACTAGAATTTTGGTATTCTATATTGGTGCTTCTCTTCATATTTCCTTTCTTTGCAAATTTGCGAGATTAGTCAATAATCATACTCTGCTTTTCGTTGATGCAATTGAAATTGAACGCTTGGCTTCTTATTGTTTAAATTTTTCATAGGCATGTAGCTTCCTACATTTCAGATAATTAATCAAAGAGCCTACAAGCAAAGGAAAATCGCAAAATCTTGCAGCAAGTTCTCATGTCTATGATTTTACCTTTGCCCATTCTGAATCTTACATTTTTCGGGTTAAGTTGAACCTTTACACTGCACTCGTTCATCATATATCTACTTTAGTCAGATTTCCTTATTTCGAGATGACTCTAAGCCTTTAACTTGTAAATCTTCGAATCTCAGGCCTCTCCTTTTTTCATATTTCATTCATGAAAGCTCTTGAGATCTTTCCCTAGAGACTTCGAACTTGCAGATTTCTCAGACTATAAAGTCTATATTATATTAGAAATATTTTAAAATATGTTATGAGATTTACCATCCAATAACTCAATACCTCGGAACCTCGTAAACACATTTTAGCGGACACATTTTAAAATACGTTCTGATATTTCTAGCCCAAGATCCACATGGCTTTTCCTCAACTGCCATGCCCATTGTGCTTGATTAAGAAAATGGCCCCCACTTCACTATATTGGCTTAAACCTTGCAATCTCGGAGTCTTGTAAGTTGATTTAAATTTCAAAATGGTTTTTGAGATTTCTGATACCGGATTTGTTCCCCCTCACTCATATTTATTGAATCTCGGACCCCTTTTTTTGGAAGCTTATTTTACATACATTATGAGATTTCTTTCCGAGATTCCTATTTTCCTTTATACTGAGCCTCTTAATATCTCGGACTAGTGATATATCAAACTAATGTAATCTCATTGGCCTCTAGTCAATTCATTCATTACTAGACAGTTCGACTTATCACTATGCTCACATGGAGTCCTCTTTGATTATCTTTGTATCTTTATGTTGACTTCCATGTTATCATTGTGTTCGAGAGATTGGATAAATTTTTATTTATAATTTCAACAAACTTCCAAGCATTTATTCCTCGGGATGACTAAGTGACTTCAGGGATATCCATTCTATCAGGTGTGTCCTGCATGAATTTGTATTGATATGATTTCATAATTTGTGGCTTACTCATATTTTGGTCTTTATTCTACTAGCAGATGTCCATATCCTTTTCATTTGTCCTATAATTTGCATCTTTTTTAATCTTTTTAATGCTTTCTTGAGCATCCATTATAACAATACAACGAGCTGGTAAGGAAATTCAAAACAAACATAGGTAATGGATCATGTTAAATTTATGTCTGAATTATCTTGTGGTTTTTTTTTCGATATATCGCTTCATACTTAGCATACAAAATTCAAGTCCTCTCCATATACACATAAGTACTACATAGGTTGGGACTTGGTCTTGATTTATGAGATTTTATGAAAACCTTGGAGTTGATGTGAAATTTGAAGAAACAAAGAGAACAATTGTTGTTGCAATTCATAGAGAATCACATCTTCATTCTTATTGCTAATGGATTTTGCTTGCTTCTGATTCCTTGAGCATGAAACATTATTTTCCTATCTTTACTACTCGTTTTAGTTTAGATTTAATAAGTGATGATTTTGGGTCAATGAAAATTTCCAAGAGTATAACTTCTTCATGCTTTTAATTTCAATTAAAAGAAGAGGTTATCTTTTGATTGGGAAAATCGACATCTCTCGGGTAAAATTTTAATGAAATTCTTCAATGGTAAGTCTCATATGCCCACTTTCATCCTTTTCCAATTCTTTACATTTGTTGTTTCAGTCTTTCTTTTAGTTTTGCTGATATAAATTTTTTTCCTTGTAGGTATCCAAGAATTGCTTCACACCCTTACCGGCGCAGATTTGGAATTCATACTCTTTGTTTCGCTTGCTTTCAAGTTTGGAAGAGCAGTAATATTGTTCATCAAATTAGCTAAGTTGGGGAGTCCCTGGACCTTAAATTTGTTTCACAAGCATTTATTTTATTAAAACAACTATTAATATGTTCTCATGCAAGCTTTGAAACCAAAATTTGCAAAGGGATAAAACTTCTCATTTGGCTTCATTTTACCTCATGACTACTATTTACTTTATAGTTTAAGAGCCCAATTGCTCATAACTCTAAAAGATAGAATTTATTAAAATATCAACATAAGACAAACACACATGCTTATCTTATTTTAATCTTTTGTTGAGACATTTTTATCGTCAGTCTTGTTGGGGTTGTCTTTTTAATTTGGGTTTTTCTTTCATTTTTCCTTTACTTATTGGTCATCTTTGGAAACATGAGGCAAATAAGGTTTGGAGCAATGTCAAGGGGACAACAAAGTAGAATATAGAGAATTTATACCTCTAATTGAGGATCTGGAAAACTTCTCCCAACAGCTCTCCATTTTGGAGATTCTTGTAAATGAATAAATAGCAGCCCTGAGAATGAGGAAAGGGTTCCTCTTCTCTGCAACTAGAGGCCCTAAAAGCTCTTTTGTATAGGGGATTATAGCTATAGGTGAAGGTAAAAATTCATATCTAAGGTATTTGGGGAAAATTCTGTGATTTTTCTTGTTGTGCATTTGCACTTTTGTAATGTATTGCGAGTTGAATTATGGAGAGACGGGGCATTCTGAGCTCTGAAAGAGGAGATTGTTTCACACTACTATAAGAAATTTCTCCAAGGAGTTGAGGTTGTTCAAGGACTGCACATTTTTGTAACAATATTTTGGTATGATCTTAATTAAATTTAATTTCATGTGCATATTGTTCGAGATGTAAATTAATCACTTTGTTACCGGAATTTTTACAATTTATGTTCTAAATAGTGTATTACATTCTGATTGAGAATTAGTGTCGTATCAATTGTTTTATGTTATTGAAGTTTTGTAAGAGCTATCTCTGAGGAGCATAACAGAATTAGAATTAATATGAATTCATTGAAATAGGAATGTACTGAGCAATAACTATTTATTGTTTAAATAAATTCTCATTTTGTTTTATCTTTCATTAATTAAATGAACTTCTTATTTTAATTGATGAAAATCATATAATGAATTATATCAGTATATAAAAAGTCCTCTTCCCCTAGTTAGTTAGTTCATCTTCTCTTGAATTGAGTGAAGGCTATCCCTTTCCAATTCGAGATAGGATTAGCTTTTTGCTTGCATCATAGAATAGATCTACATTTAGATTAATCATTGCATTCTAGAAGTCCCCTTACATAGGGGAAAACCTTAGTTGTGGTTTGGATGAGCCATAAAGTCATCTTAAGGATCTTCTTGCTTGCATGTGCACAACAAGAGGGAAGATATGATTTCTCTCTTTTTATTGGTAAATAATAGATATATTATAAGCCAGTAGGAAGAGAGGGTTAACTAGACCCAATTGAACCAGTCAAAACCACTATATCAAACGGATAAGGGCTTAATTAGGGGTCTAACCGGGTGGTCTCTCTCACATGTTGATGAGCACATTTTTTACCATCAACAGATGGGGAACATTGCATATGGCGTGAAACGTTACAATATGGATGAGTGCTACATAGCATGTGCATACAACATTTTTGGGTGGCGGATCACGCCCATTTTGAGTGACACATGGCACCACTCATGTGATGTCACATGGAATAATGATGTCATGCTGATATCAGCACACAAATGACCAATTAACCTTAAGGATTGGATCATGTGGCATGGTCACATGGAAAAGAAGGCAATACTCAAGGACCTTGGGAGCTTGGAAAAAGAATTATGTTTGGTTATATTGGAGGTCACATGGTCAGCCTGAGTGCATATAATTTCAACCCCCAAAGATCAAACGATGAGTCATATGCCTAACTCATGTATATATATGTGTGTGACCATCCGGTTAGTAACACAAACTCAACATTCAGATAGTATGTGATATATGTGACTTTGTGGTTAAGAGCAAAGGTTTTTGGGTGCTTCGTTTCAGGTAATTTTGGGTTCAAGTCCATGGGGATTCAGTATGTGGTTATACATTATTTTTGATGCAGACATATTAGGGCTAATCCCACGAGGATTTGGTTTTGTAGTGATATATATATATATATATATATATATATATATATATATATATATATATATATATATATATATATGACTTGGTTGTTGGTGTTCATGGTTAAGTCTCGGAGACTTCGGTTTTATGGTTATATGTGTGTGTGTGAGACTTGGTTAGAGGCATTCAAGGTTAAGCCCAAAGGACTTTGGTTTTATAGCTATAGGGCTTTGGTTATATATATATATATATATATATATATATATATCTATATATATATATATATATTTAAAGGCCTTTTTTTCATTGCTTATCATGGCTCATTGTATAATGTAATTGGTGTTTGGTGCTTGGTTAGTCCACAAAGGTTACAAGTTCAAGTCAAGTGGGACTCAAACAAATTTTTGTATGAAGAATTTGGCTACTGAAAGGTGCAAATTGTTGCACTTGTAAAGGGAATTTTTGTTGAGCTAGAAAACATGATTTTGTAGAATGGACATGAAGAGTCATGAAGATATAGTTTTTATGTTAAGAAGCTATATTTTTTGTATTGATATGTTTTGGGGCTTATGAGTAGGTTTTGCATTGATGGTCAGAAAGGGAATCAAAAATAGATGTTATGAGTGCAGATTGAAAAACAAGTTATTACAACATTGATATGATTAGTTTTGAGAGGTGAATATTTGTTTTGGTGCTTTTGGATCTGTTTGAAATATTGTGAAAAGTAGTTCATTGTTGGTTGAAGAAGGAGATGAGCCTCAATTAGGTTGGATCCTACTATAATTTGATGCTTACATATCATCGAAGTTGGTGTCTTAATCAGGTTGTATCCTTCTGCAAGTTAGTACTTGCACATTTTGGGGATTGGTGCCTCCAGCAAGTTAGTTCTTGCAAATTTATTTTTGGGAGCGGGTACCTCTAGTAGGTTGGTTCCTGCAAGATAGGCCTATGGGAGCAACTGAAGGTTCCAGTCAAGATTTTCCAATGTTATGCATACGACTGAGGATTTTCACGACAATTTCTCTGCATTCCTCGCGCAAACTGGAAGGAAATTAGCATAGAAATTCCTAGAGGCTTCCAAAATTAGCTGTAAAGGTCAGGATTGGTTTGAAAAGGTCTTCCAATGATGTGAAATAATTTAGTGCACAAATAGTGGTGTTAGTGGATTGATTTGGTCCAATTTGTGGACCTTTGATCCCAGCCCCAAGCTCAATTTCGCCCTACATGTTTTATATTCATCACTTGGGAGTTGGTTGATGGTTGATGGTGAGTGATAGTGAGTTAGAGAAGGTTGCATTATGTGAGTATGCTTCAGATCCATTAGTGAGCTTGATTGCTTCAGTATATGAGCTCTAATGGTAGCAGTATGAGAAGATCTATTTTCTGAAGCATAGTATTGATTCAGATCTCCAAATTTCATATCAATGATGCAGAGAATTGTAGCTAGTTTTGGTATTGTTGGAGCTCCATATTAGTGACTCTCACATTTGCTCTTGTAGTAGTTGATTAATTTGGCACATAACCATAGTGTCTTATGTTGTTGATTATATTATGCAACATTCATATTTCAGTGTGAGGGTTTGTTATAAGTTTTGTTTCAATTGTCGATTATATTATTCAGTTTTTGTTTGACACATTGTGGCCACTATTTTTGTGTGGAGAGCATATTTTTGTGGTGATTTTTGATTTGATGAGATTGTCTTGCTGCTAGAGGTCATATTGCAGAGTTGAATTGAGTTGAGCAAAAATTATTGGGATCTAGTTTGAAAATAGATGAAATGAGGTCCACATAGAGGAGAGGAGTAGTGACTTCAGGGATATGGAGCATTGATTGCAAAGTTTCAACAAAATGAATAGTTTCTCAATCCAATGGTAGTTGGATAGTCCAATCAGAGTTGGGCGAGGATCAATTGATCATGGTGGCCTTCAGTCGATGGGAGTTTGTAGATCTGTGGAGAACATAGTCTTCCAAGCTGATCAGAAGAATCGAGTTTCGAGGTTGATCGGAGTCGGATGATTGTATATGAGGTCGAGTCTCCATGCTGATGGGAGTCAACAAATCTATGTAAAATACATATTTTTCTTAATAGAATATTCAAAGCAGTGCAGTAGCAACAAAGGTGGTTTTTTGCTCGATGAAGAGTTTTCCACCAGATATCTTGTGTGGATGTGTTTTTATTGTTTCTCTCATGGTTATCTTGTTTTAGTTGCTTATAAGATTTATATGCATGAGATAATCTAATATATTGTTGGTTAATATATGTGATTCAATAGAAAAATAAATAAAAAACATATTTTGATAATAAATCACAATATTGATTCACTCCGGTAATGTTCAAAGGTTTCCAACATAAACATAAATATATATATATATAGAAACTCATTCAACATGCATATGAAATGAGTAGTGGTTACTTGGCATAAGGATTAAGCACAGTTAACCTGCACGGAGTAAGTTCTTATGGGGCATTAAAATAATATATAAAACCATCGCATGCTCCCCTTCCTCACGAACGGAAGAGAAAACTTAAATTAAACCTTTTTACCCTTTAACCAATAGTCAGCCGAGACAGTTCCCTCCCTGGATGTGAAATATAAATGTGTTAAAGTGAGGAACCAGGGCAGGATGTGAAAATTCGGTTGCAAAAATTGATGTCCCCCAGTCCAATTGATAGATTTCGTGCCTCGGGGCTCTGTAACAACATGAAATACCTCTGTGATCCGCAATATGTTTGTATAAAATACCGTCTCCAACGTATAATGTGGACAAAAATGTTAATATAAATCAAAATACAAAATTTTAATAATATATATTATAATGATATGAAACATAATATTAAACGACACAATATTATATAGTTTTGTTATGTGGTTTATATATGCTTTGTTTTACATACTATTTACAACAAATAATATTACAATATATTGTAAAATAAAATAATGTAATGTAATAGATTGTATATGATTTCTTTAGGGAATTAATATTATATATAGTATCAAGTTATCACATTTTAGGTACAACTTTGTAATGTGGGTTCATTAGGGGCTTAATATATAATTTATCATTTACATCACATCAAATCAAATTTTATATATATATATAATTAATTAATTTAAAATACATACAAAATTTAGAATATGGTTTATTATTATATACAATTTAAATTAATTAATATAAAGTTTATTAATATGTACATATTTATTTTTATTGATTAATATAGAAATTATTATATATACATGATATATGTTCTAATAATTACGTGAGTTATGGGAATGCCACGTAGAGACCAAGTCGAATTAAGATTAGAAAACTCAAAATAAGAAGCTCACCAAATCAAATCTCCAAGATGTTGAAAGCAATCCAATACTTTAAAAAGTCGGAATTTTCAATCTGAAAGTCGAAATCAAGCAAACTTAATATTGTTGGAAAGTTGTTGGAGAAACAGAGGCAATATATAAGCCAAAAAGAGAAAACCAAGGAAAGCTAAAATCACTCAAAACAAAGCAAGCTAAAGTAATCCAAAAGCGATATTAGAAAAATTTATATGGGGGCGGGGCGGGGCGGGGCAGGGCGGCCATTTAATTTCCAACGAAATTAAGTAGAGTGTTGATGTTACAGGGAAAAGTGTCTATGCAGAACTGCTAATCCCACTAAGGTGTGGTAGCTACCTTAGAAACAAACAAAGTAAAACTACTTTTGTTTTCCTTTATGAAAGATAGATGAGAGAAGAATAAAGGAGACCAACCTCTGTCTTGCGCTTGGTTCCTTGCTCGATTCCTCTCTCTTCTGATAGTCCTTTGCTACTTGCTTCCTTGTATACCCAGCTTTACAGAGTACCTATGGAATCAAAGCAGCATAACACTATACGAGAACATGGATCTATTATCATAAACAATCTAGGATCAGATGTAAATTGACCATACAAATGCACAAAACATAGATTACACAAGAGTATGGAGGAAAACTTGAATAGCTTTATTGATAATCAAGAAAGAGCCAAGAGAGTTACAACCAGTTGTTCTGACCCAGCATCATCCTCTCAGCAAGTAAGCCCTTCTTCACCTCATGCAAAGCTTGGATCACCCAACACTATGATGTTGCCTCAAGAAACCAACAGCAATTCCTTACAAGATGCAAAATTCCAGCCTCTGGATCTCTGGGATGAGGGATCCATATATAGATATCTGTAAGGGAGATGAGTCAGCTTGTGTTTTGATTGGTGTCTTCCCTCTGATAGTTCTTGCTTCCACTTGGAGATTGATGATCTCTTACTCATCCTTGGTCGAATTCAAAAAGGCAAGTGTCACAGCAGAAGTTTATGGAAGATTCCATGCTTCTCCACCTCGCGGATTGACACTGCCATTTGTCTCTTCTCGCCCATCGCACCCCATAGAAGGGCTTTTTGAAATGCAACGCACCCACTGAGTGTACTTAGGTGAGATGCAACGCATTTTGCCTATGGAGCAGGTGAAATGATCCTGTTTTGACTAGTTCTGAGTAGTTTTTCATGGAGAACTTCTGGGAGAAGCTGTAATCAGTTGACCTTGTTCCTTTAGGGGTTGGAACAACACTTTTAGGGACTTAGGAGCCCTTGGTTTATGGACATTTTATGCTTGGGGTTGCAGGGCCCAAAAAATGTCTATAACAGTTGAGGCCTCAATAAGTCCCCATAGATGCCTTAGGTGAGACTTTCCCTAAATAAAAGGGCTCTAAAACCCTAATTTGAGGATCATCACTCCCCTAACATTAGCTACATGTGTTGGTTGCTAATTTCACTGTACTAGCCTCGTGATGCCAGCGCGCATTTGGCTTGGATACCTGCGATGATCCTTAAAAGGAAAATTTTTCCAAAGCTAACAAGAAGCTTCGTGATCTAGAGGCTTCCAGAACGACGAGCTGGAGGTTGTTTGGCATGGATGAGATCGAGTTATCTCAACTTGGCCCTTTGGTCTTATCCCTGTGAGCTACCTCCTTGAGATGAGGGCCCTCTCCTATCTTTGGAGAGGTCCTAATTGCTTTTCCCTGCCTATGTATTTATCTTTTCCCATTCCCAAAGGGTTGTTCTTTGGCTATTTGTACCCTTATGTTGAGATAGTGCCTACATGCTTCTCATTTGGCTTGTAGAAGGAGTGTTTGGAGAGCTTGAGCTTGGACTTGGACATTCACTCAAGGAGAGATTATTGACATCAAGGCTTGGTTGTATGCTTCCGCCTTTATTCTATTAATATATACAATTGTTGGATCATTTTCCATAAATGTGTGTGTTAATTCATCATTTATCTTAATGCTCATTGATTTGTTAAGTAGGTTACATTCGATTATGCTATTTGTACTTGTATGCTTTGTTGTGTCTTTGATCTCTTGTGCAGGCATTCAAACATTGTAAGCAGTAGGACTGAGCCCGAGGCATAAGTGATTCGAGGTCTTCAACAAAGGATGATGTTATAGCATCAAAACAAGGTAGGACATCTTCCTCTTCTCTCATTTCGATTCTAATTTAGGAAAGTGTCTTGTAGATTTTCATGTAGGTTGCTAGTCCCACTCATTGGGTTAGAAGGATCGTCTTTGTCCGAAAAGAGGATTGGCCTAGACAACAGGCTGGAAGGGTGATTAACAGGATGAGGAGGATATTGAGGATAATAAGACCAAGGAGAAGGAATGGACCAAGGTAAGTGAGCTGGAGGATACCAAGTCTGAAAGGGTGCACTCTAGTTTGGATTGAAAGAAGGATAGTGTGAAACCTACATGCCATATTAATATGGTTGAGGTCCTTGTGGCCTCCTTTGTTTGATGAAAAAAATCTACTCCAAGCCACTCTCTACCCCTTGATATACAGCCTTTAGGCCTAGAAGAAAGGTACATTAGTTAGTTGCATGTTTCTCCTGATAAACATAGCAGATTCCTGTGACATTCAGTGGGCACTCATTTCTAAGGTGCCTCTTGGAGAATCTAGGGAAAAAGATAGCTAGTGCCCTTTTGGCCTCCTCTTGCTTCTTTTTAATCTACATGGTATTCATTCATAGATAAAATGTATGAAACATATCACTCTTAAAGTCCTCTAACATACTCCCTATTTCATGTTTGATAGATGAGGTAGAAGGAGAAGATTTGATCAGGCCTTGACTAGACCTACCTCTCTTCCTTTCAGACTTGGAATGATTCTTGAATATTGTCTTGATGTTTTCACAAGTTAACTAGTAAATGTATCCACCAGATAGCATATTAAGGGTCTCCATCAAATCATCCCTAATCCCTCATAATATTACAAGCTTCAAGGATTTTGGGTCAAGGGTACAGCTAACTCTTTTGTATTTGAGTTGGAATCTCTCTTCCTAATCCTCTGAAGATTCATTTGGTCATAGGTTCATTCAGAAGATCTCCTCTTTTTTTTCCTTTAATTTACAATAGTCCTTGTATTTATAATTAAAATCTTGTTTCATTTGAGCCCAAGTGGTGATGTTTCCTCCTTCCAAGCTCATGAACCAATGTACGGTTGCATCCTTGAGGGTAGAAGGAAACAATTTTAACTTTTTCTCATCAAAAGTTTAATCATAGGTTCTACAAACCATAACAAACTCGAACATGAATGTGTTAATGTCCTCATAAGTTAGGCCATGGAAGTGTGGGATAAAATCAGGGCTTATGGTCTTCATTATGGCTTCCCCATTGGTTTCTCTGATAGGAAAGAGCTCAGTATGCCTATTTTTAGCAATGTTTTGGGTAGGTGATGTAGGTTCTTCCTCCCCTATGGGTTCTTCAAATATCTTTGGCTTCTCACCTAAAGGATTTTCCAACTCCTCTATGGTCAGAGTAGGAGGTTCACAGTCACCAAAGAAGAGTGATGGTTGACTGCTTGAAGGGGTGGGGGTTTTTGGTATAAATTTTCCTAGATTATCCCTAACCCTACGAGGCATGAAATAAATGTGAGTTTTTTTGTGTTTTCTTCTTCTTCTTCTTTTTTAATTTTCAAGACAAGCAAAACTAATGCAAAGTGAAATTAAAATGGAAAATAAAGCAACTCTAAGCAGAAACAACACCTACTTGGACACCTCCCTAGAAATGGAACCAAAATATGATGAGCCCCAATATTGCAACAAGAATGTTGCAACTCCCAAGGATACCAAATTTAATTATCAATCCAGGGTTTTTACAAACTTAAGAGGTGGCAGCGTTGTATGCATGGTAAGCTAATTTCTACTCAAGTTTCTCTGAGGAAATGGACCAAGCCCAGGTATACAGAGATCATTCTATCAACTGAATCTATATTTTCAAGAATGAAAAGGTATTGCATAAAATGAACTTCTAAACTACTTGCAGGAATGGAAATGTTAATCTAATTACAAAAGTGTAAATGCTAACCTACTTGCAGAAATGTAAAGGCTACTGAACTTGCATAAATGTAAAGGCTACTCTACTTGCATAAAGGTAAAGGATACTCTAGTTGGAGATATATAAAGGTTGCTCTACTAGCTAATGTAAACATTAATCTCCTTGCAGAATGTAAATGTTACATCAAAGGAAAAACCAGTTTATGCATAAGAAATAACAATGCTTGAAATGGAAACCCTAATTTAGGAAGCATAAAACAGAGAAGGAAAACCTAATCTAACTTGCATGAAGTAAAGAGCATGAAATAAACCTTCAACCGCTACATCAAAAATAGATTATATCCTAGTAACAAGGTTCATTGAGTGCTTCATAAATTAATCATGTAAATGATCACTATTCCATTCAATTCATGAACTTGTTTACTAACCTTAATTGTAGAGATGAATTGTGGTGGTGAAGAGGCAAGTCCTAAGTGGTCTTTAATCTTCATCAATCGTGGTTTTAAAGATTATGGGACATTATGAATGGATAGGAGGAAAAAATAAAGCTTTGAGGGCAATTCTAATCAAGTTTGGAGAGCTTCTACACGATGCTACAATATTGCTACATTATGTTATATGATTGCCCTATTTTGCTACAAGATTGAATCTGTGAGAATTTTGAGGGCTAAACAGGTGATCTAAAGGTGAGGAAAGGTAATGGAAGGTGGAAAAGTTTTTATGAAGTCCTTTCCAAGCTTAGTACCCCTCAGGGGCTCATTTTGCACAAGGATAAATGCACACATTAGCCTTCAACAAACCACAAGTGAAATCATGTTTAACAGTGTTTTTGAAGGCGTTGTTGAGGAAGGAAGGAAGGAGCTGATGGTATGATGAGAAATGGAAATGACATTTTAATACCCTACAATCCAACAATAGGATCTGCAAGCCACAAAAGTTACTCAATATTGCCAAACATCTAGAGCATGCTAACATTATAAATTGTAGAAAATTGAAATAAAAGGAAAGGATAAGTTGAATTTTATTCACCCGGATGCGGGTGCCTTAATGAGCTGTTAATGCTCAAGCACGCGACGCCGGCATCTGGCATTACCGCGGGTTGGTTTGGCGGTTCGTGGCAGAACATTTACTCGCATTTATGATGCATTGGGTTCAAGGCAAGCGGGGTAAGGATTTCAGGATGGTGAGCACAATTTGCGGTTCAGTTGTTCTGGCCTCGACATTCTCTCTGGTTTATTCAGGCAGTGACATTCTCTGGTGGTTATGTCCTCAGAACTTCGGCGCAGTGCAGAGCATTTGGAAGCCACCATGGCTCCATAAGCGCTCGCATCTAGCCAGCTTCAGGTATTTGGTTTTGCTTCTTCCTGTAGGTATCTGGTATAGTCAGTCATTTCTCCTCTGGCCCATCTCTGTAAGAGGTCTCGTTTCGGTCTTTGTTGAAGGTGTCTGGGTAGGGTGTTGGGTTCAGTCCGTCAGTGCTGGGCTATTTCTCGTGGTTGTTTATACTCTCTGTGCGGGGTTATTCCTGGGGGTCTTCAATTCAGAGGTCTGTTCAATCCTGTTTCTTTTAGATTGTGGCGGGTCGTCTCTCTTTCTCCCTCAATCCTTTAGCCCTTTCAATTTATCAATCCTTTCTGCAATGGCCCGGCGTCGTGGTATTTCCCGGCGGGGCAGTAGTTCAGGAGCTCGTGGAGGTTTTAGGGGTCGTGGTGGATCTGGTCCTCGGCGCATTTCCCCGTTAGCCTCTGTCTCACCGGCCTCACCGTCATCAGACCACTCCGGTCCGTCCCTAAACAGTTCTTTTCACTCTTCCCGCTTCAAATTTAAAAGTAGGCTTAACAAGCCAATTATCTCAGCTATCATTACAGTCATCTTCTCAGAGGAAGAAGATGAGCTCACTGGCTCTGTTGAAACCTCCAAGGACAGGTCTCTTTCTCATAATTCTAGTGACTCTCAAGGCAGCATGGCGGGTGATGTCCTCAATAATCCCGCTGCGTTGCAGGATGAAGGTCAACAAGAAGATTCTCGCCATCAGCAAGACTCTTCTCATGAGGATATCATTGCTTGTGCGCCGGCGCAATTCTCTGGCAGCGTTCTGCATCTTGTGACTCCTCCAGGCTGCAACAAGATGGAAGTAGAAGATAATGTGATGGTTCATTGGGTTAGCTCTCCCAGCAAGGCAAATGAAAAAGATACAGACTTGCCACCTCAGGCATAACTTCCTCTGCCTCAGCAAGTCATCTCAGGATTGCTGGTTCTTTTTGGATGTAATTCTCAGTGGGTATGGCTTCTGATATTTTCAGTATGGTTTTTTCTCATCTTCCAGCTTATGATTTTGGCTTTCCAGCTTTTTGTAATAGATGCATAGAACTGCATTTTGTAATAGGGCGGCTCGCAACAAAGTGTCGATCCTATCTAGCTCTATTGAGTTTTGGGTTTATGTTTTTCATCTATGTAAACAGAGGGCCAAGTGTTAACTGCAACAGTTTTTTTGACAGAGGGCAGGCTACAGCCCCCTCAGAGTTTCAAACCTCTCTGTAAATATTTTTTTCTTTTTTTATATACAAAAGAAAAAAAAAAAAGTTGAATTTTATTCGGGACCTTCCTACTTCATAAAAAATGAAACCTATATTTTTATGCTTTCCAACACAAGGCTCACAACCACATTTCCCAAGAATTATGGCTATTAGCTCTACATATGCAACTTTTTCATATAAACCAAACTTGCATAAAGGAAATATTGTTAATCCTAAGCACACAAAAGGAAGATGTAAAATAAATTGTACAAATGAGAGAGGCTAGAGTGTCTAGGTTGGGCCCTAACCCAAGGGAACTTAGCCCTCTAAAACACACTTAGATTTAAAGCAACAATAGACTTCTCATTGATCTCAAAAGGTGCTCAAGTACATGGAATGAAAATGACAAGTAAAATATCTTAGACCTAGCAGTCACTATTCTTCTCTAAAAATTAGAATCCTATTAAGCCCTTGGGCTTCCTTATTTATAAAAAAATGGTTGAGGGGAAGCCTCCTTGGAAGGAGGGTTTCTTCCCTCCAAAATCCCTAAAAAGGTGGATCTAGCTCCTTGAGATATTTGAGTGCATCAGTTGTTAGTAGATCCTCAAACTGTGGATGAGTAAATACAGGGAGAAAGTCAATTTGTAGGTGAGTAAATGTAGGGGGAAATCCTCCTACATCTTCTCCAGTTGCTTCCAACATACTTATGCACAGTAAATGCGCCCTTTTCCTACACATTAATCATGTTAAGCCACAAGATATGATAAACATCCTTTAATATTCCTAATAAACACTTCATAGTCAAAAAGGTGTTATCGAATGCGAGGAGAGAGGTAAATATATGCTAAAGGATGGACAGATGGGCATTTTTATATATCTATTAGTGAGGTCCATCAGAAATCAAGCGGGATGTTTTCCTTATTGATTGTCAAAAATGGAATTTTTCTGTGGAGAGTGTGGTACCATAAACATTTGAGAGGAAGTAGGTGTTTGAGGTTCCCAACAATTTGAATTGGATAGATAAAATGTGGAAGGAAGTGAAGAGATTGAGAATTTTTACTTCATGGGTGATCCATATTGTGGCAATACCCCCCAATTTCTCCAGTGCGTCTATTATAACAAAGTGGAAATTATTCCCCCCTTTCTTGACTAGCTAATTGATGGCCTCACTAGTCATTTTTATCTCTTGAATTAATATGAAGGTCGAATTTTATTTTCTCCATATAGATTTTAGAAGCCTTTGTTTTCCCTTTTGGTTGAGGCCTCTAATATTCCAAGATATAATTTTCAATTGGGTGGGATGAGTTTGAGGGGTAAACCGTTAAGACCTATTTAATTCTTCCTAAGTTGAACATGATCTTTCTTAGTTCCTCTAGGATCTACTAATCATTCTATCTCCCTTTTTTCTTGTCTTCTTGATGTGGATTTATTGAGTCTTTAAGGCGTGAAACATGGACTCCAAGTAGGTTGAAATTGGATTATCCATGGGGGGGTTTCCGAGCTTGTTTCTGAGACTTGATAAAGTCTTTACTAAGAATTTGGATCTAATGTTCTAGTATGGAGTTGGGGTCTGTTCTTTTCCAGGTATTAGAAAGGTTAGGGAGATCAAGAGCATCAATATCCATGTCCTCAATCTCTTCATTATGTGTTTTGGGATTATGGTTTTCAAATGGGAGTTTTTGGGGTCTAGGGTTAACAGGGGTAATTAGGATAGATTGGGGATTGTTAGGGAGGATAATGGAATCACATGAATTAGGCATATCATTCTCTAGAGGTGAAGGGATGGAAGAATAATAAATGGCGAAAAGGGAAGCAAAAGTATCAAAATTGTTACTTGTGGGGAGATGTTGTCAAAGGAAGGAGGCAAAGGAGGAGGTTTGGGGCCTTGAAAATGGTCGACGGGTTTTTAAAAACCATTTTAATCTTAAGTTTGGGAAAGATGAGATGAGGTGGATTGGGTAAGTATAGGGTAGTTGTGGAACAAGTGTCTATATTTGTTGCATCGCCTACATTTGAAGGGAATATGTTCATAATCAAGGGTTTTTTTCCACAACTTATCTTGGTAATAGATCTTTAGGGATTCAGGTAAGGGTTCAGAGATATTAATGCAAACATAAATGCAAGAATAGGGGATATAAGTTGCTTTCTTGGTGGCCTCAAAAATATTGATGAAGTGTCCAAGGGAAATTTTTATTCTTGTTGGAGTGTCATCATCCCAAAATTTGTGGGCAAACAGAATACATCCTTATCCATATTATAATTGGTGTGAAGTCTTCTTTGCATGGTACAAAGCGTTCCATCCAGAATATTAGGTATTGCAATGGCACCTCCCACCCCCTTGAAGTCTTCCCAGTTGAATGGGAGGGGATATCTTCAATTAACCCAACCTCCATGGTCTCATTATGGAAATGGGTTTACAAAATCCTCCTTTTCAAAATTTAGCAAAATTAACTTTTGGAATTAAATTGAGTAAAACCATCTTATTCATCTCGCCGAGAGATTTTTGGAAATATAAACTTTATTGAAATCCAACGTCGAGATTAAAATTTATGCTCCTTTGAAGTTTGGGCATTTAAGCCTTGCCACATAGGCAAGAACCTACAAGGTGGCACCAATGTGGAAACCCACCTCACCCCGATGGTTCCACATAATTCTCGTCACCAGTGGTTATGGCTAAGTCCACATAATCCATTCCACGTCAATTGTCTTATAGACCCCAATGAGTCCAACCCTTTCATGTAAATCCTTTTCGTTACATCAAAATCTAGATCATAACAAAATCTGGTGCTTCCAAGATTTCTCACATGGCAAATGTTCTAGACCATTGAACCCTTGTATCTATTTAGCATTGTTGACAATCTATTGTGCTTATTCGAACCTAACCACATCCAGCTATTCCACGATGTGTACGTTCATAAAGGTCTCAAATGTCCAAATTTCTGGTTGCATCTAGTCCACCGACCAATATCTAGATGTATCATATATCTAGTGCTCTAATATTTATGCCACCATTGGATATCCGTTTAGACAACAAATCCAACCCATCCGGCTCTAAGCCAAATGTGCCATCTCCCAAGCATCTAACTTGTTCTGCTCATTTGGCCTCATGGGGTTACCCAAATTTGTCCCCACCTCAGATATATCTAGCTCTTCCCTTTTTGAATTACATTTGGCTCATTTGGATCCAACCTCATAGTGACATATCACATGCCATTTCTCCCAGATATCTGGACTCTTATAAATATTCATATTTCATGTGCTACATTTGCTCTAGATGTCTATTTCGATACTATCTACTGGAGCTCGAATGAGGATGAGTTATGGCATTTTCATACATACTTAGAAGATTTCCCCAATAATTTGAGGAAATCAGCCCTGGTTCCTCTAGGAGCATGGTTTTTCCCAGAACATCTACATCCATAAGGATGTGTTCTTATACCTACCACAACTAAACCAAGCACTAACATCAAACACAAACACAAAGGTATAAATATTCCTACCAATCGGGCATTAATACAAGACAATCCATTACTAATAGTGTTCTGGCGTTTTAGCTATAGCACTACTAAAGTTTTCTATAGAATGAATCTGAACATTCCTATATATATATATATATATATATATATATATATCAGAGGATATGATAGGAATTCCATAATCATTATATAGAAAACTCTGGTAGTGTTGTAGCTACAACGCCAGAGTGCTATTAACCATGGATTGGCTTGTTTTAATGTCTAATTGGTAGGAAGATTTATACCTCTATGTTTGTGTTTGATGTTAGTGCCTGTTTTAGTTGTGTTATGTATAAGAGCACATTCTTATGCATGTAGATGTTCTGGGTATATATATATATATATATATATATATCAGAGGATATGATAGGAATTCCATAATCATTATATAGAAAACTCTGGTAGTGTTGTAGCTACAACGCCAGAGTGCTATTAACCATGGATTGGCTTGTTTTAATGTCTAATTGGTAGGAAGATTTATACCTCTATGTTTGTGTTTGATGTTAGTGCCTGTTTTAGTTGTGTTATGTATAAGAGCACATTCTTATGCATGTAGATGTTCTGGGTATATATATATATATATATATATATATATATCAGAGGATATGATAGGAATTCCATAATCATTATATAGAAAACTCTGGTAGTGTTGTAGCTACAACGCCAGAGTGCTATTAACCATGGATTGGCTTGTTTTAATGTCTAATTGGTAGGAAGATTTATACCTCTATGTTTGTGTTTGATGTTAGTGCCTGTTTTAGTTGTGTTATGTATAAGAGCACATTCTTATGCATGTAGATGTTCTGGGTATATATATATATATATATATATATCAGAGGATATGATAGGAATTCCATAATCATTATATAGAAAACTCTGGTAGTGTTGTAGCTACAACGCCAGAGTGCTATTAACCATGGATTGGCTTGTTTTAATGTCTAATTGGTAGGAAGATTTATACCTCTATGTTTGTGTTTGATGTTAGTGCCTGTTTTAGTTGTGTTATGTATAAGAGCACATTCTTATGCATGTAGATGTTCTGGGCAAAGCCAGGCTCCCAAAGGAACCATGGTCGATTTCCCCGAATTACTGGGGAAATATTTTAACTATGAAAATGACATAACTCACCCTCATTCGAGCAATGATAGATAGTCTCGAAATAGGAATCCAGGGTGGATGTATCTAAGGAAATTTTAATATATCTAGGAGTCCAAATATCTGGGATAAATGGCATGTCATATGTCACTACGGGGTTGGATCTGGATGAGCCAAATGTAATTCAAAAAGGGACAAGCCAGATATATCTAATATGGGGCCCAGTTTGGGTAACCCCATGAGGCTAGTTGAGTAGGCCAAGTCGAATGTTTGGGAGATGGCACATTTGGCTTAGAGAGGATGGGTTGGATTTGCAGTGTAAATGGATATCCAAGGGTGGCATAAATATTAGAGCACCAAATGTATGATACCTATAGCATTGAGACCCTTTGACAGTTATAACAACAATCATGGAATTTCACATGACATAGCGGTTTAACTGAATCTTAAACAATCATTTTCACATTATCCGCTTTAATTACAATTACACATGAAAATATTTACATGAGGGGCAACCAAAAAGGGTTTTTACATAAAGCCCTGCATAGCTAAAAAAGTATGGATCGTTCTCAAATATTTATGTACGCTCTTCAATATTGGCAAAGACTATTGTAAAGAAACTCTTGGCACCTATATCTAGTTTGATGTGGCTCTTGGGTTTCCATTTGTGTTGGATCTAGTAAGTGCTTTCTTTGTCAACCACATGCCCAAGAATTTGCCAATGAGGGCATGACCCCTCATATAATGAATATCCCAATGTGATTAGATTACACTTCAAATTATGGGTTAGTTACCACCTTGGCAAACAACTTCCTGGGGATCTTCTCCCAATACATGGAATTTTCTCTACCTTTTTTTGACTAGTTTGCATCGACATCTATTGTTAGGGTCATGTGGTCTTAATGTTTCTAGCTAAAATAAATTTGAGAGCTAGGAAAATCTACCTACGCTGACAGTGATTTCACTGTAGGAGGAAGCACCACCCCTAGTGCATTGGTCATCTCAAACAAATCAAATCTAAAGATAAATTCAGAAGTGGCAACCGATGAAAAAAAAAATCAAAATATATGTATCAATTACAAATCTTTTACTTTATACATTAAATATCATATCAATACAAACTAATTCATCATAATTAATTAAAAATTATTTTTAATTCTTTATCTTTTTAAAATATATATAAGCAATAATTAATTATTAATTCAACCCTTTACATTCTTTTAAATCTACAAAAGATCTTTATCATTTTAAATGCTTGACTTGAAATTTGCATAAAAAAACAAATAAAAAATCAGTTAACCCATTCCATTTTTTAAAGTGTTAAAAAAGATGCCTAGATAATATATAATTAATTGATGTCGATATGCCACTCCAAGATTTTAGAATGTAAAATATTCTCGTTAGACCACTAAGCAGAAATAATTTCACAAAAACTGTTACTTCAAGATAATCTCTTGGCTGGCTTCCTCGGGAGTTATTCTCCCATCAAAGCAAAAGCAAAAGCAAAAGCAAAGCGCCCACCGAAAGCAAAAGGACCGCTGCTGATGCTTTTCTGGAATTTCCCAGTGGCCCATGACACACTGTTCTTTTTCTTAAATTCCATACGCTCTAAGCAATCTCCACGCACTGCAAGGCACCGAATTAAAAACACAGACCCCATTTGTTCTCTGGTGCGAGAACAAAATCTAGAGCTTGAATTCCGCTACTCAGACCCCATTTTTTCTCTGGTACGAGAACAATACCTAGAGCTTGAATTCCGCTACTCAGACCCCATTTTTCTCTGGTGCGAGAACAATATCTAGAGCTTGAATTCCGCACAGCCTCACTGCTTAGTTAAGCAAATACATTTGATTTTGTTATAATCATGACTTTAGAATGGGGAGTGATGAGCGTGACAGTAGCAGCAGAGGTTTTTCTGCTTCTATTGGTTACATTACCCGGAACCCAACGCTTCAGAAAAAGCCTCATCTCCATCTCCAAGTCTGCTCTGCAACCCATGTTCTCTGTCGTTCCCTTCGCCTTCTTTCTTCTGATGGACATCTACTGGAAATATGAACACTCGTCCGAGTGCCAAGGGCCGCTTTGCACAGAGGTGGATGTGGACAGGCACCATAAATCTGTTTACAGGAGGCAGAGGGACGTGATGCTAGCGGTGGGCGCTGTGGTTTTGTACTGGCTTCTTTTCAGAGTCACACTTCTGCTGATCTCCTTGGAGAAGCTTGGTCTGCAGCTGAAGAAGCTGAAAGAATCAGCGAAACCAGTAGATAGTTAATATTATTTTGATTAAAACTCAGGGAGATCTCTGTGCTCCTCATTCTTATTCTCATGGACGTTCCACCCAAGTATTTTTCGAAAATTGACCTCAGCCAGAGGTATTGTAACTCGTTTAAAGTTGTTTGATATACTTAGCTTATTTTCTTTGTCACTGGTCAGATCAATATTATTCTACATCCATGGTGTGGAATTATATCGTCGAGCTTCCCTGGTTTGAATTTTTTAATTTATCTTTACAATATTACATATTTAGCTTTCAGCTTTAGTTTAATGGTCCAGTTATTTGTTATTGACCCTTGAGAGGTCAAGGTTTCAATTTTCTGGCCGGTTTTGTGTCGAGTCTGACTTTGTGGTTGATCTCTCAATAAATCGATCTTTTTAAGTGAATCTGCTTGATCTATTTTGTACAAATATTCTGTGAACTAATTTCCAAAATCTATAAACCACATATATTTTAGGAAAATACTTAATAACATTGAAGGTTAACTTCAAAATTTTAAACTTTTATTTCTCATTATTTATATATCATGGGTTTTTTAAATATTTAATATCTTTTCATTATAAATAAATATTAATAAATTATACTATGTATTTATACATCAATAACAAGTTAAAAACATACTTACTAAATTATAAATCACAAAAACCTAAAATTTAACAATATTTATAACATCTAAACTAAACATTTATATTATTAATAATAATAATATATAAAATTAGATTTTTTATTACCTATTAATTTTTATAAATTTTAAAATCCCAAAAAATTATTTTTCAATTCCTATTAGCCAATGTTTCATGTAAATAGAACTGTAACTACAAAACTACAAAAAGATAGCTAAATCTCTAAATTTAATTAATAAGTATTTGGGGAGGGGGTTGTTCCGTTTGGAACACTAAAGGGTAACAAAATGGGGGGTGTACTTTTTTATTATCCAATGTTTCATGTAAATAGAACTATAACTACAAAACTATCAAAAGATAGTTAAATTTCTAAATTTAATTAATAAATAAATTATTTATATGAATCATGTAATTAACCATAAGAAATGATAAATGTATAACAATGATAAAATAAAGGGTTATAATATATATAATCATTTAAAATATATTATGAAATGATGTTATAATATATATAAAATATTTAAAAATATATTATTATTCATAATGAATATGAAATAAAATGTGTGATGACTGTAAAAAAGGAATACGAATATGGAGGATGAAAATCTTTTTCTCATCAAAATCTCTCTCTTAGAATGCCCCGCATACAACCATATTAGATCTCAGTTTCAAAATCTTTGTTGCAATACTAACCTTCCTAGCCTTTTATGTTGTCAAAATTACAGTGAGCTCAGGAGGCTTCTCTCCAAGCTTTTTGAGCATAGGAATAAAATCTTAAATCAAACTAAATAATCCGTTTCTTTAGGTCTGATAGACCAAAGTTTGGTTTCAGTGGATGTTAACCATCATCATCATCATCAACAACAAAAATAATAATAATAATAGTAATTGAAAATTTGAAACAATGAAATTATAAATAAAAAATAAAATTTTACATAATAAATTAAAAACAATGTAACAGTTACATTTTTTTAAATTAAATCTTTTTTATATATTAATGTTTGAATTATTAAATTAATTTAATTGATAGATTGGAGGAGGAGTGATTGCTAGAATCATTAGATTTCCCGCTCACAACTGCGAAGCCAAAGGGATTGACACAGGGGAGCAGATCAATCTGATCTGAATATCTAGTAAAGCAATGGGCATCTGTGGTTGGCTCAGATCTGGGACAATTGGATCTGGGTCGTCGTTGGTGGGATCTGTAGGCCCCACTGCAACAAAGCATCCGACGAGAAGATCTGGAGATGCAGACTCTGCGAGATGCAGAACGGAAAGATGGGGTGCTCGAACTAGTGTATGAATGCCCAGATCTATATTAGGATCAGTGGATCGCAAGAGACCATAAAATTGGCTCTCTCAATCTTACTTCTGCAAGGTGTTTACCCTACGTATACCCGGATCGGGATATGAATGCGACCTCAGAAGAATCAAATATTACATATCCTCTTGGTATAAACCCAGATATGTCAACAAGATGTTCCAAAAATAATCATAATGCAGATTTGGAAGCAGTGGACGTCTATCAAGGATGTGTAAAGCTTTCAAATGATAAATCAGTGGTGATCTTCAAAAATTTGGATTGTGAAGCACGATACCCAGAACCACGTGAAGGAATCGTGAATCAAATTTTTATAAGAACACTGAGCGGGAAGTCTATCTGTATGAGGACCTGGATCGGGACGCAGATCATTAGAGGAAATTTCAGCCTAAAAGTGGTCTCCTAAGGAAAAATAATAAAATAATAGTTAAAATAATAAAACGAGGGTTATGAATTTTGGAGGGAAGGGAAGAAAACTACTTATTTTAATTCTATTTTTCGCTTATCTCCTTATAGGCTTACTCGAATTTCTTGTGTAGACACTCGTTGGATGTGGAATTAAATTCCCCATCCAACGAATACCCATTATGCATACTTTTAAGAAATTCCACATCGATAAAAATTGTAGATACAATAAAAAAACATGTTCAACACGATTTTTTAATGTATCTACAATTTTTATCAGGGTGGGTCTTCTCAAAATTATGCATAATGGGTACTCGTTAGATGTAGAATTTAATTCTGCATCCAACGAGTGTCTACACTTGAACTTTGAGTAAATCTATAAGGAGATAAGCCAAAAATACAATTTTAAAAAGTAGTTTTTCTCCCTTTCCTTCCAAAATATTTATATGTACCTCTTTTTAAATTTAAAGGATTTTGATTGGTTTACATATTGACGTGGAAATTACATGAAAATTTCATGGACACTTATAGGCTGAAATTTCCTCTAATGACAAACTCTCAAGCACAAGATCCAAAAGTAACTGAGAATACCAGCAAGTTTTGAAAATCTGATTTAGGCAAGGAAGTCACTGCAGGAAGTACTCATGTTGCAAGACTATGGCATTACTCCCGACGGGAACATCATTCTCAACACGGGACTACTTGGCAGGTGCTCTGGATCTAGCTCAAAAGGTCTCGCTTCATTCAAGGATGCAGTCAAAGGGAAGGTGGAGACTCAAAACAATCCAGAACAAATCCCAAATCTACCTGGGCCCTATATCGTGGAGCAGAAGTCCCAAGTTCCAACTTTGACGTCCACTTTGGCTAAGGTAAACGAGCTTTCTGCAAATTTCCACATCAAAGCATTTATATGTAGATTTAATGGTTTCTAGCCCAAATCGGAGGCTCTTCATCAATGGATTTTCTCTACTTGGACACCAAACTGTGATATCCATCTATGTTCTAAAGGGTTTTTTATTGTCAAGTTTGATACAGTAAAAGATAAGGATTATGTATTAAATGAGGGACCATGGTTTTGGGGCAATGCAGGGCTCTTCATGATACCCTAGTTTCCCAAATTTGACGCTACCACCATGGTGGTATCCAAAATGCCCATATGGGTCAAGATACATAATCTACCATTGCATTTTTTGCACCACAAAGTATTGGAAGGAATTGGGAACTCCTTGGAGAACTTTATAAAGGTTGATGCAGATAGAGTCTCAAAAGGAATTTTTACATTTGTCAGAATTTGTGTTGAAGTAGACCTTAGCCAAGTTTTACTTGATCGCATCTTTTTGGTCCACAATAATCTACAGTGGACACAACCTATTGATTATGAGAATACAACATTTCGTTTTTGTACATGGCTTCAAATGGGACATCTTCAAAGAGCATGTCCACAAGCTAAAAAGATCCCAAAAGAAAAAAGAGACAACCTCAAAAGCCCAAAGGTTAGCAATTCCCAGAACCACAAGAAGCAAAAGCAAAAGACGCGGACACCCCATAAAACACCTCAAACATCAATGATCATCAAGGCTAGAACGCCTCAGAAAAGGATGAGGTCGAGCATAATTCCACATTAGTTCCAATGTCTTCCATTGCACAGCAGCTGAGTGAGAATATTACCCCTAAAAAAGAGGTAAGTGGTACCAAATGAATCCATGTAGCAGAAGGTTTGGATTCTGATAAAGAACTCCCAGTAAATGTAAAAGAGAATCAAATGACTATTGTATCATCCACACCCAACACTGGTGGTTGCAAAAAGTGGAAAAAAATAAAGGTAAAAAAGAGTAGATTAGCTATAGCTCTTTGATGAGATTCTATAGATCCTGAGAAACCAGGATCCGGTTACTATGCATATGCTCTTTAGCATCTACAATATGTAACTTTTTTCATTATGAATAAAGTTGTGATTTTTCCTTGGGAAAAAATTAATGTTTGAAGTATATTACCTATTAAATTCACAATCATAACAGTGTTTGCATGGACAACATCTTTGATATCTTCCTAGTTTTTATGAAACTCACCAAAATCTAAGTATCAAAATATTCTCATCTTTAAAACATAGATTGTGAAGTTTCTATCTAAGACCATTCTTAAATGTTCTCTTTAATGTCACTTCCAAAATAAGCATTTTTATGTTTAATTCAAAAAATTCATTCTTAAGCCGAGCCATTTTGTTTTTAAGCATTTAATATATTTAACTTGACCATATTTAATATCTTTATATAAAAAATAAATTCTTCAACCAAATTTCAACCTAAAATAATATATTCCAAATTTTCAAATATATATGGTTGTATTTGATACAATTTGAATGTATATTTAACTTGATTGTCTTGATCAACAAATTTTGATCATATTTTTTCTTTTAGAAAGTTTTCTGACAAAATAAAAGACCTTCCAAACATATTATAAACAACTCATTCTTATAATAATCTTTATAAATTTATGTGATATATTGCATAAGATATTTCCCTAATGAAACATTGTGCTTGTCACCTTTGACCATGGATTGGAAATTATCCACAGTGAAGTTAGAGGGTCTTCCATTTAAATAAATATACTATTTAAAATAAAAATAAGTTTAAATATTATTATCCAATGTGTTGACATTGTTGGACCTGCCAACATTCAAGGGGGTCTCTCGAATATGCGGTTCCAATTAGACCTCACACAGTTTATCATAGTAGCCCCATCTGGAATACGTCTCAGTTATCTTCTATTTAAAGATTTGCCTTGGATTTAGCAATCAGCGAGAGAGAGAATCGCATATGTGCCTTCAAAAAGCAAGAAAGTGTGCCTGGTGAATGTTTAGTTGTACGTGCATCAAGGTTCTTCTACTATAGAGGGGGTGGGGAAGCGAGTCTCTAAGAGAGAGGTAATAGTACCACCCTAATAAAGACACACATAAACAAGAATGTTTTGTCTAACATCCAGTGGAATAGTCCACAAAGACGTGACGATCATTACAACCATTACAACACGTTCTCAATAGAATAAGCACTAAAATAACTGAAATAGTTCAACTACCTTAGTACTGGTGAAAGCAAACATGAATCATAAACATTCACAAAATAGTCTTACAAACATTCATAATCCATGTATGAAAAGCATGTTGGCCATTAGAGTTCAATTATTAAGTATAAGTCCCAAGATGCATGAATACAACGAACATCACTTACTCCAATAGTGGAGCGTTAGAGCCACTACTTGCTCCACAAAAATACAAACTTATATTTCTTATGCCTTATGGGAGAAGTCAAGGTTAAAATTCCTTTACATGAGAAATGAGGATCTATTTATAACATGAGGAGTGACTTTTCATATCCTTGTGACTCTTGACTTTCTAACTTCTAGTAACCATTGGACTACTTCAATCTTTGAAGTTTCAAATGACTTTTGGAATTACATATGACTTTTGGTGTTACATGTCCTTTCGACTTCCATGACTCTTGGACTTCTACTTGTTTGTCCTTTATAATAATTACAATATTGCACCTTGACCTCCACATCATCATATGATGAAACTAGACATGTCACTATCTTGGATGACTGGGACTGACAGTGATTGATGACATGGATCTGCTTTAGTGGTGACATGGTTGCCACTATGTTTGTTCTTTGTTCATCTTCTGATCATAGCGCTTCCACCCTCCAAAGGGTCTTCAATCTTGGAGTCTCTAAGGTGCTTCGATCATCAAGTTTTGGGTGTGCTCTTGGTTCTTTCATGCTTCCTTTGTTTATCCTCTTTTCCCAATATTCTTCGTGTGTGCTTGCCATGAGGTCCCTAGAATGCATGTTTCTGCAATCACTCATGACGAGCAACTGTCAGTCTAAAAATATCCTACTCTACCATGTTTTCATGCATATTTTATTTTTTGTTCCTTTATTGTGTGCTTAAAATGGTCAAAGGATCTTCAGGGTGCAAGGGTGCACTCTGAAAGGCTTAAGGATTGAAGAGGAGGGGCTTCAAGGTGTTGGCATGCGCTCATGTACCCTAAGGAAGAAAGAAATCAAGGCAGGGTGCATGTCACAAGTTCGAAGGATGAAGGTGAATGCTTCGGGCTTCCCAAGTGTGTTATACGCTCAAGGGAGAGAGGGAGGGCATAGGGCGTACTCCTGAAGGCTAAAGGTTGAGGCTTCATGCCTTCGAGGTGTGCTCATGCACCTAAGAGGACTCAAGAAGGGTGTAGAGCGTGCTCTTGAATGCTGAAGGTTGGGGCTTCGTGCCTTTCGGGTGTGCCAGTGCACTCAGGCAGTTCATGACTCATGGTGCATTGGGGAAGGTTGAATGATTGAACTTCGAGTCTTCGAGGTGCACTAGTGAACTCTAGGAGAGCGCACTTCTTCGATTCAAAGGAGTGCGTTGAAGGAAGAATCAATCAATTTGGAGGGTGTAATTCGGAACAGGGAAGGGGATTCATGATTTTGGAGTGCACCCAACTCTCCAAGAAGGCACAAGGCGCACTTTTGAAAAATGAAGGGTCTCCCATCAAGGCTTCGGCATGTGCTCATGTGCTCTTGGCCTTAATGGGCTCACTTTACAACCAAATTTTGTCTGAGTCTGGATGATTGGTCACGAGGTGAGAAAGATTATTTCTATACATAAAACCATGTGTGACACATATTAACTCATCGAAAAAAAATAGACAGGATTGATCAACAAATAATAGACATCAGAATGCCACTTTATGCACATTCCCCAAGTACAAACAGTGAAGTATGTGTGACTGCAACCCGAAAGTGTTGTTTTAAAACAACAAAGGTGTTATGACGATGAAACACATATAAGGATGTTCTAATCAATGCAATGACACTTGAAAACATTAAATAACACTTTAGACATATCTAAAAACACAAAATGACACTTTTCGACCATGGAAAAACTTGATACAATCATGAAGTAGGCTCCAAAATTAGAATGTAGTGTAATTTTAGAGGGTGTTGTCACAGTAACAACACTTGGTGGAACATTGGATGAACTCCAGCTTCTCTTTCTAGGAATTAGCTTTAAGTTAAGGGTCAAACCTTCAGGAAGTATTGATTTCCCCAAGTTCCCTTTTTTGACCCAGCTCCATACATAACATCTTCTCTTTTCTCTACTTGGTTGAACTCACACAAAGATACACCGTATCACAAACGGTTCAATTTAAGAAAGGGTAATGTGCGCGGAAATTTTAGGATATTCAGAGTATATAATTTTCATCTCTAATGTTGTTCTGCTACTAGCAGGCCTGGATAGTACCCCGGCGGAGTCACTTCAAGATCACAAGCATTGCTTCACTACCAGTGAGCCTGGACAGTACCTCGTTGAAGTCACTTGCTTCACCTCCCTATGTGGGAAGCCTTTCTCTTCTTTCACCCTTTATTTATTTATTTAATAGGACTATGCATTAGTACTTATTATTTTCATTGGGTAGAAGAGGTATCCTGACTTATTGGGAGCAGAGGAAGTTTCCCCTTCACAGAAGTATTTGAAGACCTATGATTTAGGTTTTCTTGCTTTAGATTTTCCCCTTATCCCTTCTCTACTAGATTGGACAAGAGTTAACAAACAAGTAGACATAGGTTAAGTTGATAAGTTTAGGTGCTAGCATAAGCACAGATCTAATAGGTTCCCTCAAGGTTATTCTATTGGATGAATCATATTTTCCATCTTGACTTACCTCAACCTATGGAACTGTCCCAAACAAAGAAGGAGAATACACAGAAAGCCAAGCATTGCATTCATCACACTTCTCTTTGACTACACTACAAAGTATTTGGATCGTGCACTTTACATAGCTTTTATTTATGTACAATGACCAATAATGAGACATGACTACACAACAGACACAGAACTGAATCAGACAAAAGAAAAGAAAGAGTAAAAAAATATGTACAGGAAGTGAAACTCATAGTTTCTAATGAAAACAATGCTCGACCATTTACGGGAAGGGGGTCAATCCTCCCATCCAAATATTTCAGCTTGAAGGCATTGTGGTTGATCCTCTCTTCAATTGTGAATGGTCCAATCCACAATGGCTGGAACTTAGTGTGTTTACCTTTGTCTTCATGGGGTTTATTCCAATTTAGAACTAGGTCTCCCACATTGAATCTCTTTTTTCTTGTGTGTTTTCTATCAAACTAGCAACTTATACAGCTCTGATGCACCGCAAAGCATTCTTTGGCTTTGAGCCTCTCTTCCTCAAGTTTTAGTAAAGTGTTTATCCCGCTCCGAACTAGGAGGCAAGGTTTTCCTACTGACTCTTGGGAGAGTTGAAAGGTTGGGAGGTAAAGTTTCGGGGGCAAGATAGCTTCTTTACCATACACTAGAAATTATGGCGAGGTTTTTAGGGAAGGCTTTGGAGTTACATGGATGGACCACAGAGTATTATTCAAAGAAGTATGAATTTTCTTCTGTTAAGAGAATATGGTCTTCTTAATTATGCGAATAAGATTTTTATTTGTTGATTCAGCTAGACCATTTCCCTAGGGATAATAATTAGATGCATGTTTTAAAACAATCCCATTTTCCAATGAAAATCCATAAAGTCTTAATGATCAAAATTACATTTCATTATCAAAGACAAATGACATAGGAAAGTCAAACATGGTTATGATATTATTTTTCAAAAAGTGAATAACTCCCTCATCATTTACTTGTCTAAGAGGAACTTCCTTTAACCATCAAGTGAAGTAATCTATAGTTGTGAGGATATACTAGTGCTTCTTTGACGAGTGGGGAAAGATATCGTCGATAACATCAAGGCCCCATTGTTGGAATGGTTCTTTAACTGCTACTAGGAGCAGTGGGGCGGCTGACCTTTGATCACGACTAGTGCATTTCTGACAATCTTGGGCCTTGCGGACATAGGCATGCGCATATTTGAAAAGATTGGGCCAATAATAACCATCCCTTGTAACTTTGTGTCTTGTGGTGTCATCCACATAGTGGCCACCTGTCGATCCATCGCATAAGTCCCTAAGGACCTGATTTTGTATCTTAGGGCTCAAGGCACCTTAGCAAAACTCCATTGTGGTGCTTCTAAAAAAGCACTCGATGGACCAATTGATATTATGGAGCCTTTAAATGAATTTCTCTTTTCTATTTTTTCGATAAGTGCAAGGGCAAGGTACCAAGGTCCAAAAAAATTTGTAGATTTACATACCAAGGCATTGTGGATTTAGACGAAGGAACATGATCAATATTTTACATTTCTATTTCTTGATCCCATCCTAAAATATCCTGTTCGGGAGCATCCTTTGCTTTGGATGCTAGTCTGCATAGGTTTTGGCCCTTTATAATATGAACTGGCTTGAGTTCTAGATCATATTCTTGAAGACATGTCATCCAATTAGACCTCTTCTCACCCAGCTCTTATTGTATGAGCAGGGTTTTCATTGTTGGATGAGGTACGAATACAGTTGTATGTTCTTTAAGTAAATAGGGCTTGAAATACTTCATTTCCTTATATACTACATATGCTTGTTTGTCGATGGTACGGTAATTTAATTATGGGCCTTTTAGACTAGTGATCATAAAATAAATAGGTCACTTGTTTCTGTCACTATCCTTCTGAGTTAATACGGTCGTAATTGAAATTTATGTATAGAGAAAGAAATCTTTGCCATAATTTGGACTAAATAGTGCGGGTACATCAGCGATAGCTTGTTTGATCTGAGAGAAAGTGTCTTTCTCCCATTTGTCCCATCTGTATACTGCATCTTTCATGATCATATCTTATATAGGTTTGACTATTTGTTCATAATTAGAGATGAATTTCCTAAGGAAATTGATTTTTCCCAAGAAATACTACATGGATTTCTTGTTCACCGAAAACTGGATCTTTGTGAGCCTTGACCCTCTCGGGATCAATCTTGAATCCACTCTTTGCTATGATGTACCCTAGTAGAATCCCTTCAGACACCCCAAAGATTCTCTTCTTAGGGTTCAGGGAAATCGCATACTTTCGACACCGCTCGAATATCTATTTTAGATTACATAAATGATCTGGCCATTTCTTTGAAAACACATTAACATCATCTAAATACACAACAACGCTTTGACATATTAGGCCACAAAAGGTGATGTCCATCACTCTTTGAAAAGTTGCATTGGAATTAATTAATCCAAATGGCATTCTCTTGAAAGTGAACATCCCCCATTTGGTCTAGAATGTAGTCTTCAACCTATCTGGTTCCGCTATTAGCACTTGATTATAGCCTGAAAATCCATCTAGTAGTGAAAACATTTCAGACCCAAATACTATTTGGAGTATCTGCTCCATGGATGGCACTGGATAGTTATCTTTGTTAGAAGCCCAGTGAAGACTCCGAAAACTTACACATAAACGTATTTCACCAGAGTTCTTTCTTACTAGCACCAAGTTGGAAACCCATGTGGAATGTCTAACTTTGAAGCTGATCTGAGAATCTAGCAACTTTCTCAATTCCTTTTGAATGAGGGGTTCCAATGTTGAATGAAATTTCCGTAGTTTCTACTGGAATAGTTTCACCACCTCTTTTATAGGAATCACATGTTGGATGATATGAGTTTCATAAGTCTTCAAATTTTCATATGTCCATGTGAACATGTCTTGATACTACTTGAATGGGAAAATAAACACTTGTCGTTCCTGCGGTGAACAAATAGGTACTGAGTGGTGAGCACCAGTATTGCAGCAATAATGCTGCAACTTTTGGGTTGCCAACTTTACTTTTATCAACCCAGTAGTTCGTAACAAACTTGGAAGCATCGGTGTTGTATGCACAAGTACTAGTTCTTACTGCAAGTTGTCACTTGGTCAGCCGGCGCAAGATCACTAGGAGCTCAAGCCAACTTCTATAGATCTCAGAAGAAGCTCTATGTGTGATGAAAGAAAGAAATATTACTCTATAGAGGCTATTCTAATTGCAGAAACGAAAACGACTGGAGTGTAAGGCAAGACCTAGTAAACCCTAATTAACAAGCTAATTCTACTTTTGTCAAAAACACTATGAAAACGATGAAAGCAATGCCATTACCTACTTAAGAAAGCAAACAACATCTAACCATGCTATTTCTAGAAGTAAATGAGCAAAAAACATATTTTTGGATTTTTATGTATTTTTATGTGAATTTGACAAGCATCTAATTTATTGTGTGTGAGTGTAGCATCGAACAGGTGGCATTAAAGGGCGGTTTTGGAGCTTGGGAGGATGTAAGATGGTGTGAAGGGGTCCTAGGAGGTCTTAGGTGGCCTTCTGGAGGCTTTTCCCACACTCGGCCTTGAAAAGAATGCCTACAAGAAGACACAGGGAAACTACAGGAGGCCTACAGGAGGAGACGAGAGCAATTTCCGCTATTTTGAGGGTGTGAGAGTGGGTGGAAAAGGTGGATGAAGGTTGGAGTGAGGTGTTAGGGTGCCTAAGGTCTACCATGACCCACCAGGAGAGAGAAATATGATTGGGTTTGCTCAAGGAGAGAGGAAGAAGTTCTATGGAAAATGCAGGAAACTAAGGCAGAATTGAGGTGAGGTTTGGGAAGACCTATAGGGCATGGATCAGATGGAGGGTGTGATTGCTAATAAGCTGGCCTACTGCTGGAAGAGATCTGCTGCAAAGGAACTGACAGTTAACCAAGAAGATCAAGCAAACAATGAAATGAGTGCATTTAGGAAAAACAGAGTTTTGCATTAAAATGGTCTAAACTATGATCTATGAAAGGAAATGCTAAGAAATGCTGCAAGAAAGGAAAGCATGAAAGAGGACTATTGCAAATCAAGAAGTGAACATGACAAGGAAGATCTGAAGCAAAGCAAAACTGGACTATTAACCTATTAAAAAGCTGCAAACACTAGAAGTCCTATGAATGAGGAAAATCTGTGTTTTTGGGGCAGCAAGAGGGTCTTTGCCTCAAATCATGGTCCTAGAGGGAGGAAGAGAGGCCAAGGCACTATTGCTAGCCTTTTTAATCTTTTCTGATCGCTGCTCAACCTACTTCAGAAAGCACAAATGGAAGCAAACTACTAAATCATCAAAAGCAACCTATTCTTAACCATGAAAGAAATACATCTAGCAGCAAATTAATCTACAAACTGAAATAAGCATACAAATACAAGTAAAGAGAAGCTTGGCTGCTTGGATTGGGCCCTAACCCAAGAGCTTCAACCCTCTGAGGTAACTCAGTGCTAGCTCAAAAAGGATTCCATCTTCATTATCAAAAAAATAGCAAGTTTACATGAAACTGTCACAAAATAATAAGCTCGAAATTTGAGCAGAGTTTACATAAGCAAAAAATCTGACCCTAGTGAGGCCCTAGGCCTCTCTACTTATACATTTGAAGCTACCAACAGCTTCCTTAAAATTAGGGAGGCTTGGCTCCCAAAACTCGAGATAACTATTAGTCATCCTCCACTTGCTCGGCTGCCTTCTAGTGCATGATTCGGCTGCTTGTACTCCGAGCTGAATGAAGGGGAATTCGAAGTGAGGAGTAATAAATGAGGGGGATTCCCTCCTATAATTCCTCTCCTCTGTCTTCTTCGAGTTATTGCTGCCATCTGACCATTGGATCCTTGACTTTGACCTCGAAATTCATCAATAATCTGCATTAAACACATGTTAGACCACATGGCATCATAACTAGCTCAACTCACTCTATAAGCATAAATATAATCAGAAAATCATACAATAAGCTAAGAGAATGGTTGATTTGACTAGGTTAGGAGGTAAAATGAGCCCATATAATTAACCACTTATGAGGCTCATCATCAACCCCCCACTAAAGGTGTTGCTCATCCTCTGAGCAACTTAGTCAATCTCCTCATCTTTTATGGCCCTGGTGGCCTCCCTAGCATCCCAGGCTTCTGATGTGGTCTGCTCATGTTGGTCATAAAACCCTGCCTTTCTTTCTATGTCCTTCCACTGCTCCTCCTCTTCTTCTTCACTTCTGTCTTCCAGCATGCCTGATAGGAGTGGGGGACTTAGTTTGAGGCCAATCCAATTGACCTTCAGCCTTTGCATGGAGCACTTGTGCATTGGCACTCTCTCTAATGCCTCCTTCAGCCTCATGGGGGAATGGTATTCCCTGATCTGTAAACTATGAGGTAAGGTGTTCCATCTTCTCATGCATGCATGCACACAGTCATCCCCAAGTAGCCTTTGCATATCTTCAAAGTGTGCAATGGCTTGTGCCTGATTGGTTAGATATTTAGGGGCAATCTGGGGGTCATTGGCAAGTAGGTTGTGTGTGCTGATGAGTGCCATAGGATTTGATGGCTCAGCTCTTATCATTAATGGCTCATTCTGCTCTTTTATCATCAATCTTTTTATTTATGCTGCCCTCAATTCTTCATGGTTCATCCATGAGGCCATGGCCATTAGTTGCAGGTCCCCTAGCTTGGCATTGGGGTCCCACACATTCATGTTTGTGAGGGCCATGTTATGTAGGTAGAACTCTGCCATCTTTGCTTTATCCTCCGAGGTGCTCTGGTCACACAGGTCCATGAACTGCCTGTAGTCTTGGAAAGGCATTGTGCCTCTTTGTGCCAAGGTCTTTATTTGGAATTGAAGCCATTGGTCCTTCAGATAGAGGCCATAAGATTTGGTTGGTGTTCTGCATTGTAATGCCTCCATGGATAAGCTGGCCATGTATGCCAGCTGAGTCTCTTTCTCTTGTAGCTGCCTCCTTAGGATTTCATTCTCATTTTCCAGGTGGCTTCTTGTGATGGCTTCTCTGTCTCTGAGAGCACTCAATTCTCTGCCCATTTCCCTAAGTTTGTTTTCCATATGGCCAACATCCTCAACCCCTTTGGATTTGGCTATCTGCATCCACCTATGTGTTCTCACTCTTTCTCTAATTCAAAAAACAGTGGAATTGCAAATTTTTGTGGGATTATTATACCTCCCTCAAGTAGATTGTAATAGGAGGCAAGACTAGGCTGGGGGTCAGGTTCTTGTAGCTCTTTTGCTTCCTCCTTCACCTCTGGCTGTCCTTCTATCCTTTCCTCAAGCTTTTGGGTCTCCTGTAGTTTAGACAGTGTCTCCTGTAGGACTGTCTCAGCCTCTTGTAGTTCTGGTTTTGGGTCCTGTAGTACTGCCTTTCCCTTCCATGTAGAAGATCTTAGAGTCCCCCTTTCATATGTGATAGATGTCTTGGAGGGAGACTCTTTCACCTTGGCAGATGGTGAATCTTCAATGGTAATGGGAACTTTTGAAGAGGGCTAAGGTTTGCCTGTTTTAATCCTTGTGCTCTTCCTTGCCCTGAAATACATGGAGGTCTATCTTTTCCTCTTCTGTTTTGGCTTGATTGGTGTACTGAGGGCAGTGAGGGTAGCTGCTACCTCTCTTTCCAAAGTCTCAGGGGATTCTTCCCCTTTCTCTGCCTTCTCTGCCTCCTTTTCTCCTTCTTCTGCCTCTTTTTTTGTCTCTTCAACTTTTCCCTCCTCTGTTTCTTTTCCTTCCTTCTCACTTTCTTGCTCTGTTCTGCCACCACTGGCTTCATCTTCTCCTCCTTGTTGTTCTTCCTCCTCACTACCAGTAGGACTGACATCATAGGTTAATGCTTTTATGTCATCTTCAGCTGTCATGTTTCGGAAAACTTCCCATGCTATAGGGAGTGTAAAGGTATGGAGGGCTTCCTCCACTAGGAGTTTGATTAAGCCATGGTGAGCTAACTACCCTGAATTTCCTGCTTGTACCTTGGTGTTGGAGTCAATGAGGGACTGAAGGAGAAAATAAGGGATACTGAGCTTTTGAGGTGCTGGGGTATCCATGCCATACCTCAAGTCATGAAGGATTCTGAAATGATAACCATAGACAATGTTGTGCCTCCCCTCACAAGAAATGTATTTGATTATTTGGTAGCTAACCTCATCCCAGGGATATGGTATACTAGCCCTTCTAATTCCATTTTTATCTTCCATGGGGGTTTCATTATTTTGGGAGAATTTCCTCTTGGCAGCCTGGCTAATGGGTTTTTCATCTTTACTCCAAGGCAGCCCAAGAGGAATGGTAGTGACCCTACTAATGAATTTTGGGGTTATTTCGATGGAGAGGCCTCTAATGGTTACAGTGGCATGTGTTCTTGTGTGAGGGACTAGAGAGAGAGAAAATTCTTGGGCAATCTCCTCATCAAACCCTCAGAATTTCTCAAAAAAGTTCATCCAGTTTGCTCTTGTGAATATGTCCACTACTTGGGGATGTGCATGGAGCCTAGTGGAGTTAGTGGGCTCCCTTCTCATAAACCCTCCTATCATACTGCCTGTGCTTTTTTAAAAAACAAATATGGAGGTGGAGACAGAGAGTTTTTGAGAAAAATAAAAAACAGAGGAGACTATGTTTTTTTTTTAAATAAATAGAAAAAAATTGTATGTATTTCCTACCCTCCTAAAGACTGATTTCACCCTCAAATTGAGACCACTTCTTTCATGTATTGACATTCAACAAGGGGCATGCATGAACCCTACCTCTTCAAACTGAATTTCGTGCCAAAAACCATGTTTTCTCCCTTCAAAATGGCTCACTGCCCCCTGTAGAAGCCCGTTGTCCCTCCTGTAGATTCCCTGTAGGTGCTCCTATAGAAAACGTCGAGAGAAAATATAGGGAGGAAATCAATGGAGGATGGTGGTTACGAGGCTGTGGGGGCACAATAAGGTTGTTGTAGCTAACTTACGAGGAGAAAACGAAGAAAAAGTGGTGAGAATGCTCGGAGAGGAGTGCTCATTACCCTTTATGGATATTTTCGGTTATGAGTGTTGAGCTGCAAGGTGTACGTTGGCCATATTTAGACCATTGGTCCCCACCCGCCTTATCATCATGGCCCCTCCTCATAATCATCCCTCATTATTGCATCGGAGTTCACTCTTTCTCCACTACTTTTCCTTGGCATCTTTTCTTGAGTTGACTGTGCACACGTGTGGGTGACATCTCGGATGAGTGGAGTCAACTAGATGAAGGTGGCCAAGTTAATTGGCCACCTTTCCCTCATTCAATCTCAACCATCTCATTGTCCTAATTACACAAATGCAAATAGAGGAGTGATTTAGTTACTTACCTGTGATCTGAGTGTATTGGTTGTGAGGTGTTGTGGCTCTCTCTGCTGCATGCCTTCATTCTTCTCCATGCATGTTATCTCTGCTAGCTAATGTGTGGTTGTGTATTTTTGCAGGGTCTTCTTTTGCTGGAGCTGGGCTACATGTGCCTTTCCAACCTTTAGATGTTCACTTTTCTGTTGTTGGTGCTGGACTTCTATGGGATCAGTTGTTACATGAATTCCTACAGTTGCTCTTGTAGCTGCTTCTCTCCCTAAAACTTCAGCTTTTCCCTATGCTTGGAACTCGATAATAATGCCAGAGGTGTCATCCATGATGGAGGGAAAATAGGTAAGCTTCAGGTATGGTTATTGGTGCCTTTTTCCTTCTTTTTTTTCTTTTTTTTCAATATTGGAAAACTGTTTTTTTCTGTGTTTTTCTTGGATAGGAAAAGAAATGATGCTTGGGGGTGTGATGCAGGCTTGGAAATGACAGCAAGGAGGCTTGAAGGTGGTAAGAGGGATGATAAGTTCCTCATGAAGCTATCCTAGTCCCTCCAATTTCTTTCTGCAGACATTTTTGGCTCTCTGTAATTCCTACAGGAGCCTCCTGTAGAAAACACAGTTTTGAAAAAAAAGTACAGTGGGGTGAAAGAGATGCCAAATATGATGGAGGAAGGTGTGGAGAAGGTGAGATGGGTGCTGGTGTGAATGTCAGGGTTCCCTTGGCACCTTCTTCTGCTTCCTGTAGTCCTCCTGCAAACCTGCAATGCAACAAAAATTTATTTTTTCCCTTCTTTTTTTTTGAAAACAACTAGGGCGCCTCAGAGAGGTTTTCACCTTAATTGCCTGCCCTGGGCGCCTCCAAGGGAGGTTTTCACCCAGGGATCTTATTCTTTTTTTCTCTTTCTTTTCATCACTGGGCCGCCTCGGAAGAGGTTTTCAACCCAATGATGGGACTCAAGCGCCTCATGGAGGTTTTCACTTGAGTCCTTATTTTTTATTTTTTCTTTTCTTCAATGAGTGGGTGAAGTGGAAGCTAAAACATGCTCCACTACCATCACTGTTTTATTCAAATCTTCAATGAAATCTCGCTTGGAGAGGGGTTTCTTGTAGACTTTCAACCGATGTCCATTGACAAGCATGGGGATGGCTTCATCATCAATGGTTATGATCAGAACTGAACCATTGTCATTACATTTCTCCATAGTGTAGGGTCCCAGCCATCTTGTCCTCAGCTTGCCTTTGAAATATTTGTATCTTGAATCATAGAGTAGTGCCCAATCTCCCTCTTGGAATTGCTTCTCCTTGATATTTTTGTCATGCCATATCTTTCTCTGAAGCTGAACTACCTTTGTATGGAGAAGGGCTTGCAATCTGTATTCATCCAATCCATTGAGCTGAAGTAATCTCTCCCTTTGTGCATGGCTGAGGTCTAGGTCCAGTTGAGCTGTCATCCTTAGGGTATTGAATTCAAACTCTATTGACAGCACAGCCTTCTTCCCATAGACCAGTTCATAGGGTGTGAACTCGGTGGTTGTCTTCCATGTTGTGTTGTAGGCCCAAGTGGCCTCAACTAATCTGTCCGCCCAGTCTTTTCTGCTACTGCTCACTACCTTGGTTAGGATCCCTTTCAAAGCTCTATTAGTGACCTCCACTTGCCCATTGGCTTGTGGATAGTAAGGGGTGGAAGTCCTGTGCTTGATCTTGTGATGTGTGAGTAGGTCTTCAATCAGGCTGGAAGTGAACTGACTGCCCTGGTCTGTGACCAACTCTCTCGGATACCCAAATTTGTAGAATATGTTTTCTCTCAAAAACTCAGCTACTTTTTCTTTTGTCACTGCTTTGATTTCTTTTGTCTCTGCCCACTTTGTCAGGTAGTCGGTGCACACAATGATGCATTGCTTCTGCTTTGAAGGGGGGTTGACAGGCCCCACAAAGTCCATGCCCCACTTCTCAAATGGCTCAAAGGTCACTTGGGGTTGCATGGGCATTTCATCCTTTGGAGTGGGTTTCCCCATCCTCTAACACCGATCACACTGGCTCATTTATCTCCTCACATCCCGATGAAGAGTGGGCCAATAGTAGCCTGATTGCAATATCTTGAAGGCGGTTCTTTTTGCTCCAAAATGACCTCCACAAGGCCTGTTACACATCAATTTGTCACCGTTTGTCACCGTCCCTGTTACCCCTCACCTACATACTGGAGGACTCATTCCAGGACCTGTGAGAAGTGACATGACCTGAAACCACTTGCATCATATTCCTCTAAGTATGAGCTTCATATGCCCTGAAGACATTTCCTGCAAAATACCCATGAAAACAGCTCTTTTTGCATTAGCGCGGGTTCACAGTTCACTGCCCGCGCCAATGAGGGAAATCCTCTAAAAAGGGCGTGCCATTGGCGCTCTGTCTCAAAGTCGCACTCGCGCCAACCGAATTGAGTAAATTTTTTAACCAACAAACTTCCGAAGGTTCTCTTAGACCCATTCACCAACTGAACCTATGTTGAGCTAGGATGGTTTGGCTTCGAATCTCCATAGAAGGGAAAGTGGTTTGCCACCTTTCATGGAAGTTTCCAAGTGATAAAGCCAATCCCATGAATAATGTGGTTGATCCTATCTCTTTCTTCTCTATCTATAAAAGCTTGCCTCTATACCTTGAGCAAGCTAGTGACAATAGTTCTAGTCCCAGCATAGTGATAGAGAGTTTGAAGTTGCAAGAGCCTTCTTTGCACCCATAAGGCCAAATCTAAGTAAGGAGATTCTTGTCACCCAAAGAGAGAGAGGCTTGTTCCTCATCCCAACAAGCTTTGCAAGACTTGTGTAGCTGACTAACTAGCCAAAGGAGGATTTGACGTCAGAAAAATGGTTGCTTCTTTGTTATTTATTAATAATAGATGACTACCATTATGGTTCCACTCTCATTGTCTTATGTTTGATGTTGAGTTATATCTTTTCTGACTGATATATAATTGCATCTACTAGATTTTATGCTTGTTTTCGTGTTGTTCTTTGCATGTGCAGGTGTCCAATCACGGAGATCATGGGGATCGTGACCGGCCAAGGCAAAGGAACGAGGACGATATCTCTCCTACGAACACTAGCGTTGGAATCCAAGTAGGTTCTCACCATCCACTTCTTATTTGCAATTAGGAACTTGCGTGATAGCATTGTGTGATTGTTGCTAGACCCGGTCTGGGCTAGTAGGGATCGTCTCTGTCCGTAGAGAGGATTTACCTCCACAACAATTTGGTGACTCCGCCGGGGAGTTAACTTGTTGTTTGATTTGTAAACTTTAGACAGAGCCTGAAGTACGGCCAGGTAGCCTTCGAAACGCTATTGCTTTGCATTAGCGAAGTAGATCAACGCCACTTCAGTCAATCTCCAGTTTGGTTTACGGACTAAACAACTTGGAGTTTGTCTTGTCTCTTTGGTTCTCTTGTTTTGATTGCTTAGATAGCTTTCTGGGTTGGATTTCTTGCTGTTTCTTGCTTCCTGGTTTTCCTAGGTACTGTCTTCAAGCCCTGAGTTGCTTGCTTTTGTTTTTGACTTAGCAAACTTGATTAGCGCGCTTTTTAGCCTTACAGTCGCGCCAATTGGCGCAAGTTGCTCAAAAACAACCCGCGCCAATCCCATAAAAGCGCGAGTTGCAGCCTGATAGTCGCGCCAGGCCTGTCAACTTTTCCATTTCGCTTGTCTTCAAGCCCTCTGAGCTTGGATTTCTATTTTGCCGCGTCTTTTTCAATTGCTGGAGTGTGTTTGATCCTTGTTTGACTGGTTTTAGACCTTCATCCTTCGGGTGTTTGCCTCTTTCTATCGGTTTCACATTTTAGCCCTAGGGCATCTAGTGGCTTTGTGTGTCGAGCCTTCCGTAGGAGTCTTGGTTTCTTTGATCGTCCAGTCGACTTTGTGATTACTTTTTGCATTTGCTCAGTAGTTGTCAAAGCTTTTTCTTGTTATTCAAGTGATTTGCTTCTTTTTCGCTTGGCTTCGTTTGGGCTTAGATCACATAGCTCGTAGAGGTCTTTGTGCTTTCTTCTTGGTTTGAAGGACTGTTTTGGTGTTTTGGGGATTCGATTGTATTCTCATTGAGTGAAATTGATCTTTTGCTCGGTGTTACTATCTCTCAAAATTTGTTTAGTGCACTTTGCCATTGAAAAGAAAAACGAATAATCTCTTTTGTGTTGCATTAGTCAATTGAAATTAGAAGCTTTTCATTGATTAAGTGATTTAAAACAAAGAAAAGTTTTGTTTATTTGTCATTAACTGCATTAGAGTGCTTCTTGATTGTTTGTGGTCATTTTCTTTGAAAAATTCTCAACTCTCTCGTAGTTAGCATTCATCGAACGAAATGATATTCTTTGGCATATAGTTTGCATTTAGGGAATTGTGAGAGATTACATACGGTAGGACCTGGAAATTGAAACTTAACTAAAGATCAACCATAAAATGAACTGAATGAACTTAAAAATGCATTGGAACATAACGCTCACTAATTAGAGGTCTAGGCTAGAGACGTGCTCCGATGTCGTTAAACCTAATCACTGTTGTTTCACACTACGGTTGGGTGATTCCTCCTTTTGTGACTCGATAGTGGTCTAGCACGGACTTGAGCTCCCATGTACCGTCGCGTATATAGGGGAGACCCCACTAGGTTATCATCCTTTATCCACAAGAAGCCGTGTCTGCCGCCTTACAAGCCGTAACGCACCGAACACAGCATTCGGGAAGATTGAATGCCGTACGGGAAGTCCTTGGTTTTCATATGACTGCCAAGGTGTATATGCAGTTTTACGGATTTGTTTGGTAAACCCTTTGCCTAGTCTCTCCAGAGTAATCACTTTTGATCCTTTTCGGACTCCTTAAAAGAAAAGGCTCACTTGAGAAGTTTGTCACTTCGGGCTCACAAAACATTCGAAGGCGACTAGAGTCACCTTTTTGTCCTTTTCTCGACTCTTAAAACATGAAAAGGTCAAGTTGTGTCCTTGCGTCTTAAAATTTATTTGGCCACGATTAACATTACCTGGTTAGATCTTGTGTGCGTTAGTTTGAGTAGGGTCCTTTATCGTTAGATTCCCTTAGGTTTTGTTTGAAGTTTGTCATCCTGGCTGAACCGTCGACTCCCGTTCCAAGTGATCAAGGGTCTCCGTCTTCCGTTGCTCCTGAGGTACCAGTTGTAAGTGATACTCTTCCTGTTATCCCGAGTATCCAACCGATCAACTCTCGCGCTCCGGACGACGAAGGTTACGAAATTCATTGGAACCCCATCTGGGAGCCTGAAGAGGACGATATTCCTTTTACCCCCCCTGGTGTTTCGTCTCCAATGTCTACCTCTCACATGGATGAGACATCTCCTAGAGTAAGTGAGACACCTGTTTTGTCGAATATCGACACTCCCATCCCAGCTACTTCTCCGCTCCCCCCACGCTACCAGTTGTTGAGGGATAGAGTAAGTGCCAGGATCCCTGCTTCGACTATGTGGGACCCCCATATCACTCCCACCACGGGATCTTTTGTTTCACATGTCCACACTACACCTGTCACTTCCGTTCCGACAAACCCAACTGTTTGTGTAGCACATTCAACTCCGGTTGTGAGTGCCGTTACAGTGTCTTCAGCTCTAAATACTGGAGCTGGTCCCCCTCACGGTCAAGTGAGTAGTGACCAGTCGCACACTCACCCAAAGTTGTTCACCCTGCACAAAGTGCTCCACCCTCTTCGGGCCCCATCCCAGGAGGGGGGCCATATGATGCCTATGGACAAGCTATTCAGGATCCGAATGCGCAAGGTCCATTCTTTTATTACGATTCTACTGGTCAATACCTTCAGCTTTCTCAACCCTTGCCTACTCAACCTATTGTTGAGGTTTCGGTACCGTTATCTGTTGCTTGGAACGCCACCACTTTCCATGGGGGCCAAGCAATGCCTGCACAGCTTCAGGGACCGCCTAACCAAGGCCAGCCATCTTATGTGCAAACCCCCCAAGGGCAGCAATATTATGGCCAGTCTTACCCAGGACAGCCTGGGGGCCCACAAGGACAACCCTATCAGGGACAACCTTCGGCCGCTGGTGGTCCATCTTTTACTTATCTGAATCAACCTTCTGGTTATCCGGGGCAACCTGGTACCCAGCAAGGTTACCCGTCTGGACAACCAGGACAACCTTACATCCAACAAGGCCAACCTGGTATCCAGCAAGGTTATCCCTCTGGACAAATTGGACAAACTTATATTCCACAAGGTCAACCGGCAGTCCAACAGGGGTATCCTTCTGGGCAAGGGGGGCAGCCTTACATACAGCAGGGCCAACCCACTGCTTAGTCTAGTCATCCTTCTGGGCAAGCGGATCAGCTTCCTGCACGGCAGGGCCAACCCACTGCCAGCCTAGTCATCCTTCTAGACAGGCTGGCCAACCTCAAGGTCAACCGGCCGTCCAGCCTGCTCAACCATCTGTTCCGCAAGGACAACCCTTGGTTGCTCAAGGACAACCTGGTACCCAGCAAGCACATCCTTCTGGGCAAACAGGTCCGTCCCAAACCCAACCAGGCCAACCTTCCGGCCAGATGGTCCAAGCTCAACCTGTTCAAGGACATCCTTCTGGGCCCCAGACTCAAATTGGTTATCAAATGCAAGGTGGGCCATGACCCCAACCTTCTTACCAAGCGCAGCCTTCTTATCAGGCTCAGTATGGAGCTCAGCAAACGTATGGCTACCAGCAACCCCAGGGGCAAACTCAATTTACCCCTTATCAAAATTATCAACAAATGCAGGTCACTCCTTACCAGAATTATCAGCAACAGTACGTTGCACCTGCAGGTCAAGTTGCTAGTTCATGGGGTGCTGGGGGGCAGACCCAGGGTCAACTGTCTGCTTATGGACAGAATCCTTATGGACAGAACCCCTATGGGCAAAATCCCTATGGGCAGAACCCTTATGGGCCAAGCCCATCCGGACAAAGTCCATGGGGGCAACCACCACCTGGTTGGAACCCTGGTACTACCTCCCTTCCACAGCCACAAATGTCCTTTAATCCTCAGTTGCCTTTCTTAGCGACGTTGGAACTTCCAGATGTGTCCAAGTTGACGAATGATCCCATTCTTCATAATCCATATTGGCCACCAGTTCCAACTAAGATACCCTGTGATTGCCTGAAATTCGATGGCAAAGCTGGTGAGGACCCTCAAGCCCATGTCATGACTTATCACCTTTGGTGCTCATCCAACTCATGGCTTGATGACTCCATCCGGCTCCGCCTCTTCCAAAGGAATCTCACCGGCTCGGCCGCTAAGTGGTATATTGAGTTAAATCGCGGAACATTTCAAGATTTCAACTCGCTGGCTATGGCATTCCTAACTCATTTTCAGTTACCCATTCGGTATGAGACAGGGACACATCTCCTTACATCTCTCAAATAGGACACGGCCACGCATATATCCGATCATATACATGAATGGAGACGGCGTCGTCGCTTGATCAAATTTTGGATTCCTGATCAGCTCCTGATCGACTGGTTCACGACTTTCTTTGTCCCTGCAATTGCACGAGACATCGCCATGGGAGCTTGTGTAACTAAAGAGCAAGCTATCGCGCATGCTCAGTACCTTGACTTGGTATATTCTCGGTCAAGTACTTTATATGATTATTTTCCAGACGCCCCGAGACCCGGAACATCCAAAGCTCCGCCAAAAGCATCTATTGACGGTGTTATTGGCTCTGTAAACGCATCTTCAAAGAAATCATCCGCGAACCCTGGGAAGCAAAAACCAAATGCTTCTAGCGAAAACACTTCTCAGGGTCAATCTAATTCTGGAAGTACCTCCGAGGTAAATGTCGTTCAGTCCACCACGGCGGATAAATCCTCGAAAGGGAAAAAGAAAGGGAAAGCCAAGAATAAATCCGAACAGCCCAAACAGGACTCCCCTAAACTTCCACCCGAGGAAGGAGCCAAACGTAAACCTAAGTATCCTTGTCTTATCTGTGATGAGGATCACTACACTAAAGATTGCCCTAGGTAGTCTGAAGTTAGTCGATTATTGAAAGGTGCTCCTGGGACTCCTGTTGTGCTTAAAGAACCTTTCCCTTCGCAACAAACTCAAATGGTGGCAGATCCATCGCAACCCTCTTCTTCATTCGGCTCTCAAGTCTTCATGGCTGGGATGATTCCCATCCATGTCACTACTCGAGCGAAAGAATATCCATCTCATGCTGGGAAAGAGCCGAAGGTCCCCTCCAGTGCTCCTCCGTCCAGTTCTGGTCCTCTCCACATCGAAAGACCTAGCACTGAGACGACGATCCGACCCCCTCCAAAAGGTGTACTCCGGAAGTCTTCTTACAACCCGAATGCTCGTGCTGCTCAGCACTACAGCATTGTTGAGGACTTAGCCCAAGCTCCATCTGCCATGTCCGCTCTATAAGTCCTCCAAAGCTGCCCCTCCCAGAGGAAGTCCTTGCTATCGGCCATCGGTGGCATAGACCCGACTGACTCGGATCTGATTTCTTTTGATCTCGAGGGTTATACGCCGAGACTGCCTCACCAAAACGCTTTCCTTATACAGGCCATCATCAATGGTAAAACGATTCATCGTACAGTCATTGATGAAGGTGCCTCAACTTGCATCATGTCTGTTGCTTGCTGGAAAGCTATTGGTTCTCCAACATTGAGCCAGTCTCCTACGACGTTAGAAGCCTTTGATGGAAGAGAGTCCCGCCCTTACGGTATCCTCCAACGCTTGCCCATCTCCTTGGAAGGGAAGACGGTAGAAGTGGAGGTCGAAGTTGTCGACGCTAATCTTACTTACAAGCCATACGCCATGCAAGCCGTGGCCTCCTCCCTTTTCCATGTCATTCGTTTCCCTCATCAGGGGAAGATTGTCACAGTGGACCAGCTCTCCTTCTTCGCCTCTTCTTCTGAAGATAATGTGCCTTTCGTGGAGCATACCTCCAAATCATTCGAGAGTGTGGGAGCCAGACTCTTTAAGGATCCCTCTCTAATGGGTGTCTTTCCCCTTCCACCTCCGAATCTTGCCCCTATTAACATGATTTCCGTGCGTTCTGATCCGTGGGTCCTTCCTCCCGCTAATCAGATAGAATTCTGGGGCGATATGATGCCATTCGAGCGCACTAACAGTAATCTCAACCTTCACTCCATTTTCAATGGACTGAAGCTTGGGGGGCATGTACCTCGAATTGAGACACCATGCTGGGGGGCATGCCCGTCCCTTTATTCTCGAACATAGTTCATGTGCTTCGATTTGTACATGTGTGTGTGTGTGTGTGTGAGTTTTCATGTTTTTAATTTGGTGTGAAAGCGTGATTGCCCCTTATTGTGTCTTTTTGCTTCTTGTGCAGATGTCGGGTGCACCTTACATTGGTTTCGCTGATGGTGCCTGCCGCAGCACTCGTAATTTGTCCTTTGCGGCATGGGTGATCTACGATCCTCACGGTGAGTTGATAGATCTTCAAGGTGTCTGTTTAGGCTGTACTACAAACAATGTTGCTGAATATAGCGCTGTTATTGAATTATTAGCCGAGGCAATTAATCTCGGTATTCGTACATTGGTTGTTAACCTAGACTCTCAACTTGTCGTCCATCAGCTCAATGGGCGATATTCTGTCAGAGACCGTCACATTTTAAGGTTGTACTTACGTGTTAAATTGTTAGAAAGGAATTTTGACTTTATCACATATCAGCATATTCCACGATGATTAAACACATTATCTTATGCATTGGCCAATCATGTATTAGATAGACATTTGCGTAATTTATAATCAAAACATCATACAAGCAAGCACATAAAAGCACAATAATAAACCATAGGCATATGTATATATATATATATATATGTGTGTGTGTGTCATAATGTTTGCACCGCGTGCGTTACAAAATCCAAAAATAATACATGTTCATCCTAATACATCCTCGGACAACATGTCCCTCAAAAAATATGCATGAAAGAAGCCTAGGAGTCTATTCTTCATGGTGCTCATGATAGCACACCACCACGCGCACCAAGCGTCTCAACAGATGATGGATGTGGGTTGGCACCCCCACTGTGTGCCTCTGGTATGCAAACGGCACGTCCGCCAATCTAGCGTAGCCTGGAATCCCTTGGGTAAGTCCCTTGAGATTCTGCACCAGCTCTTCCCCCATGGCACCCCTTGCCTGAGGGTCAGCTGCAGGTTGGTCCCTCCGCGCTATAGGAGACAAGCCGGCTGGTCGCTCTGGGCCCACATCTGCATATATATACAACTGTCATCAGAACATGAATGTATTGAAAAATAATAAAAATACATAAAAACATCAAAAAGAGAAGATCATACCTAACTCCTCTTCCCATTCCTCTCCCTCTGGCAGTGGGAGGTCTGGATCCCCCATGAAGTTGGTTCCCGCGTATGGCCAGTCCTCTACCACGATCAGCTGGCGGCGAAGCCATATGAAGAACTCGGGCCGCCAAGACATCTGCTGGCCCCCTCCTCCTCTGGGCATCAATGCTGCCCAGCGAGCCATCCTAGGCTCTCGTGGTAATGGATCCGCTACTACAGCTCCCTGGTACTGGAATAGGGGTAATCGTTCCAAGAAGAACGACACCACAATCGAGCCATACCCGAACTGTTTCACTCCCCCGCGCTTACACTTTGTAAGCTGCCTTTTGATATTTGCAGTCACCGATGTAGCCCAGTCAAAAATGGTGGGGCTAAGGCATTCTGTCGCTAGTAACAGATGATTCTTGCTCGCCTCATGGGGTGCCTGTACCCCAGCTGCACGCGTGATAGTGAACAGTATCACCCTAAGAGCCAAGTCATGGATGGTGGCGATATCCACCTTGGCACTGTTTTTTCCAAATTGTGCCTCTGGGCACACACGAGCCTTCACTTCACCTATCTTCTCCCCGGAAGGCCTGCTTCGGGTCAAAATGGGGCTCGCCCCTCTCCGTGATAGCCCAGTAATAAAGTACACATCAGATACATCCAGCTCTAAGGTCTGATCCCATAAGCGAAATACTTGGTCATCGACATCCCAAGCATCCACTATGAACTATAATAGCTCCAGTTGAGCTCGCAGATAAGAGGTGAGGAAGAACATTTTGAGACCACAGTCTCTCAAAGCATTCATACATCCCTCATCCGCTATGGACAAGGCATCTACGGCATCATGCTCTCGTTCTTTCCATTCCACCATCATTTTTGCTTGTTTCCTGCACCCACAAGGATGAATAAGTCATTAATGAAACCCTGGTAGGCTTACAAGCCGGACAAATTTCAAAATTGATGGGAAAATTCAAGTAAAAAGTTAGGTCGCGCGGTTGGCGCGACTATTTCTAAAACAGTCGCGCCAATAGCGCGGCACCTTTGGGTAAATCACCCCATTGGCGCGGACCCGTGCCAGATACCCACGCCAATGGGGCGCAACCCTAAATTTTAAAATCCCCCTTGCGGAGGCTCAATCAAGGAACAAAATGCATAAAACAAGTATGGAAATGGAGCTAAAGGAAGCGCCTCTTACCTGGAACTGGCGGAATCTCAAATGGTTGCCCGGATTGGCGGTAATTGCTGCTCGAAGTTTGCACCCCAAATGGACCACTACCACTATGCAAGAGGTAAAAAGTAAAAGTAATTTTATTTTTCACATTTTCCCCGTATTTATAGACTTTTTGACTTGTAATTAGGGTTAAAGAGTTCTTTTTTGAATATTTCAATATACTTTTGGTCGAAAATGGATTTTACGCTTTTTTCTGGTGCTATGACAGGTCCTTTTTGCGACTTCGATGGTGAAATGAGTTATATTTTATACTTTTTCGGACTCGGTAAATACACGAAAAAGTCACTATGGAGTCATCTTTCAGCGCTTTTCTGACTCGCTAAAAATGAAAAGATTGCCGGGTTTCCCCTCTTGACTCGTTAAACATAAATAAGAGGCGGTCGTCTTTAAACCCTTTTCCGACCGTGTAAAAACGAAAAGATCGTCGGACCCTTGTCATTTCAGGTTCGTTAATGGTTACGAAACGACGTGATATCGATCGCTTTCTTACTTTTTCAGATCGATATCACTACTCATGAAAAGTACTCCTCGATCATAATGGTCGGGCGGTTCTTTCGAGCATTGTTTTATACTTTTTCGGGCTCGGGAGACACAACTTTACGAAAAAGGACCCCCCTGGAGTCCGCTTTTTGCTATCTTTTCAGACTCTCTAAATAGGAAAAGACGTCGAGTTCTTCCTTTGTCAGACTCGTTAAAACTTAATGACATCGGATTCCGTCGTAATGATGCCCACAAGCATATGCTATCCCCGTCAAGCTTGTTAAAAATAACTGGGGTACTCGCCAGAAATGGTGGGGAAAATGGACCCATAATTCTTGTCGTGTCGGCAGTATGTCGCTCTTGAACATGGCACTAGTCTGCATTCGTGTCGGGGTGGGGACATCTCATCTTGATGTACACTAGCCTCTGTGGGTTTGGGTTATCCTATTTGGCCTCTCATCTGCTCATTGCCTTGTCACCATGACCTCTGCTCATTTGATGTCAAATACGGCCAAGTCCACTATCGTGCCGCCGATATGTTCAAGAGAATTTGACCTCTGCAGAAATACACCCTCCTCTGATACCTCACATAATTCTGAATCACCACAACATTCTTCCTCTGTCTCGTGTCACTGATGTGGGAAACACTATGGCCCACCTTTGATCAAGGTCACTTCCTGTCGACTTCAGCTCATTATCCAGGAAGCTGATCTAGAGACTCCCTTCGGTGCCTTGGAGCCTGCATGCCTCAATGGCAGGTTCTTCGTGTTTGACGAGAGGTTTTCATCATTGGCCTCCGATCGAATGATTCTACGGGTGTTTGACGCCAGCTCATTGATTCACACGTCGTAGATTGTACCTATAGTACCTTGAGGACCATTGTCATTATTGGTGGTACCTCTCACGTCTGTTAACAATTTTCATCATTGACTGGTAATCAGACGATGTTCATGCATGTTCAACTTCAACTCATGTATTCGCATGCTTGAACTTGTACTCTGTTCGGGTCAAGATGGAGCGCAAGACCCTGGATTTTGTTTGTTGGAATCCAGGCTGCGATTTGTGGTTTATTATGATCATTACATGACTCATTCACTGGATGGTTGCGACCATGCCTGAGTCTATTTATCGATCCTCTTTGGATGGCTGCGTCCATGCCTTGGATCTAGATTATTATGTACTCTATTATGGATGGCTGCGCCCATACCACATACATCATGTATTTGAGATATCAGTTGTACTTCTTTACGCAGGTTCTCCGGCGGCCGTGTTTTCGGTCACGCATGTTCTTGTAAAGCATTTTACCCCTCTCTCTCTCTCTGGCCTCATTCTTTAGGGGGCATCTGTTACACAGCAATTTGTCATCGTTTGTCACCGTCCCTGTTACCCCTCACCCGCATACTGGAGGACTCATTCCGGGACCTGTGAGAGGTGACATGACCTGAAACCACTTGCATCATATTCCTCTAAGTATGAGCTTCATATGCCCTGAAGACATCTCCTGCAAAATACCCATGAAAACAGCTCTTTTTTCATTAGCGCGGGTTTACAGTTCACTACCCGTGCCAATGAGGGAAATCCTCTAAAAAGGGCGCGCCATTGGCACTCTGTCTCAGAATCGCACTCGCGCCAACCGAATTGAGTAAAGTTTTTAACCAACAAACTTCCGAAGGTTCTCTTCAACCCATTCACCAACTGAACCTATGTTGAGCTAGGATGGTTTGGCTTCGAATATCCATAGAAGGGAAAGTGGTTTGCCACCTTTCCTGGAAGTTTCCAAGTGATAAAGCCAATCCCATGAATAATGTGGTTGATCCTATCTCTTTCTTCTCTATCTATAAAATCTTGCCTCTATACCTTGAGCAAGCTAGTGACAATAGTTCTAGTCCCAGCATAGTGATAGAGAGTTTGAAGCTGCAAGAGCCTTCTTTGCACCCATAAGGCCAAATCTAAGTAAGGAGATTCTTGTCACCCAAAGAGAGAGAGGCTTGTTCCTCATCCCAACAAGCTTTGCAAGACTTGTGTAGCTGACTACTCAGCCAAAGGAGGATTTGACGTCAGAACAATGGTTGTATTCTTCTTTGTTATTTATTAATAATAGATGACTATCATTATGGTTCCACTCTCATTGTCTTATGTTTGATGTTGAGTTATATCTTTTCTGACTGATATATAATTGCATCTACTAGATTTTATGCTTGTTTTCGTGTTGTTCTTTGCATGTGTAGGTGTCCAATCACGGAGATCGTGGGGATCGTGACCGGCCAAGGCAAAGGAACGAGGACGATATCTCTCCTACGAACACTAGCATTGGAATCCAAGTAGGTTCTCACCATCCACTTCTTATTTGCAATTAGGAACTTGCGTGATAGCATTGTGTGATTGTTGCTAGACCCAGTCTGGGCTAGTAGGGATCGTCTCTGTCCGCAAAGAGGATTTACCTCCACAACAAGGCCCATCATGAGAGGTCAGGAGGATTCCAAAGACTTCCTCCTCCCTGACACATCTTCTCAAGATCTAATCTAGGCCAAGTTTGAAGAGATTGCCTCCAATCCAGGTGAAAGGGGCGCTTTTCCTTACTATCCTGCTCTTCTCTTTTGAGGACAGGTGTGGTGGGAACTGTGCTGAAACCAAGTAGTTTGCTATATCAGCAAACCAGGGAGAGAGTACTGATATAGCAAAGAGGTTTTCATCTGTCATTTGGTCATCCACCATTCCTTCTTCACCTACAGGAAAATTCACTCTAGACAAAAAGTCATCAACAACATTCTCTTTACCAAGTTTATCAATAATTGTCAAATCAAACTATTGTAGTAAAAGTAACCATCTAATAATGCGAACATTTACATCTGGTTTGTTCATTAAATGTCTAATTGCAGCATGATCAGTGTACACAAAGGTTTTATAACCTGTGATATAATGTCTGAATTTGTTTAAGGAATGCATGACAGCTAGGAGTTCCTTCTCGGTCACTGTATAATTTAACTCTGCCTTTGACAAGTTTTTATTATAAAGTATATGGCATAAGGTAAATTTTCATCAACTTGTCCTAAGGCTGCTCCTATCGCTTTGTTCGAAGCATCTGTGTGAATGTGAAATGGTAGGGCTCAGTTTGGGCCTCTCAAAATTGGTTGCTTTTCAAGGTACTAGGGTTTCTTGATAGTTTTTTGACCATATGAACTCAACATCTTTGCCTAAGAGGCCAAAAAAGGAGAGGCTATCTTGCTAAAGTCTTTAATGAATCTCCTGTAATATCCGGCTAAGCCTAGGAAACTTCTGACATCTCTCACCTTTTGTGGAGGTGGGACCCTTTGGATGATGGCAATTTTGTTGGGGTCCACCTGCAGTCCTTGTTGAGATATTGCATGACCTAGCACAGTCCCTTTAGTCATCAAAAATTCAAATTTTTCCAGACTAAGGGACAAGTTCATCTCAATACACTTATCTAGAACTTTTCCTAGGTTAAATAAATCTTCTTGAAAGTCAGAGCCATAAGGAGTAAAATCATCCATGTATATTTCTACTGCATCATGAACCAGTTCAAAAAACCAAAAGGAAGGACCCGGTATGCAAAGGTACCCGAAGGACAAGTGAAAGTGGTCTTATCTTGGTCTTTCGAGCTTATTTGAATCTGATTGTACCCACTAAACCCATCTAGGAAAGAGAAAAACTTTTTCCCTGCTAGACCGTCTAACACTTGATCTATGAAAGGTCAAGGAAAGTGATCCTTTTCAGTGGCTTTGTTCAATTCTCGATAGTCGACACAGATTCTCCACTTACCATTTTCCTTTGGCACCAGCACAAAAGGAGAGACCTAGTCATTGTCAGAAATGGGATAGATGAATCCTGCATCCAGCAATTTTTGCAGTTTTTCCTTAACAATATCTTTAAGTGTTGGGTTCATCCTCGTTTGAGGCTGCATGACTAGCTTGCAATCTTCCTTGATGTATATATGATGAGTACATACTGAAGGGTGTACTCCCTTCATCTCCTTATAACTCCAAGCAAAGGCATCTAGATGTTTTCTCAGTGGGCTGCATAGCTCCTTCTCCTGGGAAGGAGATAGGGATGGATTGATTTTCAGTGTTCTTTCTACACCAAACTCTATATTTTTGACATGGAGAGGAGTAGGGTTGGCCACACAGAGATCAGTTGAGGGGTTGTTTTGGGTTTCTCTTACTATGTCTTCTAATGGTGATACACTGGGAGGTGGATTCCGAATCAAATTTTCAATCATATCATCCTCATCTTGCGGTTTTCCTCCCATGGCGATTTCCAATGCACAAAGCGGTGCATAATAAACTTCATCCTCATCCTCCTCATCCAACTAGACAGGTAGATCATGTTCTAGCAAGGGTTGTGCAGGAGGATATAGGGTCAACTACTTGGACATATGCCCGTTCTTGATGGTCATGTTCCCAGCTCGACAGCTGATGTAGGCATCGGCTGTAGCCAACCAGGGTCTTCCCAGAATGAGAGGATACCCAGTGAGCTTTGCCTTTGGCTGGAGAACTAAGAAATCAGTAGGGTACTCCCAAGAATCAACAGATACCATCACATCTTCCACAATCCCCTCAAGGGTCACAGTGGAGCGGTCTGCCAGCTGCAGCACCGTCGTAGTATTCCTCAAGGAGCCCTAGAGGATAAGATTGATCATTGTGTCCTTCGTCATCACATTAATGGAAGCTCCCAGATCAATCAAGGTATGTGGGACCATTGTGCCATTGATGTGGACATCAACTACTGGGCTTCCAGGATCCATATATTTTGGACAAATTATCTGTCCCAACATCAGGTTAGATAGCTGTCCTATGACATTGATGGTTGGGCCATCTCTCTTGCACCTTCCTGAATGCCTAAGGCACTTCTTTTTTATCAACCTATTATAGATAGGTACATCTTTTACGGCTTGGAGAAGTGGTATCTTCACACATAAATGTTTCAATTCTCCTAGGAGTTCAGTCTCTTCTGGGGTAGGCTGGATTGTCATGGATAGTCTCTCAAGAAAGGGTGGATTTTCCTTAGGTTCAATTTCCTCTTTATCTTCCTCAACCTCCCTGGGTGGAGGCTGGCTATCTGGGATAAATTTTCCAGATCGCAAATTAATTTCTTGAATCTTCACAGCATAAGTTGGGCATGATGGTTCCCCACTATACACTTGCTGAGCCTGTCTGTTGTTCAGGTTCGGATTTGGATGGGCAGGCATTTGGGGTTGATTTGGTGGAGCAGAAGGTAACGATTGTGGTGGGGCAGGTGGTGCAGGCAGAAGAGCGGGAGGAGAGTTGTATTGAGGCCTCCACCCCTTATGAGGTGCATTCCACTGAGGTTGCGGCTGAGCATAGGATTGAAATGAATGGGTGGTTGGTTGGGCATGATATTGAGATGTAAAGGACCAAGGAGGAGGTGTGGACCAGGAAGGATGAGTAGGGGGGCCCCAAGAAGGTGTGACTTGGCTGGGGTGGTAGTATGCCTAAGCTGTCCCTTGCATCCCCTGCTGGTATGGTCTAGGTCCATGCGACCTCCTTTGGTTTATGTAATAGATCTGTTCATTTGCTCCTTCAGCCCTTTGGTATACAGCTTTAAGACTGGGCAAGGAAGGGCACTTATCTGTAGAATGATTCTCTTCACAGACTGAACAGACCTCTATAGAGTTCAATGGGCATTCATTCCTAGGATGCCTCCTGGTGCATCTAGGACAAAAAATGGCTAAAGCCCTCTCTGCTTCCTCTTGCTTTCTTTTGATATGTAAGGTATCCATTTGCATGGCAAGATTCTGTAGCATCTCACTTTTGAGATCTTCCAGCATGCTTCCAATTTCCCCTTTTATGGATGAATTGGAAGAAGAGGTACTGGCTATGGGTTGCCTCCCCCTACCTTTCTTTCTGGCTACTCTAGAGTGGTTTCTAAAAACAGTCTTTATGTCCTCACAGGATAGTTGGTAAATGTCTCCCCCGGATAGTAGATGGAGGGTGCCTAAAAGGTCTTCCCGGATTCCCCTGAGTAGGACCAACTTCGGAGACTCAGGGTCAAGTGTACACTCGACCCTTTTGTAATTGAGCTGGAACCTCTCTTCGTAATCTTCCAGGGACTCATCACTTCCCATGGTCATTCGAAATATTTCTTCTTTAGTATCTTTTGACCTACAATAGTCTCGATACTTGTTGTTAAAGGCTTGCTGCATCTGAGCCCAAGTTGTGATGCTATTGCCAGGTAACCCCATGAACCAACACAATGATGCGTCCTTGAGAGTAGAAGGGAGCAGTTTAAACTTTTTCTCATCTTCTGCATAGTCATAAGTCCAACAGATGACAACGAACTCAAACAAGAAGGTGTCAGGATCTTTTGTAGTCAGGCCATGGAAGTGAGGTAGGGCTGAAGGACTTATATTTTTCATTTTGGTGTCCCCATTGGTCTCCCAAATGGGAAAGGTACCCTCTATTCTTTCTCCATTTCCCCTAGCATTTATGTTTTCAGCCATTGGCTCCAGAGGAATGTTTTCTTCTTCTTCTTCCCCTATAGGTTCTTCAAATATGTCTGGTTGTTCACCTAAGGGTTCTTCTTGATCGCAGCCACCGAAGAAGAGAGAAGGTTGGTTGTGTGAAGCAGTGGGGTTGTTGGGAAAAAAAATTCCTGAGTTATCTCTATTCCTACGAGGCATGAAAGGAAATCTTTTTGGTTGGCTTTTCTCTTTTTCCCCACACTAATAGTACCTGCAAAAACTAAAATTGATTGAACAAAACAATTTGCAACTAGCTGAAATGAACTTGTTGAATGGAAATTTGAAAAATTGAAAAGGAAAGCAAGGAAATGTAGAATGGAAAGAAAGGAAATGACTAGACTACTTTTTCTGAAATGAAATTTGCAGAATTGGAAAGGAAAGCAAGGAAATGCAGAACTTGAAAGAAAAGAAATGACTGGTCTACTTTTGCTGAAATAAACTATTAGCAGAATGTTGCAATAGGAAATAGAAGAAAGCAGTAATCACAGAATACTCTGATGCTTCCCCGGCAATGGCGCCAAAAAGTGGTGAGCGCCAGTATTGCAGCAAGAATGCTGCAACTCCTAGGCTACCAACTTTACTTTTATCAACTTGGTAGTTCGTAACAAACTTGGAAGCGTCAGTGCTGTATGCACAAGTACTAGTTCTTACTACAGGTTGTCACTTGGTCAGCCGGTGCAAGATCACTAGGAGCTCAAGCCAACTTATATATATCTCAAAAGAAGCTCTATGTGTGATGAAAGAAAGAAAGATTACTCTACAGAGGCTATTCTAATTGCAGAAAGGAAAAAGACTGGAATGTAAGGCAAGACCTAGTAAACCCTAATTAACAAGCTAATTCTACTTTTGCCAAAAACACTATGAAAACCATGAAAGCAATGCCATTACCTACTCAAGAAAGCAAACAACATCTAACCATGCTATTTCTGGAAGTAAATGAGCAAAAAACATATTTTTGGATTTTTATGTATTTTTATGTGAATTTGACAAGCATCTAATTTATTGTGTGTGAGTGTAGCATCGAACAGGTGGCGTTAAAGGGCAGTTTTGGAGCTCGGGAAGATGTAATATGGTGTGAAGGGGTCCTAGGAGGTCTTAGGTGGCCTCCTAGAGGCTTTTCCCACACTCGGCCTTCAAAATAATGCCCATAGGAAAAACTACAGGAGGACACAGGGAAACTACAGGAGCAAAACAGGGAAACTACAGGAGGAGTCCGAGAGAAATTTCTGCTATTTTGAGGGTGTGAGAGTGGGTGGAAAAGGTGGATGAAGGTTGGAGTGAGGTGTTAGGGTGCCTAAGGTCTACCATGACCCACCAGGAGAGAGAAAGATGATTGGGTTTGCTCAAGGAGAGAGGAAGAAGTTCTATGGAAAATGCAAGAAACTAAGGCAGAATTGAGGTGAGGTTTGGGAAGACCTATAGGGCATGGATCAAATGGAGGGTGTGACTGCTGATAAGCTGGACTACTGCTGGAAGAGATCTGCTGCAAAGGAACTGACAGTTAACCAAGAAGATCAAGTAAACAATGAAATGAGTGCATTTAGGAAAAACAGAGTTTTGCATTAAAATGGTCTAAACTATGATCTATGAAAGGAAATGCTGAGAAATGTTGCAAGAAAGGAAAGCATGAAAGAGGACTATTACAAATCAAGAAGTGAACATGACAAGGAAGATCTGAAGCAAAGCAAAACTGGACTATTAACCTATTAAAAAGCTGCAAACACTAGAAGTCCTATGACTGAGGAAAATCTGTGTTTTTGGGGCAGCAAGAGGGTCTTTGCCTCAAATCATGGTCCCAGAGGGAGGAAGAGAGGCCAAGGCACTATTTCTAGCCTTTTTAATCTTTTCTGATCACTGCTCAACCTACTTCATAAATCACAAATGGAAGCAAACTACTAAATCATCAAAAACAACCTATTCTTAACCATGAAAGAAATACATCTAGCAGCAAATTAATCTACAAACTGAAATAAGCATACAAATACAAGTAAAGAGAAGCTTGGCTGCTTGGATTTGGCCCTAACCCAAGAGCTTCAACCCTCTGAGGTAACTCAGTGCTAGCTCAAAAAGGATTCCATCTTCATTATCAAAAAAATAGCAAGTTTACATGAAACTGTCACAAAATAATAAGCTCGAAATTTGAGCAGAGTTTACATAAGCAAAAAAAATCTGACCCTAGTGAGGCCCTAGGCCTCTCTACTTATACATTTGAAGCTACCAACAGCTTCCTTAAAATCAGGGAGGCTTGGCTCCCAAAATTCGAGATAATTATTAGTCATCCTCCACTTGCTCGGCTGCCTTCTAGTGCATGATTTGGCTGCTTGTACTCCGAGCTGAATGAAGGGGAATTCGAAGTGAGGAGTAATAAATGAGGGGGATTCCCTCCTATAATTCCTCTCCTTTGTCTTCTCCGAATTATTTCTACCATATGACCATTGGATCCTTGACTTTGACCTCGAAATTCATCTATAATATGCATTAAACACATGTTAGACCACATGGCATCATAACTAGCTCAACTCACTCTATAAGCATAAATATAATCAGAAACTCATACAATAAGCTAAGAGAATGGCTAATTTGACTAGGTCAGGAGGTAAAATGAGCCCATATAATTACCCATTTATGAGGCTCATCACTAAGATTCACATACTTCATATCCTGTGGGATTCTAAGGTTGACTTGTTCATATGCAAGCTTTGAACTCTAAGTATTTGTGTTAGTAGGTCCTATGAATCAGTTTTTTAATTCATATGAGTTTCTCCAAGGACACCACACATTTTGGCAAAGTGTTTCCTTTCAGTGCTTGGGATGCTTCTTGCAAAGCCTGCTCATGCTCATCCTCCTCTATGACGGCGTCTTTGAATACGTCAGCATTCACCATAAAGTGTAGTATATGTTGGTCATCATTGAAAATGCGTAAATTAGTGACATTTTCAAGTACATATGGTTTATATAAAATTTCAATAGAAAAACCATTTTTCAATGGCGACATCCTAGCAGCAGCATTTGCTAGTGTATCTATTGTTGCATTTCTAACTCTAGGAACAAAAACGATATTGAAAGCTTTAAAATGATTTATCAAATTCCATACCTCCTGCTAGTAGTTCTTTAGATGAGGCGAAACACAGTGTATAGTATCTTGTACCTAACGAGTGACTACCTCTGAGTCATTGATTACCTTTAGGAGCTCTACCTTCAGGTCTATAGCTTCTTCAATCCAAGTATTAGTGCTTCATATTCTGCAGTATTATTAGTGCGCTCGAACTCTAGACGGTATGAAAGTATATGCTTCTTGTTATGCAGGTCTGTTAGGACACAACTAGTTTTGGAGCCGTCCTGTGTCTTAGAAACATCAAAATAAAGAGTCAAAATATCGTTAGCTACTAAGTTGTTTCCTGCATATCATTCCTACTAATACTAGCATTACTACTATTATGTACATCTATATTACATAATTCATTTGTACCAACTGGAGAACAAGGAAGGACCTTCATTTGTGTATCTAGTAGGATGGATGATGGTTGTGTAAGGTATCACCCAAGGTTGGTTTTTAAAAAGCAGTTCCCAAACATTAGGTTTATGAAATCAATAGGCTCATTTTTCCCTTCGAAAGGTGTAATAGTGTGTTTCATGTAAGGTTCTGATTCCACCCAGATTTGATTATTCTTACCCCTATACGGAAGCCATAAATGTGATCATTTGGTAGAAAAATACCCCTATAGTTTTCTTGACCAGTCTCTACTTAGCAATACATCGTAGGCTTCTGGGATGTCCACAATCACTATGTTTATACATTGGTGAACTCGTTGATTAGATGATAAGTGAATAAGAATGTTTCTGAGTTCACCAATAGCTTGGACAAGAGACCTGTCCAACTGAATAATTTGTGCATCGGTTTTATCCCATTTGGCATTGATTTTCTTAGCAACTGATAATGGAATTATGTTTACAGATGCACCAAAATCAACTAAACAATTGTGAACATTGTAATTGAAAATTTCAAAAGTCAATAGAAACAGAGGGCAAAGAGTATTAGCTTCTAATGTTAAAGTGTTAACAATTGATTCCAGGGGACTAGAAGACTTACCAGAGACCTTTTGGGAAGAAGAAGCATTACCACCTGATGAGGATTGATCAAAGGCTTGGACAAGGAGTTCTCATTGTCTTTCTATCCTTGTAAGCTCAAAGATTGAAATATTAGCTTTCTTCATGTCTTCCACTATGTTGTAATCTAGCGGAGTAGACACCACTGAAGTTTTTAGAGGGGAAATCTTGTTTTCCACTTCCGAAATGGTAGACTTGGTTTTACTATTGGCGGAAGTGTTCTTTGTGGTAGAAACATCTCCAAACTTGTTATGGGTTTGGTTTATGGGTGGTGTGATTTTCCTTAACATATGTTCCTTCAATTTTTTCCCATATAGCTCTTGTTCAGGAACAGGCCCTTGACTTCTCAACTTATATCAGTTTTTTTTCTTTTGAGATGGGGCCTCATTCAGTGGTGGTTCCTCAGCATTGTTCTTCTCAGCAATGAACACACAACTGAAATTATTTATTGCGTGTCTAACACCTGTAGTTTCTTCAACCACAGTAAATTCTTCATTTTCATCTATTTTCTCAATCTTCTCATCTAAAAGTACTGAGTCAATAATGTGCACAGCCAAAGCGTTCATGATATGATTCCATTGTGGGCAAGTCTTCTCTGAATTATGTATATAAATAAGCTCACTAGCTGAGCATTTACTTTCCAGTTGTTAGAATTTTTATTTATGCATTTTAGTTTGATGAGGAAAGCACCCCCAGAAAATAAAGTCCCATGGAGGTTTTCTGGTTGTATTGATTCATTTCTGGCACCATGCCCAATGGTGAAGGACATTGGTCTATAGGTTCTCAGCACCTTGCCAACAAGGCACTATCCCCAGTGGGAGCCAATGTTGTCACTCACTGCTTTACAAGTTATTAGTTGGCCATAATGCATAAGAAGAGTGAAGTTTGAAGCCATTTCCTAAGCCACAGATGCTCTCAGAGTTTAATCATTCCCTCTCTGTTGCATAGTGCTCATGATAAGCTTTCCAACAGTATATGGAAGTCCAAATATGGACTTTTGGATCAGAAGTTAGAGAAGATTAAAGATGGGGATTTTGTTGCTTTGAAATGAAATAAAAGAGCATATTGGAGAGCCCCGGGCACAACAAATTGGCATTGGGCATATCCCGCAGACCCGCATCCTGCATATCGGCCATATCACAATCCCACATATCAGCCATATCTCATTCCCGCAATCCCGCATCCAGCAGGTCCCACATTCCCGCGATATTGTAGTCCCGCAATCCCACAATCCCGCAATCCTGCAGTACCGCATATTTGACTTCCCGACAGTCAAGCATATTGGAGATCGGCGGACCTGATGGGCCATCCTTAAGGAATTTCAGGGGGGAACACGTTAATAATGCAAATCGCCAATAATTTGAGCCCTCGGTGTTAAAGCATCGTGAGGGGCCAATTTCATTTAACAAAGAAAATCACTGAAAAATAGGGACAAATGAGCCTTTTTCTCTCTCCTCTAGGGGGGCCATATGGCGGACTACCCTTGATCCTCGCAAATGACATGGAAGTTGATGTCATCATGACGTGGCAGTTTGCAGGACACGTGGCCTGCTGATTTGGTGTTTTCAGAGGTCCTATGGGGGCATTTCTGGGTGACACATGTCACTACTCGGGAGGTGCCACATGGCACTGATGACGTTACCAATCTCGCAGATCGACGATCGGAAAAGTTAAATGGTCTCCCTCTCCCATATTACGATATGTGGGAACTTCCTCGGATGCGATATTCTATGTGTTACATCTTATAAGAAGTTCGCGTCCAGACAGTCGGCCCGTGCTATGAAAAGAAGTGGATGGGTCTCTCACTCTCCCGTGTTACGATTGCGATACCCCGGGTGGTCCCAACCCCGTAGATCGGCGATCGCAAGGTGTCATGGGATGGTATCAAAGGCAAAGAAATGAAAATTGTCGGTATGCGGGATATTATGCAACAAAGGGAAAAGGCCCCTGGACAAGAGTCTAAAGGCTCTAGCACCTTAGGGCTAAGCATATGGTCATGGCCACCGGTCATATGATGAGAACACCGAAATGGGCTATACCCAAAGGGGGCTAAGAGGCATCAGGGCTCGTTGTTCTGTGATGTTTTAAAGAAGAAAATCCCCGATGTAGTGATGCTCGATAACATGGTTCAGAGCTTTAAATGGTGTATGGGTCAGCAGCAGAAGTGTTAAATAAAAGCATGGCACAGGGGCAAAGAAGTATGGGTGGACTTAGGAAGACTTAATGGCATGGCATGGTGCCCCATCCCTCTACACAAAAAAGGACTCAACATGTAACATGCCTCCATAAGTTGGTGCTGAAAGCAGTCAAATGAGAGTTGACAGAAGTCGGTCGATGCAGCAGCAAACTGTCTCAATAGCAGAGAGAAGAATGACAACAGCAGGGATGTGGCTCCATCCAAGGCCTCCACTGAAGCAACAAGGGGACACCTCCTCCTTCCTCTCTCGACTTTATTTACCATGTTGTAATCTTAGGTAGGTGATAGCAGATCCTGATAGAGCCAAGACAGCTAGTCTAGCACGACAGTTGGGGCTCAAGCTCAGGCTCAGATATTTTGATTATAATTCAAAGCTCTCCCCCTCTTCTTATAAATAGGGGATGAAAAATAATAGAAAAAGTTTTGGAATTTCTGACCCGCGAGGGTTGAACTCTGTGATTCCATTTTGTTTCTAATTTGCTTGCTCATGGGGTTTCACTGATATCATTGCTAAGTGTATGGACTGGTTATTGGACCCTTTGAGTTAAATGGTTTTTTCCTGGTGATTCCTAACATGATTAATGTGCAGTAACTCTTCCCGTCTGTAACCTCCTTTCACTTATGTTTTTCCTCCCTTGAAATAGTAAAATGAATGCAGTTGGTTCTTCTTCAATCTATGGATTTATCTTAGCTGCTCATAGAAGACAGTACTTGTGCTTATCACAGACCTATATGTGTTATTCACAATCATTGCAGTACCTATAAAATTACAGATTTACTTGTGCATTTGACTAACCTGTATGACTTGTATTAGTTCAGATCTACATTAGCTTTGGCAGGGAATGATACCCATGTCATGTTTGATCTGAAGCCTTCTTTTGCACCCTTCTATTTCTATCATTTCACTGGAAAATCGTGGTTTAGGATTTTGTGTTTCTTACTGCCCTATCCATCGAATTCCACTTTCTACTAGAACATTGTTGCCTAGGATTATGTTTGTTACAGCCCTATGCATCTATTTCCCTCCTTCCTTTCCTCCTCTCCATCATTCCTACGACTTCAATTTTAAGCTGTCTCATTTCTGTGTGTCAACCACCAGAAGAAGAAACCATTTCTCTTTGAGATTTCCCCATATACCCCTAGCATTTGGATCCATGAGTTGGCTTGAATCTACCTCTTTGAAAGCTAATTGAACCAAGCCCCTCTTATTTCCATTTTTTTTTTACGTGACAATTGGAGTGTTGCAACCCCCTCACATATAACCTTACAAGCACTCCTCTATTTAAGATGTCCTAGGCATTGGTCTACAATCAACCCATAGGTTGTCTCTAGGGAGATTTCCTTGCCTCTTGTTGCAGGTGCAAGATTTAGCCACAACATGATCATCATATATTATATTTTGTTGTATTCTTTGTAAAAGAAGGTTCTTGATTTGAAGTAGATTTTATTTATTGACTTCTTATCATTTTTATGGAGCAAGGTTCATAGTGTTTTGTATAAGGGCATTTAAACATGGAGTTTTGTTGCTCCAAAGAAGCCATCATGGAATTTTCAACTATTGCTTTTTTCCTCAGAAGCTTCGGACTATGAAATTTTAAGATGATTAAGGAGAGGCCACCAAGTATATTGGCTAAAACAATTAGAGTCTAGTTTGTTATACTTTCATATATACACCCTATGGAAGCTATGGTTTGTGAATGGTCCTAAAATTATTTTCATACAAGTGATCTTGGCATTTTCACTAGAACATTTTTATGGGGCACTTCAAGCCATGAAATGTTTAAGAAACTGAAGATCAGACCATGAAATATCATACTTGGGTATATATGATAAAAAAAAAAATCAGATTCTAGTTCTCTACAAATTTGAGATATACCCTATGGTATTTAGGGTTTTTGAATAGTCTTTAAATCAGTTTCAAATGAGTAATCTTCGAATTTTTATGTAACGTTCTCCCATAGAAGTTTTAGACTATGAAGTTTTTGGGAATCTGAGGAAACATACTAAGGTAACTTAGGTCAAAATTTTAGAACCATATTTAAAAAATACATCTGGCATGCGAAACAACTTTGATCTTGAGAAGAGGCCAAAAATAAACAAATTTTGTGGAACATCAAATTTTGGTCAAACCTGCAGAATTATAGAGAAGACATATCAAAGTGATATAGGCTAAAATTTCAAATTCATTTGTTGATGTGTAAACTAATATGCATATGCCACTAGATAGTTTATGACAACATATCTAATAAAATAAACTAAAATCTATACTATAAACGTTAAAGTTCTTTAGATTCCATATTTATTACTTATTAATTTTTTTCTTATGCATATAATAGATAAAACGCAGAAAATAGAGAACAACAAATATAATCGCACACCAACAATGAACATACAGGTTTGCTTTGGGAAACCCTTATAGAAGAAAACCCAGTTGGAAGCTGAGGCTACTCTACTCTCTTTTTCTCTGGAATGCAAATAATTCAATTGCACACCAACAATGAACATAAGGATTTCCTTTGGGAAACCCTTACAGAAGAAAACCCAGGTGAGGCTACTCTACTCTCTTTTTCTCTAGAATGCAAATAATTCAAGCACAAAGTAGAAGGCACTTTCTATGGAGTTACTGTAGAACTATGGAATTTTAGGCTACTATAGAACAATAACCCCTTTTTATTCCCTCTAAATCCCACTCCTAGTTCTGTTGCTCTACTTTGGAACTAGATACATTTGAATGGAATTAAACCTCTACTCCTCCTAGTGGCTTGGTTATAACATAGACCAAAAGTGAACTATGGGTCAAGTTTGACTCCTTCAACTCTCAACTAGATCTACAACTTTGTGCCTTCTAAATTATTGTTCATATTATCCACATGGATAGCCCCTTTTCCATGAATAACAGGGGTTGACATGGCATCCTCTCTCACTATGGTGGTCAATCACGATAGGTCACATTCCATGAGGCATATTTTTGCATCTAAACTCTGATTGACATCTTTCTTGGATTGTTGGAAAGGACTCAATGTGTAAACTATCATCATGTTATGTGGAACATGAAACAATATTTTACCCGAAAAAAAATGTCATTTAAGGCCTCAAACTATACCTAGAATGTTTTATACCTCATTTCTCCAAACTAGGTTGTGTCGTTAAAATTGATCTTATAAGTCGGTTCATTCAAGTTTTCCACTCTAAAAACATACAAATGGGTGAAATATTTATATAGTGATATATTTGGATAATACCTCCCCATTTTGGGATTCTTTTGGACCCCAAAATATTTTATTGGATGAAGTGAGGAAATTTTTCCTCTACCTTCTCCTTAGAGTATGATTTAGCCTTGCCTAGTAGTTGTCCTTTCAACTCAATCTGCTAAAGGTCATGTTGCCCTATCTGGTAGATTTGTACCTCTTCTACAAAATTGTATCATATATTAACTCTACCTAAGCATCTAGAGCTAAGTCCTCTATGGAAGGTAATGCTTTCTCCTTCCTGATCCAGCATGGGTGGCTCATAGATTTTCAAATTTTCTACATTCACCACTGAGTAAATGTACATGAATGGGGATAGATTGAGTCTATAAGTATTATCTTATACCTTTTCCGGTATTTGGAAAGGACCTTGTCCCCCCTTCGACCCCTCTAAACAAGAGGAGGATACCATCCCCCCTCTGACCCCCCTATTGTGCCTATGGAAGGTAATACTTGATCCTTCCTAATCCAGTATGGGTGGCTCATAGGTTTTCAATTTTTCTACATTCACCACTGATTAAATGTACTTGAATGGGGATAGATTAAGTCTATAGGTATTATCTTATACCTTTTACAGTATTTGGAAAGGACCTTTCCCCCCTGCAACCCCTCTAAACAAGGGAAGGATAACATCCCCCCTGTGACCCCCCTATTGTGCCTAGCACAACGTAAAATGTGTCTGGGTAGTCGTGTAAAGAACATAACACACACCCAACATTATACCATTTGTTTTTTATACAATGGTTCATAGGAGTGCATGATCAACAATGCAAGGAAATAATTCCCATTGTTTCTCTACACCAATAGAAATTCTCAATGCTTACTGATTTTGTTAATGAATCTGTGACATTCTTCAAACTATCCACCATTTCCAATGGAACCTTCTTATCTTCAATCATATCTCTCACAAAGTGATATTGAATATCAATATTATTTGTCTTCAAATGATAATTTGGATTCTTCACCAGAAATATTTCACTATGATTGGCATAATCTATCCTTACAACTTATTGTACCAACCCAATACTTGAACACAATCTTTGATACCAAATTTTTTCTTATCATGGTGAATCATAACTAGTTGGAGTAATCTAGGCAAGGCCCATGATCAAACCTATTATTTGCCACTATAACACAAAGAGTATATCCAATTGCATGTAAGCCAAATATACCAAACACTTGAACCCCTCCATGAGAAATATTTATCCCATGGGTCGCCTACTCTTCGATCCTTATGATAACAAGTGAAACATGTACATTTGAATTGAATCTGGGTGGATTGGATAACAAACCATGCTCCCAAATACTTGGGTTGCTAACCCAAGACATGTTTGTCCCATTGCGATAAAGCTCAAAGAGTAGGTGACCCTTCGGATAAATATCCCTCATGGATTCATGTAGGTTTTAACCTTGTACAATTAATTGTTGCAAACAGATTCTTAATTAAAATAAAAATATGAATTGGAAAACACACACGATAAGACAGAGATTTTATTATAGAAACCCAAAACCAAGAAAACCAACAAGATTTTTTAATATGCTGCAATATTACCCTAGATTATAATACAATGTAGTTCTTTAACTGCACTTACAAAACCATGGACAAAACCACAATGTGCCACAAAACTGCTTTTAGAAAAAACCATGTGCCAAAACCCAACAAAATAGAGATAATGTTTTCCCAAAAAAAATCAAGGGCGCTACTACCCCTCTATGACCACCCCACCCCCCACCCCCCTCGTTGCCTCGTTTCTCACTGCACATTTTACAGCGCATGGATATAGTCGTGCAAACAATATAGCACATACCCAACATTCTCCCACTTGTTGTTTTCTTTTCACACAAGGGGTGACAGGAATACATGATTAGAAATCTACACCAACAGAGCTTTTTAGTGCTCACATATTTTGTTAATGAATCTATAAGATTCTTCGAAGTATCCACTTTTTCTAGTAGCACCTTCTTAACTTCAATAATACCTCTCATGAAGTCATATTGAACATAAATATGACTTGTCTTCAAATGATAAGTTAGGTTCTTTGCCAAGAAGATTACACTTTGATTGTCACAATTTATCCTTACAACTTGATGTATAAATTCAATGCTTGAACACAATCCTTGTAACCATACTACTTCCTTACTTACATGAGTGGCTACCATGTATTGAGATTCTATAGTTGGGATTGCCACTACAAATTATCTTTTGCTTATCCAACTGACTACTCCTCTAAATAGGTTAAACACATACCCACTTGTATATCCTTTGTGATCCAGATCTCCAACCCAGTCTGCATTGACAAACCCATCTATGTCCAACATTGCGCAATCCTATTCTTCATTTGTAGCACAATCCATAGCCAATGGTGCCACAAAAATATTGCAAAACCCTCTTTATTTTTATGTAATTATCCTTCCTTGGTTTTTGCATATACTTTATAAATACTCCCACTGCATATGCAATGTCTAGTCTAATACAAACCATTGTGTACATCAACCTTCCCACCGAACTGGAATATGGAACATGGGACATTTTCTCTTCCTCTTCATGTGTCTTGGAACATTTTTCCATAGATAAATTTACACCTATAGGAATAGGCACAATTGCCAATTTACATTCCCACATATTAAACCTATGCAATGTCATATCTGCATAGTTCCTCTGACTTAACCAAGGTTTCATATTTATCCGATCACTTTTAATTTCCACCCCCAATATAAAATTTGCAACATCGAGATCATTCATGTCAAATTTAGAGGAAAATTGAGTTTTCACTTCCTCGATAATTTCCCTATCATTTCTAGTTAGCAAAATATCATCCACGTAGAATACCAAATAAATAACATGATCAACAACTAATTTGAAATATATGCAATGATCTTATTTTATCCTTATGAATACAATTCCCAGTATATAAGTATCAAATTTTTGATACCACATCCTTGGTGATTGGTTGATCCCATAAAGGTAAGTTTATCATGTGTACGAGCTCTTTATTTCCTCTCACAGCAAATCCTTTTGGTTGCTTCATGTAGATTTTTTCTTCCATATCCTCATGTAGTAACATTGTATCCATGTCCATCTATTATGCTTCAAGATCAAAAGAAGAAGCAAAAGATAAAATAAATATAATAGAACTTAACTTGGAAATAGGAGGGAAAATATCATCAAATTCAATTCCCTCTACCGGGTAATAACCCTTTGCAATTAATCAAGATTTGCATTTCTCTACTCTCCCTTTTGCATTCAACTTCTTCTTAAACACCCATTTTTTCCAATGAGATTTATTCCAGTTGATAATTCCACTAGATCCCAAGCCTCGTTCTTATCCAAGGTTTCCATTTCTTCAACCAGGGAATTTTTTCAAAGTTTTTGATCCTTTGAATCCACTACGTCCCTAACATTTCTAGGATCAACATTCATAATAAACAAAGAAAAATATGAACATAAATTAGGTGGAGCATACCTTTCTAGTTGCCTCCTTTCCCAAACCAATCTCCCTAATGCCAAAGTCTTTGGTTCTTCTTCTTATGATTATTTTTCTTTTGTAGAGTCTGATTTATCATCCTTTAATTGAAACTCTATCTTTTTTGGTTCTTTCTCCCTTAGTAGGACATCTTGTTTGACAACATCTATGGCTTCTCTAAATACCACATCTCAATTATACACAACCTTCTTAGTTTTTTGGTTCCAAATCTTATAACCTTTCAGACCATCTTTATATCCAAGAAAGATACACTTTTCAACTTTATTATATAGCTTACTCATATTCTCCTCTAGAATGTGTACATAGCCATCATAGCCAAATACCCAAAGATGTTTGATAGAAGGTTTCTTACCAGTCCATACCTCATGTGGAGTCTTGTCATCCAACACTAATGAGGGTGATATATTTACCAGATAGCATGTAGTGTCCACTTCCTCTATCTATTGATTTGTGAGCTTGGGAGGTACTCCACAACCCTAGTTGTTGAGTTTGTGAGAAGGTTAATCGCAAAAGTATTTTTGGACGCAGTACTCAAGCAGTGGGGTTTTGAACCTAGTAAAGGGGTTTAGGCTCTAAAAAGAAAATATTATTAAATCCTAAGGTTAAGAGTTCTAAAACCCTAGATCTAGAGGGTTCCTAAGAGACTAAGGGAAAAAGTATTTAAAGAGGCTTAAGGATCAATCCTAAATATCAAAATGAGGGACACCATTAATCGTGGAGGCTAGAGATATGTAGCCCTAGGAGGGGTCGAGTTACATGAGCCTGTGATATTATCCAAGTGAGACATCATCTCAAGAGGGAAAGTGAAGGAGCCTCATGAAGTCATAGCAAGAGAGGAGGAATTTGGTTCGAGACTTGCTAGCACTTGAGGAGGTCTTCTTTAGTCCTAAGGTAGACCAATCTTCTTATGGTTTTGTTGAACTGTGGAAGGAAGGCCGCAAGTATGTTTTTGGCATGAACATGGAGGTTGAAAAGCTTGGTTCCCTTACCAAGCAAGGGTCGCGGCATGGTTCAACTATTCGTCCAATGGAGGATGGGCCGAGAGGTCTAAAGCTCTGATCAGATTGTAGTAAAGTGAGAGGCAGGCCTGGTGTATAAGATAGGAGGCCTAAAGGCCTTGTTACCCACCATTTTGTGGGTAATATCCCTAGGATAAAAAAAATCTCTAAGATGGTCCTCATCCACCAGCCACCACTAGGTCATTATGCCATTTCTCCGCCATCTAAGCCAGCCATGTGGTCCCTTACCCATCTGCCATAATCGTATGTTTGAAGGTGGACCTCCTGAACCTAAAGGTATGCCTTGTCATTTGGAAATTGAGTATTATAGTTTTCATATCATGGACACTTATGGGAATGGATTATTGGCATGGATGAATTAACCTTGGATTCTAGTCCCATGGGATCTCTTTTACTGACCATTTGGTTCCAGGGATGGTATTTCACAGAAACCTCAATTTTGGTTGTGTGGTCCCACTCCCTTATCCACTTATATTACCCTCTTTCCATTTATTATTACCCCATTCATCATTTCTCTTTCCTGGGCCCACATTCCTTCATTGGGTCCACATAGGGTCAGCTTGCCCCTTCCCCTTGCCCACACCTTGGGATCATGGACTAGAATGAAGCCCAAAGGTTGATGCAGCTGAAAATAAATATAAAATCATATATGGTCATATTCAATAGGAAAATGTACTACAAAATTAAAAATATGGCTAGGACAAATACATTTAAGCATGTGGGAAAAAGCCAATACATGAGCTCTACCCCATCATCATGGGCATCACCCTGGTTCCTACAGGTTCTATGAACCTTCTTCATCATATAAGAACTCATGATTGTCCCAACCCCTAGTGGGCGATGAACTACCCCACCTTAAAAGGAGAAATTCACTGCTATATATTATACATCATGCTCTACCCCCTTGAGCCCTGAGCAGTTAATCAAATAAAATCACTAAAAGGAAAAAGACATATAAAGAAGGGTGGAAAAATCAAGGTCGGGGCACCTCATGTACCATGATTTCTCCCTCCTACACATTATAAACCCAAGTATGGGCTTCCCTCTTCTTTGCTACCCTTGTACCCTAGCATGTGACCCAGGGCTGCCCCTTCTCGTTCCCTACTTCATTCACCTATCTGTCACATGCCACCACTTTTTGAAGGATGTACCTTGACTATATTATCCACTTTAGAAGTAGAAACCACCTAATAGGAGTATTGGTTAACTCCATTTGGATTTTAGGATACATTGGCACATCCCAAAGCCCATTATGGGAGGGCAGGCCATTATGAAATCCCAACCTACGTTCCATGATTAGGTAAGATCACTTAATCGATTTCTCTAATGACTTGTTGTACTGGAAGGCTATGGGATGCATTGGATCTTATGCAAGATTGCAGATGGTTTACATCTTGGGTTTGGTATCCCTATACAAGGTCCCAATCCTCCATAGGGATACATTGGCACATGTAGGGTGAGTGTTAAGATCCATGGGCCTCCACAACAATAGATTTCACTCCATGAATTCCCACATCCATTCAGAGATTTCTCATGGTTCACTTATTGGACGAGGAAGATGCACCTGATCCATCATGCCCAGTTGGACCCAGATCTACACCATACACTTGGCAGATGATCTAGGACTTACACGATGATGTGGCATCACCTACACCATCATCCTAGCCCTTGCAGGTGATCTACAGACATCTTCGATTTGTTTGGAGACCCATGAGGACACTTGTGTGACCCCACATGTCATTTGGAGCACCACAAGTTATTACAAGGGCCAACCCATTTTCCACTACTTTTGAGGGTTCTATTCTTCATTGTGGCACCCATGGACCTCATTAGGCCTCTTAGAGGGCCCTACGACATGCATAGATTATTATTTGACCTCTTGAGAGGCTTGATTTTTTATTTATGAGCTAATTTGGTGGGCTTGTCACCAAAAGTTGAATTATTAGAACATTATTTTATTTTTGGGTCTTACGTATGCCAAGGAGGCTATTTTGAACTCCTAAGTTGTGTATAAATACAAGTGAGATGAGCTCATTTTCTCATCATCACTTTGGTTTGTATCTCTTATCTCTCTTGAGATTTTTGCACTTTTTCTAGAGGATGAATTGGAGCTTTTATGGATGAATTTTGATGTGTGGATATTGGTCTATCTTCTCTTAGATATTCTCTCTTGTCAATTGTGAATAGTTGGACATACTCTCCTACATGTAAGTACATGACTTTTAATATTATTCTTGTTTACTTTTGTCATATACGATGGACTGGGATTTTCATTGTTCTAGGGCTAATTGTTGCATGCATGTATTGCTTAAATTGTGGAATTTCTCTCTATTATATCATCTCTAAATGCATGGGCCATGCAATATGAGTGAAATATCCTAGGGGTAATTCTATCAAATATTTGACCTTGATAAGACATTTCCTTTGCACATCAAAGTATAAAAGTTGCAAGGTTTCTTCTTATTGACCTAGAAGGCTAGTGAAGTGATCTTGCGGCCTCCTTGATTGGGAACCAAGAAATCCTACTCATATTCAACACAGACTATTGAAATTTCTAAGTTTGACCCATTAGAAATCCCTACTGCATTATCTGGTTTATTTCACCTACTTTTTTATTCCATTAACAAGTTATTTATACATATAAATACTGAAAATAAACACAAATGCAACCTTAACTCATATATAGACCATCAACTGAAATATTGGAACAAACACACAAGGGACACCGTTATTTTTGGACAATCATCCCCGGAAAAACCCAACTTGGGAAAATCAGTGCAACAGTTTTGATGGTTTGATTATTATGTAGAATATTGAGTACAACCAGGGTGCCAAACTGGCTCACCCAACAGAGATTGTTACACGGCAGTAATACCTCTTCTCAGAGACAAATATTTTGCTTCTCAACATTAGTCTGCCCCACAAAAATCCTTTCGGCTCTTCTCCTAGGCTCTTTGTCATCCCTGCTAGCCTTAGCGTAGATCTCGAACCATCTGTGTCAGCCTTATGCCTCTTTGTGTCAGCTCTCTGGCCTTCTGCGTCACCCACGCAGGCCCCTCAGCCTCTGCGCAGTCTCTAGCCGCCTCTGCGTGGCTCCTGTCACCTTTGCGTAGCCTCTCTATCACTGCACTGACCCTTAGGCACTATCTCTACCTCTCTGCTATGTACTCACTGCCCCTTGCTGCAACAGATCACTTGTTTGAATTTCCTCAGCAACCCTCGTTCCAGAAAATCGAATTGACTTATCAATCTTGGTGTATCTCCAACTAACCCTCAAGCCTCCTCTTATACTTTTCATGTTGAGTCTTCAACGGTCGAGATTAAGTCTCTAATCAACGGCTAAGATTAGATTTGGCTTGATCCATGTCATTTAGCACATTCTCACCCATTTTTATATTAGTACCCATTAATATTTTAATTTTCCCAAGTATAGACTTAGGAACCCCATTAAAAATATTAATTATTTTAATATCTCTCTAACCAGGTGGAATTTCCCCAAACCATTTTTGGGTCTTGGAGATCTCATGTGCTTTAGCCTCTCCAACAATTTTCATGGCTAGAGCACATCTGATGCTACCACAAATAAACACTCCCTCTTAGCGAGGAATGTGCTCTAGTAATTCTCCACCACTGAACATTACATTGATCCTTCTGCATCGGTACCTGTGCTAATGCTTGGCCTGCTACCTCACATCCACTGCATTGCTACTCCTGTACTATTTCCCATGGCTTTGCCACTGCCACTGCTACATCTGTATTGCACCTCCCTCTCAACATGTTGCCCATGATGCCCATAGCACTGCCACTTCCAACTGTTGCACTGCAACTCAGTTACCGAGAAGTAAGTAACTGATCTACCCAAATACTGACATCCTTGTCAATCCGAAAGCCTCATGATGTTCAAGCTACCTCTATTGTTATCATGTGCTCCCTCTGCTGCCTTTGTGCTACTGCAATCACCTTTGTTCCTCTCGCACTGTTTCAACCTCCTTTGTGCCTCTCACACTGCTGCAAACACCTATGCCTCTCGCACTGCTACAAACACCTATATGCCTCCCGGATTGCTGCAACCCCCACTACACTGCTACATATATTTTCACTCTAGCACTGCCTTATCACTCCATCACATCTTGCTTCTACCCGACATCCATCATCCTGCTACTGTCATTCGGGGCTCTCATAGCTGGATATGATCCAAGAGTTTGGGCACCTCAAGGATCCTAACCCTCATCTTTTGTGGTCCTCCTGACTACAACTCGATGTCACCCAACCTCTTCTCTAGAGGTGCATGAGCACTCATGGCACAGTCGTCATCAGTCTCGACTTCTTTCTCCGCCATAGTTGGAGCTGCCTTAGAGTCAGAAGCCTCTCCCTTTTTATTCTTCCTAGGACACTGGGATGCATAATGACCCAACTCCCCACAATGGAAGCACTTAACCTTGGATATATCCTTCTTCTTCCTCTTCCCCTTTTGTCCCGCAGATGCTAGAGTTGCATCCTCCTCCTCCTCTTTCTTGATTCGACTACCTTTGACACTACTCCCCACCTTGGTCAGTCGTCTAATCTCTTCATGGCGAAGAGTTTCCCACATCTCTTCCCATCCTGGAAGATTAGCTCTGCCCAAAATTCCTTGGACAAATGCCTCCCACTCCTCAGAGACTGCATTCAGGGTGATCCTCACCATGAACTCCTCTTCTGGCGTGGCCCCTATGGAAGTAGGTTGGTCATGAATCTCCTGAAATCTGAGGAGGAATAGATCTATCTCCTCCCCCTTCTGCATTCGATACGATCACAGTTGATTCTCCAATAGCATCTTTCGCTGCACAGAAGTGCCCTGATACAATGTCGTCAAAGTATCCCACATCTCCTTTGTCGTGTTCTTTTTGGCAATATGTGGTACGCCATGGTCCTTGACCCCATCAAGGATTACGCACTTTTCCTTCGCCATTGCATTCACATACTTTTCATTATCAGCTGGATCTACTGGGATAGCCACAGTTCTCAAGGTGAAGCCCTTGATGCGATGTCTATCCAGGACTGTCAGGATCCTAGCCTTCCAGATGACAAAGTTGGAAGCCTCGTCCAACATGTCCTAATCCCTCAGTCCATTCACTGCCATCTCTGCTCCTCTTCTGCACTCCCTCTGAGTTTCGACTTCCCTCCTAGAAATCTCCCTCTAAGTCCTAATTTCCCTGCTAGAAATCTTCCCGCCAAATGTCGAACCGCTCCTTTCCAATCCTCTTTGCAACTGCAACTCGGATTTGGATTTCTTGGCTAGAAATTTGTCAAGGCAGCGACTCCCTCTACCTTGGTTCCTTCCTTTTAGGTATTGTTTTGCTTCGACAGCAACAACACCCCACCAGCTTCCCAATCCACAATCTGCCCATAGCTCCCTAGGCCCCAACAACTGAAGAAGCTGAGCCTTCCAGCTCTGCGCAATCCGAGCAAAGGTTGAATCACTCCTCTGGCCAACTACGTCAAGCCTACCTGGATAAGTAGGATGACATGGCTCTTTGTGAGCCTCTTATGCCTCTCTTTTCCTCTTTGTTGACCCTCTCTCTGGCTCGAAATGATGACACAGGCCCTCCGCGTCACTCCTCTGTTAATTTCTTCTTAGGAGTAGCTTTGTTCCTCGGGACAGCTGTTACTGTTGCAAATAATTTTGATTTCGTTGGTGCCTTCTGTCCTCCCGTGATCTGAAATGCTCTGATACCATGTTGAAATTTCTAAGTCCGACCCATTAGAAATCCCTATTGCATTATCTGGTTTATTTCACCTACTTGTTTATTCCATTAACAAGTTATTTATACATATAAATATTGAAAATAAACACAAATGAATCCTTAACTCATATACAAATCATCAACTGGAATACTGGAACAAACACACAAGGGACACTATTATTTTTGGACAATTGTCCCTGGAAAAACCCAACTTGGGAAAACCAGTGCAACAGTTCTGAGGGTTTTATTATTATGCATAATCTTGAGTACAACTAGGGTGCCGAATTGGCTCACCCAACAGAGATTGTTACACGGCATTAATACCTCTTCTCGAAGACAAATAGTCAACTTCTCAGCGCTAGTCTACCCCACGAAAATCCTTATGGCGCTTCTCCTAGGCTTTGCATCAGCATTTCTAGCCTCAGCATAGCTCCTGAACCCTATGTGTCAGTCTTCTACCTCTCTGCGTCATCTCTCTATCCTTATGCATCACCCACGTAGACCCCTTAGCCTCTGTGCAGTCTCTAGCTGCCTCTGCATGGCTCCTGCTACCTCTGCATGGCTCCTGCTTCCTCTATGTGGCTCCTGTTGCCTCTGCATGGCTCCTACTGCCTCTGCGTAGCCTCTCTATCGCTGCGATGACCCTTAGGCACTATCTCTTCCTCTCTGCTATGTACTCACTGCCCCTCACTGCAACAGATCACTTGTTCGAATTTTATCAACAAGCCTCGCTCTAGAAAATCGAACTGACTAATCAATCTTGGTGTATCTCCAACTGACCCTCGAGCCTCCTCTTATACTTTTCATATTAAGTCTTCAACGGCTGAGATTAAGTCTCTAATCAACAGCTAAGATTAGATTTGGCTTGATCCATGTCATTTAGAACATTCTCACCTAGTTTTATATTAATACCCATTAATATTTTAATTTTCCTAAGTTTAGACTTAGGAACCCCATTAAAAATATTAATTATTTTAATATCTCTCTAACTGGGTGGAATTTCCCCAAAACATTTATGGGTCTTGGAGATATCATGTGCTTTAGACTCTCCACCAATTTTCATGGCTAGAGCACATCCTATGCTACCAAAAATCAACATAGACTCCAATCCCCAAAAGATTAAGGCACTGATCTACCAAAAGGTGGTCACCAAAAACCACTTTCTTCCACCTCCTTCCAAGTCTAGCCAAGTTGGTGTACCTAGGGAATCAATTTCACGACAAGGTAGCCATCCAAAATGTTTGATCTCCTGGGGTCTCCTGCATTAGCCTCTCCTCAAGCTCTCCTCCAATGAAGCCATTCTGACAGTGGAGTTGGGAGAAAAGGCAAGCGCTAGCTCTGGGATCAAACCTTTCCCTGCCATCCCCAGGGCTAGTACCTCATAGGGTCAAAACAACATCTTCAAGTGAAAAATATTTCTTTGATCCTTTCCCCACCTTATCTAGGGTAATAATATCATTGGTTTCTACATTATGTCCTCATATCCTAGACTGGGTCCACTTCGCCTCGTGTGGTCCCTCTCCTCTAAAAGACCATTCTTCAAGCACCATCCGGAATACCAATTTTAAAAAGGATTTTAGGGATTGGGGAACTCCTCCACAAGTATTATCCCATAAACTCAGCCCTCAAATCCTCTCTTCCTTCCCCTAGAATACATAGTACCTTGCTTAGAAAGCAAGTGAGCTCCATCCTTCAAACTCTTATGGGAAAGGGTTTATTTGGGTCGCTCATATCCATTGACTTATCCTTCATTGGTGATTCCATACATATCAGTCTCCTCCCATCTGTGAAAGTCTGTAAATTGAAGGGAGCCTTAGCTTAGGTGATAATGGGCTAAGTCTCCATTTGTTTCCCTTGGCCTAGCATTTTCCCTTTAGGGATCCCCCTTAGGTCCCCTGCTACTTTGAGCGGTAACATGCCTAAGATGAATGTGGCCAAGAAGGCCGAATACCTTTAGACCACATCGTAACAAGTGGAGAGGCTTGCGTGGCCTAGTTTTGTGTGGAACGATTCTAAAGGGAAGGTCGTGGGTTGTCCAGTGTTTCCAGTTTGATGGTTGTAGGATTTATGACTGTGGTCAAGTTGCTAGGAGAGGGCTAGTGCCAAGGAGAAGAGGATTTTTGTGTATATCGATCCTAAAGATTTAGGGAAAAATAGTATGTGCCCTAGTTAGAGTTATTCGAGTGAGGTTACATCCCTATGTTTCTATCTTGAAAATTTTAGACAAGTGTGTGGATGTTCTTTGTTGAAGGGGAGTTTCAAGGCCCTTAAAGAGTGACCATACCTCAATGATAAGGACACTGACATGTGCACATGATCCTGGGTTATGATTAGAAGTTTTGGAGGTTGATTCTTACTTCAAGGAGTGAACAAAAGTGCGTATCGTTGGAAAAAATAGATGGGTGATGTAACGTGTGGAAAGAAGGGTTTTATGGAGTTTTGCTCAAAGGCATTGAATGACAAAAGCATCCCTAAGTTACAGTGAGGATCCATTATAGAGTGAGATTCTAAGAAGTGACCTAGATTTGTGTAATTTGAGGAGAAAATTACAAGTGTGAGGGTAGTGCATCTAAATCCCTAGATCAATCAAGGAGTGGACTATGTGTGAGAAGTTTTGGAGGCCCTAGGATCAGCATTCTCGAGTAACTAGAAGGTTGAAGAGTGGGCATATCAGGAAGGCCTTATATCGGTGATCTTGGAGAAGCTAAGACATTGTGTGAAGGAAGTTGAGTTATGTTCACAAACATTGTGAATGGTGATTCTCATATGCAGTATGAAGTGGGAAGAAGCCCTAAGTTATGTCACCTTTGGAGCAGCAGTGAGATGAATAGTAGGTAGACCTGGAATACCTCATGTACAGTGATCCTTGGAGTAGTAAATGGAATATTAGGAGTAAAATTTGATGGAGTTGTAGCTTAGGGATTTGGAGTGGAAAATCATTGATAAGCGGGTAGATCTTGAAGACCCAATGAGAAGACGTCTTAGTGGAGAAAGAGGGATGCTAGTGGGAAGATCAGTGGGCCGAATTTCATTCATCTTGGAGCAGCCAAGTATGGTTAATAGTGGCATATTATACCGTTGAAGATTTAATTGCAATGATCAACAGATGGGGAGGCAAAGTACCCACAACACGTGGAGAGGCTTGTGTGGCCTATTTTTGCATGGAACAATTCTAAAAGAAAGGTTGTGTGTTGTCCATAGTTGTGAGTGTGTTGGTCGTAGGATTTAGGACTATGGTAAGGCTTCTAGGAGAGGGATGGTGCCAAGGAGAAGATCCTTTGTGTGGAGATTGGTCCTAAGGATTTAGGACAGAGGATTATGTGCCCTAGTTATGGGTATTCCGGTGAAGTTAAAACCCTATGTTTTTGTCTTGAAATTATGATACAAGTGCATGGATGTCATTTGTTGAAGGGGAGGGTTGAGACCCTTAAAGAGTGACCATACCTTAGTGATAAGGCCACTAACATGTGTGCATGATCCTAGGTTATGATCATAATTTTTGGAGGTCATATCTTGCTTCAAGGAATGAACATAAATGTGTATCATTGGATAAAATAGATGGGTGATGTAACATGTATAAAGAAGGGTTTTATGGAGGTATATTCCTATGAAGTGAACAGCAGAAGTAGACCTAAGTTATAGTGAGTATCCATTATAGAGTGGGATGCTAGGAAGTGCCCTTTATCTATGTAATTTGAGGAGAAAATTACAAGTGTGAGGGCAGTGTATTTGAAGCCCTAGACCAGTCATGGATTGGACTATCGGTCGGTAGTTTTGGAGGCCTTAGGATCAACATTTTGGAGTAGCTATAAGGTTGAAAAGTGTGTATATCAAGGCCTTAGGATGGTGATCTTGGAGAAGCTAAGACATTGTGTGAATGCAGTTGAGTTATGTTCCAAGTTGTGAATAGCAATTCCCATATGCAGTATGAAGTGGGTATAAGCCCTAAGTTTTTTCACCTTTGGAGCAGTAATGAGATAGATAGTGGGCATATCTAGAAGACCTCATGTACAGTGACCCTTGGAGAAGCAAAGGGAATGTTAGGAGGTAGATTTGATGGAGTGTTAGCTCTGCTACTCAGCGATCACTTTCTGAGGTCAGGAACATGCTTGGTCTACTTGATTATGCGCAGAAGGACTCCACACAGGTCGTTATCTCCTTCCTTCCCCTATCCCGCTTATCCTCCTTCAGTTCTGTTCCCTCTGTTTTTCCTATAAACTCTGTAAAATCGCCCTTTCAAACCTTAAGCCCCGGGCGCTTAACCCATGAACCCGCGCCCATATGACCCTCCGCGATCACACGACCCCGTGCTTCCGCAACCCTTCGTCGTCCTTTGATCGCAGCCGTTGATCGTCCTGATCCAACGGTCCCCGCCACCAAAACCTTTTTCCCCCCCGCGCGCTAAACCCCGTTTATTTCCTCACCGTCCGATCATTTTCCGCGCGATCTGATGGCATTCGCACCTCCCGCGCCCATAAGATGCCCGCACATTAACCCGCGGGGAAAGCGGTTTTCCGCTGGTCCCATCTGCCACGCGTCGCGCGATGACTCGTATCGCGAGCCCGCGTATGTTTACCACCCACCTCCGAAAAGCGGTGCGGGCAATACCACTTACCGCCCATCGTACCATCCCCCGCTCGTTATCGTCTGCGTATCTTCCGCCCCCGACGATCGTTAGATCTGCCCGTATAAGATCCGACGGCCCTCGTTTATCCTGCTCACATACCTCCCGATACTCCTTATCAAGCGCTCTCCGCCGTCGATCCACGCGATTCAACGGTTGATCTTTCTCCACCATGCCTCCGTCATACTGTCCTCGACCATAGCCATTTCAGACTCCCGAAGGATGAAGGTGGCCTGCATTCATGTACCCGGCGCATTTCATCTCCAACAACTACATTTAAGAAAAAGAATGGCCGAAAAGAAAAAGGACAGCCTCGAGCAGATCACAGCATTTATCAGTTATGGAATGTCTTCCATATTGCACTCCACCTACTCAAGAAGGACAACAGAATATCAGAAAAGATCAAATTCATTTATTAAAGCAAGTAGATTGCAGCAGAGACCCATATTAGATAGTTAAAGTGGTTGGTGGTCCATTATGACCTCTCCATGCATAGAATAGCAGAGCATTTTTGTAATCAACCTCTATATATATCCAGAACACAGATGTAATCAGGGTGGATGGTTGTAGTTTTGATGTAAGGTTCAACTTCTGGAGACTGTAACTACTTTGATACTTGCAGTTTCTGGTCTTCATTTTCAGCTAATACAAGCTTCTTTTGTTGTTAATTGCTCATTGTCCACTTCTATTCTGTTCTAGGTTGTGCCTGTTATGCATTTGTTCATGTGCTCTTGATATTTAGCATTAGAGGGGCTATCATCCCACCTCTGTGTTAAAGTCTAGTATGTATCATTGAAAGTGTTATGCAGGTTTCTGTTTACTTAGTGCCAGAGAGTTGTCATCCTGTTTGTGCACTAGGAAATAGATTTGCAGGCCTCTTTACTGATTGCAGCTGGCCATCACATGGTCTTGTGCATCTGCTGGTGTGGTCAGTATTCTCCATGTTCACTTAATCCTCAAACTGTGAGTAATTGGTGGTCTAAAGCCTTGTAGTCTGGGGGTGTTCACCCATGTCTAGAGTTAAGCATAGTAGAAGTGGTTATCTGGCTTGGACAAGCATCATTCCTTCCATTCATCCATTTCCAACATTTTGTTGAGTTTGTAATGTTCCCAAGCATCTCTGAGATACAACCTAGGAGAGTTTCTTGGGGTGATAACATGGAGCTCTAGTTCAGGTATTTGGAGTGGCAAATCACTAATAAGAGGCATATCTGAAATATCAATGGGTCAAAGTTTATTCATCTTGGAGTAGCCAAGTATGGTTGATAGTGGTAGGATGTACAGCTGGAGATGAAGTTTGCAGTGATCATCTTATGGGGAGAGAAAGTACCCACTAGATTTGTTCAAGGTACGTGGACTAAAAGTGTTGAGTGTGTGCACAATCATCAAGTAGTTCAAGTATATTTTGTTCAGTACAAATTGGTGATCATATGTGTTGACACCAATCCCTAGTTGTGTCCTTATATCAGGGCTCTATGTAAGGGCCATGATCCCCGGTACGGGAACCCTAAGAGTGTTGTATTAAATTTTGTGATATAACATGTAGTGGGTCACTGGTTGATTCACTAATGTATGTTATTTTGTTCTGAAAAGTAGTAGTTTTGTGGTGTTTTAGGGTGTTTGTGATCGTGATTTTAGACTCCAACCTAATTCTAAAGCATCGTGGAAAAATCAGCATTGTCCGTGATTCTTGTCCTAACTCGACACCACTAAGCATGCTCCTTTCTTTCTCCATCAGTGTCTTTTTCATCCTTTCTACAACTCCATTTGTTGAGGTGTGTATGGAGTAGTATTATACATTTCTATATCACACTTCTTACAAAATTCTTCAAATTCAATGCCATAGAATTTTCCACCATTATATGTGCTCAACACCTTATTTTCTTCTCTGTCTGATTTTCAACAAGAGATTTAAACTCTTTGAACTTGTTATTACTAGGGAAATAAATCCATGTATTCCTCAAGAAGTCATTTATAAATGATACATAGTACACAGATTTACCTAGTGATGGAATCGACATAGGTCCAAACAACTCATTATCCACCAATTGAATATTCCCTATGACCTCATAGAACCAGAGGAGAATATTGTCTAATTCATCTTCACATATAAACAACGTTCATAGAAATCAAAATATAGAGATAAATTAGACATGCCTTCTACCATACCATTACTTTGTAGTACTTGAAGGCCTTTGTCTTCAATATTTCCCAGTCTTTTATGCCACAACATAGTATTTTCTCTAGAAGATGTAAGAGTTTTTCGTTCTTCTACTCCACTCTTATGAACAATGGAACTATTTCACCCATCAATAACAGTGATTCCCAACAATTTATACAAACTTCTAATCATAAATCCCCTCAGTAATATCATTTCTCCTCAAACCATCATTTAGGTATCCTTTTCAAACATTGTTTTTACACCTACATCACTCATATTGCTTAAAAAATCAATTTTTTGGCTAATCCGAAGATATTAAGAACACTAAGGAGTATTATATTTCTTTCACCCATTAGATTCGACTTGACTTTTTCTCGTTCGATGATTCTAGCTATCAAGCCATCTCCTAAGAAAACATCACCACCATCGAATCGTTCATACTCGTAAAATCACTCCCTGAGAGGATCGATATCGACCAATTGAATATTCCCTATGGCCTCATAAAACTAGAGGAGAATATTGCCTGATTCTTCTTCCCATATAAACAAAATTCATAGAAATCAAAATATAGAGAGAAATTAGACATGCCTTCTACCATACCATTACTTTGTAGTACTTGAAGGCCTTTGTTTTCAATATTTCCCAATCTTTTATGCCACAATATAGTATTTTCTCTAGAAGATGTAGGAGTTTTTCATTCTTCTACTCCACTCTTAGGAACAATGGAACTATTGCACCCATCACTAACAGTGCTTCCCAACAATTTATACAAATTTCTAATCGGAAATCCCCTCAGTAATATCATTGCTCCTCAAACCATCATGTAGGTATCCTTTTCAAACATTGTTTTTACACCTACATCACTTGTATTGCTTAAAAAACCATTTTTTTGGATAATCCTAAGATATTAAGAACACTAAGGAGTATTATATTTCTTTCACCCATTAGCTTCAACTTGACTTTTTCTCGTTTGATGATTCTAGCTATCAAGCCATCTCCAAAGAAAACATCACCACCATTGAATCGTTCATACTCGTAAAATCACTCCCTAAGAGGATCGATATGAAAGAATGCACCTATGTTGAATAGTAATGCCTCATGATCTACATGTGTACTTGAAGAAGCCAAGTACACATCCCCTCCATTTGAGGTGGCTTTTGCTTCTGCAGAAGGAGCATATTCAGATCCCTTCCCTTTCTCAGTGATTTTAGATCTATAATATTTCTTGCAATGCCCTTCTTTTCCACATCTCTAACATACCTTTATGAACTTTCTTGGAGATTTAGATCTTCCTCTATATTTAGATCTCCCACTTGAGGACTTACTTTTATTTCTATTATGGGAGCATCCTCTTACATACAAGGCATCTTTTTTCTAGATTGCCATTTTTTCAATCTCATTTCCTTCGATAACAAGGATGAGACTATTTATTCAAACTTTAAAGTAGTTGCATTACTACCTATGGCAACAACTAGACTATCTCACAAGTTTGGTAGAGAACATAACAAATTGATTCACTTAAATATAATATCAACAAATAATAGCAACTAACCACAATATTAAAGGTGTTTAGATGCTCTATCACTAAGTCTCCATCCTTCATGCTCATGTTATATAGCTTCTTCCTAAAGAACAATGTGTTCATCAGGAACTGAGACTGAAACAAAGCCCCTAACTTGTCTCACAAATCCTTTGTTGTAACTTCCCTCAAAACATTCAGTAATATTAAATATAAGAGACATGATGATATTATGCACTTTTCCTTTAAATTCAACTTGGTCCAAAATTTTGTTAACATCCCTACTGGTGTAGTACCTAAATCCACAATGATCCACTGATCTTTGTCCACCAACAAATCTTCCATTTTGATATTTTATAGCTCAAAACTCTGCATATTGAATTTCTCGGTCTCTATCTTTGAACTAATTTCATTTTCACCAGAAGAATCACTTATGCAAATCTCCCATTGTAACAAGGTCTACCACAAGCCCGAGCCAAACCCCTTAGCCATAAAGGCATCCCCTTGAAGAAAAAATTTATCTAATACCAAATGTAAGTTTAAACCATGTACAATTGATTTCTTCGAACAAATTTTTAATTAAAACATAAAAGATTAATTGACAAACACTAAGAAAACCAACAAGATTTTTTAATATATATATATTTATATATCCTTCCATATAGTAATACAATGCAATATATATCTCGTGACCTCCATGAACAGCCAATTAATTTACCTTGGATTAGAATACAATCGTAGTTCTTGTTGGGTATGTGTTATATATCGTGGAATATATATTGTATTGTAATACTATACAGAATAAATAATGAAGAAAAAATGGTTGCTAGTTTTCCCAAGTTTGGGTTTCCAAGATCAAACCTCTATGTAAATTTATATGTTTACAATTGTTTCTTTTATGTTTTCTTAAGAATACATTTGTAATGATTAATTTTACAATGTTAAAACTTACAATTCCTTAACCAAAACTACAAAACCAACATGTTCCACAAAATCACTTTTAGCAAAACTATGTGTCAAATTTGCCAAAAATGGATGGAAAACCCCACCCAAAAAAAAATTGGGGCACTTCCCCCGAACCCCTAATTTGCATCATGCATTTTACAGGACATGGGTATATTTGTGCAAAGAATATACTACATACGCAATAGTTCGAGACATCTCCTCTCTCTCTAAGTCATAAGTGTGTAGGTTTTAACCCCATACAGAAATTACCTGTATACGAATTCTAAAACACAGAAAATAAACAATGCGAGAGCATAACACATAAAACACATATACACAGAGATTTTCCCATGGATCCCAAAACTGGGACTACCAGCTTGATTTTTCATTATGTTCCTTTCAATGTTACAATACATATTTATACATGCCAAAGCATCCAATACCATGGACCGAAAACCATCGCGTCCAAAACCATGGACCGAAAACCATCGCATCCAAAACCATGCACAAAACCATAGGTAGGTCCACCCAACCTAATATAGGGTCCAAAAAAAAAATTCCCCGGGGCACTGTCTCAGACCCTATAGAGGGGGGCTGCCCGCCCCCCTGTGAACCCCCCCCCCCACTACACAATCTGCACAACAAAGGGGGGCCTTCGCCCCCCATCTAACCCCTCGGTTAACTACGTGAGCTAGTCGTGGAAAGAATATAACACAACCCAACATTCTCCCACTTGTTGTTTTCTTTCCATAGGAGAGCTTAGTCATTTATCCAGCCCTGCAACACCCATTGTTTCTCTACACCAAGAGAACTTCTCAAAGCTCACATATTTTGTCAATGCATCTGCAGTATTCTTCAAAGTGTCCACCTTTACCAACAACACCTTTTTGTCTTCTATCATATCCCTCACAAAGTGATACTGAACATCAATGTGTTTTGTCTTTGAATGGTAAGCACGGTTCTTTGCCAAGAAGTTTGCACTTTGGTTGTCACAGTCTATCCTTATAGCTCCCTACACTAACCCCATACTTGAACACAACCTTTGCAACCAAACTGCTTCCTTGCTTGCATGAGTGGTTGCCATGTATTCTGCCTTTGTAGTTGATAGTGCCACTACAGATTGTTTCTTACTCATCCAACTGATTTCACCTCCAAGTAGGTTAAACACATACCCACTTGAAGATCTTCTCTGATCCAGATCTCCAGCCTAGTCTGCATCAACAAAGCCACGAATATACAAAACTTTGTCCAATCCTGGTCTTCCTTGGTAGCACAAACCATAATCACTAATGCCACGCAAATACCTAAAAACCCACTTCACTGTTGTCCAATGCTCCTTCCCTGGTTTTGACATAAACCTGCTCAATACTCCCACTGCATGTGCAATGTCTGGTCTAGTACAGACCATCGCATACATCAGACTACCAACTGCACTTGCATATGGAACACGGGACATGTCCTCTTCCTCTTCTTGTGTCTTGGGACACTGTTCTGTAGATAACTTTACACCTACAGGAATAGGAACCTTCATCGGTTTACTATCTTGCATATTAAACCTCTATAGTATTGTCTCGACATACTTCCTCTGATTTAACCAGAGCTTCCTCTTTGCCTGATCTCTTTTAATTTCCATGCCCAAAATATAGTTTGCAGCACCAAGATCTTTCATGTCGAATTTGGAGGAAAATTGGGTCTTCAAATCCTGGATAATTTCTTTGTCATTTCCAACCAGCAACATATCATCCACATACAAGACCAGATAAATAACATGGTCACCAATTAATTTAAAATTTACACAGTGATCTGATTTGCTTCTGGTGAAGCCAAGTCCCCGTATAAATGCATCAAATTTTTTATACCACATCCTTGGTGACTGTTTTAGCCCATACAGAGACTCCTTTAACTTGCATACCAGTTCTTTCTTAACCTTCATCGCAAATCCTTCAGGTTGCTTCCTGTAGATCTCCTCTTCTAGATCCCTGTGAAGAAATGATCTCTTCACATCCATCTGTTCTACCTCAAAATCAAAAGCAGCAGCAACAGATAAAGGTAGTCTAATAGACGCTACTTTAGCAACAGGAGAAAAAATATCACCAAAATCAATTCCCAGCACCTGGGAATAACCTTTTGCTACCAACCGAGCTTTGTAATTCTCCACCTTTCCTTCTACATTTGTCTTCTTATTGAACACCCATTTGCTACCAATGGGTTTCCTTCTAGCTGGAAACTCCACCAGATCCCAAGCCTTATTTTTGTGCAAAGATGTCATTTCATCAACCATGGCCTCTTTCCAGAGTTTTCCATCCTCTGAATCTACTACTTCCTTCACAATTCTAGGATCATCATCAGTAACAGATAAAGAAAAATTTGAACAGAAAGCGGATGGACTATACCTTTCCGGCTGCCTTCTTTCTCAAACTGATCTTCTCACACCCGGAGTTTGTGGCTCTTCATCTTTTGATCCCTCCTCTGCTATAGAGACTGATTCTTCCTCCTTAAGCTCAAACTCTATCTTCTCGGGTTCCTTTGGTTGGAATTCATGTTTAATAACATCTTTCGCCTCTCTTAACACCACATCTCGGATGTACACAACCTTCCTTGTTACTGGGTTCCAAAGCTTATAACTCTTTAAACCATCCTTATACCCAATAAAGATGCACTTTTTAGATTTACTATCCAACTTGGTTCTTTTCTCCTTTGGAACATGTACATATGCATCACATCTAAATACCCTCAGATGTGAAAGAGAGGGTTTCTTACCAATCCATACCTCTTGTGGAGTCTTATCCTCCAACGCTGATGAAGGTGATCTGTTGACCAGGTAACATGTTGTCTCCACCGCCTCTTCCCAGAATTCTTGTCCTAACCCGGCACCACTGAGCATGCTTCTTTCCCTTTCCATCAACGTCTTGTTCATTCTTTCTACAACTCCATTTTGCTCAAGTGTGTATGGAGTAGTCTTCTTCCCTGCCATGCCACACTTACAGAATTCTTCAAATTTCTTAGTGCAAAACTCTCCACTGTTATCTGACCTCAACACCTTTATCTTCTTCTTTGTCTGGTTTTCCACCAAAGCCTTAAATTCTTTAAACCTGTCAAAGACTTCAGATTTCTTCTTAAGGAAATATATCCATGTATTCCTTGAAAAGTCATCTATAAATGATACATAGTACATAGACTTACCCAGTGATGGAACCTTCACAGGTCCAAACACATCATTGTGCACAAGCTCTAATATTTGTTTTGCCCTCTTACCACGAGAGGGGAAACTCACCCGATTCTGCTTCCCATATACACAATTCACAGAAACCGAAATCCAGAGAGCTATTACTCATACCTTCTACCATACCTTTACCATGAAGTATTCGAAGGCCCTTCTCTCCAATATGTCCAAGGCTTTGATGCCACAGCATGGTCTTCTCTCCAGAGACCACTAGATTTTCTGCTCAAACTTTCAGGAACCATAGAATTGTTGCACCCATCAACAACAATGCTACCTTGCAGCTTGTACAGAGTTCCAATCCGAACTCCCCGCATCAATACCAGTGCTCCCCGAACCATCTTGCAAGTATCCTTCTCGAACATTGTTTTTACACCTGCATCATCCAGCTTGCTTACAGAAATCAGATTTCTGGCCAACGCAGGAATATGCAGAACACTTGAAAGTGTTCTAACCCTTCCACCTTGCAACTTCAACTTTACTTTTCCGCGACCAACTATTCTAGCCTTCCTATCACCCCCTAAGAAGACATCACCACCATCGTATTTCTCATACTCATAGAACCACTCTCTATGGGGAGTAAAGTGAAAGGATGCACCTGAGTCAATCAACCATGTCTCATGATCTACATGTGTACTTGAAGAAGCCAAGTACACATCCCCACCTTCATCAGAGGTGGTTTTCGCCTCTGCAAAAGGAGCATCATCAAATCCCTTTCCTTTGTCAGGAGCTTTAGATTTACAATCTCTTTTGTAGTGCCCTTCCTTTCCACATTTCCAGCAAACCACTTTTACAGATTTTCCTGGAGATTTAGATCTCCCACTCGAAGACTTATTATTGTTTATGTTTTGGGACCATCCTCGTATAGACAAGGCATCACCATTTTGGGTCTCCATATTTTTCTGTCTTATCTCCTCCATCAGCAAGGCTGAGAATATTTCATCAAACTGCAAGGCAGTTGCATTGCTACCTATTGCAATAACCAGACTATCCCATGAATCTGGTAGAGAACACAACAAACTGATGCACTTATCTTCATCTGAAATTTTAATATCAACAGATTCTAACTGACTTACCACAGTATTAAATGCATTCAGATGCTCTGTCACCGAGTCTCCATCTTTCATCCTCAGGTTATACAGCTTTTTCTGTAGGAACAATTTATTCACCATAGACTTAGATTGGTACAAAGTCCCTAACTTGTCCCACAAAGCCTTTGTTGTAGCTTCCCCTGATACATTCAGCAATACTGAATCTGAGACACATAATCATATTGTGCTCTTTGCCTTCCGATCCAACTTCTTCCATTCTTCATCGGACACTCCCGTTGGTTTAGTACCCAGATCTACCGCGATCCACTGATATTTATCGACCAATAGATCCTCCATCTTGAGTTTCCACAACTCAAAACTCTGACCATTAAATTTCTCGATCTCTATCTTTCCACTGCTCGCCATCTTCTTTCACCACCAGAATCAATCTCGCAGATATCCCACTGAACAGGGTCTACCACAGGCCCGAGCGAAACCCCTCAGCAACAAAGGCATCCCCTTGAAGCCAAAACAGCTCCGATACCAAATGTAGGTTTTAACCCCGTACAGAAATTACCTACATACGAATTCTAAAACACAAAAAACAAATATACACAGAGATTTTCCCCTAGATCCCAAAATTGGGACTACCAGCTTGAATTTTCATTCTGTTCCTTTCAATGTTACAATACATATATATACATGCCGAAGCATCCAATACCATGGACCGAAAACTATCACGTCAAAAACCATGGACAAAAAACCATTGCGTCCAAAACCATGTGCGAAAACCATGCACAAAACCATAGGTAGGTCCGCCCAACCTAATATAGGGTCCAAAAAAAATATAACACAACCCAACAAAGTGTTTGGTATATCTAACTTGTGAGTTGTTAGATATATTTTTGGTGTTATAGTGACAACCAGTAGGCTTAGCCTAGATTACCCCCAACAAGTTACCAATTTTCACCATGAATATATATATATATATATATATATATATTTCCTTAACCGAAACTACAAAACCATGGGAAAAAACACCATGTTCCACAAAATTACTTTTAGCAAAAACTGTGTGACAAAAGCGCCAAAAACGAATGCAAAAATTCGCCCAAAAAAATTGGGGCACTTCCCCCAAACCCCTAGTGCACATCATGCATTTTACAGCACATGGGTATATTTGGGCAAATAATATAGCACATACCCAATAGTTTGAGACACCTCCACTCTTGCGAAGCGATAAGTGTTTGGTATATTCGACTTGCAAGCCATTGGATATATTGTTTGTGTTATAGTGGCAACTAGTAGGTTTAATCCTAGGCTTCGCCCAAATTACCCCAAAAAGTTACCAATTCACCATGGTTAACATATATATATATATATATATATCCTACACCAATATGAGGTACATCTCTTTCAATCTAAATCCCTAGAACATGTTTTCAATCAAGCAAGGAAAGTTGAAAGTAAAAATATGGCTACCATAAAAGTGGTCACTAACAACCACAAAGAACATCATGCTCCCTCTCCTAAACCAATAAGGTTGATGGTTGAACAAATGGATGAAAGAAGATCAAAGGGACTATGTTTCAACTGTAACAGAAAGTACGATAAGGGGCATAAATATGATGAGAATAAATTATTCTACATAGATTTTGAAGAGGAAGAAGATCAAGAAATGGAACCTTCACAAAGTATAGTGCTAGAAGAGACTAGTCCCACATTATTTTTCCATGCATTGGTAGGCATCAATGCTCCACAAAACTTAAAGAAAGAAGGATATCAAAATGAAAAAGGTAAGATTGTTGATTGATTCAGGTAGTACCCATAAATTTATCAATTACAAACTGGCAAAATTTCTCAATTGCTTTGTATTTCTAGCACCAAAATTTCAAGTAATGATTGCAAATTGATGTACCATATTATTTAGGGAAATGACATAGTGTTAATCTCAATATGGGGGGGTATTTCTTATATAGTCTCGTGATTTCAATATAAATGGGTGGTGTTGATGTTATATTATGGGTCCAATGGTTACAATCATTGGAGTAGTGGCCCTTAATTTTCAAGATGTTTTCATGATGTTTTCCTCAAAAGGAAAGGAAATTGAGCTTAAAGGTATCCATGCAAAACCCTCTAAGTGATAAACTCCAATAGCATGACAAAATCACTTGAAAATGGACATCATGGTGTAATTACACAATTTTATACTTATATGTTCAAACATCTATATCCTTTGGTCCAATGGATCTCCAAAAAGTTATCAAAAATCATTCCAAGGTATTTGGAGAGATGACTAAGGGTCTTCCACCTTCTCAAGATCATAACCATGTTATTCATTTGCAACATAGAAGTGTACCACTTAAAATTAGGCCTTATAGTTACCCATATGTACAAAAGAGTGAGATTGAGCATCTAATTCAAGAAATGTTAAAGGTTGGCGTCATTCAACTTATCGAAAGTGATTTATCTTCACTAGTGGTGATGGTTACAAAAAAGGATGATTCATAGCAGATGTCTCCATATTATAGACAACTCAACAAAATTAACATCAATGATAAGTTTCTTATTCCTCCATCCATCACAACACCCTTGAAAGGGACTATGAAGGATCAAGCAGTGGAGGACCAAAAAAGGCACCAACAAGAGGTTCTCAAACTATTGAAAGAAAACTTAGCTATAAAATGGGATGAAATAACAAGCAAATCAACATTTCAAACAAAGGGAATTTGAAGTGGGGGATTGGGTATTTTTGATACTGCAACCATAAAAACAATTGGCCCTCAAGCACCAAATAAAGGATAAGAAATTAGCTCCAAGGTATTGTGGCCCCTATAGGATTAGAAGTATGGCACAAATTGGAGTGTCCTCCATATTAAGGTGTATATCAAGCTTTACATGTTTCTTTCTTAAAGAAGGTAATTGGTGACAAGGTCCCATTAAAAACTATTTTACCAAAGATTGATGAAGAAGGGAAAATCATAATAGAACCAGAAAATTTCCTGGAAACAAATACTAAGTATTTGATAAATCAAGACATTAATAAGTACTTCATCAAATGGAAGAACTTATTAATGGAATAGGCGATATGGTAAGATGAGGTATTCATGAAAAAATACCACAATTAGTGAAATGTTGAGGACGACTCTCGCTTGAAGGGGAGGGGCATGTTAAGCCTTAAACAAGCCCCATGTTAACCCTAAAACCCTTTATTAAGCCTTAGATATTGATTTATTACATTTCTATTGCTATTCTATTGTAGGCCAAAACCTTCCATTGTACCATTTCATTATGTGTATCCTTTGTATCCTACACACACACACACCAAGGAAAAAACTATTCTTAAGATCATCATATCTTGTCTTATATTGTATTCAATGTAAAATGGCGTTCCACCCTTGAAGTGGATTGTATTCATTGACTTCTTATCATTTTTAAGGTGCAAGGTTCATAATAGTATTATACCCTCATTCTAATATCTTATCTTGGTTCTTATTGAAAGACTTCATATGTGTTCAATCTTTCACATCATATCCACTTATCTTTGAAGTGTTCCTCTATGGAGAATACAAAACTAGTACTTTATAGACCTTTGAATATTTTTAGCAATCATATTCTTTTATTACTTTTAACAAAGTGATTCCACTACCACCATTAAATTTTTCAAATATTTTTGATAGCAACATCATATTTCACATCATGTTTTCACTAATAACTCATATAACAAATAAATTATTTGTAACAATAATTACAAACATAACTCTAACAAATGACTTAATAATAGGTTTCCAATCAAAAGGCTCCAACTCATGGATCTCTTTAGAAATGATCTATAAATTCACAAACAATAGTACCCACTACTTTGTTGGCCATTCTTCTTTGAAAACGCAATCCGTAACTAGTGGACCTCTAGTACATGTTAGAGCTTAAGTCCTCCTTCCAACTATTTTTTAGATAGTAAATGGTATTGTAGATGAAAGTAAGTAGTTGAATTATCATGGGCCAATATAAAACATATATGGAAACTTGAACTACATCTAATTCCAAATCCACCAATATCTGAAGATCATTCCTCATTATTAATTGTTTCTAAGGTGATCAAAATATGCCAAGCTATTCCATCTGCACTTCATCATGCTTCTCAAAGTCAAAGATTCATCATTACTCTTTTGAAGATATATACACAACACTTTAATAGGTTTTTGTCATTAGCAATGAACACCTCTCTAACCCATTATGTTGTTTGGGAGTATAATAGTAGCCTTGTGTACCATCAACTTTCAAGCAAACTCTTGCAAGTTTTGGGTTCAAAAATGAGAACCTATAATGGATTTCCTGTTTGAACCTCAAATCATCCTAGAATAATGTTGTCCTTGGTTTGAAAATATGATTTCATAATAATTTGATCCTACTATCAAAAAACAAGGACATGTGCCCAACCCCCACTCTATAAATCCAAAAGAATAATGTGTATTTTATTGCAAGGGGAATACCATTTGGTTTAATAGAAGTTGGGGAAAAATTACTCCGAGTAGGAAGGAAATGATGTGACATAGGTGGTATTTATCTAATTTTATGGCATGATGTATTTTAGCTATAATGTATTCTTGGCAGTCTCATGTTCGCAATGTTGAATAAGAAAAGAGACTACATGAATATTTTTATCATTGGACAATCATATCATAGTCATAAAAAATGGCATCAAATTGATATTTTGAACAAGAGTGTACAAAGCATGTACAATTTCAAACTTGTGTTCTCTTTAGCTCTCTCATGTTATATATTGTGTTCTCTTATTATTGTTATCATATGCACTCGCATAAGTTTGATGTCAAAATTAAATGGCCACTTGTATCAAAGCCCCCATGTAACCCTTTTAAAGATGAAGTTTAAAATTCAATCCATCGATGGATTTATATATATATATATATTTAATTATTGGATTTGAAAATCATATTTTTATTTTGGATGTCAAGTGTTTTACATTTGCAATATTAAATATCAACAATGGATTTTCAATGTGGAGGACCAAAAGAGACCCAACACAAAGATGAAGCAAGTCTCTCGAGTAACAATGACCTTCCTCGTAGTCAAGTCCCACTAGCACAACTGGTTGAGGATGGGCCTCGTTAGCAAGGCGACCCAGGATCAAACGTCACGGGGAGTGGTTGTGCCATGTGCTAGGGGGAGACATGCTAAAAAAATCCATTCAACTTAGGGCTGGTGTGGCCCATGTTGTGCGCGATCCTCGGGTGACTTTGACGGATTAGATGCCCCTGGGTCGCGGCTCCTCAAGCCACATGTCAACACTGAAGGATCATAGACAACTTGACAAACAAACAAACAAAAACAATGACCTTCCTTGTAACTTGTATAATTTTGGTTTCAAAACTAAATTGCCACTTGTATCAAATCCCTCATGTAACTCTTTCAAGTTTAAAATTCAATCCATTGGTGGATTTATAGATGTATAAATTTCAAACATTGGATTTGACAATCATAATTTTCTTTCGGATGTTGAGGATTCTACATTTGAAATATTAAATATCAACCATGGATTTGCAATGTGGAGAGCCAAAAGACATCCAACACACAAATGAATCAAGTCTCTCAATTAAATGATGACCTTCCTTGAAGTATGCTCACTCGAGCATGAAGGAAAGATAGGTATCTATGTGAAAGATCTTACTTGTGAATTTTTCATCTTGTAAACCAAATGCATCTCAACCAATTGGAATTAAAACATTATAACCATTAAAAGTAATAAAAATGAGTCAAATCATCAACAATTTAGGATTTCAAACATGCCCCACATTTACTATTCAATTAGCTAAGGAGAAGGAAACATTGTAAAAATCGTAGGCTTCCCATCATAAACTAGGAATAGAAACTGACAAAAAGTTAATGACTAGGTTAAGTTTCACAAGTATGCTATAATGCTATGTCTCTTAGAATATGAAAAATATATCGTCATCAATTATACTAAGGTATTACACCATTAGATATAGGACTTGACCTTGTTTTATAACCTAATCATGAATCAAAACCATGTATATTTTAGCCAAGTTTATTGAACCTTGTCTCCATATAGGGTCAACAGAAGATTATTCTAACCATTCATATAGAGTGCATGAATGCTTCTCTTTAATCATTGCAGTGTTGAAAAGGAATGGTAGTGCATGTTCAATATGAGTACATTTCAAATTGATAGCTTATAATAGCTTCGAGGTCGCAAGATATTGGAGTAAAAGAGACTTTGACCATCCTACAACAATGTATGTTTTGATTGCATATGAAAATCAACATGAAAAAAATATATATGTTAAAGGATGTTCAGTTTACAATGTATCAAAGGTAGCAAATAAGAAATTAGGACCATAAACCCCAATCGTTATCAAATCTATCCTTCGGAAAACATTTCAATATATTTTGTTATGGATTGTTGAAGACTAGTTCTAAGAACAATTATATGTTCCTTGGCTAGTAAGTTAATCAATATGCCATTATTTATGGTAATGGGATGACGAAAATAAAAACACACATTCATCAATGCATGGATACATGTTGAATAATCAACTTCATATCTAACATATTAAACATTAGCCATTATTAATCTACATTTTGACATTGGAGAATACTCAATTTAAGAGGGATGTGATCACTTCCTATGTACAGATAGATGGATTGTATATGGTTTATATTTGATGATAATTCCCTATTATAAACTATACAATAATATGGTTATTCCATTGGGCAGTTATCACAAGTCGAAAATACCACTACCAAAACCATGAAATTTTACTCAATTAATGATGAGTCTTATTATTAAAATTTAATATTAGAAGCATGTCATCCAAAATATTAAAATGGACTTCATGATATAACAAGAAAATATGCAACAACAAAAAATTTGTACGCCTTTTTTTGCAACAGAACTTTCGAATAAATCACATCGGCAATATTTGATACACCATTAACACATTGAAGACAATATGTACCTTGGGAATCATGAAGTGCAAATACCTAGCAACAAATTACAACTACACATTAAAACTCTTTTATCCTCATATTAAAATGTAATATATAAAAAGAAGATTCTCTCACTATAGAGTACAATAGACGTGTAAAATTTTGCCTTAGAAATGACCACAACTTTCTGAGTTTTTAGCGACTCTTCAGCTAGACATTTTGTCAAACAGATGGCATGCACATTATTGTAGGTGTCTCTGAGTAGTTTTAGTTTCCCAACAATGGTTTTAAATGGATTGTTATTTCTAAACACTAACCCTCCAAACGCAGCGTACAGTAGCAAATAAATTATATAAAATTGAACAATATGAAGCAGAGTGTGAAAGCACCTTCCTTTATTAAAAATATCAGTCCATAACAACCAAACATAACAAGTAATTATTGTTAGACATTACTATAAGGAATGTCTATCTAGTACAGAAGCATCATCTTCATTATATATATATATATATACATGACATACCAGCATTACAACCTTCAAATATGCCTAGAAAGTACAATGCAAATAGAGAGATAGCACTCGGTATCTGTATGGGAAAATATGTTGCCACAAAAGTTTCTAGTACAGTGTTTTGAGTTTAGCTATAGGAGAAGACTAGACCAGTGTATCAACTTTTGTCTTCCCATGAAATATTTAACCATGTTAATGGAACTTTGACCCCATTAGAAGAAGATATGACTTTTACTACGCTGCCTCTAGGCTAAAGGAAAAAGGCCCTGCATGCTCCCTAAAAATCTCAACGTAGAGAATAACAATATGTTGTCCATAGCCTAGGTAATGTTCAACTCCAAGGAAAATATCCCAACCATAAATACAATGGTTTTAGTCTCCATTCAATCAATGGATACTTGTACTTCTTAATCCTATAATCTCAGCTCTTAGTTCAGCATAGCTTATTCTCCAAGGAAATGTGAAAACTCGGCCCATTGTTTTGAAGGAAACTCGATCTCTAAAAGAGGGATTTTAACCCTCTAATACCACCAAGCATATGATCTCCTTGCTTCAAGAAGTTCGTCCTTGAAACCTTGTATTTCGACCCCCTGTGATGATTGATAAAGGGTGGTCCAAATTTATTTGTGGTTCCAACCTAAAAGAGATAAATGAGAGAACACAAATTAGAGATTCAATTGATAATACCTCTTTCGGATAGAATTTCTTACAAGTCTTTTTCTCCTTTGGATTCCAACAATGTATTATGAATATATAGTTTCAACACTGAAACCAACTATGGGGCTAAGGTTTCCAAACCCTGAGTTTTTCCTCAAGAAAACTCTTCAAGGGATCTTTTCTCAAAAACAAAAATTCTATGAATTAAGATAGTCTCCTCACTTTTTCTCTTTTATAAAATTATGTTCACTTTTGTCACCATGTTACCCTTTTAACTTTTATAAAGTCACTTTATAATATTTTCACTTTATTAAGTGAAAGTGACTTTTCACTTACCTTGGAAATGTCCATTTTTCACACCTTAGACTTTTATAATGTTTCCTTAAGCGAATTAAGTCCCCTTATTAAAAAATTTCCTACTTTAGCCTATGAGACCCATGTTAGGCTAGCGAACTTCGTCATAAGCATCCTAAGTGGTCGGAGACATTATAGTCCTCAACACCCAAGATCGCTTTCCCTCAAGAAATTTCAACTCGAAATGTTTGAGCACTTGCTAACCTTCCCACGTAGAGTCTTCCACAGGTAAATCTTTCCAATTCACCAGGGACTCCTTCACTGTTCTACTCCACAACTTCTTTTCCCTTGCTCCTAGGAATCTCTTTTCTGGGACCAAGATCAACTCTCATTACTCGTCCAACAGTGAAAGTTCTGTGGAAGTGACAACACGTTATCCTAAGGACTTTTTAAGGCATGATACATGAAATACGTTATGAACCTTACATCCTTCCAAAAGATCGAGTTTATAGGCCAGTAAGTGTTTCAACAAGAATTCCAACCTATGGAATCCATATGTCTTCATATGAAGTATGAGGTGGCTAACTACAATTAAGAAACTCTCACTGAAAACACCCGGGAAGGAAATGTGTGAGGAAGGAAGAGATCGTGAGATATGCAACCCTAATGAAGGCGATCAACATCCAAAGACCAAGAAAATTTGAATAGGAAATCTCCCAAAAAGATATGAAGACTGATGAAAGTCTAAAAAAGATGAAGACCCTGGACAATGGAAGCATTCGAGAGATGTGTCAACATGAATGTAGGATGTTGATACCTATAGGGAGATGTCATGATGAAGAGTCATCTAGTAAGGTACGATTTTATTTAATGTTATGTTTTGATTTCTTGAATAATATCTGGATGAGTGCATGCAGGGCTATTGGAACAAGAGTTGTAAGTACAAGTACAAATGCCATTCATGTGGTGGATGGAAATCCCTGAAAGAAGCATGATGGGAAAGAAGTAGCTATATAACGAAGGTTCCAAATATGTATCAAGAGGGCCACTTTCCATGGAGAAAGGAATGACATGACGAACCGAGAAGGAAAGTCATCGATGGTTGATGCCCTAAAAGGAAAAAGCTCAACTAAACTCTATGACATCAAGGAAAGAAGTTGGTCAAGGCGTTGAAGGAGCTCTGACATGTCCCTAATCAAGAGGGAGCTTGAATTAAATCACCCCTGATTACAAAGGAGTGATCACTGTGTTTTTCTATTTAATGTGTCATGCACTAGACTAGGACTAATAGTCATAAGTCTAGGTGAAGGCCATGAATGGAAATGTAGATACATGATAGACACAACATGTTTGTCTTCACCCGGGAAGAAAGAATGAAGGGTTGGGTAATCATTTGGCATATGATACTCTTTGAGGATGTGTAGGGCATCCAAGATAAGAGTAGGCAAGAGCACTGATATTCTTTGAGAGTTGGGAACCCAAGATAAGAATAGTCCTAGAAGGTCATACTCAGTGAACACTCGAGTGGGTATGTACCTTGAGAGACAATGATGATTGCAGGAGAGATTCTCGAATAGGTACAAGACAAATTCTCAGATGCGTGGAGGACACTAAGGTGCAGTCTCAGTGATAGTTACAGTGAAGTCCTCGCATATCTCTCTGTTGTCTCGGCCTAGTCACAGGGTCACAATAATAGTTTCGGCATTCATAAGGATCTCGGTGAAGTATATATATCATAGACACAGTCATCACTATAATCATGATATCAATCATGATCCTAATGAAGATGAAGATCTCGGTTATAATCCTAGTGAAGATAAGGTCATGATGCAGATCTCGGTGCATTGGTGAAGACATGTTATCAAAGTCATGACGAAGACAAGGTAGAGATCTCGTTGACATGATGATAACCTTAGTAAGAGTGCAGCTATGATTTCGGTGAAGGCAGAGCTATGGTAAGACAATCATGATCTCAGTGAGTCTAGGAGCAGACCTCATGGAGATCTCAGTGGTATGGTGAAGACCTTGGTGAAAGTGCAGCAATGATGTTGTAGCAATAAAGATCTCGATAGTGCAACAATAATGATGATCTCAGCAGTGACAAGGGAGAAGAATGGTGTCTTGGTCTTGGAGTGGCATAGTAGGTCAAGTGTCAAGGTCTTGGTGTTCATCAATTGGAATCTCTATAAGAAGAATTGCGTGCAGGTATTCCTCTCCAAGAGGGGGAGGTTTTGGCCCTAGCAAAATGCCAACTTCTTGAGTTATTGTCTCTTTTTTTTATAGCGGTTTGATGAAGTAAACACACACACTAATAATAAGAAGATCAAGCTAAGATAAATTGTAAAAGGCACTTTACAAATTGTTATCAAGTCTAGAAGAATCTTACTAATGCTAACTGCCCTAGATTCATCAACATTCTTATGTAAGAGGAGTGGGCTCTCTGTGGGTGTCTATCCTTCTATAAGTTATCCCTGTAAAATGGTTTTCCTTAGTCATGAATCCACTAACAAGTTTCCCTCAAACCACACAGTGGTCCAAGAACATGTTATGATACCATTGTAAAATTCCGCCTTAGAAATTACCACAAATATATGAATTTTTAGCGACTCTTCAACAAGACATTTCGTTAAGCATACGACATGCACATCACTGTGGGTGTCTTTGAGTAGTTTTAGTTTCCCAACAATGATTTGTAATGGACTGCTATTTCTAAATATGGACTCTCCAATACCAATATACAATAGCAAATAAATTATATAAAATTGAACAATATGAATCAAAGTGTTAAAGCACTTGCTTTCATTAAAAATATCAGTCCGCAACACCCAAACATAACAAGTAGCTATAAGTAGACATTAATATAAGCATGGCTAGTACAAAGGCATCATCATCATATAACAGGCCAGCTTTACAACCTTCAAATATGTTTGAAAAGTATAATGCAAATAGAGAGAGAGCACCTTGTAATTGTATGGGCAAATACATTGTGACAGGAGTGTCTAATACAGTCATTTGAGTTCAGCTGCAAGAGTAGACTAGACCAAGGTATCAGCATTTATCTTCCCATGAATTCAGCCATATTGATGGAACTTCGACCCCATTAGAAGAAGGTATGACATTTACTGAGTTGCCTCTAGGCTGAAGGAAAAAGGCCCAATATGCTCCCTCAAAGTTTAAGCGTAGAGAATAGGAATACATTTTACATAGCCCAGGTAGCATTCAACTCCAAGGAAAATGTCCCAACCAAAAATATAATGGGTTCAATCTCTCTTCAATCAATGGAGACTCGTACTTCTTAATCCCAAAATCTAAGCTCTTAGTTTAGCATATAGCTTAATCTCAAATGAAATGTAAAATATCAGCCAAAGGGAAAAGGGATAACTCAGCGCACAGTATTGCAAGCAACTCGATTTCTAAGAGAACGATTTCGACCCTCTAATACCACAGAGCATATGATCTTCTTGCTTGAAGAAACTAAACCATGAACCACTGTATTTCAACCCACTATGATGACTTGTAAATGTTGGTCCAAATTTATCTGCATTTCCAGTGTTTTCTCTTTTGAATTCCAATGGTAAAATATGAGTGACTTCACTACTTGAACCAGTTAGAGTATATAATTTCAACATTGAAACCAACTAGGTGACTAGCATTTCCAAACCTTAAGTGGTTAGGGACATTACAACATTTAAGCAATGCATTACAATGAAGTCTTCAATATTTATTATACTTTAATATCCCACACCCTTGCATCACAATGGGAATAAAATCCCTTCCTTTCCTTTCCAATATGTTCTTAACATGTCCTAATAGTTGTATAGTAGGATTAATGTTTGGACACTACTTGGAAGTCCACATGTGACTAACATCATGAGTAATTAATACTAAAGCAACACCCACATGGTATTTCAAAGCACAAGACAACTTGTCAAGGTGGCATAACTCTCATAAAGGCTCAATAAGGTTATTTGAACCATTTGAAACAAGCAACACCCACATGGTATTTCAAAGCACAAGACAACTTGTCAAGGTGGCATAACTCTCATAAGGGCTCAATAAGGTTATTTGAACCATTTGAAAATTCTCGAGAAGTAAAACAAATGAGGGATTGAAACTTCATTTACGAAATCTTAATCCAAAAAAATGGTCATTTAAAACCCAAAACAAGATCCAAAAGTTTGAAGGACCCAAATCACCAAATTCAATTATGCCCCTATGATAGCCTCTTTGATTTTTCACTCATGCCAAAGTGGATAATAAATTATATAATGACCATTTTGGATAATATATGGAGGGCATGACCATAACATCCCATTACATAAAATAAAAATGTCTACAAATAATAATATTGCTTTGCTACAAGACTGATTTGGGGATAGGCATAAATGATGCCATCATGCTTTGGATATCATCCACTAGGTCACTTTGACTAAGCTTTTCAAACAGCAAAGGCAAACAAAAATCACAAAGAAGAGCAATGAAGGTCAATCATGGAGTTAGTCAAAAGATACTATATACAAAAGATACTATATACAAACAAGTTCTGTTTGTATATAGTATCTTTTGAGGCTAATCATTATGGAATACATTATATTGCAAACACATACATTACATTGCAAACACATCAATTGAAGGTTTTTACAACATCATCAACTGTTATTAAATCCTATAATCTTTAAGACTCAAATACACATTCATACCATAAGGATAGAAGCCCAATAAATAAATCAATCTAATGATGAGCAAGTCTCAAATTCCAATTACAAATTCAAATCATGACCTCCATGTATCATTTTCTTTGTGAAATTCTAATGTATTTATTCAATAAAGATTTTATTAAGAAAACACAATCTACATTTCTAGTTGCTCTGAGAAAAGAATCGTTATTTATTGCAATTTCTCTAATCTTCTATATAAACTCGATACATAACCTCCACAGAAGGATCAACTAATAGCTAAAGCAGCGTTAAATATCCCAGAATCTTCACTGACATTAAATCTCCAGCCACTCTTGCTAGGCACTAATATAACCTAAACCAATGGTTTTTGACCTAACAGTGCACGTGGTTCTGCAGATTGGGCATTGCTACGTTAAGTTTCTGACTAAATCACAACTTTGAAAGGTGGTGCACAGAATTTTGTCACTACCAAAAGATAACTATAAACAATTTTGCAAACATAAATAAAGTGTTGCAAATATCCAATTTCTTTTACTATTTCCAGTTTTTAAGATTGACAAAGTTTGTGCTAGTTTCTGAACACTTTCAAGTCCAAATTTATAACCGAGATGTTTTTTTATAATTTCCAATATTTCCACCATATTTAGGATAGGTTAATTTCTTGATGATACAGGCCCACAACAATATTTGCAACATTGGACTAAATAAATATTAGTTATATTATTCCTACCATGCTCAGCCTTTAACTGACCCAATGCATAAATCTGCACTAACCTATCCGATTTTAGAATTGCAACCTACGAACTGCCTTGAAAAGCAAATAAACAACAAATCAACTAAAAGTTTAAAGGTTTTCTATAAGAAATAAAGTTATTTTTTTAACCAGAGCTAAATGACGAAAAACAAGTCATATACCTTGAAAATTCGGTGTTGACCCTTGGTGGCATTTATTCCAGCATATGGTAAATTACTTGCGTAATCTGAAGTGAGAAATTAGAAGCAACACTAAGAACAAATACTTGCTTATCTTCTTGCAAACTTATTTGCAGTACAATCAAAGCTTCATGAAATTGCAAAGAGAAATTTTCGTTTGCAAATTATTAAATGTGAAATAGCCAATGAACTGGGATTGCTCACCAATGTCTCTCAATGTAAAACAGCCAATGACCCGACTCCAAATGCCACATGAACTAAAATGTCCAGGAAAAATGACGCAGGGCTCATGTAAACCACAAGAAGTTACGGTGCAAAATAAACTACACAATTGCTTTACGGCAAGAACATTACGAACCTGGATCCTTCCGCTAAAAGGAAAATTAAAAATCAATCAAACTCATATGCCAATGAGTAAATGCCACCTGTACTAAATTTGAGTTCAGATGCCAAAGCACAAGAACTGATGATGCCATATAAAAAAAACACAAACCAAAAAGGTCTGATGCATAATTACATAACTACCGAATCTTAAGCTCACATCTCTGCAAAAGACAAACAACATCAAAAAGGAAACGCCTCGGCAAAAAACAACTTCGATTCATATCACAATAAGCGTTTCCCTGTTCCCAATGAACACTATAAGAAACAACCATGTGGGGTATATGAGGATCAACTATGCTCAAGGATATGCCTCTTCTCAAATAGCATTAACAGGAAATATGTCAGTAACAGTATAAATCACAAAACATCAGTTGGGTGTAATGTTACAATCGCAAGGGCACTTGACATATCTGTATCATCACATAAACAACAATATACAAGATCATAACAAATTAAATTATGTCAACCAATTTTCAATAGAAAATAGCTGGTAGACAACCTATAACTTAATTTTAACTGCATTTCTGATGCTGTTTAAGTTTAACTGTATTTCTGATGCTGTTTAAGTTTAACTGCATTTCTGATACTGTTCCACCACACAACCTCTAACTCAATCGTCATCTTAAGGCCTGAAGCAACTTAACAGAGCTCAATGAAATACCAAATTAATTTCAGGTCAACCGTGTATTTTGCCCCATTCAGCTAACAAGAGCACAGTTCAAATTCACAACTTACATTTCACAAACTGTTTTAACAGGTCAAGTGGCTGCAACGAAGTACCAGGCCAAGCACGACTAAATAATTCTAGTTTATATCAAATTTCAACTCAAACCAAGGTAATCCTTCATGGTCATGAGATTGAAATAATAGCTCAATAATCTAATTTTGACCTCAACTTCAGTTAACCTTCTAGGGGACATGATGCATAATCAAACAAGAGGAAAAATAACTAATTAAGTAAAGAAATCTAAAGGATGTCAGTAAAATACCCAGTTAATATGGAGAAAAAAAAACCATGACCACCACTAGAACTAACTCATCTGCATCGGTAGCGGATGGTGAATGTCAATAGGTATCACCATCCACCAACTGTATAGGCATATGTCAACCACCAATTAGAGAAGTACCATTAACAATTGAAGAGCTAAATTATTAGACAATGCAAATCAACAGAAGACAACTATTGGATTTATCACCAGCGTCAATCTGGCACTCAGATTAAAAAATAAGAATGTCCATCAGTGGTGTAAAAATTGAAATAATGGAAAGAAAGTAAATGTTTCCCTTTGCAGCATTTCTTAATAATAAGCTAAACTACATCAACGATCAGTGTCATATCATAGGGGTACTGTGGCATGATAAAACCAGTTAAAATCACCATTGATTTTTTACTGACTAAAATATTAAACAATGCACATGTCCCAATACAAATATCATCAATCTGCATGGGAAGGAATATAAAAATAATCACAATAATTAACTCGAAAACATTACCAACTAATAATTAGAATCATTTCAACAATTGAGACTTAAAAGAGACCTTGAAATCTGTCTTACCGACAATTTTACAAACATTCGTGACAGAGTTTCCAGAATGAATAATTTATCTAACCAATCCATAACAGACAATTCTAAATATCGAACTGAACCCTTAGAAGCACAGTTTTGTGTACTGCTTGTTATTCAGTATTATAACGCACAAGCTAAACATCAACATACTAACTTGACACAAAATGCTTTACATTGGGTGTTCTCCCAAGATCATTAATTGAAATCTTTGAATAATTAACAATTCACCCACCATCAAATGTAAAAAACTTGGCAATAAGCCTCTCAATCAAATATCACAATTTATCTATTGCAGTATTCTCATTGCTCGCCTATCCTAAGCTCTAAATTGATCCTGAATTATCCCTTTACCTTACAGGCTGCTGATTATAGTGATTTTTCTCTTTTTTCTTGGCAGCAGCAAGCTTAGCAGCTCTGGCAGCAGCCTCTATAGCAGCTGCTTTAGCTGCAGCGTCAAGTTCTTTGCTCGACTTCTTCTTTTTGAAAGAAGCAATCTTTTTTATTCGCTCCTTAGGATCAATAGGGATTGCATTTTGATCTTCTTCTTCCTCTTTCCTAGAATTGTCGTCCTCAACTGGTTGTTCATTTTCTCCGTTTTTCACTTTATTCTCACCATCCTTTGGATTGATATCTTCATCTTTTTGTTCCTTGAAAGACTTTTCCTTCTTTGCTTTTCGTCTTTTTGAACTTTTACTCTCTATAAGAGCAGCAGCTCCTTCACCATTTACATCTCCATTAGGTGTTTCTGGTTTAGCCTCTTCATCAAATCCTGCAAATGCATTTACTTCAATCATAAGACCAAACAATGTCAAATTCTCAATTGATATGGAACACAGCCACATGGGCAGAAACATTGTTCAGGGTAGATGTTTTCTGAACAAAATCTGATCAACAGAAAAGTTTACAATAAACAAAAGACCACACCGCAACCATTTAACTACATCTGCTCAAACAAATTATTACAAAGAACCTGTAATACTGACTTTTTGATAAATCAAAACCTACAATACTGAGACTGAAGAAGCTCTACTCAAACACCAACCCGTGTTCCATAGAATCTAAAAACAGCATAAAATATGAGAAATAGCATTCCATAAATTATTCTGAGCTGTGAAAGTAGCACCACACACAAGAAGGTAAACAAGAGAGAGTGATCCAAGAAATTGCTTCACTTAGAGGTAGCAGATACCTAAATGTGAAAATTTTTCCTCAAATCGGTAAAGGCAATAACCAACAGGTGGGCCTTGGCTCATGTGCACTTGAAACTTTGAAAGCATGTGCTTAAATGTCATCTTGGTTAACGACATTATAATTGCAAGACACAACAAACCATAATTGGATGACAGCTTGAGGTGAGTAGAAGATGCTGCCCATCATGAGACTTGTCCAAATGGCAAAACATTGTGTGTGCTATAAATGCCCACTAGTTTGCACTCTTTCTTCATTGAGTCATTCATTAAAACTTCATTTCTTATTGATAGAGCTTGAATGTAAAGTGATAACGCAACTTGAATGTCTAACTGTAACCCTCAATAGTGTTGTTGACAGATGCATGAATAAGTCAAAGTTGCATCAAAGCATACAAACGTTGTATGCTACCCATAAGTTCAGCATCAAAATGAAGCTACCAGTGTGTGAAACAAGGTGGCCTGAGCAGAACAGCTCGGTAGACAGAATATCGGAGTCGTCCCAATGTGGAGGATCATAAATACTTATGGTGGTGCATTCAATGACTCTGTAAATAAATGATACAATCCATGTATATCTGTTTTCCATAAAATTTTATGGTCACCTTTATCTAAAAAGCCAACGTGGCATCAGAGAAATCATTAATAAAGGCAAGTTTAGATTGGAAGAATAAATAAAATATAAGTTATTTAAGAATTTAAATTTGAAGCCAGCATCGTTATTTGAAATATGATTTTGAAAATAAATCGACAGCAGCAGCTTAAAGTGTCATAACAGATATTATTTGAACCTGCCAAAAACTTCTTAACATACAAAGATGAAAACCAAAACCTTGCACCAAAAACCACATCAGTGTTTCCCAAGGAGAGCACCAAAACCTGTTCAAAACACCATCAAGAATAGCACTGAAAACTGTCACAAGGGCACAAGTGTAAGAATCACATCCACCCATACAAAGATTGTAACATACACAAGCATCAAGCAGATTATGGTCAGATCTCAGACACATGCTAGGGCACACAGAACAAGCAATATGTGAAGCACAATGGCACACATTGGAATGAAATTTGTAGAAAACAATATCGCCATTTGAGGAGAGCTGCACAGAGACAGTAAATTGCTAAGCAAAGAATAAGTGTAAGAAGAAATGATGGCCAATAGTTTCCAAGCAGACCCACAAAGAACATCTGGAGCAGTTAAACATTTGCATAGAAGCCATTGTAGCAATTGCAAGTCCAGACCAAAAGCATTTCCAGCAGACATAAGTGCCAGATTTGAAGATGTGAAAGGGAGATTAAACCCAAAAATGTAATATAAAGGTCCAAACAGAAGGCTTTTTGAATTCTTTAAGTTTTGAGAGATTTAAAACAGAACTTGGAGTTATTTTCTGTTTTTATTTTACTGAAAACGAGGGGGGCAGATCTTAAAAACAGTAATGGTCATAATTTCCACACCTGGAAGGACACAACTCAGTTACATCTAATACATAGGAACATGTAGGAAAGAGTTGGTAGGACTGAGCCAAAACCTGTACAACAAGACAAAATTATAAATGTAGAATCGGGATGACGAAGCCAAATCCATCTTGAGCTTGGTATAACTGATTCTAAGTTACATCATGACTTTTATCCATATCATCAAAGAAATTTTGGATGAGCTGAATGCGCAGTTTGAGTGAAAAATGCCAAATACTAAGTTTTCTTTGATACAATGTTTTATTAGGTTTAAAATGAAAAGTGATGTAGCTATGTCAAGTCACAAACAAATTGAGATCCCTAACGAAACAGCTAGAAAAGAAAATATATAAGTTGAAAATGATGCCAAAGTGGCATATTCTTAAATAGTTTTCCCTAGCATTATAGAAAGGTGGCATTCACTCTGTTGGAAAGCATTCTACAACACAATTCAGCCATTTGGTATGACTCATTTTATTTCAAAATGTCCCAACTGACCTTGTCAAAGGCCTTTGCAAGATCAGATTTCATCAACATTCCTTCACCTCTCTTTCATACCAGAGTGAAATGTTATGAGAAAGTCCACAAATCCTCCTTGTTCATCGAAAGATCTAGATTGGGAAGCAATGGCTTCAGCCTGGAAGTTTTACGTTTGCAGATAACCTTATGTACAGAATTACATAATTTATAAAGATACTGATATAAAAGCTAAGAATGTCTCTAGGACTTCATTGTTCAGGATTTGAAGAAGGAATGTTCAATTTAGGGCCTCCGGGATTTTCTAAGAATTAGAAGATTATGACCCCTTCACAGTCTGAAGAAAATCCAAGAGAAAGTTGTTTCACTCCTAAGAAAATCTGTGAGATGAGAAATAGAACAAGCTCTTCGCATTATTTTTTCAATAAATCAGTAGTTTCTGGCTTGATCATCTCTTTATCCTCTACAGGATACTCCATCTTGTTTTTAGATTACTAGGATCTTATATTGATTTCTTTTGTTTAAGATGGAATTGTGGAAGAAGTTTGTACTTTTATCTCCCTCTTTTAACCAATGAACACTTGACTAGTGTTTACAGAAAATTTCCTCTCTTTTATGGACAGTGTCAAAGTCCATTGACTCTTATTTCAATCAGATTTTGAGTGTCCTCCAAATGGCCAAGGATACTATAGTTTCATATTTAGTTACTTTTTGAAGCATCAAGACCTTTTTTAGAAAAATGAACATTATTATTCCTACGTACTTTGTATCTCCACTCCACCAGAATTGGATATTATGATGCTGTAACTCACATATCAAAGTAATGAAAATCCAGCTTGATTAAGGGAAGCAACCGTACTTGTGAACACAACCCACTCCAAGAAAATTAGGATAGTCATTTTGTGCCATTTGATAGCTACATGATGAAGGGTTGAAGTCTGAAACAAGTTATCTTCAAGTGTTATAGGATAGCAATGACTATTTGGCACTGACTATTGGATGATAAACTCCGAGAGAGATGTGGCTGGCCATATAATTTTATTATTCATTAGATAGGCAACATTAGACTTAAACATCTCAAACCTATACCTATTAGGTATACATTATGCTAGCCCTCTAATGCCAGTTTCCTTTATATGTTGCAGTGACAAGAAAGCAGCCCATAAGATGAGATCTGTGGAGTAAACTAAAGATAAAAGGTTGCATGAAATACTTTGTGGAAAACTCTAGGCAAAAAGATTTGATTGAGATACAACAGAGTTCATAATACCATTTGACTCATTTGTCTCCTTTGGTCCGAGGCCTAGTTCAGCTAGAACCGCATCAAGCTCGGCCAATTCTTTCTTTTTTAATTCTTTCTTGGAAAGCTGTCTCTCTGGCTCTCGTGACACTACTAATGTAGGAAGAAGGGGCTTATTCACCACTGGCTCTGTGGGAGCAGCAATTTCAGCTTCATGATCCTGTTCTTCCTCAGCATCATCATCAACTTCATCAAAAGCATCCTCCTCACCATCACTTTCCTGTGGAAGCAAACAATAACATTAAAAATTTAAAACAAATTCCAAATACGATCATGCAGGAGTTAAATTAATACAGCAAGGGCCAATCTGGTGGAAATTAAAAATGCAACCTCGTGTAGGAGTATAAAGATCAGTGAGCAAAGGATTCAACTCAAAGTGGGCATCCCTTCAGGATATATTTACCATACTAGGAAACGTTTGGATAGACTGAAAGACAACTCCGCAAAAAATGGTAAAAAGTTCTCAAAAACTGGCAAGCTAGATATACTGACTGACTTCTGCAAAAGAAAAAGCAGATTAAACCTACCATGGGAGCTTCACAAGGCCAAGATGTCCAAAAAAACACAATCTATCCTCAATCGAGTTCAAATGGCATAAATCTGGCACTTCTATACTTGGAGCAAATGCCAAATAGCATAAACTAATGTCAAATAGTTTTCCAACAGTTTTTACTTTTGGCTAATTATGTTCATAAGTGTTGCATTTTTTTCAAGCCACTTTTATTAATTTTTTATTGTTTTATATCAAAAACTAACGAAATGCTACATTCAAACAAGAAAACAAATTCAATCATAATAATGGTTTAAAATGCTTCAATTTAAAATATGAAAAAGAAATTAAAGATCCAGGCCCCAAAGACAGATATTCTTGTTTGAGAATTTCAAATTTTCAAATCCATGGTGCTTTACTCTGTCCACCATGTTAGCAAAGACAAGTGGTACTTTACTCTGTCCCCATGTTAAGCAAGGGCAAGTGGTACTTCACTCTGTCCACCATGTTAGTGAAGGCAAGTGGACAAACACTCACAAGAGCACAACCAATGATCATCTAAGGACGTCTAACAGGCCAGCCAAGGATATTATCATGTAGTTTTGCAAGATCCTTTTCAAACATGCAAAAAAGGCTCAATTATGTTCGTCTTCATTTGTTTTTTACAGTGATAGACGCCAGTTTTCAGAGTTATTTGAAAATAATCATTCTCAATCCCAAAAACATGACCCAGATGAGGAATTGGTTGCAGAGTTCACACTTTTTCTCATAATCATTATTTCCAAAAATTTACTGGTTCCAAAGATCAGGATTACTATTGCAACTGCAACACCAAGGATTTATTTCCAAGAGGAGCTGTTTCGCCCATGCAAGGATTCCATTTATACCATCTGTTCTATGATTTTGATCTCTCTCCTTTTTCCTAACCTAGCATTGTCCACACTCAATTCACTCAGTAAGTCCAGTAAGGATTTCTAATGCTCCTGAAGTGCAGAAGCAGTGAAAAGCTAATATCAGGATTATCATGTCATAACCAGTGTTGATGGAATCGTCCCCCAAGATCAATAATCTTCTCTGGAAATGCCCTCCATCAGAGTTCATTTCAAGAGCAATTCCCGAGAATGCACTTCCAAACAATTCCATCTTGGGACTGAAAAACTCCCAGCTGTAGGAGCTCCAGCAGGATGTATGCTTCACCGCACTCCCACCTTCCTTGCAGCCATGCTCCAGAAGGATCCCGACCAGACTCCCTGCCAAGCTACCTCAATACTCCCACAGAATCCCAAAAATGGGACGTTTTTCTTGTTTACAAGACATTGTAGAGCCTATGGGAAGGCCAAAGTAGGCTTTCGAGGGTTAGGGCAAAGGCTTTGGAAGCATTGAACCCCTTCTTCCTCATCTTTCTCATTCTATTTCATCATTTCATGCATCAGCAAGAAAAACACTGGTAAGAACTTGGAAGAGATCAAAGGCTTACCATGGTAACATTCCATTGATGTTAACAGTTCACGAGCAAATTATTTAATTACAGTTACATCAAATATTTTGTGGTGGTAAAATTCAGCATTAAGTTCAAGAAATTATAAAAAATCAAAATTTGAAATTATATGTAATAAAATTTAAAATATATGTGATATGGTTTTACTTTAGAAAACAAGACTTTACTCAAAATACATGTTCATTGTCAGCCTCCGGGGGACAGCTCAATTAGCAATGGCCATATTAACAAAGCACCATGTAAACTATGAAATTTGGCGTTCAAATCCCCCAATTAACCCGTGTCTACAGAAAGGGTGTATGTAGGCGCCTAGAAGGTATAGTGGTAGCAGTCGAAATAGACTCCATGAACGCGAAATCAAAACCAGCCCAATTACCAATCTCTCTAGATACAAAAAAAACAAAAATTGCATGTTCATTGTCATATAATACTCACTCTTTCTCCACTTCAAATGTTGAAAAACTCTTCTCATTTTTCCCATTGATAGATGATCTCAAGTGTATAACCTTATATCTCTTTTCTTTAGATATATTATTTTTATTATTTTTTTAAGCAAAATCTTAATATTCTTCTTGTTTTTTACTCTTATGATCACAGCCTGAAGTATACAAATTTTACAACTCACTTAATGTATACTTAACTAAGATACTTAAGAATAAGATTTGTATTGAAAAATAATATATTTATGAAGACAACACATGTATCTTGAGGAAAACCTTGAGTTCTGAATTAAAGCCATATCACATATATTTTTTGATTTTGAAATTTTATAGTTTCTCAAACTTAATACCGATTTTATCATCTATTTTTTGTTGTCAATTTTTTGTCAAACTTCAAGGTCACCAAACTCAAACTAGTTGTAAGAGAGCAGGAAAAACCATTATGTACATCGTCGCATTTTTTGGTATGGTTGGTTGGTGCACACGTCGAATATTTTGATGCATGACATTCTTTAAGCATAGAGAAATCAATGGATCGCTACCTTGTACAAAGAAAAGTAAGTCCACCATCCCAGGGCATATTGTTATCCGCTACATTTACCAAGTTCACTCTAACTTGCAACCACTTAAGCTTATAAGGACTACATTTGGCAGCTACCAACTCACCTTCAAACATCTTTGAAGATAAAACAAGCATTGGCCAATATGGTGATGAGAGATTGATAGAATTGAGCAAAGAGCATCGGACAATATGGAGAATGGAGCATTGGGACCTTGGGGACAGCTCTTTTTTATGACAATGAAGTAGCCATCCCCATCTCAAATCTTTCAGGCTTGGTTCAATAAGCATGAAAACTATGATGCATAATTAAGTTCCCATCAAATTATAATGCATAAATAAGAGCTCGTCTTTAATGAAATAAACCTTTGTTTGTTGCTGTTTGGTTATATCTGATTAGTGATTAGTGTGTTGTGTAGAGAAAGCAGCTGATAATTTGTTCTTACACAGCCATTTGTCCTCCTCTGTTCTTTTTGCGTCTTCAGCCATCTGTTGTGGCTGGTGTTTTAAATCGAGCCAGTAGAATTATTTTGAGGCCCAGATGGTTTGCACAAGGGTCCAAATATATGCCAAATATATTGTTATAAAGCACAAGCAGTTGGCCTAGAAGTTAGTTTTAAATTAAATAAAATATTTGATGAGTTATTAAAATAACAGGGGCAAATAAAGTTGAAATTTGCTGAAAACGGTCATAGTATTAAAATTTGCAAACTTGTCTCAATCTCTCCCCAGACATGAGTAACCCTACGTGCTCCATCCCACCAACAATCTTCACCCCTCCCCCAACATGGTTTATCAAGCTAAATATTGATGGAACTTCAAAAGGGTATCCGGACTTGGCTGGCTTCAGAGGTATCTTTAGAGACAACGATGGACAAGCCTTATTTCTATTTACAGTTAATTGCAGGGTCAACAGAAATAACATAGCAGAATTCTTTGCCTTGGAGACTGGACTTTGCCTAGCTATAGCAAATGGCTTAACAAAGCTCCAAGTGGACAACAACTCCCAATTGGTTATAAACACCCTGAAGAGACTAATTAATGGATCACCCCCGGAAAAGGTTGGTAGAAGCTGGAGGCTGGAAAACTTTGTATCTCGTATTGGTTTACTAATCCATGCCTTTCATATTATCCTCCTCTCATACTCCCGCTGATCAAGCAAATAAAGTGGAAGACTATATGGCAAATTTGGGATGCAAGAAACATAACATTAACCTTGCCACCTCTTAGATCAATGAAGATTGGACAGAGTGGAGAGATCAATTACATAGTCTCATCACCACAGATTAGCAAACCCCGATGAAGGTGTTGGAAAGCACGCTTACAGAGGGAGGGGAGAAGGCCTGCCACCCCACCTCCTCCCCGAGAATTAAATAGGGGGATCACATGGCCAACTCACCCCATGCAATCACACATGTTATGAGTTATTAGGAATCAGCAAATAAATATGGAAAACCCCGCAACATTTGCGTCTTCCTACCAAGGTTGGAATTCTTGTGCCATTTTCTCGTCTCTTCGTTGTATCCCCAGGTTGCAGGTGGGAATTTTGACTTTCCTTCCCAGCATTTGGTTGTGCGGCACTTCAGTGACAGAAGGTCCAAGCCCTCCTGGCCTGGCCTTCCAAATTACTCTCACCACTACCAACTGAAGATTCTGCAACATTCTTACTATCATAGGGGTGCATGCGGTCCCGAATCCTGACCACCATACTAGAGGGGATACAGGAACCAGTATTTTCACTCCATCTGACATCACCCTAAATTGTCAAATGAAAATGCAAAAGCAGTTTCCCCAGTTACAAAAAAATTGCAAGGGCCCTAAGAAGGGCAAAGGATTTCAAGCAATCATCCACCTAGGGCACGCATCCGTAATCCATGATACTAAATCCAAAAACCTAAAATTTGCATGAAAACCCTCTCCATGGATCCTCATATTCCTTCATGATTTGAGGAATGTTTGTCTATAATGAGATGTCTAATGCCTCTCCCTCTCTCTTCTTATTCTTCATGTTTTAGGTAAATAAAATTGCAAGGGAGGGGAGGGGAAAGGATTTGAAGCAATCATCCCTGTTGGGCACAAATCCATGATACTAGACCCCTATTTGCATGCAAACCCTCTTATTGGATCCTCTTATTAATGTACAGACACACATACACACATATATATAGTGATACAGAGATATCATTGCAGAAAAACATTCACCAAAGTATAAAGACTAAGAGAATATTTACACAAGTCTCTTGGGGTTGCTATCCACTACTATAGCTAGCAATTGAAACTCAAATCACCCACTATCCTGATATTCTGGTGAAGAAGGGAAATCCCGTGAAATTTTCCTTAAAAAGTATATATATCAATCTACATATTTGAACTATATCCATTTCCCTTATGAAAAAATTTCCGACCAGTTTCTCAACAGTACCTATTTACCAAAAACTACTCAGTATCCCATATCTAGGCTTAGTTGTTTATAGAATGAAATTGATTTGCTATTTTTAGAACAGCCTTTTCCGATCAAAAACTGTTCTTTGCTTAAAAAGAGTAATTTCTTCATGTCATTCTTGACAATAATCATTCAATCATCTGATCATATTCCTAACAGCAAGGAAGTAAATAAAGCTATTGCCTATTAGTTATGAGTCATGACAAACTATGGAAACTGGAACCCATCTCTTCTAGAATCATGATAATTTTAATAGTTGACATTCAAATAAAATTCATTGTAATGGAAATTTTAAAATATTAAATCATAGATACCAACAGAAACCTCTTGTTCATTCAAAACCAATGATAGTAGTAAGTAAAATCTCCTGTGTTGGTGATTAATAGTAATCCAACAAACCCGAGGATAGAGGGCTTATCATCATCAACCCAAGTAAAAATAAGATTTCATGTTTTCCTATGGGTCGAGGAAGAAACAAAATAATGTAATATGGCTAATAATTTCCAGAAATTTCACTAATGCATTGATGACTCCAAATTATGAAACATTATGAAACATAACATTGCCCCTTTGAATATATTGATTGCACATAAGAGCGACCAAGATTAAGATTGCCCAAATTATAAAATCCTTCAACTGTATGACGTTTTCACATCTTCCACAACTTGAATATTGGTGCAGACAAACTAGCAAATAAATGACAAGATCTCGACAAAAATCACCCACATTTTATGGGAAACGATGTACATAATCCCCTTTAAATTCAGAAAACATAGATATGAAAACTTAAAAGTAAAGGACAAAGAAGAAAAAACACAGAAATCAACAAAGAAACAAAGCAGTAAATGTCTGGCATAATCTGCAATGGTGCCATTAAGTATAGATCCATTGAATCATTGCTGGCAAAGACAGAAAGTGGTTAAGTAGTGGCTAAGGTGACAAATGCCGAAATGGGCAGCTAACTATTAGTGATACAAGTTTAGGATGCATTTGCAAGCAGGGCAACAAGGCTCACCAACTTGAGAGGCAGGGAAAAGGAACCTGAAGATTTCTGTAAGGCATGGGAGCAGAGGATTATTGAATACCAAGTCCATATTTGGCACCTCCAAACTTGTGTGATTGTTCCTCTTCACTGCCACCTGCCAGTGATGAGGCTGACTGGGCTGGGTTTATAGAATTAGATGAATTGGAGGATGACAACAATAAAAGGGATTTACCAAGGTGGCAGTTACAATACAAAGCTTGCATATTAAGGTTTTTTTTGTTTTCTCTGTTACGTTATATAAGTTATCTATTTCTGTAGTAGTATTGATACAGTCAAGTAATTAGTCCTCGGGAGATTGTAAAGTTGTGAACTTTGGCCTTTTTATCGAAAGCTCAAACATGCTCATGCATAGAACAAGGGAACCAGTAAAATGATAGCTAGTGGGCAGAAACACCTACTGATATGGACCTGACAAATTGTACTACTCCAGCCTAAAAGAAATGGCATTGCCATGATCAACATTGTAGAGGGACTGGGCATAGATTCAGGTTGATTTAACCTTAGAATATGTTAACTTTGTTAGAATTGATAGCCACATAGCCGGGGCCACCTACCCCTCAGCGGCAAATATTTTATATAAATATTTGTTGACCGAGGACATGGTTATTGGCCCATTGTTAGAACTAACCACATATTTTGTTCGGTGGCTTCTTGCATCCCTTTGCCTATTCACAGATGTGTGCAATAAGAGTGAGGGTAGGTAAATTTTTGATCTTGCATTTTTCCTAGGAGACTAAGTTGGACCAAACACAGTGTCCATAGTCATACTACCTGAATAATTTTGGGACTGTATTGTCATTCATACCTTCTCAAGAGACAATTTTGTGTTAATGGGATTCCTCACTTATTCTATTTACATCCAATTTATATCTTCTATTTAGAAAGTAGATTTGTAAATATACCTATGTTGAACCTTTTTGTAATAAACAAAGATTTTTGTTTCTGTGACAAAAAAAAGCAAATAAAACTGCAACAAGCCCACAATAAATCATTATAGACTATGCAATGGATGAGGGAGAAGTCAAAGACCAAAAAAATCATCATTTAAGTCTTAGACTATGTAATATTGTGACAGTTATTATAAATCATAGCCTATTGTCAAACGTAGCTACAGGGACTACAATCCTTCTAATGCCAATTACTATCTTTTGAAAAGCGTATGGGCATTGACTTGTTACCCCATTCATGAATACATGATGAAACAGTTAACACTGAACAGTCTTAAGACCTCAATAAGGATCGCTGATGACCATACCTAATCAACCAAGGCAGTAGATAATTGCTCAATTTTACTTACTTCACTCTCTTATCAGTTCACTTAACCTTTCCAGCCATGGGTACTGGTGTCAACAGATGGTAACTTTGGTGAGTTGGTAACATGATACCCTCTTCCCGGGTTTGCCTAGAGACCACTGGGACTCCAGTCATGTTACAATACTGACTAGATATGCTAACTCCAATACCTGATTTAGGGGATCAGATGCCACCTCTGTTTTTCAGCTCAAATCTTGCAGTCAGGCACCCATCACCAAATTTCTCTCTTCCAATAGGGAGCCATTGACCTTTTGGATGTTAAGGGAGCTTCAACAAATAGCACCCAAATTCCCTGTGAGACAGTCCAGGCTAGCCATTTGTGCACATTCTGAACCTAACACAATTAGGATTCTTCACACACAATACAGCCAACTCTCCCTGCTACAAGAGTGTTTGTTCTATCCTTACTGAAATCAGCTTCAAAAATAATCATTTAGAGATAACACAACTGCAAATACCCAAGACAGAGTTCAATGATAGGCTAAATTGGGATTCATGCCCAAGAAAGAGGCTTCATGGCAGATGGAAGGCAATCTTCTTACTTCAAAACAGGTGCAAGGCAGCAGAGGTATGTGATTGGGGCAAGTTATTCTCTCTACCATCTCTAGAAATTCTCAATGGGAAAAGAGCTCGAGGGGAAAAGCAACAAGGTGAAGAAATGTTGTATGCTAAAGGTCCATAAGGCTATCATGTTGGTTGACACTCAGGAGCTACAATCAAAGACTGTAGCTAGATTCCATGTTCACTCTTCTTTAAGGATTTGTCGTTAGTCAAATCCAAGAAGCTCAGATTTGACAACAATAACTAATGAGTAACCCTCTTGCTACTCAACTCTACTAAGAGTTTACAAGCAAGGACCATAAGTAACAAGACCCAAAATAGAACAAACTCAAAAATGTTAAAAGAGATTTTGGACATATCAAGTCAGAGTAATTTCACTATCATTGAGCCCCTTAATTGATGTGACCCTAGTGACAAATGGTCTTCCTGGTGGTAAACAAAACAAAAGAGAAATGCACCTGATAATGCGATCTAAAGATGCAACTCAAAACACAATGTAAGTAATCTCACAATCTATCAACAGTAATCATATTTTTCAGTGAGTTACAAATCCTCCATGGTTATTGTGTGTGTGTCTATACATACATACATAACACATAGTAGTAGTTCATCAGCATTCCTTGTATCTATATCAATATTATTCAATACACAAAGTGCCCCTTTCACCTCATCAATAACTGCAGACCACTTTCCTATCTCTCTAGATAAGTTTTTCCTTTCTCATTTTCTATTTCTTCAATCATTCCTTGCATTCATAAACATTGTTGTATTGAAAGAACATGAAGGACAGTGTTATTCAAAGGGGGGAGGGAATGTACATCCCAATTTATCTCTTTGGAAAAAATTGTAATTAAATGTGTTTAAAACTATGCATGGATATTTTTATTTTCTGCTGTACTTATCACCATGAATTAAATAGACTGTGGTGTTGTAAACATTGTAAATATTTTACTTTTTCAGTTGCTTATAGGGGCATGATACCACAAGTGGGGAAAGGGGTAAGGGGATCTGAGGGATTTCTTTAGTCTATCCTTTCTCATTTTCTAGTTCTTCAATCCCGTTCCTTGCATTCTTATTATCACTTTCCCATTGCAATCTTGTTTATCCTTCATCTTGTAATTCTTCTCATTTGTTCACCCTTTTTAATGCCAAGTTGTCCTATGCTTGGCTCCTCTCCTTTTCATTCTAGTGGTGATTTCACTATTTGCACTGCCAACATTGTCACTCGTCATTTTCATGACCCCTTTTTACCTCTTCTTAATCATCATGGAGAAATCCTTTCATTGCAGTACTTTGTCAAAATAAAAGCATTTAATATGATATTATCATTCGCTGATTCATTGTCACAAGGAGAAAGAAACAAGATTTGCTCCCAAGACTTGTGAACAAAAATTTATGTTCACCACCTAGCCAGTTTATTCACTGTCATCATTAAATCAAATGGGGACAGAAAATAAAATAAAATATAAAGTAAGCCACGATGGTTAATCCCTAAGGTTCTCAAATGGGTTAATCTCAAGAAAAGGAACAAATCTGCTGGTACATGCTGAAAAGGGAGAAAACAATATATCATTTGCTTTGTGTATGTTCCTTTATTTCTATAGTTTGAAATGAGATTGATCTAATATAAGGTATTAATCAAATTTTGAATGGGAACTCATTAGAAGAATGTCACAGGCTATGGGTTGGAAATCTGGAAATAAAGAGACTACAAACTCTTTCTCTGACTGTAGCGTGGGGGATATAGATATCACAAAAAACTGTTTATTTTATGACAGTTATATTTTTCCTATTCAAGTTGCAGTTCAAAGCTTAAGCATTATAAATATGTACCACAATTAAAAGCAGAAAAGCCTGCTTGGCAGATAGAAGAAGATGACATCAACAGAACTGGGCCAGTTTTTTTGATGGAGCTGCTCAGGTAAGCCTTCAATCTGTGGCAGAGGGTGTCAGTTCATCTCTCAAATACCAAATGGTTGAAACTTAGAGCAGGAATGAGACATGGTTAAAATAATTATTCAGAGATCATGGCACTGATATTGGCAATTATGTTAGATACAGAAAATGGGCCGCAAAAGATACAGTTCTTTGGTGATTACAGCTCTTCGGTGATTCTCAGGTAGTCATTTACTGGATGGAGGGCAGGTATCAAGGTGTGAGTTTCTTGTGCAGCCTATTCTGGGGGAGATCAGGGTGTTTTCTGCTAGATTTGATTCTATTTATTCTCAAAATATTTTCAGAAAAAAGGAATTATAAAAAGTAAATCTCCTTTTGGATCCGAGATCCCAGAGGATTTACGAGGAGAATATGCCAGAGGATTTAGGAAGAGAATCAAGGGGCAATTTCTGAAGTCACTCATACTGTCTTTTGGTTTTTTGTCTCTCGGTGCCAAATGCTATATTTTAAGGTATGAGTGATATGGAATTTTTAAGTGCTAATACCTTTGTTTTTTGCCTGTTTCAAAAGAAATTTTGCTGAGGTACATTTCTTATTATTAACATCGGGTATCATTGGTTTTGAATTTTGAAATGATGTAAATGGGCAAAAAGCTTGGGTGCGGACTGTATGGGTATAGGCAAGAAAAAGTTAGTTCTTGGGAGCTTCTGTTGTATCCTTCATGAACATTCTGTTGAAATGGTTTACAGCATCTGCACAATGTAATTTCCTTCTTCCCCAATTCCATATTCCAGGAACTACACCATGCCCAGGGCCACATTCCTGGTTATTTTTTTAGTAGTTCAATCAATTCCAGACCCACATTCCCTAACAACAATATAAATCTGAAAAACTCAAAGCAAGGCGAAATTAGGATTGAAATTATCGTTAAAATACAATGAACTGAAAGGGTGGCTCTGACATACTGGCGAAAAGAGGTGGATCGACAGGGACAGCAATCGGTTCCTTAAGCACAGTAGAAACAGCGGCCAACGAATAATGCACGACCCAACCCAGTAAAGGATGTGCCTAACTGACACAGAGGCCTCCTTTGACCGCCTAACCCAATTTCACTGGTCTTACCCTAATTAATCTGACGATGGAAAACAGCCAAACCAAAAAGACTTTAAAAGAATAAATCAAATTAAAGTGGTTAGACCGTGTCTACTTTAAGGGTCTCAAGATTACAGAGCCGCCCGAATAATAAAATCAGACTGGGCAACGGATAACCCCCGCCAGCACAAATGCAATCATTTTTCATAAAACAAAATTGAAAACCCCCGTACCTCGGCCTGACTCAAGTTCGCTCTGGTCTCCTCATTGCTCTGCACTGGAGGTTGCGATCCCCAGACCGGTGGAGGAGGCGCGGTGGTAGCATAATAGTCTTCATCGTCGTCGACGTCGGCCCAGGATTTAGCGGTGACGGGTGCAGGAGCCCAGAATTGCTGGGGCTCCGCCGACTTTTGATCCGACTTGTCCTTGCTGCTATTCCGGGAGGATGTGCTGCCCTGATCTTTGTCGGACTTCTTCTTGCTTGACTTTCTTCGTCGGCTGTCGAGCGCTGCAAAGATATTGGTGCTGCTTATTCCCAGCGATACATCGTCCCTCTTGTTTCCCCCTCCGACCATCCTATCCTACGGATTAAACCCTCGTTTCTTCTGCTCTTCTTCTCTTTAGTATTAGCCACAGCTCCGCACGGATGATTAAATTGCAGACGAGATCAATATATGTTGCAAAGGGCCAAAGGGCAGAGAATGCCTGAGGTTTTCTTAGTGCAGGACGCGATCCACTTCTACTGTTGCTGTGGGTGATGGGAAACCCTCGATATGGAGAGTCATAGGGCCAGAGTGAGATAGCTGAAAGGAAAAGCGTTTATAGGATCACGCCAAAGGAGAAAATATTTGTGGGAACTATAATAATCAAATGGTTCGTTTGTTTATCCAGGACTTTTCCTATTCTCACACGCCGACTTTAACCATAACTTGCTATTCCCCGCAGGGCACAATTTGTAAAACCCTCCACCATATTATTATTACCTAATGGACTAGATTTGGGATTTTTTATTATTTTATTTATTTGTTTATTTGTTTATTAATGGATGTGGGGATCGTAATGCATCTTTTGTGTTGTTCCTTATGGCTACAACGCATGCAAACAAGAACGGGTACCGTTTTAGATTTATTTTTGTCACCAATGAACAGCGAATAATTCATGGGGCAACATTTGCATGAAGTCCATTAAAGTCTCCTTACCATTAAACAATATGAAAACCTTGGGTTTGTTGTAAGAGCATCTAGATTTTTGAGAAAGTTATGGGCAATGATGAGTACAATAAAGGCATAACCAAGGTGATTCGGGCTTAGAAAGAGATAGGTGTGTGAAGATTTTGGATTTATATCAAGATGTGGAACAAGTACAAGGGTGTTTGTGTAAAGGTTGGGATATGGAAGCAAATAGGGAAGATGAATTATTATGTAGTAAAGTTGAATGAGTTATATATATGTTGTGTTAATGGAAAAGTTTATAAAAGTGATGACTTTTAAGGAGATGTAGTTGGTTGGTCATATTAGAGAGTTAGTTGTTTAGATAAAGATAAGATAATTATATTTATGTTCAATTAATGATCACAAAATAGGTCAAAGGCACTGTTGAGTACAATGATGTACATAAAATGAGGGAGAATCAAACGGTCTTCTATAAAAAATACAATGTATGAATATAAAAGGTATAATGCAGGAACATAAAAGATATAATGTATGGAATGCCCTGGCGAAGAGGATCAAACCCATCTCTCCTAACATCCAAGACTCACTGAAAAGCACTGAAGCGCTGGTCGCAAACTAAAGTGGGGACTTGAGAATTGCACCCCCAAGTACGTATACGTGCTGGTAATCTCAACCTCCTCCCCTCTGAATAGGAAGTGAAGGTCCGAAGTTTTCTTCACCCCATTGAAGATCATAACCTTGGTTTTACCCAAGTTGACCGTCAACTATCGAAGATCGCAAAATAAAGCTAAGGCATCCAACTGCCTCTATAATCCTTCTGGAGATGAGGAGAGGAGGTCCATGTCGTCAGCAAAGAGTATAATAGATATCATGACCTGGTGAAGAAGGCAACCATCAGTGTCCTGGATATGCTCGTGTAGAAAAGCCTCCAACTCATCAATATAGATCCCAAACAGGGTAGCAGACAATGGACAACCTTGTTTAACCCAAATAGTGCTTCAGATGAAATCAGACATCCCATGAACCATGTGAAGACGACCAAGGACAAACTCATATAGGTGCATAATAGTTGTCAATAGGATTGTCGAGATGCCAATATCTCTGAGTCTTTGGAGTAAGGCTTCCCTCGGAACAGAGTCAAAAGCTTTCCGAAAATCTACGAAACAACAGTAGACTTTCGAAGAGCGATGTCATGCCTCCTCAGTCACGATGCATAGGGTGAAGATGTGGTCAATGGTCTGATGAGCTGGTCGAAAACCTGTCTGTCCCCTAGCTCTGAGTTGTCTTTGCTCAAGGTCACTGTAGAGCTTCCTATGTAGAACAGTAACATACAACTTCAAGAACATGTGGCCCACCATGATCATTTTGTAGTTATTAGGATTTGAGTTGGAGCCTGATTTGTGGATCGAATGGATGATGTGGTGTGACCATGCCGATGGAAAACCTTCACGAACTACATGGTTTAAGAGATCATCCAAGTAACTAACCAAAGCACGGAAACCATGTTTAAAGAACTCTGCTTGGTAGCCTTCCTCATCGGTTGCTTTGTTGTTGTTCATCACCCAAATGGCCTCTCTAATATCTTTGTCTGAGAATAGGTAACAAGAAGGGGGTGGGGAGGTAACATGAACTTGGCCCTACCCTAGAATATCATAAAGGTTGGAAGTGTGAGAGAACATGGATGTAGGATCGAGGTCAGATGGAAGAGGGGAGCACCGAGGAAGGATGGTATGCCAGAATTGTTTAGGGGAGTGGGCAAGGGGAGTAGAAAGTTCTCGTCTTCTATGAGAGACAAAGAGTCATTTCTTGAAACGAAGGAGACGATGGTAAGAAGCTTTGAGGTCAGGGTAGAAGGGTTGAGAGTGGGTGAAAGCATATCGAAGTTCTCGATGTAGAGTCTTACATTCGTCATCGTACCATTTGTTCACGGGGCAAGATCCAACTTTTCGGGAGGTGAAAGTGGAACGAGTGGAGTGAGGGAAGGATTTGAGTGTTACTTCCCAAATGGCAGATGAAAGACAGGTGTATTAAGTGGAATCATAATCAAGCAAGGAGAACTGGGTTTCTGATGGGAGCATCTTGCGTAAAGTAGAGGAGAAGATGTCAAGGTCGCCTTCATCAAATCGAAAGGCGGTTCGGGGTGGGCCTTAAGGGGAAGGATGGGGTGGAAGGGGAGGATCAAACCGGAGAGAGAAGAAAAGAAGTGCATGATCAACAAGGGGGATGGGGGAGATCGAGAGATGGTGAATAAAAGGGAGCAAGTTCTGGCTAGCGAGGACATAATCAACTACACTCGCACCCCCGCCATATGGCCGACACGTGAAAAAGCGAGAGTCTGGGAAACAAGGAAGACCATTTAGAATTAACAACTCCTGTGATTCCCCCAACTGCAATAGATGCTTACCATAAATTGTTGTGGGCCCCAAAGCATCATCTAACATCCGGTGAAGCCCAACTGAATCTGGATCTATCCCCTGGGTACAAAACACATCCTCTGATCAATCGTGGAGAGGGATATAGAGATCTCTAGTACGAGCATTGAAGTCACCTAGGAGGATGACTTCCCCAACAACAGAGTATTGGGTGATGTCGGTGTACAATTCTATAAAGGGGTCCCCATTTGAGCCATTATGGATGGAAAATGGTGAAGAGGTTGGGGGAAAGTAACAAACTGCAATGTAGATGTCCCTCGAACGAGAGACTTCGACGCTAATTCGAATCCACATAAAGTTGGAAAACTAGTCTTTGACTACCACATATACCCTATTCAGAAGTGATTCGCTAGCCAAACAAGCAACTCCGCATGACCCTCTGAACCCTCCCGAGCTCCTTATCCCCTAACTGCAAACTGAGAACCAATCGTAACCCGTGATATCTAGGAGGGGTCGAACAGGGCTTACATGAGTCTCGGACATGAAGAGGATGTCTCTTGATTCGAGAGCGTCATACAAAAGTCCCAACAATGACCAAAAAGATCCATTGCCATTCCAACAATGGATAGAGATACTTTTACCCTATCTTCTCCCCAAGCGGGCCCGTCATTTGGAACCTCCAGTTCAAGGTTCCCACCTAGGTGGGAAGGAGTCCCGAATGACTGCCCGAAGATTCCTGATAACTTCCCATTTCCCTGCCTACCGTGCTACCATAACCTGTTCTCTGGATTGTTTAAGTTCTGCAGCCTGTGCTCAGGTGAGGTCCTCATCCAAGAAAATCTTGTTGGGGAGAGAAAACAACTTCCGCTTAGCCCTGAGGGTGTGGAGTCGATCGGATGCAGCCTGAAACCTGAGGAAGAGAGTGGATTCGTAGCCTAACCAGGCTCTGTCCATAGCTATATCAGGGAGGCCAAGGGTATCTTGAAGGAACCTAACCCCCACTTTCATAAGATCTGGAGGTAAGGGGAGACCTCTCACCTTGAGATTCAATTCTCTCGCTCATCTGGTACTGTTACACAGCAATTTGTCACCGTTTGTCCCTGTTACCCCTCTCCCGCACACTGGAGGACTCATTCCGGGACCTGTGAGAAGTGACATGACCTGAAACCACTTGCATCATATTCCTCTAAGTATGAGCTTCATATGCCCTGAAGACATCTCCTGCAAAATACCCATGAAAACAGCTCTTTTTGCATTAGCGCGGGTCCACAGTTCACTGCCCGCGCCAATGAGGGAAATCCTCTAAAGAGAGCGCGCTATTGGCGCTCTGTCTCAGAGTCGCACTCGTGCCAACCGAATTGAGTAAAGTTTTCAACGAACAAGCTTCCGAAGGTTCTCCTTAACCCATTCACCAACTGAATCTATGTTGAGCTAGGATGGTTTGGCTTCGAATCTCCATAGAAGGGAAGTGGTTTGCCACCTTTCATGGAAGTTTCCAAGTGATAAAGCCAATCCCATGAATAATGTGGTTGATCCTATCTCTTTCCTCTCTATCTATAAAAGCTTGTCTCTATGCCTTGAGCAAGCTAGTCAGTAGTTCCAGCATAGTGATAGAGAATTCCAGGAGTTTAAGAGTTTGAAGCTGCAAGAGCCTTCTTTGTACCCATAAGGCCAAATCTAAGTGAGGAGATTCTTGTCACACAAGAGAGAGAGGCTTGTTCCCATCCCAACAAGCTTTGCAAGACTTGTGTAGCTGACTACCCAGCCAAAGGAGGATTTGATGTCAGAACAATGGTTGTATTCTTCTTTGTTATTTATCAATAATAGATGACTATCATTATGGTTCCACTCTCATTGTCTTATGATTGATGTTGAGTTATATCTTTTCTGACTGATATATAATTGCATCTATTGGATTTTATGCTTGTATTTGTGTTGTTCTTTGCATGTGCAGGTGTCCAATCACGGAGATCGTGGGGATTGTGACCGGCCGAGGCAAAGGAACGAGAGCGACGTCTCTTCTACGAATACTAGCGTTGGAATCCAAGTAGGTTCTCATCATCCACTCTTTATTTGCAATTAGGAACTTGCGTGATAGCATTGTTTGATTGTGCTAGACCCGGTCTGGGCTAGTGGGGATCACCTCTGTCCGCAGAGGGGATTTACCTCCACAACAATTTGGCGACTCCGCTGGGGAGTTAACTCGTTGTTTGATTTGTAAACTTTAGACGGAGCCTGAAGTACGACCAGATAGCCTTCGAAACGCTATTGCTTTGCATTAGCGAAGTAGATCAACACCACTTCAGTCAATCTCCGATTTGGTTTACGGACTAAACAACTTGGAGTTTGTCTTGTCTCTTTGTTTTCTCTTGTTTTGATTGCTTAGATAGCTTTCTGGGTTGGATTTCTTGCTGTCTCTTGCTTCCTGGTCTGCCTGGATACTGTTTTCAAGCCCTGGATTTCTTGTTTTTGATTTTGACTTAGCAAACTTGATTAGCGCGCTTTTTAGCCTAACAGTCGCCCCAATTGGCGCATGTTGTTCAAAGACAACCCACGCCAATCCCTTAAAAGCGCGAGTTGCAGCCTGACAGTCGCGCCAGGCCTGTCAACTTTTCCAGTTTGCTTGTTTTCAAGTCGTTTGAGCTTGGATTTGTATCTTGCTACGTCTTTTTCAATTACTAGAGTGTGTTTGATCCTTGTTTGACTGGTTTTAGACCTCCATCCTTCGGGTGTTTGCCTTTTTCTATCGATTTCACATTTTAACCCTAGGGCATCTAGTGGCCTTGTGTATCGAGCCTTCCGTAGGAGTCTTGGGTCCTTTGATCGTCCAGTCAACTTTGTGATTATTCTTTTGCATTTGCTCAGTGGTTGTCAAAGCTTTTTATTGTTATTCAAGTGATTTGCTTCTTTTCCGCTTGGATTTCGCTTGGCTTCGTTTGGGCTTAGATCACATAGCTCATAGAGGTCTTTGTGCTTTCTTCTTGGTTTGAAGGACTGTCTTGGTGTTTTGGGGATTTGATTGTGTTCTCATTGAGTGAAATTTGTCTCTTTTACTCGGTGTTATTGTCTCTCAAAATTTGTTTAGTGCACTTTGCCATTGAAAAGAAAACGAACAGTCTCTTTTGCGTTGAATTAGTTAATGGAAATTAGAGCTTTTCATTGATTAGTGACTTTAAAAAGAAAAAAAAGTTTCGTTTATTGCCATTAGCTGCATTAGAGTGGTTCTTGATTGTTTGTGGTCATTTTGTTTGATTGAAAAATTCTCAACTCTCTCGTAGTTAGTGTTCATCGAACAAAATGATATTCTTTGGCATATAGCTTGCATTTAGGGAATTGTGAGAGATTACATACGGTAGGACCTGGAAATCGAAACCTAATTAAAGATCAACCATAAAATGAACTGAATGAACTTAAAAACGCATTGGAACATAACGCTCACTGTTTAGAGGTCTAGGCTAGAGACGTGCTCCGGCGTTGTTAAACCTAGTCACTGTTGTTTCACATTACGGTTGGGTGATTCCTCCTTTTGTGACTCGATAGTGTTCTAGCATGGACTTGAGCTCCCACGTACCGTCGCGTATATAGGGGAGACCCCACTAGGTTATCATCCTTTATCTACAGGAAGCCGTGTCTGCCGCCTTACAAGCCGTAACGCACCGAACACAGCATTCGGGAAGATTGACTGCCGTACGGGAAGTCCTTGGTTTTCATATGACTGCCAAGGTGTATATGCAATTTTACGGATTTGTTTGGTAAACCCTTTGCCTAGTCTCTCCAGAGTAGTCACTTTTGATCCTTTTCGGACTCCTTAAAAGAAAAGGCTCACTTGAGCAGTTTGTCACTTCGGGCTCATAAAACATTCGAAGGCGACTAGAGTCACCTTTTTGTCCTTTTCTCGACTCTTAAAACATGAAAAGGTCAAGTTGTGTCCTTGCGTCTTAAAATTTATTTGGCCGCGATTAACATTACCTGGTTAGATCTTGTGTGCGTTAGTTTGAGTAGGGTCCTTTATCGTTAGATTCCCTTAGGTTTTGTTTGAAGTTTGTCATCCTGGCTGAACCGTCGACTCCCGTTCCAAGTGATCAAGGGTCTTCGTCTTCCGTTGCTCCTGAGGTACCGGTTGTGAGTGATACTCTTCCTGTTATCCCGAGTATCCAACCGATCAACTCTCGTGCCCCGGACGACGAGGATTACGAAATTCATTGGAACCCCATTTGGGAGCCTGAAGAGGACGATATTCCTTTTACCCCCCCTGGTGTTTCGTCTCCAATGTCTACCTCTCACATGGATGAGACATCTCCTAGAGTGAGTGAGACACCCGTTTTGTCGAATATCGACACTCCTATCCCGGCTACTTCTCCGGTACCCTCACGCTATAAGTCGTTGAGGGATAATATAAGTGCCAGGATCCCTGCTTCGAGTATGTGGGACCCCCATATCACTCCCACTTCGGGATCTTTTGTTTCACGAGTCCACAGTACACCTGTCACTTCAGTTCCAACGAATCCAACTATTTGTGTAGCACATTCAACTCCGGTTGTTAGTGCCGTTACAGCATCTTCAGCTCTGAATACTGGTGCTGGTCCCCCTCACGGTCAAGTGAGTAGTGGCTAGCTGGCACACACACCCAAAGTTGTCCACCCTGCACAAAGTGCACCACCCTCTTCTGCTCCCGTCCCAGGAGGGGGGCCGTATGATGAGTATGGGCAAGCTGTTCAGGATCCGAATGCGCAAGGTCCATTCTATTATTACGATTCTACTGGTCAGTACCTTTATCTTTCTAGACCCTTGCCTACTCAACCTATTGTTGAGGTCTCGGTACCATTATCCGTTGCTTGGAACGCCACCACTTTCCATGGGGGCCAAGCAATGCCTGCACAGCTTCAGGGACCGCCTAACCAAGGCCAGCCGTCTTATATGCAAACCCCCCAAGGGCAGCAATATTACGGCCAGTCTTACCCAGGACAACCTGGGGGCCCACAAGGACAACCCTATCAGGGACAACCTTCGGCCGCTGGTGGTCCATCTTTTACTTATCTGAATCAACCTTCTGGTTATCCGGGGCAACCTGGTACCCAGCAAGGTTACCCGTCTAGACAACCAGGACAACCTTACATCCAACAAGGTCAACCTGGTATCCAGCAAGGTTATCCCTCTGGACAAGCAGGACAAACTTATATTCAACAAGGTCAACCGGCAGTCCAACAGGGGTACCCTTCTGGGCAAGGGGGGCAGCCTTACGTACAGCAGGGCCAACCCACTGCCCAACCTAGTCATCCTTCTGGGCAAGGGGGTCAGCCTTCCGTACAGCAGGGCCAACCCACTGCCTAGCCTAGTCATCCTTCTGGACAGGCTGGCCAACCTCAAGGTCAACCGGCCATCCAACCCGCTCAACCATCTGTTCCGCAAGGACAACCCTCGGTTGCACAAGGACAACCTACTACCCAGCAAGCTCATCCTTCTGGGCAAACGGGTCCATCCCAAACCCAACCAGGACAACCTTCCGGCTAGATGGTCCAAGCTCAACCTGTTCAAGGACATCCTTCTGGGCCCCAGACTCAAATTGGTTATCAGATGCAAGGTGGGTTACAATCCCAACCTTCTTACCAAGCGCAGCCTTCTTACCAGGCTCAGTATGGAGCTCAGCAACCGTATGGTTACCAGCAACCCCAGGGGCAAACTCAGTTTACCCCTTATCAAAATTATCAACAAATGCAGGTCACCCCTTATCAGAATTATCAGCAACAGTATGTTGCACCTGCAAGTCAAGTTGCTAATCCATGGGGTGTTGTGGGGCAGACCCAGGGTCAGCTGTCTTCTTATGGACAGAATCCTTATGGACAGAACCCCTATGGGCAAAATCCCTATGGGCAGAACCCTTATGGGCCAGGCCCGTCCGGAGAAAGTCCATGGTGGCAACCACCACCTAGTTGGAACCCTGGTACTACCTCTTTTCCACGGCCACAAATGTCCTTTAATCCTCAGTTACCCTTCTTAGCGACATTGGAACTGCCAAACGTGTCCAAGTTGACAAATGATCCCATTCTTCATAATCCATATTGGCCGCCAGTTCCGACTAAGATACCTGTTGATTGCCCGAAATTCGATGGCAAAGCTGGCGAGGACCCTCAAGCCCATGTCATGACCTATCACCTTTGGTGCTCATCCAACTCGTGGCTTGATGATTCCATCCGGCTCCGCCTCTTCCAAAGGACTCTCACCGGCTCGGCCGCTAAGTGGTATATTGAGTTGAATCGCGGAACATTTCAAGATTTCAACTCGTTGGCTATGGCTTTCCTAACTCATTTTCAGTTACCCATTCGGTATGAGACAGGGACACATCTCCTTACGTCTCTCAAACAGGACACGGCCACGCATATATCCGATCATATACATGAATGGAGACGGCGTCGTCGCTTGATCAAATTCTGGATTCCTGATCAGCTCCTAACCGATTGGTTCACAACCTCCTTTGTCCCTGCGATCGCGCGAGACATTGCCATGGGAGCTTGTGTAACTGAAGAGCAAGCTATCGCGCGTGCTCAGTACCTCGACTTAGTTTATTCTCAGTCAGGTACTTTATATGATTATTTGCCAGATGCCCCGAGACCCGGAACATCCAAAGCTCCGCCAAAACCATCTGTTGACGGTGTTATTGGCTCTGTAAACGCATCTTCAAAGAAATCATCCGCGAACCCTGGGAAGCAAAAACCAAATGCTTCTAGCGAAAACACTTCTCAGGGTCAATCTAATTCTGGAAACACTTCCGAGGTTAACGTCGTCTAGTCCACCACGGCGGATAAATCCTCGAAAGGGAAAAAGAAAGGGAAAGCCAAGAATAAATCCGAACAGCCCAGACAGGACTCCCCTAAACCTCCACCCGAGGAAGGAGCCAAACGTAAACCTAAGTATCCTTGTCTTATCTGTGACGAGGATCACTACACTAAAGACTGCCCTAGGCGGTCCGAAGTTAGTCGATTGTTGAAAGGTGCTCCTGGGACCCCTGCTGTGCTTAAAGAACCTTTCCCTTCACAGCAAACTCAAATGGTGGCAGATCCATCACAACCCTCTTCTTCATTCGGCTCTCAAGTATTTATGGCTGGGACGACCCCCATCCATGTCACTACTCGAGCAAAAGAATATCCATCTCATGCCGGGAAAGAGCCTGAGGTCCCCTCTAGCGCTCCTCCGTCCAGTTCTGGTCCACTCCACATCGAGAGACCTAGCACTGAGACGACTATCCGACCCCCTCCAAAAGGTGTACTCCGAAAGTCTTCTTACAACCTTAATGCTCGTGCTGCCCAGCACTACAACATCGTTGAGGACTTAGCTCAGGCCCCGTCTGCTATGTCCACTCTAGAAGTGCTCCAGAGCTGCCCCTCCCAGAGGAAGTCCTTGCTATCGGCCATCGGTGGCATAGACCCGGCTGACTCAGATCTGATTTCTTTTGACCTCGAGGGCCATACGCCGAGACTGCCTCACCAAGTCACTTTCCTCATACAGGTCATTATCAATACTAAAACGATCCATCGTACAGTCATTGATGAAGGTGCCTCAACTTGCATCATGTCTGTCGCCTGTTGGAAAGCTATTGCTTCTCCGACGCTGAGCCAGTCTCCTACGACGTTAGAAGCCTTTGATGGAAGAGAGTCTCATCCTTATGGTATCCTCCAACAGTTGCCCATCTCTTTGGAAGGGAAAATGGTAGAAGTGGAGGTCAAAGTTGTCGATGCTAATCTTACCTACAACCTCCTCCTCGGACGTAGTTGGACATACGCCATGCAAGCCGTGGCCTCCTCTCTTTTCCGTGTCATTCGTTTCCCCCATCAAGGGAAGATTGTCACTATGGACCAGCTCTCCTTCTTCGCCTCCTCTTCCGAAGGAAATGTGCCTTTCGTGGAGCATACCTCCAAATCGTGTGAGAGCGTGGGAGCCGGACTCTTTAAAGATCCCGCCCTGATGGGTGTCTTTCCCCTCCCACCTCCTAATCTCGCTCCTATTAACATGATTTCTGTGCGCTCTGATCCGTGGGTCCTTCCTCCCGCCGATCAGATAGAATCCTGGGGCGATATGATGCCGTTGAGTCCCGCCGAGCTCAACTACGTCGAAATCGTTGCTGCATCGGCTCCCCCTCCCGAACCTGCTCCTTCGAGTAGCGTTCTCGACTCGTATGTTCATTCCCCTTGGCTTGGAGATGATGCTACTTCGGATCCATTAAAGGAAATATTTCCTTCCGATGAAGCCATTATAGAGACCATGTCTCTTGAGGAACCCCCTTGGTTTGATCATCACCACCATTCCTCGTTCCTCCCTGCCCATCAGGAAATGATCGCCTGTCTCGAACGGTTTGCTTCTTGTATCCCATTTCAACCCCTTCAAACACCTATTCAAATTTATCAAGTGTCTTCTGAAGGCAATATGGGAAACATTACGCAGACCCAACCCATCGACATCTCTGTGAAACCAAGGATTGTTGAGCACATTCACATTGGAGTCACTTGCACTCCAGAGGAAGTTCAACTCTACACTGATCTTTTTCGCGAATTTCGTGATGTCTTCGCTTGGTCCTATGAAGAGATGCTCGGCATTGACCCTAGCATAGTGGTGAATGAGATACCTACGTATCCGGGTGCTAAGCCCGTTCGTCAACGCCTACACCCCGTGCACCATCGAAAGACCGCAGCCATTAAAGCAGAAGTCGAAAAGCTTCTCAAGGCTGGTTTCATTTACCCCATTCCACTTACGGATTGGGTTTCTAATATAGTCCCTGTGAACAAAAAGCAGGGCACTATTCGAGTATGTGTTGTTTACCGTGATATCAACCGCGCCTATCCTAAGGATAACTTCCCCACACCCTTCATCGATCAGCTCATTGATGAGTGTGCAGGAAGCGAAATCTACTCGTTTATGGACGATTTTTCTGGGTATAACCAGATCAATATCGCGCCCGCTGATCAGCATAAGACGACCTTTATCTGTCCTTGGGGCACTTTTGCCTACAAGAAGCTCCCTTTCGGTTTGAAGAATGCCGGTGCTACCTTCCAACGTGCAATGTCCTATGCTTTTCATGACATCCGTCACATTGTACAGCCGTATCTGGATGATCTTCCAGCTCATTCAGTCAAACGTCAGGACCATCCTTTCTATCTTTGTGAAATCTTTCTCCGTTGTCAACACTACTGTATCAGGCTTAATCCTCATAAATGTGTCTTCTGCGTTGAATCAAGTCGACTACTCGGGTTTATCGTCTCCCGAGAGGGCATCCGTCTAGATCCCCTCAAAGTCGAGGCTATTTTGAATCTTCCTCCCCTCTGCTTCTTTGCAGCAGTTGCAGAGCTTGCAGGGCAAAGCAAATTTCCTAAGACGATTCATTCCGAACTATGCTGAGGTGGCTAAAGGTTTTACACGGTTATTGAAGCGAGACACACCCTTTCATTGGGATGCTATCGCCCAGGAGTCTTTCGAGCGTCTCAAGGGTCTCCTTGTTTCTACTCCACTATTGCGCCCTCTGAATTACCACCGTGATTATACCCTGTATCTGGCCGCTGCCGATACCACTATCGACATGGTTCTCGTGCAAGACGATGATGATGGCAATGAGCACGTCATATATTACCTCAGCCGCAACCTCTTGGATACGGAAACTCAATACGCTTACGTCGAGAAGTTGGCATTGGCCGCCGTTTGTGCCGTCCAACGCTTCCGGCATTATATCTTGTTGCACACCACGACCGTGATTTCTGACTGCAACCCGATGACGTACATTCTGTCACGTCGGTTGTTGGGGGGCAAATACTCAAAGTGGATCGTCATCCTCCAAGAGTTTGACTTGGAATTTACTGGTGCCAAGTCTAAGAAGTCCCTGGTCTTTGCTGAGTTACTTTGCTCTTTGTCGTCTCCTTCTGCACCCCCTCTTTCAGAGGATCATATCCCGGATGAAACTCTCTTTCTCATCAGCACCCTCGATCCCTGGTACGGGGACATTATTGTCTATTTGCAAACGTCCTCTTTCCGCCCCGCTGTATCCAAAGATGCTCGGCAGCGGATCCGTCATCAGTCTCAACCCTATCGTATCATTGGGGACACCCTGTACCGTCTCGGCGTTGACTCCGTCCTCCGCCAATGTCTAACCCTTGAGGAAGCTGAGAGAGTCCTGAATGACTGCCACTCTGGCGCCTGTGGTGGTCACATGTCCGGATATGCCACAGCTCAAAAGATCCTTCGCGCTGGTTATTTCTAGCCTTCCATTTTTAAGGATTGCATTCTTGCCGTCCATTCATGTCATGCGTGCCAGATATACCAGCGGAAGATGCGTGCACCACCATCTCCGCTACACCCTGTAGTCACCGTTGGCCCTTTTGCAAAATGGGGCATTGATTATACGACCTGTAATCCTCGCTCGACCGAGGGGCATGGGTTTATTATCGTTGTCGTCGATTACTTTACAAAATGGGCCGAGGCGATGCCCACATTAACTGAAGACGGTCACACAACGGCGCAGTTTTTGTTCAATCATGTTATTACGCAGTTCGGAGTTCCGTAGGCCATCGTTACAGATCACGGAAAGCATTTCCGTAATCACATGATGACCGAACTAACAACCCAACTAGGCTTACGGCATGATAGTTCGACCCCGTACTATCCTCAGTTCAATGGCCAGGTTGAAGCTGTTAACAAGATTTTGGTTACGATGCTTCAACGTACTGTTGACATGCATAAGTCTAATTGGCATCTGATGTTGTTTCCCGCCTTGTGGGCCTATCGAACCTCTGTGAAGGATGCCACCGGTTTCACCCCATTTCAACTCGTTTACGGACTGGAGGCTACCCTTCCTATAGAATGTGAAATTCCTTCGTTAAAAATAGCCGTCGAGTTGCTTCCCAACACTACTCCGGTAGAGGAACGGCTTCTTTATCTAGAACGGTTGGACGAGACCCGTCGCCTAGCCTCTCTAGCCATTGAAGCTCAAAAGAAGAGAGTCAAGACTCACTTTGACCATACCATTCATCCTCGTTCCTTTGTTGAGGGAGATCTAGTGCTGCTATACGACCAAGCAAATGAGAAGCTGGGGGCAGGCAAACTCGAGCCCATGTGGCTAGGCCCTTACATTGTAAAGAGAGTGTTGCAAAAAGGGGCGTATGAGCTAGTTGACTACGAAGGTAATCCTCTTGATAAGCCCCGCAATGGGCTGTACTTGAAAAAGTACTATGCATGATTCATGCACTTTGATTTGTACATGCGTGTGTGTGCGTGTGTGTGTTTTCTTGTTTTCGGCTTGGTGTGAAAGCGTGATTGCCCCTTATTGTGTTTTTTTGCTTCTTGTGCAGATGTCAAGTGCACCTTATATTGGTTTCGTTGATGGTGCCTGCCGCAGCACTCGCAATTTGTCCTCTGCGGCGTGGGTGATCTACGATCCTCACGGTGAGTTGATAGATCTTCAAGGTGTGTGTTTAGGCTGTACTACAAACAATGTTGCTGAATATAGCGCTGTTATTGAATTATTAGCCGAGGCAATTAATCTCGGTATTCGTACATTGGTTGTTAACCTAGACTCTCAACTTGTTGTCTATCAGCTCAATGAGCAATATTCCGTCAAAGACCGTCATATTTTAAGGCTTGTCTAGTCAATTTAACGTCTTAAATTGCTCTACATAAATTATCAATCCGGGTATCGTAAACTGATGAAGTGTGGTGCACTATATGTGCTTAGTTAACCTTTCTCTTACTTCGTTGTTTTATAGTTTATGTTGTTTTTGGGGTTTTGTTCTAACATGCAATAATCAAATAATGAGAAAATGACTATGAGACCAAGTATCCTTGCTGCAGCAAAAGGACAAGATGATTCTATCATGTCATTAGTTCATTAGAAGGCTAAGTGCATCACTAATCTACAATCAACTTGAAAGCATGCAGTAATTCAAACTGTACATTAAACTGCAAAGAAAGAGCTTGAAAGAAATAACTTGAAATGAAACTGAAAGCAAAGCATAAAAACCACTTTCTAATGGCACTAGTCACTACTCATGCTGCTACAATAAAAAAAAAGGTAAGAAAAACCACTTTAAAGACCAATTATAATGTTCAACTCTTCCTAACTCTCTGCTTCCAACATATGGGATTATGTGAAACACGATTAAGAAGTAGTGAGAGATAAGTCTAAAAAGTAATCAAAATAAGAAAAATCTACTTTAAAGACCAGTTATAATGTTCAGCTCTTCCTAACTCTCTGCTTTCAACATATGGAATTATGTGAAGCACGATTAGGAAGTAGTTAGAGATTAGTCTAAAAAGTACCTCAAAGCAAGCTGTAATTTATCAGTATTCTGATCTCTAAAAGATGAACAACTTATGATAAAGAGACCATCAATGTGTTAGCATACAACTTGAGAAACTAAACTAGAAATCAAGCTAGAAAAATAAAATAAAGGCAGCAACTTATGAATATGACAACTGAAAATACCATTAGAGATAAAGCAAATACAACAAAGCCACACAATCCCGGGAGAAAATAACTTGCATAAATTAAAATTGCATGAATGAAAATCTAATCTACCTTACATTCTACAAAGCAATATTTACAAAATGAAATCTAATCTACTTACATCCTAATATGCTCCATGACATCTACTTCACATCTCCTTCCATGTTGAGAACATCAAAGCTTTATTCAATTTCTTCAAAAGTACAAAGTACAAAAGCTTTCAAAAGCCATGGGACTAACAAGCTAAAAGGACTAAGAAAAGACTAAAGGAAAGACTAACAAATGAAGGAGAGAGATCTCCTATTTATACAAAAAGATGAGAGCCATCTCATTAATGATAGTCCATGAATCTCTCCCTCTACCTCTAGAGTCCTAATCAAAATAGGAACTGATAAGACACATGTCTTTTTAGAGTTACAATACAATTAGGAGATGTGACACATATCCTCATGATCCCATGATTCTTTCCAACCAAATTCGAATTTGGCCTTAGAGTGCCACATAAGGGTCTTCTAGAAGCCTCCTTTCAACCTACACATGTCAACAAACTCAACCCATTTGTTAGGTATAAGCATATGCACATTATTTTCTAATGTTTAACCACAAATTCACTTAAAAGGCTTAGAAATAATAAAGATTGGAAAAACATAAAGGTGGCCCAATGATAATGAAAGTGGGATGAATGTGGTGACATAGTAGTGAAATGGAGGTGAAATGGAAGTGATATAATGGACATAATAGTGAAAGTGTAATGCAAATGAATGACATTTTCAAGACTCAACATACCCCCCAACTGAAGCTATTGCATGTCCTCATGCAATATATATTACATTAACTCTTTTGATTCTTGAGCTTTGGCTTAACTTTGCATGATATCATTTGATAACTTCATATTTCTGCAAAGTGTTTCACTTGAATTGCAACATGGTTGGTTCTTGTGTTACAACCATTTTTTTTCTTTTGTTGCCTTCTATTTTGATCTTTGAACTTTGCGTAATGATATTTTGATTATTGTTGCAAAGTATATCTTTATTGGATTGCATGATGGTTGGTTCTTGTGTGACAACCATGATTTTGTTTGTATCCAATTTATCCTTTAAGCACTTTTTCAGAAGCCATTGTATGCTCATAATAGCAATGTAATATTTAATATATGTTGGAAGTATGTGAGCTCCTGAATATGATATGGACATGGAAAGATATGAAAATGAATGTATTCCCCCCCCCCAACTGATGGTATTGGCAATTTTATGAAATGAGGAAGAGAAATGTTTTTCCAACAATTATCATTCTAGCTTTTTATGGAATTCTATGGTTAAAAGTTAGAAAATGCCGTACCTTCACTTACCCTTTGGAATGGATGAGTTGTATGTGTAGTGGCTGAAAACTTCTGATCATTTTCTTCTTCAAGTGGCTGATCAAGAGGAGTCATGGATAGAGAGATAAGATGACTTTTTATTGCTTCTACTAAAACTTGTTGAATCTGCTCCAAAATGCTGAAAATAATAGTCTTCATGTCTTCAAAACTCATTGGCACAATTCCTACTATGTGAAAAGATGTTCTGATGTCGAACATAGTAGGAAATTGTTGGCTTAGTGGCCATTAATGGATGCCACTAGTCAACACGAGAGCTCTCACCATTGATGACAATGAGAGTCAAGATGCCCAAACACATCTTGCTAGGTACGAATGAATTTGCTGATGTCGAGTCACCTAGAAGATCTAACGAACAAGGGACATTAATGTATTCCCATTGTTTGTCAGCATGAGGACTTGCCATTAAAGCATGCAAGTCTCAAGGTGTTTTTACAAAGAACTTAGACTCAAGGGACTATGGACTCTATAATTTGCATTGAAGCAGGGCTTATTTGCGAAATGAAAATGACAAGGAATGGAAAGTGAAAATGGAAGATGGCAATGGAAAATAGAAATGGAAATGGCAATAAGCATGTGAATGAGCCTCTTGCTTTTATTTGTGGGTTATGAATGGACAAAAAGAGATGAAAAGTGTATGTGAACGTAAGTGGAAAGTATGGAGTGGAATGAGGTGAATGGTTTATTATGAAGTATGGATGTGATGGATGGATGCGATGGAGACAATAGTATCTGAAAGTTTTTTTCAAGTGTTTGGATCTGATTTTGCATCAGCATATTTCCTCTTTGTTGCTGGTCATCCTCTTATGAAACAAATTGGTCTCTTAGAGAGACACCATTCTCTTGTAGTCATTTGTCCTTCCTCCTGAAACCTGCAAAAAAACTAATACTTCTTCTGCAATGGAATGTAAGATTATCAAAGGAGAGAGGTGATCAATCTCTCTAGTTATGATATTTACACACAAAACTAAGAATTTGTATTAATGAAACAAGTTCTCAAAGGAAAAATCAAAAGAATTTATACCTGCTTTGGAATTAGTGCCTCAAGTTGATGTTGCTTCTTTTCAGCAATTTATTTCATTATTTGCCATTTCAAACTCTAATGATATATTTCTCATTGTATAGATCTTGTTGAGATCTTTCCAATGGTACTTAAATCATCAAAATCTGATTTTGTATGAGAAAGATAGGCTGATTTGAACAATGAGGTTTTTCTGGCTGCGGAATTGAAGAATAGCTCTGTAGCTAAAAATCTTGAATAAAAAGTTAGCCATTCATCTTTCATTATCAGTCCAAAATTAATCAATACCTTCAGAAAAGTGAGAAAATAACTTGTTCATTTCATTGATTCAAAATTATTATTTTTTTTTCTTGACATGCAGCGACTTAGTGTGGCGACTTTGTGATAACACACAATTTGACTTTCCTTTGACCTTTTTTATCAAATTTGATCGAATGAATAGGACACCATCCATGTACTGACATTTCCCTAGCTACCCATGTGACTTATTTTGCTTGAGGACACTTGCAACCTAGAGTTTAACAAAACAGCTGCGGAATCTGGGATTGGCTGCGGAAACGCTGTATTGGCTGCGGAAACGCTGTATTGGCTGCGGAAAGTGGCTAAGACAGTTTATCATCAATTTTGAAAAAAAAAATTCATTGTCTGCAAGTAGGAACTCTGCCAAAAGAAAGTTAAGGTGTAAACAAACTGATCTTCCATATAGCCTTTTCCATGGAAATAGCAAAGGAACCACCCTTTTTGATTGCAGAAGTGGTGAACTTGAAGGATGTTATGCTTTGACTCAAAGTCCATACACGTGAAGATTGTAAAATGTAATGTTTCTTCTGCTTCAAAACTCATTGCAGTAAAAGCAAGAACACAATTGCAAATGATGGGAATTTACACAATTATGTATTGCTGGAGACTACAGAACTAAAGATGGTATGCCCAAGTGATATTTATATGGAAAAACAAGATAATGGGAGAAGCCATGTCCTCCGATATCTGTTTTAGAAATACTGCTTTCTTCAGTCATACAAACATGTTGCAATCATGTATTCCCTTCCGGTAAAATTTGGATACAAGGAAAACATCTTATTTTTATTCTCATTTAATCATCTGTAAGACTATAGACAACTGAAGTTCTGCAAGGTGCATACACAAGAAAGGAGTGGGGTCGGTCATCATACCATCCCTCAGTAGTGTGAAACCTTGCATTGTGATCTATTCTGGCAAAACCGCCAAATTTTCTTTCATCAGAATCCAGTACCACCTTGTACTTTCCAGGCTTCAGACAGCCAGCTCTGTAATGTGTAAAACTTTTATGCCAGTGGAAGTTGAAAACGAATAACAGGTTTGCCCTCTCAAACACAATTACCTTATCACCCTCATCTTTCCGTGAAAACAGAGGACAGAGTAGCCGTGATGCAATGAACTGTAAGGTGCAGAACTTGTGATCGGGGCTTTGAACGGAGAGGCGAGGAAAACAAAACAGAGTGGTGTATGGAAACGAGAATAAAAACGGTGGAGTGAGGAAGTAACGGCTTATGCGGTGGAGAAGAGCCGTAATGGAACTGGTCACTTGGTTCACGCCGGAGCGCCGTCTGGGATTGAAACTGCTGGCTTTAATGAATTGCAACGGGTGGCATATGGACAGAGGACGTGGTGGCAAAGAGTCCAGCACATAATTGATTCCTAATTAGATTTCTCTTCTTCAGGCACACGGAATTAAATCAGCATTCAAACAACCAGTTAATTAACTCAATTTTTTCACGCGCGACAGTCAAAAATGGGCTCCAAAGAACCGAGGATTTCTCCCAGACCGCCACGAATTTTCTCAAACGGTTTCTAGGTTATCTAATTAACCCACCTGGCAAAAAAACCCATGTTTTAGTTTTTTGAAATTCGTCTCCATTTGGGCAAATCGAACGTTTGAAGTTTGACGTTTTTTCTGTGTTTACGTTTTTCTGAGTTTTACTGTTCTCACTGTTCTGAATTTGCATTCGGCCTTAAGATAAATCTCAGAGGGGGAAAAATTGTTTTCAGATGCAACAAATGGATTAGCCAGGGAAGGAGATGCTAAAAAAAATTCTTCACTAGATTCATCGTCACTTCCAAAGAGAGCGGGACCACGCAAAGTGCTTCTTCTGCCATCCGTTTCAATCCAAATTCTGATGGATAAACTGCTACTGTCAAGATCTGACCACCTTTAGGAAGAAATCAATTCATACATATTAGCAAATCAACAGCCTTAATTTGGTTCCAGTCCATGTTGACAACTGCTAGTCTTCGAGTCTCATGATCCAGAGTTGGTACTTCTTCCTGCTTTGAAAATTCAAACTCTATCTGATCATCATAGTCATCATCGTTATCAGATGATGAAGATGTTTCATCTTCTTCACTCTCACTCTTAGAGACGTCAAAATAGTCATCTGAAAAAGACTCAGATTCACTTTTCTCTTGATCCTAAAATGGAATCCTGATTTGATTTCCATTTCTTTCGATCATCACTATCCTCCTTTCTTCGTGGTACCTCATTAACATTCTCTCCACAGTACTTGGGCTTGCTCCCTTCTCTCTTTTTCTTTGAAAGCCATATCAGCAAGAGTCCAACCAAATCCCAAAAACACAGAGTTTTTATTTTAACACAGCAGTCCATGCATTTTGACCTATTTTTTTTTTTTTTTAAATGTTCTTTCAGGTTTGTTTCAGGCCAAAGCTTGAACAAGGAGGCAGATTTTTATTGAAGCCACAGTGAAAATTAGGAATAGCCATAGATTACTTTTCTCTCTTTTTTCTTCTCTGAAATTGTAAAATTTTATAAAAAGGATTAATGATTTTCAATTTCAGGCAGCAAATACTTCAAGAAAAACATGCTAAAAACAAGACTTTGACTGAGGTCTTAGGCTGATTTTTCATAGATCTGAGCTAAGTGACTAGGATAGGATCCATGTTGGGACAATTCTGGAGATGCCCATGTGGTCGGTTTTTTCATTGGATGCCTGTAACCTGCTAAACCTTGAAACAGCTGCGGAATTGTCAGCCAGCTGCGGAATCAGGCAGTTTCCGCAGCTAAGTTGCAAAACCTTATTTGAACAGGATACAGTGTTTTGAAGACCACTACAAAGCAAAACCAGACAATTTTGGACAATTTGAACCTATCAAAGTAGTTGAGTTTTATTTTTTTCATCATTTTTTTTCATTTTTTTTTATTGAATCAATTGAAGTGATGAAGTTTATTTTGTCTCCTATTTTTTTTCTTAACAATTCTTTTTCTGATCTTCCAGATCACACAAAGTGCAGGAGGAGAGCATACTCAAGAATTATTATTTTTCTTTTTTTACTTAACAATCCTTTTTCTGATCCTCTAGATCACACAAAGTGCAAGAGGAGAGCATACTCAAGAATTATTAACTTTTTTTTTCAGATGTAAGAAATAAGGTCTCCTAATTACACTTCCCCGGCAACGGCGCCAAAATGTCTAGTCAATTTAACGTCTTAAATTGCTCTACATAAATTATCAATCCGGGTATCGTAAACTGATGAAGTGTGGTGCACTATATGTGCTTAGTTAACCTTTCTCTTACTTCGTTGTTTTATAGTTTATGTTGTTTTTGGGGTTTTGTTCTAACATGCAATAATCAAATAATGAGAAAATGACTATGAGACCAAGTATCCTTGCTGCAGCAAAAGGACAAGATGATTCTATCATGTCATTAGTTCATTAGAAGGCTAAGTGCATCACTAATCTACAATCAACTTGAAAGCATGCAGTAATTCAAACTGTACATTAAACTGCAAAGAAAGAGCTTGAAAGAAATAACTTGAAATGAAACTGAAAGCAAAGCATAAAAACCACTTTCTAATGGCACTAGTCACTACTCATGCTGCTGCAATAAAAAAAAGGTAAGAAAAACCACTTTAAAGACCAATTATAATGTTCAACTCTTCCTAACTCTCTGCTTCCAACATATGGGATTATGTGAAACGCGATTAAGAAGTAGTGAGAGATAAGTCTAAAAAGTAATCAAAATAAGAAAAATCTACTTTAAAGACCAGTTATAATGTTCAGCTCTTCCTAACTCTCTGCTTTCAACATATGGAATTATGTGAAGCACGATTAGGAAGTAGTTAGAGATTAGTCTAAAAAGTACTCAAAGCAAGCTGTAATTTATCAGTATTCTGATCTCTAAAAGATGAACAACTTATGATAAAGAGACCATCAATATGTTAGCATACAACTTGAGAAACTAAACTAGAAATCAAGCTAGAAAAATAAAATAAAGGCAGCAACTTATGAATATGACAACTGAAAATACCATTAGAGATAAAGCAAATACAACAAAGACACACAATCCCGGGAGAAAATAACTTGCATAAATTAAAATTGCATGAATGAAAATCTAATCTACCTTACATTCTACAAAGCAATATTTACAAAATGAAATCTAATCTACTTACATCCTAATATGCTCCATGACATCTACTTCACATCTCCTTCCATGTTGAGAACATCAAAACTTTATTCAATTTCTTCAAAAGTACAAAGTACAAAAGCTTTCAAAAGCCATGGGACTAACAAGCTAAAAGGACTAAGAAAAGACTAAAGGAAAGACTAACAAATGAAGGAGAGAGATCTCCTATTTATACAAAAAGATGAGAGCCATCTCATTAATGATAGTCCATGAATCTCTCCCTCTACCTCTAGAGTCCTAATCAAAATAGGAACTGATAAGACACATGTCTTTTTAGAGTTACAATACAATTAGGAGATGTGACACATATCCTCATGATCCCATGATTCTTTCCAACCAAATTCGAATTTGGCCTTAGAGTGCCACATAAGGGTCTTCTAGAAGCCTCCTTTCAACCTACACATGTCAACAAACTCAACCCATTTGTTAGGTATAAGCATATGCACATTATTTTCTAATGTTTAACCACAAATTCACTTAAAAGGCTTAGAAATAATAAAGATTGGAAAAACATAAAGGTGGCCCAATGATAATGAAAGTGGGATGAATGTGGTGACATAGTAGTGAAATGGAGGTGAAATGGAAGTGATATAATGGACATAATAGTGAAAGTGTAATGCAAATGAATGACATTTTCAAGACTCAACAAGGCTGTACATACGTGTTAAATTGTTAGAAAGGAATTTTGACTTTATCGCATATCAGCATATTCCACGACGATTAAACACATTATCTGATGCATTGGCTAATCATGTATTAGATAGACATTTGCGTAACTTATAATCAAAACATCATACAAGCAAGCACATAAAAGCACAATAATAAACCATAGGCATATGTATATATATATGTGTGTCGCAATGTTTGCACCGCGTGCATTACATACGTTCAAAAATAATACATGTTCATCCTGATACATCCTGGGACGACATGTCCCTCAAAAAATATGCATGAAAGAAGCCTAGAAGTCTATTCGCGGTGGTGCTCATGATAGCACGTCACCGCGCACACCAAGCGTCTCAACAGACGATGGATGCGAGTCGGCACCCCCACTGTGTGCCTCTGGTATGCAAAAGGCACATCCGCCAATCTAGCGTAACCTGGAATCCCTTGGGTGAGTCCCTCGAGATTCTGCACCAGCTCTTCCCCCACGGCACCCCTTGCCTGAGGGTCAGCTGCGGGTTGGCCCCTCCGCGCTATAGGAGACAAGCCGGCTGGTCGCTCTGGGCCTACATCTGCATATACATACAACTGTCATCAGAACATGCATGTATTGACAAAAAAATGAAAATACATAAAACATCAAAAAACGAAGAGATCGTACCTAACTCCTCTTCCCATTCCTCTCCCTCTGGCAGTGGGAGGTCTGGATCCCCCATGAAATTGGTTCCCGCGTATGGCCAATCCTCTACCACGATCAGCTGACGGCGAAGCCATATGAAGAATTCGGGCCGCCAAGACATCTGCTGGCCCCCTCCTCCTCTGGGCATCAATGTTGCCCAGCGAGCCATCCTAGGCTCTCGTGGCAATGGATCCGCCACTACAGCTCCCTGGATCTGAAAGAGGGGTAATCGTTCCAAGAAGAACGACACCACAATCGAGCCATACCCGAACTGTTTCACTCCCCCGCGCTTACACTTTGTAAGCTGCCTTTTGATATTTGTAGTCACCGCTGTAGCCCAGTAAAAAATGGTGGGGCTGAGGCATTCTGTCGCTAGTAACAGATGATTCTTGCTCACCTCATGGGGCGCCTGTACCCCAGCTGCACGCGTGATGGTGAACAGTATCACCTTAAGAACCAAGTCCTGGATGGTGGCGATATCCACCTTGGCACTGTTTCTCCCAAATTGTGCCTCTGGACACACTCGGGCCTTCACTTCACCTATCTTCTCTCCGGAAGGTCTGCTTCCGGTCAAAATAGGGCTCGCCCCTCTCCGTGACAGCCCAGTAATGAAGTACACATCAGATACATCCAGCTCTAAGGTTTGGTCCCGTAAGCGAAATACTTGGTCATCAACATCCCAAGCATCCACTATGAACTGTAATAACTCAGGCTGAGCTCGCAGATAAGATGTGAGGAAGAACTTCTTGAGACCACAGTCTCTCAAAGCATTCATACATCCCTCATCCTCTATGGCCAAGGCATCTACGGCATCATGCTCCCGTTCTTTCCATTCCACCACCATTTTTGCTTGTTTCCTGCACCCACAAGGATGAATAAATCATTATTGGAACACTGGTAAGCTTACAAACCGGACGAATTTAAAAAATAATGAGAAAATTCAAGGTAAAAATTAGGTCGCGCGGTTGGCGCGACTGTTTCTAAAATAGTCGCGCCAATGGCGCGGCACCTTTGGGCAAATCACCCCATTGGCACGGACCCGTGCCGGATACCCGCGCCAATGGGGCGCAACCCTAAATTTTAAAATCCTCCTTGCAGAGGCTCAATCAGGGAACAAAATGCATAAAAAGAGTATGAAAATGGAGCTAAGGGAAGCGCCTCTTACCTGGAACTGGCGGAATCTCAAATGGTTGCACGGATTGGCGGTAATCACTGTTCGAAGTTCGCTCCCCAAATGGACCACTGCTACTATGCAAGAGGTAAAAAGTAAAAGTAATTCTATTTTTTACATTTTCACCATATTTATAGACTTTTTGACTTGTATTTAGGTTTAAAAAGTTGTTTTTTGAATATTTTAATATATTTTTGGTCGAAAATGGATTTTACGCTTGCTTTTGGTGCAATGACAGGTCTTTTTCGCAACTTCGATGGTGAAACGAGTTGTATTTTATACTTTTTCGGACTCGGTAAATACACGAAAAAGTCACTATGGAGTCATCTTTCAGCTCTTTTCTGACTCGCTAAACATGAAAAGATCGCCGAGTTATCCCTCTTGACTCGTTAAACGTAAATAAGAGGCGGTTGTCTTTAAACTCTTTTCCGACCGTGTAAAAATGAAAAGATCGTCGGACCTTTGTCATTTCAGGTTCGTTACCGGTGACGAAACGACGTGATGTTGATCGCTTTTTTACTTTTTCAGGTTGATGTCACTACATATGAAAAGTACTCCTCGATCGTAATGATCGGGCGGTTCTTTCGAGCATTGTTTTATACTTTTTCGGGCTCGGGAGACACAACTTTACGAAAAATGACCCCCCTCGAGTTTTCTTTTATGCTGTCTTTTCAGACTCTCTAAACAGGAAAAGACGCCGAGTTCTTCCTTTGTCAGGCTCGTTAAAACTTAATGACATCGGATTCTGTCGTAATGACGCCTTACAAGCATATGCTATCCCTGTCAAGCTTGTCATCAAAAAATAATCGGGGTACCCGCCAGGAATGGTGGGGAAAATGGACCCATAATTATTGTCGTGTCGGCAGTATGTCGCTCTTGAACATGGCACTAGTCTGCATTCGTGTCTGGATGGGGACATCTCATCTTGTTTTACACTTGCCTCCGTGGGTTTGGGTGATCCTATTTGGCCTCTCATCTGCTCATTGCCTTGTCACCATGACCTCTGCTCATTGGATGTCAAATACTGCTAAGTCCACTGTTATGCCGCCGATATGTTCAAGAGGAGTTGTCCTCTGCAGAATTACAACCTCCCTCTGATACCTCACATAATTCTGATTTACCACAACATTCTTCCTCTGTCTCGTGTCAATGATGTGGGAAACACTATGGCCCACCTTTGATCAAGGTCACTTCCTGTCGACTTTAGCTCATTATCCAGGAAGCTGATCTAGAGACTCCCTTCCGGTGCCTTGGAGCCTGCATGCCTCAATGGCAGGTTCTTCGTGTTCGACGAGAGGTTTTCATCATTGGCCTCTGATCGAATGATTCTACGGGTGTTCGACGCCAGCTCACTCATTCACACGCCGTAGATTGTACCTGTAGTACCTTGAGGGCCATTGTCATTATTGGTGGTACCTCTCGCGTCTGTTAACAGTTTTCACTATTGACTGGTAATCAGACGATGTTCATGCATGTTCGACTTCAACCCATGTATTCACATGCTTGGACTTGTACTCTGTTCGGGTCGAGATGGAGCGCAAGACCCTGGATTGTGTCTATTGGAATCCAGGTTGCGATTTGTGGCTTATTATGATCATTACATGACTCATTCACTGGATGGCTGCGACCATGCCTGAGTCTATTTATCGATCCTCTCTGGATGGCTGCGCCCATGCCTTGGATCTAGATTATTATGTACTTTGTTATGGATGGCTGCGCCCATACCACATATATCATGTACTTGAGATATCAGTTGTACTTCTTTACGCAGGTTCTTCGGCGGCAGTGTTTTCAGTTACGCATGGTCTTATAAAGCATTTCACCCCTCTCTCTCCCTCGGGCCTCATGCTTTAGGGGGCATCTGTTACACATCAATTTGTCACCGTTTATCCCTGTTACCCCTCTTCCGCACACTGGAGGACTCATTCCGGGACCTGTGAGAAGTGGCATGACCTGAAACCACTTGCATCATATTCCTCTAAGTATGAGCTTCATATGCCCTGAAGACATCTCCTGCAAAATACCCATGAAAACAGCTCTTTTTGCATTAGTGCAGGTCCACAGTTCACTGCTCGCGCCAATGAGGGAAATCCTCTAAAGAGAGCGCGCTATTGGCGCTCTATCTCAGAGTCGCACTCGCGCCAACCGAATTGAGTAAAGTTTTCAACGAACAAGCTTTCGAAGGTTCTCCTTAACCCATTCACCAACTAAATCTATGTTGAGCTAGGATGGTTTGGCTTCGAATCTCCATAGAAGGGAAGTGGTTTGCCACCTTTCATGGAAGTTTCCAAGTGATAAAGCCAATCCCATGAATAATGTGGTTGATCCTATCTCTTTCCTCTCTATCTATAAAAGCTTGTCTCTATGCCTTGAGCAAGCTAGTCAGTAGTTCCAGCATAGTGATAGAGAATTCTAGGAGTTCAAGAGTTTGAAGCTGCAAGAGCCTTCTTTGTACCCATAAGGCCAAATCTAAGTGAGGAGATTCTTGTCACCCAAGAGAGAGAGGCTTGTTCCCATCCCAACAAGCTTTGCAAGACTTGTGTAGCTGACTACCCAGCCAAAGGAGGATTTGACGTCAGAACAATGGTTGTATTCTTCTTTGTTATTTATCAATAATAGATGACTATCATTATGGTTCCACTCTCATTGTCTTACTATTGATGTTGAGTTATATCTCTTCTGACTGATATATAATTGCATCTATTGGATTTTATGCTTGTATTTGTGTTGTTCTTTGCATGTGCAGGTGTCCAATCATGGAGATCGTGGGGATCGTGACCGGCCGAGGCAAAGGAACGAGAGCGACGTCTCTTCTACGAATACTAGCGTTGGAATCCAAGTAGGTTCTCATCATCCACTCTTTATTTGCAATTAGGAACTTGCGTGATAGCATTGTTTGATTGTTGCTAGACCCGGTCTGGGCTAGTAGGGATCGCCTCTGTCCGCAGAGGAGATTTACCTCCACAACAGGTACGTTCTTCCACAAGTTTTGGTTGCACTACCTCCTCAACTGCTGCAAGAGGGATAAGAGTTTTATCCTTTTCCCAAACCACTTGTGCCCAAGAATTGATGTGTGTCTCAGTTTCTTGTTTGAAGGCGGCCTGTTAGGATTGGATTTCTTCCTGCTTGCTTTTAAGGTCAAGAATTTCTGCATGCAATGTATCATTTGGAGGATGGAGATTTTCATGCTCTTTGCTTTCATGTAATATCTTCTTAAGGGATAAATTATCCCCTTCCACCTCTGTGTAGGTTTTAACCCTGTACAGAAATTACCTGCATACGAATTCTAAAACACAGAAAATAAACAATGCTAGAGCATAACATATAAAACACGCAAACACAGAGATTTTCCCTTGGATCCAAAAATCGGGACTACTAGCTTTATTTTTCATTATGTTCCTTTCAATGTTACAATACATATTTATACATGCTGAAGCATCCAATACCATGGACCGAAAACCATTGCGTCCAAAACCATGGACCAAAAACCATCACGTCCAAAACTATGTGTGAAAATCATGCACAAAAGCATAGGTAGGTTTGCCCAACCTAATATAGGGTCCAAAAAAAAATTCCCAGGGGCGCTGCCTCGAACCCTGTAGAGGGGGGCTAACCGCCCCCCTCAACCCTCCTGCTACGCAGTCGGTGCAATGAAGGAGGGGCTCTGCCCCCCTCTAACCATCTGGTTAACTAGGGGAGCTAGTCATGGAAAGAATATAACACAACCCAACACTCTCCCACTTGTTGTTTTCTTTCCACAGGAGGCCACAGGAGAGCTTAGTCATTTATCCAACCCTGAAATGCCCATTGTTTCTCTACACCAAGAGAACTTATCAGAGCTCACAGATTTTGTCAATGCATCTGCAGTATTCTTCAAAGTGTCCACCTTTACCAGCAACACCTTTTTGTCTTATATCATATCCCTCACAAAGTGATACTGAACATAAATGTGCTTTGTCTTTGAATGATAAGCAAGGTTCTTTGCCAAGAAAATTGCACTTTGGCTGTCGTAGTCTATCCTTATAGCTCCTTGTACTAACCCAATACTTGAACACAATCTCTGCAACCAAATTGCTTCCTTGCTTGCATGAATGGCTGACATGTATTCTACCTCTGTAGTTGATAGTGCCACTACAGATTGTTTCTTACTCATCCAACTGACTACACCTCCAAATAGGTTAAACACATACCCACTTGTAGATCTTCTTTGATCCATATCTCCAACCCAGTCTGCATCAATAAAGCCACGAATATCCAACACTCTGTCCAATCCTAGTCTTCCTTGGTAGCACAAACCATAATCACTAGTGCCACGCAAATACCTGAAAACCCACTTCACTGTTGTCCAGTGCTCCTTCCCTAGTTTTGACATAAACCTGCTCAATACTCCCACTACATGTGCAATGTCTGGTCTAGTACAGACCATTACATACATCAGGCTACCAACTGCACTAGCATATAGAACACGGGACATGTCCTCTTCCTCTTCTTATGTCTTGGGACTTGTTCAGCAGATAACTTTACACCTATAGGAATGGGAACCTTAACCGGTTTACTATCCTGCATATTAAACCTCTACGGTCTTGTCTCCATATACTTCCTTTGGTTTAACCAAAGCTTCCTCTTTGCCCAATCTCTTTTAATTTTCATGCCCAAAATATAGTTTGCAGCACCAAGATCTTTCATGTCGAATTTCGAGGACAATTGGGTCTTCAAATCCTGGATAATTTCTTTGTCATTTCCAACCAGCAATATATCATCCACATACAAGACCAGATAAATAACACAGTCACCAATTAATTTAAAATAGACATAGTGATCTGCTTTGCTTCTGGTGAAGCCAAGTCCCCGTATAAATGTATCAAATTTCTTATACAACATCCTTGGTGACTGTTTTAGCCCATACAAAGACTTCTTTAACTTGCATACCAGTTCTTTCTTACCCTTCACCGCAAAGCCTTCAGGTTGCTTCATGTAGATCTCCTCTTTCAGATCCCCGTGAAGAAATGATGTCTTCACAACCATCTGTTCTACCTCAAAATCAAAAGCAGCACCAACAGATAAAAGTAGTCTAATAGAAGTTACCTTGGCAACAGGAGAAAAAATATCACCAAAATCACTTCCCGCCACCTAGGAATAACCTTTTGCTACCAACCGAGCTTTGTATTTCTCCACCTTTCCTTCTGCATTTGTCTTCTTCTTGAACACCCATTTGCTGCCAACGGGTTTCCTTCCAACCGGCAACTCCACCAGATCCCAAACCTCATTTTTGTGCAAATATGCCATTTCATCAATCATGGCCTCTTTCCAGAGTTTGCCATCCTCTGAATCTACTTCTTCCTTCACAGTTATGGGATCATCATCAGTAATAGATAAAGAAAATTTTGAACAGAGAGCAGATGGACTATACCTTTCTGGCTGCCTTCTTTCTCGAATTGATCTTCTCACACCCGACGTTTGTGGTTCTTCATCTTTTGATTCCTCCTCTACTGTAGAGTCTGATTCTTCCTCCTTAAGCTCAAACTCTATCTTCTCAGGTTCCTTTGGTTGGACTTCATGTTTAATAACATCTTTCACCTCTCTGAACACCACATCTCGGTTGTACACAACCTTCCTTGTTATTGGGTTCCAAATCTTAGAACCCTTTAAGCCATCCTTATACCCAATAAAGATGCACTTTTCAAATTTATTATCCAACTTGGTTCTTTTCTCCTTTGGAACATGTACATATGCATCACATCCAAATACCCTAAGATGTGAAAGAGAGGGTTTCTTACCAGTCCATACCTCTTGTGGAGTCTTATCCTACAACGCTGATGAAGGTGATTTTTTTACCAGGTAACATGTTGTCTCCACCGCCTCTGCCCAAAATTCCTGTCCTAACCCGGCACCACTGAGCATGCTTCTTGCCCTTTCCATCAACATCTTGTTCATTCTTTCTGCAACTCCATTTTGCTCAGGTGTATATGGAGTAGTCTTCTGCCGTGCTATACCACACTTCTTACAGAATTCTTAAAATTCCTTACTACAAAACTCTCCACCGTTATCTATCCTCGGCACCTTTATCTTCTTCTCTGTCTGGTTTTCCACTAGAGCCTTAAATTCTTTAAACCTGTCAAAGACTTCAGATTTCTTCTTAAGGAAATATATTCATGTATTCTTTGAGAAGTCATCTATGAATGATACATAGTACACAAAATTACCTAGCGATGGAACCTTCACAGGTCTAAACACGTCACTGTGTACAAGCTCTAATATTTGTTTCGCCCTCTTACCACTAGAGGGGAAACTCACCTGATTTTGCTTCCCATATACACAATTTTCACAGAAATCAAAATCCAGAGAGCTAGTACGTATACCTTCTACCATACCTTCACCATGAAGTATTCGAAGGCCCTTTTTTCCAATATGTCCAAGCCTTTGATGCCACAACATGGTCTTCTCTCCAAAGACCACTAGATTTTCTGCGCCACTTTCAGGAACCACATAGTTGTTGCACCCAGCAACAACACTGTTACCTTGCAACTTGTACAGAGTTCCAATTCGAACTCCTCGCATCAATACCAGTGCTCCCCGAACCATCTTATAGATATCCTTCTCGAACAATGTTTTTACACCTACATCATCCGAAAATTAGATTTCTGGCCAATGCAGGAATATGCATAACACCCGGAAGTGTTCTAACCCTTCCACCTTGCAACTTCAACTTTACTTTTCTGCGACCAACGATTTTAGCCTTCCTGTCATCCCCTAGGAAGACATCACCACCATCATATTTCTCATACTCGCAGAACCACTCTCTATGGGGAGTGAAGTGAAAAGATGCACTTGAGTCAATCAACCATGCCTCATGATCTACATGTGTACTTGAAGAAGCCAAGTACACATCCCCACCTTCATCTGAGGTGGTTTTTGCCTCTGCAAAAGGAGCATCATCAGATCCCTTTCCTTTGTCAAGAGTTTTAGATTTATAGTCCCTTTTGTAGTGCACTTCCTTTCCGCGTTTCAAGCACACCACCTTTATAGCTTTTCCTAGAGATTTAGATCTCCCTCTAGATTTAGATCTGCCACTCAATGACTTATTTTTGTTTCTGTTCTGGGACCGTCCTCGTACAGACAAGGCAACACCATTCTGTCTCTCCATATTTTTCCATCTCAAGTGCTCCATCAGCAAGGATGAGACTATTTCATCAAACTGTAAAGCAATTGCATTACTACCTATTGCAATAACCAGACTATCCCACGAATCTGTTAGAGAACACAACAAACTAATGCACTTATCTTCATCTGAAATTTTAATATCAACAGACAATAATTGACTTACCACAGTATTAAATGCGTTCAGATGCTCTTTCATCAAGTCTCCATCTTTCATCCTCAGATTATACAACTTTTTCCATAAGAACAATTTATTCATGAGAGACTTGGATTGGTACAAAGTCCCTAACTTGTCCCGCAAAGCCTTCGTCGTAGCTTCCCCTGATACATTCAGCAATATTGAATCTGAGACACACAATCGTATTATGCTCTTTGCCTTCTGATCCAACTTCTTCCATTCTTCATCGGACACTCCCATTGGTTTAGTACCCGGATCTACCGTGATCCGCTGATCTTTATCCACCAACAGATCCTCCATCTTGATTTTCCACAACTCAAAACTCTGACCATTAAATTTCTCGATCTCTATCTTTCCACTGCTCACCATCTTTTTTCACCACTAGAATTGATCTCACAGATCTCCCACTTAACAGGGTTTACCATAGGCCTGAGCGATACCCCTCAGCAACAAAGGCGTCCCCTTGAAGCCAAAATTGCTCTGATACCAAATGTATATTTTAACCCCGTACGAAAATTACCTGCATACGAATTCTAGAACATAGAAAATAAACAATGCGAGAGCATAACATATAAAACACATATACACAGAGATTTTCCCCTGGATCCCAAAGCTGGGACTACCAACTTTATTTTTCATTATGTTCCTTTCAATGTTACAATACATATTTATACATGCCGAAGCATCCAAGACCATGGATCGAAAACCATCGCATCCAAAACCATGTGCGAAAACCATGCACAAAACCATAGGTAGGTCTGCCCAACCTAATATATGGTCCAAAAAAAAATTCCCTGGGGCACTGCCCCTAACCCCGCAGAGGGGGGGCTAACCACCCCCCTCAAACCCCCTGTGACACCCCCATTTCACAGTCAGCGCAACGAAGGGGGTGTGTCTAACCCCCCAATTAACTAGGGGAGCTAGTGGTGGAAAGAATATAACACAACCCAACACTTTGAAACTCTAGTAGAGAGGGTGTGTATTTCATAACAAAGCTTGTTTTCAGTTTCCAGAAATTCCATTTTCTACAAAATTTGTTTTACTTGGGTTCTCCAAAATGAAAAATTCGACTCCATGGTTTTTCCATGGACCCTAGTTTCAAGTTGTACCCCTTGATCTTCAGCCATTGTTACTTCAGGCGAAGCTGGAGGCTTTGACAAGATTTCAAGGAATTGGTTAACGTCCATGTGTAGGTCCATTAGAAGTCCCGTAAAAGTATTGCACAAACAGGGACTATAACTTCAGTTGTTATACAGTTGATTAATCAAACATTTAACGTGCATCCTCTCTTCCTTTCTGTTGAAGCCCCGAAAATCGGGTCGACAACAAGGGGGATACCCGCCCGGTCCGGACCTTGGTTGGCAGCTCCTTATCCGTTTGGTATAGCGGGTCCGACTAGGGATAATGGGACCAGTTTCCCAATCTATGGGTGTGTGTGTGTAGAATTGGATGTTGCTGATCTAATAGTTCCTATCTAAGCTATTCTAATTCAAACTTTAATCTAATTCTATGCTATTGTAATCTAATAAACAGCACATCTAAATCTATGCTAACCTGGGATGTAATTCTTCTATTATGCGATCTAAAGAGATTTCAAATAACAACTGGTAATAAAGATCATTCAGTGATTATAAGAAAGGAAATCAATTAAGATGAACCACTTCGCATAAAAAGTTAGGCGAAACAGTTGTGAACAGCATATCGCATAATGAGCTATTCATACATTAAACATAAATAAATAGCTACCACCGTACAAAAGTGCCAAATGATAACTCAAGCATTCATGCAATAACATATAAACAATTAAAAACTGTATATCACTTTAACATATAAGCAGAAATGGTCAAGAGATAAAAGTACCATTTATGACTGGTCCTACTCATAAGCTTCAAGCAACAATGATTTATCTCTCCTTGCTCTAACATCTACTAAGAGTACAAAAGTGCAACATCAGTAGCAGATATCAAATGCAAACATCAACAAATCTTGATCCATTCATTCACCAAAACCTCCTCTGAGGGTGCAAAAGTGCATGTTCTGAGGACAAGTTTTTGATAAATTTCTGGACCCTTCTCTAAATGCATGAGAAGGGTTTAAATACTACTTCCTAAATCTAATAATAGTTTATTTACAAAAATTCAGGATGCGGTTTTAAAATGACCACCCTTTTTCTAAGCAAAATTTAAAGTGAAAATTAAATTAAGAACTAAACTACTTTTGTATCTGGTCTTTAAAACTGCATGTATTCAGCATTGGTTTAAGGAGAGTCGGTTGGCTGACTTCTGCTTTGAGCTGGGCTGAGAAAACGGAATCGATGAGAGCTGGTACCATCTTTTCGGCCGCATTTATGATACACTTCACAGTCATCCACTGACTATGCGGCTTTACCAAGTATGTCCAGTAACATTCCCAATTTAACTTGTTCAGTGCTTGGATTGCTTTTCCCTTTTCTTGCGCTCTCTGCTTCCATTCCGCCTCTAGTTGTAGTTTGTTTGGTAAATATCCCGGGGTGGTTTCTGTGATCAAATTTGCTCTGTGCAAATTCTCATTTACACAGTCAATAAGAATGCTTGCTGTCGTGGCTGCTGTTTCTGCCGCTTGTTCTGCCTCCCTGATTTGATCGTCCCACTTGTTAAAGAGCAGCTCTTTATGATTCTCATTTATCCTGGGTGCGCCTGCTCTTTTTCCCTCATCTTCATCCTGCCAAGCCAAGTACTCAGTTACCTGTTTGTCAATCAGATCATAGTCACTTCGTAAGTCGACCACTTGATTAGTGATCTTATCACTCATTTCGCAATAATAATTCCACTGCGATATCTTTTGGCCCAACACTTATTGCTGCTGCAATAGTTGTTCATTCAAGGAAATAGATTTTGAAATAAACTCTGTAAGCTTAGGGTCGTATCTGTGCATCTCTTGTAAATCCTGTAACTGTTTTCCCTTCTCATCCAAACTTCTCTGATAACTTATCTGCATTTGCTGGAAGTCTTCCTGCAACTTTTCAAGTTGTTTGTGTGCCTCATTATTAGTGTTGGCTTGTTGCAATTATAGTTGCAGTACCTGTATTTGATCTTCTCGCTCTTTCAACAATTGCTGTACTTCTGATGCTTTGTCAATAGTCGCAGAGGCATACGCTCCTGCGATCTGAGATAGTTTGGTGAGATTTTCAGTCGGATTAATGGTGGGATCTTTCCATAAGACGTCTAATTGCTCAACATCTTGAGAGAGTGTATTTTCTAATTTCCTTTTCTTTCTCTGTCTTCTTACCACTGCTTTATGTTGGGGACTATAAAATATGTCGAGAGGGGGAATTTCTTCTACATTAAGTATAAGCTCAGAAGATGGAGCAATAGGAATATGCTATGTTTCTAAGACATTGCTGGCTAAAGTCGTGACTACTTCCTATGCTACCTGTGTATTGCTCACAGGAGTTTTTGGGGCTTGTCCTTCAAGATTGATCAGTTCATTGAAGGTTTCCCATTCCTTATCTAATTCTGTCGTGACGGGTGGTGCTTCAATGACGAGAGGGGGAGGATCTCTTTGCGGGGAGGTAATAACCTGCTGTTGTGGAAGTTCCATTGACTGAGCGGTGTCCTTAGCTGACTCTTCGCTCCTATCTTGGTCGTTTCTGGATCTTTTAGAATGTTCAGGCATTTCTTGTACAGACTTAGATTTAGATCCGTTAGTGCTTGAACTCCCACTGAGACTAACGCTTGGAGTTGGTTCTCTTGCAGACAGTCGTAGCTTTTCTAGAGGAATACTGGCTAGTCTTCTTTCTCTGTATACCATGAACTTTTGAAAGTCTTTTGGAGACAATTGCAATTGGGCTTCACGCAAAATCTCTTGAAGTGAGCTTTTATGTTGGAATATATCATCAAATAAATCCTTTTTTCCAAAGAACACTTTTATCTTGACTGTAGTTGTGAAATTCTGGGCAACCTCATTCGGGTCAAATGGTCTTCCTGGGAATTTAAATAATTGTAAACACGTCATATTTTGTACTTCAGTGAACGCGTGACCTACATCAAACAGCGAAAAGGCCCCACAAGCCACAGGAAACTGTGGCCATATAGCCTTCCTTTTGTCCTTTAAGTCTTTAGTTAGGCCGCCTTCTGAACAGATTTGATATGCAATTTCTCGAGCTAGGAGTTTATCAGGGATATACAAGGGTAGAACATGAGGGGGTGCAGTACTTCCAAATACTCTAACATAAGTGAAAAATTCTTCCCCGAACCATCTTGCGATGGGGAGGATATCTATTTGTGCTTCAGGTGAGCACCTCGGGGGTTCTTTATCATACAACATTCTATACAAGGGCAGCATAAGTCCATGACAAATCTTGTAGAAATATGGAGTGAACTGAGAGTCCCATAATATCTTATGATAGACATGGATGGGTAAGGGGTCTTGAGTTGTCCACTTCCAACCCATAACAGGGAACTTAGAGACATAACATATTGAATCCATAACATATGCGGCTAGGTAAAAAGGAGGGTAAATTCTTTGAGACGTAGATCTTTTGGACCGGTAACTGACAATAGCCGTGATTAGGTTATCAGATGAAATATTGGCCCAATCTACAATAGTGGCATTTGTGGAAGCATCTAGTAATGGTAACCATTCAGATGAAAATTTGTTGATATCTAGCATTGTTATAGACATTTTTGTGCCTTACAGCATTGAGCATGAAATGTCCATAATCTAAGGGATCCAAAGTCCCTAAACATGTTGTTCCTACCCCTAGAGGAACAAGGCTAACAAACCACAACAATTCACAGAAGTTCTCCACCAGAAACTGCTCAAAAACAAGTCAATTCAGGATCATGTCAATGGCTCCACTGGCTGTCTACGCTGAATGTCAAAGCCAACACTGGCTACCTGCGCTGAATGTCAAAGCCAACACTGGCTACCTGCGCTGAGCGAGAGTGGACATGTGGCAAGCTCATTTCTCAAGGTGTCAAAACCTAGGAAGCTTCCAAAATGACACTTGCCTCAGGGAATTCGACTATGATGAGTAAGAGGTTCCAAATCTCCAAGTGGAAGCAAGAACCTCCAAGTGGAAACAAGAACTGACAGAGGGAGAGGACACTAGTCAGATCTCAAGCTGACTCATCCTCTCTCCAAACATCTATATATGGATCTCTCCTCCATGAGATCGAGAGGCTGGAATTTTGTTATTGCAAAGAATTGCTGTTGGTTTGAGATCAGAATCATTGGGTGCTTAATGCTTTGAAGGGAGGTGAAGATAGGAATTCCATTTTGCTGGGAAGGAGATGCTGGATTGGAGCCCTCTAGGTTGTATCTCTTCCTGAACCTTGTTATTCATCAATAAAGCTATCTTGGTTTCTCCTATATATTGGTGTATCTTTGATGTATGATTGCATTAGTATGTTTAGTTTACTTCTAATCCTGAACTAGTTATGAATATGAATCTATGTCTTGTGTAGTGTTCTTCTCTTGTGATCTTGCAGAAACCCGTTGAAGCTGGGCGAGCGAGAAGGCAAGTAGCTGGGAACTCTCCAAGAGAAGAGAAACTGGATCGAGGGACAAATGGAAGACACCGGTTAGTCCATCCATCTCTCTTCATTCTTAATTCATAAAGGAAGAATACTAGAATAGCTGTCTCTGTTTGTTGCTAAGGCACTGTCACACCTTAGGTGGATAGGATCGTCCTGCATAGGCATTTTTCCCCACAACAAGCATTCCAAATAATCTACAGAGCATGGCAGCAGCAAAGTAATATGGGGAGGTAAGGGAACCAGTACTGTACATACCGTGTTTATCTTTCTTGAGCGGTTCATCTTTTCTGGACCAGTCTTTGGTGGTTTCCGACAGGTTTGGGTTCTCCGCCACAAATTTTTCTATGAATTGCGTGTAATAAGTTGCCTGTGGCTCAGGCAGATGATACATAAGCTTTAAATCCTGCACAGTGAATGACCCGATGAGCCCTTGACCATGAACCTTGAACTATCTATTTTTCATTTCTGCGCTATCAAGTATCCACTTGATCATGTCTGTGTATGGGAGAATTTTGGGCCTCGCTGCTGTCCGATGTAGGAATGAGCATGCTAGCTCTTCTAGGGATGCTTCAGAAGAGCTCTGTGAGCCCACGACAACAGTAACTTTCATTACTCTGGGATTCTCTTCTTCGAGCAGTCTGTACATGCCTTCCCATGTAGCTATTCCTGCGTCTCTGTTACAAGCCGTATCTGTATACAAAGGTGCCATTTCCTTTTCTTCGAAGCTTTGAGCCTTGTTTTTCTTCCCCATTTCAACCTGCGTATTGCTTTGTATCGTCCTCCGTTCTCCGTTCCTGCAATTCACAAGTGAAATGGAAATGAATGACCCGGATGGGTGATGGGAGAGTTTTAAATGCTGCAGACATACCAAATACACCACCTTACGTGAAGTGATTCTTTGAAAAGCACGCGTCCATATTTTATTAATAACTGGCAACTAACTCCTGTATTAGCATTTAAAGCGTGTAATTATGTGTCAGCTTATGGCAAGTAGCTTTTCTTGAATATTTTGCTCGAACGATCTGCGATGGGGCGATTTTGCGATTTGCCTTGCAACATCGCAGATCACAACATCGCAAATCGCAAATCGCACTATCGCAATATCATAAAATCGCACAAATATAACATCGCAGCGTTGGTCTGGCTTAACATCGCAACCATCGCTATATCGCGATATCGCAATATCGCAGATCACAGAAGTTTATGTATGACAAATTTCGTTAACCTGTTTCCTGCGATATGCGATCTTGCGATCGGCGTCATCGCAAATCAGTAAATCTTGAAGTTTTTCTTATAAGTTTTTCTTATTGCGACGCGATAGTTGTTCAATACCACAATCTCGCACATGTCGGGATTGCACTTGAATGGTGGCGTTCTACTACCATTTTACGATGCGATTTTAAAGATTTTTCCCTTATCATAAACTTAGGTTTTAAGTATTCGAAGGAGTTTCCTAAGCTTACGATGGTAACTTTATTTTGCGGAAAAGGAATTTAAGCACTACTCTTGCTTTTCCTAAATTTTAACTAAGGGTCCCCATACATTTAGTATTTCGGATGACACTTAAATGAAAAAAGGGGGGTTGTTGCTGGTCACAACACTTTCCTAGTTTGTGCCTCTATTGTTGTTGTCTAAAGTCGGTGCCTTGTCTCTGGTGGAAACACTGCTTGGAGGTTACAGATTGATCAAAATCTGTGGAAACCCAAGTGAGCGTTTCGACAGGAAACCCTAGGTGATCATTTCAGTGGGAAACCCCAGGTGAGCGTTTCGGCAGGAAACCCCAGGTGAGTGTTTCTGTAGAACCCCAAATGATTCCAGAAACCTGCTCTGTGTGCAAATGAACCCCGAAAACACAAGCAATATTCCTAGCGCAGTCACCAACAATAGCAACATGCAAGTGGTAACACCTCGATAAGCATACCATTCACAGCCAGATAACAACTTATTTTTTCAATTTTCTGTGATGGAGCCAATTAGAGTTGGAATTCCTTTCGACTTGTGGAGTGAGCAGAGGACTTCACACAACAATGTGCTCGGACTGCTGGTTAATTACTCTATCTTTGTCTGTGAAAGAGCTAACTTAGTGAGAGGATATGTGGTACAAGCCTAGTGGTGGGCTATAGTTGAAGTGCTTGGGTTTTTCCAACGTTGTAAAGACCAAATGACAATCCTTTTGTCTTTCAAGTAAATACAGTGAGGTCCACAGTTGCCAATGTGATGCCCATTATTTTATGAGTCCCTTCCTAATCTCTGCGATTCAAGGTACAAATGCTAATCCCAATTCAACAGTAGAGCATAACTTCGTAAAAGATGTCCGCGGTAGAGGATTTTGACAAAGAACAAGAGGAAATTGAGCAAAGGAAGAAAGAAGAAGACTAGTTCGAGGGTGGAGGATGAGACCTAAGAGTGTTGTTAGGGCGCTAAGGTGCAAATTTATTTTATATGTAAATATTCAGTTGTGATAATGTGAGTGAGAAAATAAGTTCTTTGATCTCTCTTCTCTAAATGTTTTGATGTTTTTTATAGTTTTTTGCTTGAAGCTTTGTGTCTCATAATAGTTAGGGATTTTAGAGCATGTGGGGCTTAACTCTAGGCACTCAAATAGTAAACAAGGGCCCTTCACATATCCCTCACACTAGTGTCTTATATACTCCTCATCACCATATGCAAAGCCATTACTTACATGAACAAGCTTGGATACTTTGTGTTAACAAACAGATGGTGTTGTCTCACGTCTCATGGTATCGACCCATGCTACAAATCCTGAACAACTCATTTTTTTGCAATCATGTTTCTTCCAAGGATAACACGTAATAAGATGTTGTGGCTTTGGTTTCTAACCACTTATAAATTTTTTAGTAAATTTTAAGTTCCTAAATTCCATGATATTATGGTATTTAGGTAATTTTAATCACCTTGGGTAATCACTTATTCAACTTCTAATAAACTCTCTTATCTGAATTTCCCAAAGAATCATTTCTTTAGGTTTGGTACTCAATCAAATCTCTTCTCGAGTTTTATGATCGATGTATTGGGCCTATTATTAGATTTAGGGATGATTCTCATTCAAAGTTATGCTCTTTGTTATTTCATACATTGTAACAACTATCTATGTTGTATATGTGTGATGAGCCCCATAAATGAGTAATTATATGGGCCCATTCAGCCTCTTAATTCGACTTAATCCACCATTCCCATTAGTTTATTGCATGTTTTTTATTATATTTATGCTAATAGAGTGAATTGGGTTAATCATTATGCCAACAAGTCTAATGTGTGCTTTATGCAGATTTTTGGTCAATTTTGAGACAAAATCAAAGGTTTAAATGAGCACTTGGCAGCCAAATTTGTGGAAGAACAAGGGAGAGGATTTGTAGGAAGGTGTCCCATTTATTTATGAGGCCCTACCTCAAATTCTCCATCAAAAAAACTCGGAGCACAAGGGGCAGCCAAGCAAGTCAAGTAAGACTGCTGTTAATTGCAAGTTTTGGCAGCCGAGTCCCTAAAGTTTAGGAGGACTGTTCGGGTCCTCAATTTGTATAATAAGAAGGCTTAGGGCCTCATTCGAGTTAGTCATCTTTTTAGCCATTTTGTAGTTCGATGTTAGTCATTTTTTAGTTGGTTTTTAGTCATTTGTTAGTTAGATTTTAGCCAGTAGGTTAGCTCTGCATTTCAGCACATTTTCGAGCTTTTTCTTGTAGACAGTTTTTGGGATGTAACTATTCTTTTGATCAATAAAGATGAATCCAGCTTTGCACCAGCTCTAATATTCCTTAGGAGGCTATAGCTCTTGGGGTTGGGCCCAACTCAAGTGCTTTTATGTGTCTTTGTTGCATTCATAGAATAATTTCTGCTATTTAGATTAAAATCTTGTTTTGTCACTTAGGTCATTTTTGATGATTGAAATAGCTTTTCATGTCTCGGGTTGATTTGATAGGTTGGTAACAGAAAGGATCTTCGAAAAAGGCCATCAAGCAACCCTTGATCTCACCTCTCCCTCCTTGGGACCATGAGCTAAGACCAAGGTGTCCTTGCTGCCATAAAAACATTGTTCTTGCTTCTTCATGCAATTGCTAGTGTTAGATTTTTAGTTAGGAAAGTTGATACCAGTTGTACTTGCATGTTTAGAATCTATTCTTGCTTAGTTTCCATAGTTATCTTGCATGATTTGCTGCCAATAAACTTATGTTCATCATATTTCTGGTTTCTAGGTCAAAATATGTCAAAATAGCTAGATCTTTGGTTTGCATAGCCTTTGTTTGGTTAGTTTTGGAAAATAATGTGCATAACACTTGTGATGCCTTCTTGCCTACCTTCCCCCCATCAGACAACCTGCTCCAACCCCCTAACTCAGATTCCTCCCTTTCATTTGCCACCCCTTTTCCAATTTGACCTAATTCCCATATCTTTGTGCAACCTTGCTCCCTCCATCCTTGAACCAAATCCGATCGCCTTAACCACTCCTCATCCTCATTCACCAAGTCCTAGACCTCCTCACACCCTTATCTCACCTCCATACCCACTTCTTCACCTTTTTTCCACCATCATCCCTTCAAAATTCCCTTTCGGAACATCCTGTAGAAACATCCTGTAGAAGCTACAGTACATCCTGTAGAACCCCTGCAGACTTCCTGTAGAAGCTCACGAAAGCGGTTTCTTGAGATCCGATCACTGTGAAACTCTCTGGAAGGGTGCTAGGGACCCCTTAGGCCCTCTTCTCACCTTCCCAACCTCCTGCAAGCATTTCCTTTCGCCAATCAACCTCTGCACAGAAAAAAAACAATTAAAGCACATGCATAATAATTCTACAAGATTACTCAAAAGTACAAAAAGATGTTTTCTTCATATTTATCTTCAGAAGTAGCTTAGTCACATGCATTTTACCTTTCTAGAAGTCAATGGCATCCATTTCTGTAGCTTTCATCCTTTTACTTGCACCAGTAGGGTTAGTCGGTAAAACTAGGGTTTGCATTTCCTTTCAACTTTCCGCTTCTTTTTTCAAGTAGATTAGCCTCCTTTGAGTTAGCTTTCGTCCATCATATTTAAAATCTTCTTCTAAGAGCTCATAGAAATTGGCTTAAGCTCCTAGCGAACTTGTGCCAGCTGATCAAGTGACAGCTGCGGCAAGAGCTAGTACTTGTGCATATAGCACCGTTGCTTCCAAGTTTGTTACGAACTACCGGGTTGATAAAAGTAAAGAAGAGAGCCCTAGGAGTTGCAGCATTATTGCTGCAATACTGGAGCCCACCATCTTTTTGGCGCCGTTGTCAGGGAAGCGTCGGAGTATTGATGATTGCTGCTTTTCTTCTATTTTCTACTATCACCTTCTGCTAAGTAGTTTATTTCAGCAAACGTAGAGTAGATTGTTTCATTTCCATTCTACAATTTCAATTCCGCAAAAGTAGATTAGACATTTCTTGCTTTCGTAGATTAGCATTTCAATTCCGCAATTTCATTTCTGCAAGCGTAACCTATCATTTCATTCCTGCAATTTCATTTCAGCAACATAGATTAGTCATTTCTTGCTTCCATTTCAATTCTGCATTTTCATTTCAGCAAGATAGATTTCAGTTAGTTGCAGTTCAATCTATTTTAGTTTTTGCAGGTACAAGCAGAAAAAAAGAAACAAAAATCAACAAAAAATATTTCCTTTCATGCCTTGTAGGAGTAGAGATAAGTCAGAAAAATATTTGCACAACACCCCCCCACTGCTTCACACAACCAACCTTCTCTCTTCTTCGATGGCTGTGATTAAGGAGAAGCCCTAGGTGGACATCAAGGCATATTTGAAGAACCTCTAGGGGAGAAGAAGAAGAAAACATTCCTCTGGAGCAAATGGCTGGAAACAGAAATGTTGGGAGCAGTCCCTTTTCTTCCAACTCAATCCTTAGAGGTGAATGTGAGAATCTGTGGGAAGATTGCAAAAGCGAGGTGAGGTAGATGCTTGCCATGCATATCAAAAGATATCGAGAGGAAGCTGAGAGGGCCTTGGCCATCTTTTGTCCTAGGTGCACTAGAAAGCACCCTAGGGACGAATGTCCATTGCACTCCATAGAAGTCTGTTTTGTCTGTGAAGAAGACCATCCTACGAATTAGTGCCATTCCTTGCCTGGACTTAAAGCTGCATATCAAAGAGCCAAAGGAGTCACTGAAGCACTCTATTTCATGAACCAAAGGAGGCCACATGGACCCATACCTTACCAGCAGGGAATGCAAGGGATATCCTAGACCTATTACAACCCCTATCAAGCCACTTCCATGCCTTCTTGGGGTCCCCTTGCTCATCCTTCCTGGTCCACATCCCTCCTTGGTCGTATCCATCTCAATACCATGCTCAACCAACTACTCATCCATTTCACCCCTACGCTCAGCCACAGCCTCAGTGGAATGCACCTCATCAGGGGTGGAGGCCCCAGTACAACACTCCTCCCGCTCCTTTTCCTCCACCACCTGCTCAACCACAACCCCATCCACATCCATCTCAAATATACACCCCCACTCAACTACCCGTACCACCATTTCCAAACCTGCCCATTGGAGTAGCTCAACCCGATTACAATGCTGAGGCACAACATGTCCAAACAACTCCTCTTGAGCTCAATGATATTCACCATAGCTCAGGAAGAGTATTACAAAAAAGAGATTATATTGAAAGCATTGAAGGACCACATCCAGCAAAAGAAGATTCAAAGGAGGAGATCAAAGAACCATGGGTTGCACTTGACGAAGAGAAGACATTAGAATCAGAGATCGAGAGAGTTCCCCCATGGTTACCATCAAATCCTCCATGTATTCAAGAGAAAAATCATCAAAAAGAGGAAGATGAGAAGGTCATGGTAGAAGGTGACATGAAGAATGATCCAAATCAGCAAAAGGACCAAGGATATCAGAGCCATATTGAGATATGGTTTCGGACGGTCACTAAGTTGCAGTAGTACTCTCTTCCTCAGCTATGCTTGATCCCTTCAGAGTCAAATCATTTGGTCTCTGAAATCCAAATCCCTATCAAAGCATGCATTTCAAGCCTCCACATCATTTTGTCTCTAATCTCGATGTGCACATGGCTCCATTAGAAGTATTATTATACTTGAAAATGATTTTGTTTTTCAAGTAGGGTAGGGTAGGAAAAAAATGAAAAAAAATGAAAAAAGAAAAAATGAAAAATAAGAGAAAAAAATAAAAATCTAAGGTGAAAACCTCCTTGGAGGCACCTCAGGTTGGCTCATTGATTGAAAACCTCCATGAGGCGGTCAATGGGTTGGAAAGAAGAGAAAATAAAAAGAGAATAAGATCCCTGGGTGAAAACCTCCCTTGGAGGCGCCCAGGGTAGGCAATTAGGGTGAAAACCTCCATGAGGCGCCCTAGTTGTTTTCAAAAAAGAAGAGAAAAAGAAAAAGAAAAAGAAAGATAAACCTAATTTCCATTGAATAATTGCAGGTTAGGAGGATCACTCACAACAAAGACAAAGGAAGTTTTGTGCCTTCTACATGAAGTTCTGTGTCTTCTACAGGAAGCCTACAAACAAGCCAAAATTGATCTCTGAAGAGGACCCGAAGGCTGGGAATATGTCCATGAGGCTTGCAAACATCCATGTTTCCATCCCTCACCCTTCTCCATTATTTTTTCCATCTCATTGTGCTTCGTTCCTAAAAACTGGGTGTTCTACAGGAAGTTCCTGTAGAAATTACAGGAAGCTAGAAATGGATTTTAAAAGGCAGTTTGGCGAACATGATAGCTTCCTAGAGGGTTCATAAGTCCTCCTACAATCCTCAAACCTCTCTCCCATCAATTCCAAGTCTGCATTATAGCCCAAGCTCATTTTTCTTACTATGCAAAAAACTGCAGAATGCTTTGAAACAAAAATACATAGTGTTGGAATTTGTTTTTCCCCTCACGTGAAAACCGTGCATCCATTTACAAAACCGTTTTACGGGGAGTTGTATAGGGATGATGGCAACATGTCCAAGCAATTTCAGTGAATTCCAATGCACGGTTTCCAAGAAATTAGCCTCCATCACCTTCAGCCATTTTTGCATTTTCTCCATATCCATGCATCCATTTCAAAACCTGTTTCATGGGGAGATGCATATAGGTGATAGTAACCTACCCAAGCAGTTTTAGCCAATTCTGATGCACGGTTTCTGAGAAATTGACCTCTGTAATCTTCAACCATTTTCAGTTTTTCTCGAAATTTGTACATCCATTGACCACAATTTTGCTATGGGAGGTGCATAACGATGATAGAAGCATGCTCAGAAAGTTTCAGGTCAATCCGATCTATCGTTTGGGAGCTATGGAGAAAACAAGTTGCTGTCTTGTAAAAATTCAGCATCAACAGCATGAGGGTGCAAATCTGAATGTTGAAGCAGGCTCCTGCAGCGTAGATCCAGCCAGAGGATACCTGCACCAGAAAATAATCCATGTATCAGCAAACAGACCAGCATGCATCCACAGAATATGAGCATGTAGCAGCAAAAAGGACCAAGCATCACATCGACTTACAGGTAAGTGTCTAACCCCGTTCCTTTATTTTGCATTTGTATGATTCGAAAGTGCATAAACGAATGAAATGGTGGGATTAAGCCAGGAAGCTAGCAAGTTAACCTGACACCCTCAGCCATTTTGGTTGCACTCATCCGGAGGTCACCCAGCACGCGTATAGTCATTCATGGGAAATTAAAAAAAAAAAATAGGGGGTGGCAGATGTTGAACTCCAGTGCAACTGATGGTAAGGCATTACAGGCAGAAAACATCCAGTCCCATGATGACACTGCAGTAGGGACCAATGGTCCGAATAATGGCAACGCACATTTCTGCCCCCTCATCTTCTCACACGAATCACGTTGCAGTTAAACGATGCTCGGCTGAAACTCTCACCACTCTTTGTTCACTGCGCCTTCACGACATTCACAACTGAAGCACACGTCCACCACTTCCAGATCAGTTAAACAGTGGTCCTCTGCAAGATTCTTGCCTGATTTTTCAAGATTTCTGCCATTTTTAAAAAAATATCCCGCCTATCGGGCTCTACAGGAAGTGCAGTTTCGTTCTACAGGAAACAAGAGCCTTCTACAGGAAAGGCAGAAAACAGCCGTGTAGAAAGAAAACCCGGGATTTTCAGCGAATTTCAAGCTCAAAACGAGGTAGGCTCAGGAAAACTTCTTTGTGCACGATTTGTTTGTGCAAGGTGATGAATTAAACATGGCATCAGATTGGAAAATCAGTGAAAAATCTGCCTGTGTATTGGAAGTAAAATGTTTGCCTGTGTATTGCACTGAGTGTCCCAGTTTTTCTGCATCAAAATTCTCCTCCACATTTCCTTTTTAAAAATCCTCTATAGGGAAGATACATGCAGCTGTGGAGGCCAGCTTGTGTGTGAAATTTTTTTGAATTTGCATATCTGTCTGTGTGCTGAGAAGAAAACTTGATCTTTGTGCTCTGCCTGTAAAAACAAAATTCTTCCTTTCATAAGCAAACAATCGAGTTCTGGGTGACATCAGTCTTAAAACAAGGGAATTGTTGCTAGTTGATATTGGACACATGAAAAATTCCTTCTTGGGTTCAGAAAAAACCGAATTCAATCATCCTCCGCTTCAGTGATTGACTGTGTTTTTTTCCCACTTAAGCATTTTCTTTTCTGGTTAAAACACAAACTTAGCACCATGCCAGTTGAATAAAGTGAGAAGAACATTGATGAGGGAGCACAGGACATTCAAGCAGAGGGCAAAACAGAGGAAGAACAGAAGGAAAAAGAGGAATTTGACAAGACCGCTGAGCATGAGACAGAAAAGGAGACAACAGCAAAAACAGAGAAGGCGAAAAAGGAAAAAGGTTGGGAAGAAAAAGGCCAAGAAAGCCCAAATGAAGGTTGCCACAACCAAAGCAGGCACACAAAAACAAAAGGAAAAGACACACCCTGAGATCTCAGCAACACACACAGAAACAGTTGACACAGGGATTTCTACAGGAAGCAAGGAAAAAGAACAGCAAGAGGAGAAATCACCTGAGATATGGGCAAGGGAGGCAGCAGCTGTGCTTGCTGCCTTAAGCACACCTCCAAAACAAAAAGGGAAGCAAAAGAGGCAAACCTCCATGTACTTTAAAGCAAGGAGGAGCACACGGATCAAAGTGGGCAGACCCCAGCCACAGTCAAAGGAGCCAATTATCATTGAGGACACCACAGCTAAACAAAAGGAGGAGTCTCCTTCAAAGATATCCATCACCTATGAACGAGGAAGCCCAAAAACCTCCACCTGGAGAGAGAGAATTAGGATGATGGACTCAAAGACAACTCTACAGGAAGCTGAGACGGTTCTACAGGAAACTCTAGCTAAGTTAAAAGAGACCGAGAAATTGGAGGAAAAGGCAGCCAAACCATCACAGGAAGAAAAAAAGGCTGAGGAAATATTGGAACCAAGCCCTCAGCCTAGCTTGGGCTCATACTACAACCTGTTAGAAGCCGGGAAGATAATTCCTCAGAAATTTGCGGTACCACTCTTCTTTGCACTAGAACAAGAAAGGGTAAGGACTCACACTTGGATGAGGATTGCCAAGTCCAAGGGTGTGGCAGACATAGGTCACTTGGAAGGACAACTCAAGGAATCAAGAAAGGAATTGGCCATGGTAAGGCATGTGGAAAGTAGTCAGAGGGCCAAACTACAGGAAGAGAACGAGTTGTTGAAACAACAGCTACAACTACAGGGACGCTATAAGGAAGACAGGCCCTCCATTTTGGATGAACAGCAGCAGCAAGAGGGACCTCCATCAGGCAAGGAAGCATCTGATGGACAGTAGGAAGAGGACATCACCTTGAAAGCCTGGGATGTGAGAGAGGCAGTCAAAGCAATCAAAGATGAAGAGATAGATTAATTGCTCAGAGGATGAGCAACACTTTCAGTAGGGGGTAATGATGAGCCCCAGAAATGAGTAATTATATGGGCTCATTCAACTTCCTAATTCAACTTAATCCACCATTCCCATTAGTTTATTGCATTTTGATTATATTTATGCTAATAGAGTGAATTGGGTTAGTCATTATGCCAACAAGTCTACTGTGTGCTTTATGCAGATTTTTGGTCAATTTTGAGACAAAATCAAAGGTTTAAATGAGCACTTGGCAGCCAAATTCGTGGAAGAACAAGGGAGGGGATTTGTAGGAAGGTGTCCCCTTCATTTATGAGGCCTTACCTCGAATTCTCCATCAAAAAAACTCGGAGCACAAGGGGCAGCCAAGCAAGTCAAGTAGGACTGTTGTTAACTGCAAGTTTTGGCAGCCGAGTCCCTAAAGTTTAGGAGGACTGTTCGGGTCCTCAATTTGTATAAATAAGAAGGCTTAGGGCCTCATTCGAGTTAGTCATTTTTTTAGCCAGTTTGTAGTTCGATGTTAGTCATTTTTTAGTTGGTTTTTAGTCATTTGTTAGTTAGATTTTAGCCAGTAGGTTAGCTCTGCATTTCAACACATTTTTGAGCTTTTTCTTGTAGATAGTTTTTGGGATGTAACTATTCTTTTGATCAATAAAGATGAATCCAGCTTTGCACCAGCTCTAATCTTCCTTAGGAGGCTGTAGCTCTTGGGGTTGGGCCCAACTCAAGTGCTTTTATGTGTCTTTGCTGCATTCATAGAATAATTTCTGCTATTTAGATTAAAATCTTGTTTTGTCACTTAGGTCATTTTTGATGATTGAAATAGCTTTTCATGTCTCAGGTTGATTTGATAGGTTGGTAACAGAAAATATCTTCGAAAAAGGCCATCAAGCAACCCTTGATCTCACCTCTCCCTCCTTGGGACCATGAGTTGAGACCAAGGTGTCCTTACTGCCATAAAAACACTATTCTTGCTTCTGCATGCAATTGCTAGTGTTAGACTTTTAGTTAGGAAAGTTGATACCAGTTGTACTTGCATGTTTAGAATCTATTCTTGCTTAGTTTCCATAGTTATCTTGCATGATTTGCTGCCAATAAACTTTTGTTCATCATATTTCTGGTTTCTAGGTCAAAATAGCTAGATCTTTGGTTTGCATAGCCTTTGTTTGGTCAGTTTTGGAAAATAATGTGCAGAACACCTATGATGCCTTCCTGCCTACCTTCCCCCCATCAGACAACCTGCTCCAACCCCCTAACTCAGATTCCTCCCTTTCATTTGCCACCCCTTTTCCAATTTGACCTAATTCCCATATCTTTGTGCAACCTTGCTCCCTCCATCCTTGAACCAAATCCGATCACCTTAACCACTCCTCATCCTCATTCACCAAGTCCTAGACCTCCTCACACCCTTATCTCACCTCCATACCCACTTCTTCACCTTTTTTCCACCATCAGCCCTTCAAAATTCCCTTTCGGAACATCCTGTAGAAGCTACAGTACATCGTGTAGAACCCCTGCAGACTTCCTATAGAAGCTCACAAAAGCGGTTTCTTGAGATCTGATCACTGTGAAACTCTCTGGAAGGGTGCTAGGGACCCCTTAGGCCCTCTTCTTACCTTCCCAACCTCTTGCAAGCATTTCCTTTCACCAATCAGCCTCTGCAAAAAAAAGAAGAAAAAAAAAAAGAAGTTAAAGCACATGCATAATAATTCTACAAGATTACTCAAAAGTACAAAAAGATGTTTTCTTCATATTTATCTTCAGAAGTAGCTTAGTCACATGCATTTTACCTTTCTAGAAGTCAATAGCATCCATTTTTGTAGCTTTCATCCTTTTACTTGCACCAATAGGGTTAGTCGGTAAAACTAGGGTTTGCTAGGATTTGCAATTCCTTTCAGCTTTTCGCTTCTTTTTGCAGGTAGATTAGCCTCCTTTAAGTTAGCTTTCGTCCATCATATTTAAAATCTTCTTCTAAGAGCTCATAGAAGTTGGCTTAAGCTCCTAGCGGACTTGTGCCAGCTGATCAAGTGACAGCCGTGGCAAGAGCTAGTACTTGTGCATATAGCACCATTGCTTCCAAGTTTGTTACGAACTATCGGGTTGATAAAAGTAAAGAAGGGAGCCCTAGGAGTTGCAGCATTATTGCTGCAATACTGGAGCCCACCAATGTGTAAGCAAAATTGTATAAAAATATGTATTTATTCATAGAATGAATAATAATGATGATATAATAAACCCTCGTGATGGTTTACTTATAACATTGATTGGTCACGAGGTGAAAGGATATATGCCCCTTAACTTTTCACTTGATTTAATTAATTAATTACTATTGACACTTATAATTGTGTTTATAACATTGTCATCCCCTTTAAAATTGTTTTGTCCTCAAAGCAAAAGTAATGAGGGGTGTTATTGGCATAAATTCTTAGTTTCCCATCGTGGATCTTCTTCTGGAAAGTTTTTTCATTTGACAAAGTATTATTTGATGGTTCTAAAACATAACACTTTTCCGTAGTTGCAAGAATTCCTTTTGGTTCTATAGTAATTCTTCCTTCGTCATCAATGTCGGGAATATCTTTTTGAACAAATTGGGCTTGTCCAAACACCTTCTGAGGCAAGACACATGGAAGACATCATGGATGCAACAATTGTCCAATAACTTCAACCCATAGGCTACTTCTCTAACTTTTTTGTTGATTTCAAAAGGCCCATGGAATTTTGGAGCCAATTTGTTTTTTCCTTATTGTTTAAGTGATATTTGCTTGTAAGGTTGGAGTCTTACAAATACTCAATCACCTTCTTTGAACCCTCTTTCTAATTTATGCTAGTTTTCTTGTGGTTTCATTCTATTATGAATTGTATCTAAATTTTCCTTTAATATTTGATGATCTATTCCTCTTCATCAATTTGGTTCTCCATTGCCTGGAAATTAGTGTCAATTAATGAAAATTCCTTTCATTTTGGTGGTTCATAACCATATAAGGCTTGGAAGGGAGTCATTTTTGCAATGTGTGGTGGGTAGAATTATATCAACATTCGAGTAACACAACCTCTCGGACCACGTGTTCTACTTATCTATCATAAAACAACAGAGGTAAGTTTCCAAACATTTATTTACAAATTATATCTATCCATATGTTTACAGGTGGTAAATTGAAATGATATTAAGGAATATTATGGTTTGTTTACAAAATTCTCTCCAAAAGTTCCCTTTTGTAAATGCATCCTCCCACATTTACCCAAATTCACCAGCTTGCCAAGGTAAACATGAGACGAGTGTCATTATGACATGACGTGACATCCAAGTTCTAGTTAAGGAAGTGGGGCCGACAAACTAAACACTTACTGACATCCTATAGGGACTACAGATCACTCGGGAGCTAAACAACCACCCTAGGTGATCAATCCCTGAGTTAGAACCCTTTTTCTCTGACATAGCACCCCAACGACACCCGCAAAAAGGAAAGAGTGTGGTTATGAGGCCCAAACCGCACACACAAGCCTACTTCCATGTGGTTATGACCTAAAATCCCAAGTTCAGTACCAATGATTCTGAGATTTGAGCCACTTTTTCAGGCTAACCTCCAGACCACTGCCCAAAACTACCTATAACTTTCCAGAATATAATCAAAGATAATTACAATGATGATCAATCAAAACTCAAGCAAGAAATTGACCTAGACATGCCTAATCCATGACATACATTTCGTTAAACATATGGAAAACATGTTAGCTACATGTAATGAATGCATATTTGATCATAAACTGGTAGTATTCATCTAAGAATCACCATGAAGCACTACAAAAAAAAGGTCATTAGTGAGGTTCATGCCTGTGATAGACCTTTAAGGTCTGTCACCAATGTCACATATGGTGACGGTCCTTAAAAAAACGTTGTTATAAGTGTATATAGTGATGGTCCTTTAAGGTTTGTCACCAAAGCCATTTTCAATGACACTTTTGGTGAGGGTCGTTAAAGGCCCATCACTAATTCTCTCTTTGGTCACACTTCTAGTGACGATCTTTTATTGACCCTCACCAATGCTATTTTTGGTTACTTTTGGTGACGGTTAAAAAATGTTCGTCATCATTGATCATTCCAATGAGTTTTTGATGATGTTATGTACCTGTTACTATATTTTTTGTCAAAAGATAATTATTTAAGACCATTGTTGTGGAGTATTTTTCATTATGTGTCCAAGGCCATAGTGGTTAGAGTAAGTCAATTTCTTAAGAAGTAATTAGTGTGTATCATTTCCCTTAAGTAATGAGAATATAGTTTTCCTATTAATCAACACATGATTCATCCCTATTAGGTTTGTTATCTAGCAAATTCCCTTTAGATAAAGTTCCACTAGTGTGTGTAGGAACTATATTATTTAATACATAATTAAGCTCTATCAATTCTATTAATGAGAGAGAGCTAGCACTCTTCAACACTCTTGGCACACCTTGACATGCTTTGGCACACACTAACATTCCTTGGCACCTCGCATATCTTGGAACATCTTTGTACTTGGAACATATTTGTACCTAGAACATCTTGCCATGAGTAGGACACCCAAGCACATGTTAGCATGCCCTAGCATAACATAACACTCCCCTGGCATGTGTTGGCATGCCTTGTAGTCCCTAACATGCCCTAGAACACCTTGGCATATTGCATTGACATACATTAGCACTTGGCACGCATTGGCACTTGGCATGTATTGCAACCTATTATTAATGTGCCTAGCATTCCCCTTTTGAAAAAGATAAAGTCCCGAATTATTAACCCTCTTATGCGTTAATTTCCTTGCATTTTAGCTTGGTTGTTCTTTTTGTTGCCTTCACACTCCTTGACGCATGTTGGCATACTCTAGCACCCTGCACCCTAGCATGTCTTAGCACTTGGCATGTCTTGGCATGCCTTGGCACTATTTGGCACATGTTAGCACACCCCAGAACTACCTAGCACACTCTATCACTTCTTGACATGCCCTGATATTCCATGGCATGCCTTACCAGTGCTTTGTTGAAGAATCTAGGGCATCTGGGTTATAGTGAGATTCTTTTGACAATGATAACTATTTGTGAAGCGCTTTTTCTTTTCTTATTAACACAATATTCTCTTATTGTTATTAGTGTGTGTTTTCTTACTTCATCAAATAGTTACCAAAATAAAAGAGACAAGAACACAAGATGTTGGCTCTCAGCTAGGGCAAAACCTCTCTCACTTAGAGAAGAAAACACTTATGCAAATTTCTCTTATTGAAGCTTCAATTGACAAATGTCAAACTCTATACCCTTGATAAGTAGATCCTCCAAGCACAAGACACAGTCTCTTTTTCTTTGTCCTTCAATTTATGTCTTATTTTGGGTGGCACCTTGATCTCTTCCTTCACACTTCTTCCAGCAACTGTAGAAACCCTAGATCACCTTAGAGACCTCTACCTTGCTTGTCAATTTTCCTTCTTCTTGATACTTGGGATAGAGAATGAGTCCTTTCTTGAGGTATTTCCATGAGGTTATAGGATGATCCTTTTAACCCTTACCGCTGCTCTGATTTCTTTGCACATGTGGTTGATATAGGGCCTGAAATCAACCCTTTCACTTACTCCTTTCCTTCGCTAGGTGTGGGACCTCCTTCGCTTGAGATGGAGGCATATTTGGAGCCATTTTCCACCTAATTGATACTTCTTGTAGAGCTACAATTTCTAATTTGTTGTAGCAACAAAATGTCCTCTCTTACATTCGCACATGTGACAGAAAAGAGTCCTCCAAAAAATCGGATTTCTTTCTTCTCCTTTTTGTTGCCCTATAAGCACTTCAATGCTTCTTTTCGTACCTCTTTTTTGCCCTATCTTCTTTGATGATTATTTTTTGAGGTCGAACTGCCCTATATATAGGAGTTTGTTCCTCCTTTTAGGCCGACTTGACCAACTGGTGAGGCCGACATGACATTTGTGCATAAAAATTCATTTCTTGAGTAGACTTGAAGAGGAGACTTGTTTTTGCTTTGGAGGATCACTCTAAACAAATTTCTTTGACTCTTATACATATTTTACATAGTGTAACATGCCCACATGGGTCTTTAATAATTACATTGACTCTTTGACTTTCCTAGAAGCACTTAAACATGTGCTTGACCCATCAAATGGGCAAGAAACCCATTCTTGATAATTACAAAAATAATAATTCTTTTCTTTTACAAGTACAAAGATCAAAATTACATTTATGAAGACCGAACCTAGTTACAATTTCTTCAACACTCCCTCTTAACTAGGGGGGTATTGATAAATCACTTTACAAGGTGTTTGGACATTTTCAATCTGAAGAGTTCACATAAGAGAAATCAGATTGGCAATCCATCTGTTATAACATCATAGTAACCAACATTGTTTCCACAGAAAGGCCTTGAATGACACCTCTATCTCTCATTAGATCAGAGCACAATGTTGGCTAGACCAATGACTATAAACACCTTCACCATTGTCTCTCAAGGTACATACCCACCCGGGTGATCACTGAGTATGACCTTTTAGGACTATTCTTATCTTGGATTCCCAACCCTCAAAGAATATCGGTCCTCTTGCCTACTCTTATCTTGGATGCCAGATGATTACCCAATCCTTCCATTCTTTCTTCCCAAGTGAAGATAAGAATGTTGTATCTATCTCTCCCTCTCAACTAGGGAAGATATGCCCATTCCTATACAGGAATGTACCCAACCTCCCTTTGACTAGGAACTTTCCCAAGCTCCCTCTTAATCAGGGACTTGTTAGAGCTCCCTTTCAACTAGGGACTCTTATTTTCATAAGAAACTTCTTCTTTGTGGGTCCTTCAGCTACTTGATCACTTTCTTTCCTTGATTTCATAAAATTTAGTCAATCTTCTTCTTTGTAGGGCATTAGCCATCAATCACTTTCCTTCTTAGTTCATCATGTCATTCCTTTCTCCATGGAAAGTGGCCTTCTTAATACATATTTGGAACCTCTGTCATATGGCTACTTCTTCCTCATCATGTTTCTTTTAGGAATTTCCATGCACCAAATGAATGTTGGTTGTACTTGCACTTACAACCCTTGTTCCAGTAGCCCTGCATGAACCTATCCAGATATTATTCAAGAAATAAAAAATAGCATTCAATCAAATAGTACTTTATGAGATGGCTTTCCATCATGACATATTGTTGGTTTGAATCATCATTTTTTTTAATCCTACATTTTCACATCTCCAAGGCCTTTCTAGGTGTCAAGGGCCCTTTTATCTTTTTCTTTCTTTGTCAGGATTCTAGTGCCTTCTTTTGGGAGATGTCTTCAACAAATTTGTCGGATGTTGATTCCTAGTGTTCATGGTGTCCTTTTATCCCTAATATCTTTATCTTATATGCTTCTTTATAGATTTTATTTGTCAACCATCTCATACTTCATGTGAGGACATTTCTCATGTTGACCTTTATTAGTGAGTGAACCATGCCTTCGAACATTTTCTTTAATGAAAGAGATCTACCTTGTCCTTGACCATGCTACTAGAGAAATTCCCCATGCTCATGAATGCAAATGATGACATGTCTTGAAAAACATAGATGCATACATACCTCATCTTAGTTATTTCCTTGATCATATTAGATTCCTTTGATAACTTCCTAGGAGATCTTGCCACTTCTTTGATGAATGAAGTCTCAATTTCTTGGATCTTGGAGTTCTTCAAGGTGCCTTGTGGTAGATTTGCTTGTTGATGGAAACTTCTCAATGTATAGATCTGGATATCTTCAATGACGGTCTTGGATCTGAGTACCTTCCTTTGAATATGATGATTTTTTTTATGTAGATCCTTCTTGAATGAACTTCCTTGTAGATGCCTTTAGATGGAAGACTTCCTTCTTTCTTTGTTCCCAGGATGGTTGTCCTTCCTACTGGATCTAGGAGAGGAGTTGTCCTCCTTGTCTTTGATGGATCTGGAACCCTTGCTTGTAGATCTGATGCTTCAACTTTCTAGGTGTTCTTGAGATGCCCTTCCTTGATGTGTCACCTTAGCTCTGATACCATGTTGAAGAATCTAGGGCATCTGGGTTATAGTGAGATTCTTCTGACAATGATAACTATTTCTGAAGCATTTTTACTTTTCTTATTAGCACAATCTTCTCTTATTGTTATTAGTGTGTGTTTTCTTACTTCATCAAACAATTACCAAAATAAAAGAGACAAGAACACAAGATGTTGGCTCTCAGCCAGGGCAAAACCTCTCTCACCTAGAGAGGAAAACCCTTCTACAAATTTCTCTTATTGAAGCTTCAATTGACAAATGCCAAACCCTAGACCCTTGACAAGTAGATCCTCCAAGCACAAGACACAATCTCTCTTTCTTTGTCCTTCAATTGATGCCTTCTTCTGGGTTGCACCTTGATCTCTTCCTTCACACTTCTTCCAGCAACTAGCAGCTCTTTTTTCGACAACTGCAGAAACCCTAGGTCTCCTTAGAGACCTCTTCTTTGGTGTCCTTCTTTCCTTCTCTACCTCACTTGGAAATTTTCCTTCTTCTTGATACTTAGGCTAGAGAATGAGGCCTTTCTTGAGGTATGTCCTTGAGGTTATAGGCTGATCCTCTTAACCCTTACTATTGCTCTGATTTCTTCGCACGTGTGGTTGATCTAGGGCTTGAAATCAACCCTTTCACTTGCCTGTTTCCTTCACTAGGTGTGGGATCTCCTTCGCTTGAGATGGAGGCCTACTTGGAGCCTATTTTCCACCCAATCGAAACTTCTTATAGAGCTGAAATTTATGACATGTTGCAGCAGCATAATGTCTTCTCTTACCTTCACACGTATGACAGAAAAGAGCCCTAAAACATTCCCAAAAACTTATATTTATTTCTTCTCCTTTTCGTTGCCCTAGAAGCACTTCAATGCTCCTTTTCGTACCTCCTTTTCATCCTCTCTTCTTCACTGATTTCATAGATGAGTAGTGATTCTTTTGTGAGGTCGAACTACCCTATATATAGGAGTTTGTCCCTCCTTTTTGGCCAACTTGATCAACTGGTGAGGCTGACTTGACATTTGTGCATAAAAATTCATTTCGTGAGCCGACTTGAAGATGGGACTTGTCTTTGCTTTGGAGGATCACTCTAAACATATTTCTTTGACTCTAATACATATGTTTACATAGTGTAACATGCCCACATGGGTCTTTCAATAATTACATTGACTCTTTGACTTTCCTAGAAGCACTTAAACATGTGCTTGACCTATCAAATGGGCAAGAAACCCATTCTTGATAATTACAATAATAATAATTCTTTTCTTTTACAAGAACAAAGATCAAAATTACATTTATGAAGACCAAACCTAGTTACACTTTCTTCAACATGCTTAGCATACCTTTTCACTCCTTCCTTGGCATGACATCTAGCACTCATTGACACTCCCTAACACACCCTCATATTCATTCACTTCCATGCATTTTGACCTAGTGCTCCCTTGTGGTGTCCTAGTACTCCCTAACACTCCTCAGCATGCATTGGCACTCTCTATCACACCTTAGCACTCTTCGACATGCTCTGCCACTTCATAGCATGCATCGCACTCCTTGATACACATTGGAACTTGGCAAATCTTAGCATATTTTGCATGCATTGAGATGACTTGGTCTGCTTTGGCATGGTTTAGAATTAAATTTATTTGCGATCAATTATTGGAAAGTAGATGAGAAGCAACAAAGGAATATTTAGCACTTATAATGCACTAACACTTAGCACTTGGCGCCTATTGGCACCTAGTGTTGGTGTGCCTAGCATACCCCTCATCGAAAAGGTAAATTAATGACTTATTAACCCTATTATGTGTTCATTTCCTTGTAGTTTAACTTGTTTCTACATTTTGTTGCCTTGACAGTCCCCGACATGCATTGTCACACCCTTGCACATCTTGGCATGCCTTAGCATTTGGCACATCTTAGCATGTTTGACATGCCTTCACACTATATTACACATGTTAGCATGCCCTATCATTCTTTAGCATACCTTGGCACTCATGCCCTCACAGCTAGCCTTATAGTTTTCCATGATTTGGGAACCTTACATTCCCTATAATACCTTGGCACTCCCTAGTTGTCATGCCCTCATTGATAGCCTTACTTTTTGTGCGACTTGGGAATCCAACCAATTCATTAACAAAGCAATATTGTGCCCAACCCAAAGTCTCCATTTCTCTGAAATTTCTTTGTCTGTGCCTTATCACAACCATAGGATTGCCTACTGCAATTCCTATTATGAACTTCTCCTAAAGCACTTCATCCTTGGGACACCTGGAATTCACTGACACTCCTTGGCACACACTCTTATTCATTCATTTCCAAGCATTTTGACCTAGTTCTCCCTTGTGTTCCCCTGACACTCCCTAAAACTCCTCAGCATCCATTGACACTAACTTCCATGTGTTAGCATGACTTTTATTCCTTGTCATGCCCTGGCACTTCTTAGTTATCATGCCCTCACAACTACCCTTAATTTTTTTTAGATTTAGGAACCCAACCAAGTCCTGCCTCGACTACAACAACTTAACCAAGTTATAGTTACTACAACTAGATTATGCCTTGTTCACATAAGGACTGCCTATAACACATCTTAGGCTACTCATGTCCAATCTCAACTCATCCCACTTAAAAAGCTACCAAGTCAAGGCTCATGTCCAACCATGGTCGTAAAATAACTAAGCAACATAGTTTACATCTTGACCTTCCATAACACCTGGCACGTCTAACAAGCCCTTAGCACTATGTGGCGTGTGTTGGCATCCCCTGCATTTCTTAGCATGCTTTGCACTCCCTATCACACCCTAGCACTCCATGACATGCCCTAGTACTCTAGCATGCCTTGGCATTGCCTAACATATAACCTTGTGACTCCCTCCTTAGAACACTTGGAGCTCATTGACACTCCCTATCACACACTCATATCCATTCGATTCCATGCATTTTGAACTAGTTCTCCCGTGTTTTTATGTGGCACTCCTTAACACTCTTTGGCACACATTGGCAAACCCTGACACATGACACATCTTGGCATGCTGCCCTGACACTCTAGCATTCCTTGGCACTACTTGGCATATCTTGTCACTCCCTTCTTACCACAACTAGAACCCAGTAACACTCCTTGTCACACACTCTTATTCATTCATTTCCATGCATTTTGACCTAGTGCTCCCTTATGTTTCCCTAGCACTCATTAACACTCCTTAGCACGCATTAGCATAACTTATAACTTGGTACATCTTGGCATGCTTCCCCAACACTTTAGCATGCCTTGGCACTGCTTAGCATACCTTTTCACTCCCTCCTTAGCACACTTGGAACTCGCTAACACTCCATATCACACACTCTTATTCATTCATTTCCATGCAATTGAAACTAGTGCTCCCTTGTGTTTCCTGACACTCCTTAACACTCCTTAGCATGTGTTTTAGCCACACCCTAGCACCTAACACATCTTGGCATGCCTTGGCACTTGGCATGTCTTAGCATGTCTAACATGCCTTGGAACTGTCTAGCATGTGTTAGCACTTCTTGGCATTTCCTGGCACATGTTGGCACTCCCTAGTTGTCATGCCCTTATAGATAACCTTATCTTTTTTGTGACTTGGGAAACCAACCAAGTCATTGAAAAAATAAGGTTGTGCCTAGCCAAAAGTCTCTCTTTGTTTGAAACTGCTTTGTCCAGCCCCCTTATCGCAATCATAGGCTTGCCTCCTGCAAGCCCTATTCTAAAATTCTCCTAACACATTTCTTCCTTGAGACACCCGGAATTCACTAACACTCCCTGGCACACACTCTTATTCATTCATTTCCATGCATTTGACCTACTTCTCCCTTGTGATGCCCTAACACTCCCCAACACTCCTTGGCATGCATTCACATTGTCTCGCATGTGTTAGAATACCCTGGCACTCCTTAGTTATCATACCCTCACAACTACCCTTACATTTTTTACAACATGGGAACCCAACCAAATCATGCCTCTACTATAACAACAAATTGACTACAGCAACAGCGTGACCAAGTTACAATTACTATAACTAGACTATGCCTTTTTCACCTAACTCATCTTAGGCTACTCGTGTTGAATCTCAACTCATACAAGTTAACAAGTTGCAAAGACAAGGCTCACATCCAACCATTGTCGTAAAACAACTAAGCAACAAAGTTTACATATTGACATGTCATAACACTTGGCACGTCTAACAATCCCTTGGCACTATGTAACACGCGTTAACATCTCCTGCATTTCTTAGCATGATTTGGCACTCTGTAGCACATCCTAGCACTCCTTGACACTTATCACACCTCATACTCGCTAACACTCTCTATCACACTCTTATTCATTCATTTCCATGCATTTGAAACTGGTGCTCCCTTGTGTTTCCCTTGAACTTGGCCCTAACACTCCCTAACATGTGTTGGTGCCACACCCTGGCGCATGGAACTTCTTGGCGTGTCTTGACATACCTAAAAAGCCTTGGAATTGTCTAGCATGTGTTAGTACTTCCTGACATTCCTTGGAACACCTTGGCACTCCTTAACTGTCATGCCCTCATAGATAAGCTTACTTTTTTTGTGACTTGGGAACCCAACCAAGTCATTGGAAAAACAATGTTGTGCCCAACCCAAAGTCTCCCTTTGTTTGAAATTGCTTTGTACACGCCTTATCACAACCACAAGCTTGCCTCCTACAATTCATATTTTGAACTTATCCTAACACACTTCGTCCTTGCGACACCTAGAATTCGCTGACACTCCTTGACACACAATCTTATTCGTTCATTTCTAAGCATTTTGACCTAGTTCTCCCTGGTAATGCCTTAGCACTAGATATCATACCTTTTCACTCCCTCCTTAGCACACCTGGAACTCGCTGACACTTCATTTACATGCATTTGAAACGAGTTCTCCCTTATGTTTCCTTGACACTTGGCCCTCACACTCCCTAGCATGCATTCACGCCACACCTTGGCACTTGACACATCCTGGTATGCCTATCATGCCTTGGAACTTTCTTACATGTGTTAGTACTTCCTGGCATTCCTTGGCAGACCTTGGTACTCCCTAGGTGTCATGCCTTCATAGATAGCCTTACTTTTGTTGCGGCTTGGTAACCCAACCAATTCATTAGAAAAACAATGTTGTGCCCAACCAAAAGTCTCCCTTTGTCTGAAATTTCTTTGTCCAACCCCTTATTGTAACCACAGGCTTGCCTCCTACAAGTATTATTCTGAACTTCTCCTAACACACTTGATCCTTAAGACACCTAGATTTTGTTGACACTCCTTGACACACACTCTTATTCGTTCATTTCCGTGCATTTTGACCGAGTTATCCCTTGTGATGTTCTGGAACAACCTAACACTCCTCAACATGCATTGAAACTGACTGGCATGTGTTAGCATGCCTTTTCATTCATTGGCACGCCCTGGCACTCCTTAGTTATCATGCCCTCACAACTACCCTTACTTTTTTTGGGACTTAGCGCTGCCTAGCATACCATGTCACTCTCTCCTTAGCACACCTAGAACTCACTGACACTCCCTATCACACACTCTTATTCATTCATTTCCATGCATTTTCACCTAGTGCTCCCTTGTGTTTCCCTGACACTCCCTAACACTCCTTAGCATGCATTGGCACACCTTGGCACTTGACACATCTTGGTATGCTTCCCTAGCACTTTGGCATGCCTTGGCACTACCTAGCATACCTTGTCACTCCCTCCTTAGCACACCTGGAACTTGCTAACACTTCATTTCCATGCATTTGAAACTAGTGCTCCATTGTGTTTCCTTGGTACTTGGCCCTCACACTCCCTAGCATGCGTTTGCACCACACCCTGGTACCTGGCACATCTTGGCATGCCTTAGCACTTGGCTTGTCTTGGCATGCCTATCATTCCTTGAATTATCTAGCATGTTTTAGTACTTCCTTGGCACTCCCTGACACACCTTGGCACTCCCTAGTTGTCATGCCCTCATAGATAACCTTACTTTTTTTACGACTTAGGAACCCAACCAAGTCATTGACAAAAAATGTTGTGCCCAACCCAAAGTCTGCCTTTGTCTGAAATTGCTTTGTCTACCCCCTTACTGTAACCATAGGCTTGCCTCCTACAAGTCCTATTCTGACCTTCTCCTAACACACTTTATCTTTGAGACACCTAGAAGTCATTGACACTCCTTGGCACACACTCTTATTCATTTATTTCCATGTATTTTGACCTAGTTCTCCCTTGTGATGTCCTTGCACTCCCTAACACTTCTCATCATGCATTCACATTGTTTGGAATGTGTTAGCATGTCTTTTCATTCCTTGGCATGCCCTTCTTAGCTATCATGCCCTCACAACTACCCTTACTTTTTTTGGGGAATTGGGAACCTAAGCAAGTCTTGCCCCGACTACAAAAACTTGACCAAGTTACGGATACTACAACTAGACTATGCCTTGTTCACCTAAGAACTGACTATAACTCATCTTAGGCTACTAGTGTCTAATTTCAACTTATCCCACTTAACAAGTTACAAGTTAACAAGTCAAGGCTCACATCCAACCGTGGCCATAAAACAACTAAGCAACATAGTTTACATTTTGACGTGCCATAACCCCTGGCACGTCTAACAATCCCTTGGCACTATGTGGCACGTGTTAGCACCCCTACATTCCTTGGCATGCTTTGGCACTCCCTCGCACACCCTACCACTCCCTGACATGCCTTGGAACTCTAGCATGCCTTGGCACTGCCTAGCATATAACCTTGTCACTCCTTCCTTATCACACCTGAAACTCACTGATACTCCCTATCACACACTCTTATTTGTTCATTTCCATGCATTTTGAACTAGTTCTCCCTTGTGTTTCCATGGCACTCCCTAACACTCCCTGGAAACATTGACACACCCTGGCACCTAACACATCTTGGCATGTCGCCCTGGCACTATAGCATTCCTATATATATATATATATATATATATATATATATATGTTTATTTATTTATTTTCGAGCTAATAACTTTTATATCAACAAGAAGTTACATATATCTATGGTACGTATCTATCAATAGTCTTCCACTCAAGAAATTAGTTCAGTGATAGAACATAAAACTATCAGTCTAAGAGAGTACATTGTTAAAGAAAATGACAAAGTTGACCAAAGCACTCTATTTATTCCATACTATAACAAAAATCTAGCTTGAGATCGTATGATAGCCTTAACTCCTAGCTAAGCAGCTCCACAGTGAAATTTGCGCATTTCTGGAGGGCAACCAGCCTTCCCTCCAAGAATTGCACAATTCCCTCTCACACCCTGCTGGGCTCTATGATTGTGCAATCCTGCCAGCCAACCCTCCTAGCAGGATTTGCGCAATTTTCCCCATGAATAGGCTGTTCAACCTAGGATTTATGCAAATCTGGGTAGCATTCAGCCATTGGGCCTAGAAATTGCGTAATCCCCTTGGGCAATCAGACCAATTTACAGTCAGGAATGCACATTTTTCCCAAGCAGTTGAACACTGGCATGCATGGATAGTCTGGTTGACAAATTCCACCCAGGATTGAGGAAACTTGGCTTGCATGTATGCATGACTTGATCTTCTTGTAATAGAAAGAGACAACATGCAAAATACATCCCATGATTCAGGGAGTTATTTTTAGCAGCGGAGGGTTACATGCAAAGTTGTTTTAGAAGTTTCCCTCCAAGTGTCGCTTTTTCCTAGATTTGTGGCATGCGCGTCTTGAGACCAAACTTATTTATTCGACACATCAGAGCTCATTCATTCACATTGATCTTGGAGCTCTGACATCCCACAACACATCTAGGACTCTTCGACACATCCGGCTCAACTATTCACGGGTAAGTGGCCTCAACTTGTCTTTTTCAACACTTCTGTCTCTTTTTGTGTATTCACTTGTGTGAGTGTTGTTTGCATGATTTATGCCTGTTGTCGTTTACATATATTCTAGCTTGTCCCAACTCTGTTTCAATTTTCATTGCTATCTCACTGTTGTCGCATGCATGAAACTGTTTTGCACGGATGTTTGCTAAACCAGCGAACAACCTCACCCACATGCATGTTGATCTGTTTGCTCAATCTTCCATTCACGTTTTGCATGAATTGTTTATCACTTTTGCTATCACTTAGTGTCGCCATGCATTTCATCAACTTACTTGCTTTCAATTTCCCGTCGGCGAGTCGAGCCAACCTTGGCCCAGTCTCTACCTTCACCAAGGCTGCATTGCACAATTTGGAGAAGGAAGGCTCACCTTCCTCTCCAGATTTGCGCATTCTAGCCCAACACTGGCCTCCTGGACTGAATTGCGCATTTCTGGAGGTCAGTGGCTGCTTGGCCCAAAAATTTGCGCAAAACTATCCCTAGGCCAACAGTCTTTCCCAGATGGAATTGCGCATTGCGCAATCCTAGCAGCCAACTGCCCAACTGGATTGCGCATTTTTCAGATCCAACAGCTAGTTCAGCCTCCCAGTAAGTCTAGACTACCTTTTTCATAGTTCTGGCAGCCAGTCACTCAACCTCCCAGTGAAATTTGCGCAATCTTGCTCATCAGTTCCTCAGGTATGTTCCGTGTCCTTCCCCGGATTTGCTTTGTTTTCACTAACATATTTCTTGCCATGCATGCTGCTTGTTTTCCAGATGTTTTAGGTGTTCATCTGTCTCAATGGCTTCCAAGAGAACACCATCCCAGGACACTGATGGTGTCACAGATGGAATAGCAATTGAACAGGTGTCCTCTAGCATGCCGATCTACGAAGATACGAAGTTGTATCTAGAAAATCACATCAAACTGAAGTGGCAAGAGGTGAATGAAACATTCACAAGTACTTTTTGGGAAGACCTTGAAGACCATCAGGTGTACGTGATCATTCATAAGTCTCACCTATACCGGATTTCATGCTAATACCCCACGTTCCCATGTGGATATATGATTCATTGGATCATCTCTCACACTGACCCCGAGACGATGACCTTGAGCAGTGTCAGTGGGAAGAAGATTGCAACCTTTTGGGCATGAGATTATGATGAGATGTATCATATGGATGAGCCCATGACTGTCATGACCCCTCCGTTCAACTTGCCCAACAGTAGAGGCCACTCCAGAGATATTATGAAGGATTGGGTAAAGGAGCTAGCTCGTTTCAAGATGACCCCTAACTGGATATATAAGACTAAGATATTGATGAAGGCATACCAATACTTGGTCATATTTGCATGTAAAATGAGTGGCCAAGCGATCCTTGAGACGTTCCCTCAGAGTTGGGTGGTCGTGCTGGATCAATTGGCTAGAGAAGGAAGACCGTGCAACTGGCCCTGCATACTGGCTCATTAGCTGAAGGAGCAATTCACGAAGGCTTGACAGTCACCCCAAGGCATGCATGCAAAGATTTACATATCCGCCTACATTCTAGATGCAGTCTATGTCCGACATGAGTTCTTAGGCTTAGAGTGGGCATGGTCACCGACAGAGACTGTTGTGAGCACATATTTCAAGCTATTCTCCGAGTGCAGCTTCATAGGAGTGATCATACGACTGTCCGACCATCTTGTCACCCCAGTGTACAGGTTGATATTCGAACAAGATCCACCCTGCATGTTAGAAGAAGCGATGAAGGCATTGTGGATTGGTATGCCTCATGGGACGACACGTTCATTAGAGTGTTCAGTGCAGAGAATCTCCCCATGTTCTGCCAAAGTTTGCTTTGGACGTTCTTGTCATGGAGGAAGTAGCAGGATTAACAACTAGGTTGCAGCGGAAGAAGAAGGCACCTTGGCCCACTCTTCTGTTGCGGATTGGGTTATACGAGATCCGAAGCATCAAGAAAGTGGTTGTTGAAGCTGAATAGATGAAGAAGTACCCATTCGACCTCCGAAGCTTCAATCTGTATGACCCACAGTGCATTGTGAAGGATCACTGCATGAGAGTTCAGTTCAATTAGATCCGTGGGGCATGTCATTGGGTCAAGGTGGGCTCATGGAGGTTTTGCTTCAATTCCTCCAAACCCAATGAACAGGTCGGTTTCGTTGTAGAGTGGTTAGCACAACAGCATGACGCAGCATCACGGAGAACACCAACAGTACCAGAAGTAGAAGCAACAACAAAGGCGGCACAACCAAGCATACCTTTGTGCGACAAAGGGAAGAGAAAGATTGCCGACCGCATGGAGGAGGAACAAAGCTACAAGTTTCAAGCAGATCCAATGTAGAACAAGCAACTATGGCTATTTAACATAAGAGGCAGTGGCGCGAAAACCGAATCACGCGAAGGTAGAGAGATAAGAAGAGAATGTAAGAAGCAGAGAAGGAGTTGCATGAGCTGAGGGAGCAAATCTGGAAAGAACAAGAGTTGTGCCAACATGAGAAGGAAGCGTAGCAGCAACAAATTCAGCAGGGGGTGCATCACATGCAGACAAATGAAGTAGCACCCGTACAAGTAGTTGATTCTTCTAAACATTTGGCATCAAGCGAACAAGGTGAACCCTCGCAAGGGAAAGACTTTGCTCATGAGATAGAATAGGCTTTTGAATAGTTGGATGCAGACATGGAGCAATAGGAGTTGGAACAGGATACCGACCTCATGCCTCACCACAGAGAGGTCGGCTCACCCGCTTCCATGCATCCAGATGATGAGCAAGTCTTGAATGACCAAGGATGCACTGAGATCCTTGGTGGTTAGCTGGAAGAAGAGATGCATGATAGCTCCTTTGATGAATCTCAACATAGAGTAGTGCACCCTAACAGAGTACCAACTCCGGAGGATAGAACATCCCATGCGTAAGTTAAAGAACAAGTGATCGTGACCCATGTGCATAAGGACCCAACTGCTTTGGCTGATGCAATTAGAGTATATGCCGAAGCCACTAGCTCGAGTGTTCGCTTCCTCATTGCTGAGAATGAGCGAATGGCGAAGGAACTATAAGTGGCCAAGCAGAGAGGAGACTTGGTGACAATGTTTCCCGAGCTAAACTGAAGAAGTAAATACTAGAGGAAGTGTTGTCCTTGGACACGGTTATGCGAGCATTGTACTCCAAGTTCGGTACCGTGCATCAAGCAATCATTCATCTTCACGGATGTCAACATCCATGTGTGAGAAGAGCTCGCATCTTGAATAACATACATGCTCCCATTGATAGCATGCGAGCATGGACGATGAAGTATAAAGGAGCCCCGCTTCATTTGCCAAAGATGATGAAGGCTAATGCGGTCGAGCTGCAAGCACGTATCCGGAGTCAGATCCAGAACTATGAAGACCTACTGCAACTCATCACTCACATAAAGGCTTCCCATGCATGAGTATTCAAGAGCATGGAGGTTGTGGTGCACACATATGCGATTCCATCACTTGGGACTCTCACCCAAGTGAAGACCAAGAAGCAGGTCCAACAGGAGCTTGACTCGTACTTTGACGAGTTGATGTGTGTCGCCACCAGTCCAGACTTGCCTATCAATGCAAACATCATGCACAAGTATGTTGCTGGTCCGACCACATTGAGGACAATGATGCACATACTTTCAAATGAGTTGGACAGAGGAGCCCAAGCAGTGTACCTAGATGCCATGGAGGCAAGGTTTAGGTTCCAAATGGATGTCACAGTAGAACACACGGACACTATCAGAGACTACCAATCTTGGCACCAATATGTTACTATTGATCAGCATGAGGATGTCGAGCAGTTGGACTTCTATAGTTGTCTAAGTCAGAGTGGTGTCTAGTTTGGCTTGTTCAAGTCATTGTTCACATGGGTACATGTGCATTGTAATGTTGAGTCATGTCAAGTGTAAGTCAAGTCTCAAGAGTGAATGTAACAATCATAGAGTAGGTGAAGAGTCATGAGGGTAGTTGAACGGTCACAAAGGGGTATGTCAAGGCTCACCCCACCTTTTGCTATAAATAGTCCCTCATAACTCATTGTATATGCTTTTGGTTAGCCAAGCTTCTACTAAGACTATCTTGAAAAGGCTTGGACAATATTGTAACGTGCCTTGGCTTCTCCATTGCGTGGAGCTAGTACATCTCTTTGAGGAGCAGGTAGATGTGGCTGTAACGTTCCACTGATGGGGCTAGCAGGTTTACATGGTGTATTGTATGATTGTGAATTACACTTCTTTATATAATAAAATCTAGCACATTTTCATGCATATGTTGTTATTGTAGTTGGATTGCTCCAGTTTCCTTAATGATATATGTTGTTTAACTTAAGTACTTGTATATGAACTAATTTGTATGCAATTATATGAATCTTGTTTTTTATGTGTTGCATATGTTGTTAATGCTATCACCGTTCGTGTCGACTGCTTTGCCAGACATCAGACAAACCTTTCTCTGAACCTTGTTATATCAACCATCACACTCGTCTTGGACTGATCCATGAGTGTTATTCGTGTTATCTTACCTTGTATGTTGTCACTGCTGCATCTGTGTTGACTGCTCTATCGGAAGTTGTGCATGTCCTTTGTGTTGTGTGTTCCTAGCCGAGTTGGGACTGATCCCTTTCAACCTGGAACTCACCTTCACCTTCCTCTCCCTTCGAAGTGTTGGAACCTCTCATACTCATTCCTTGACTCATTACATCATTCACACCCTTGCTACTAACAGAGTTATCTTACTTGCCTCTATGCGACATCGCTGTGAAGGCATTACCTTACAACCCACTTCTGGGACTCCTACACCAAATGGTTTGAGGTCTAATTGGGACTTCTTACCCAGGAGATCCCCTTGTCATGTTGGCGGGTCTAGCATCGTCAACATTTCTAGGGCTAGAAGGAGGGCCTGATGACAAGTAGTGTCCTCTCATCCAGTTTTGAACCTTTGCATATCATCCATGTAGTCTTGCATTCTTCTTCCTCCGAGGTGTTTTTTGAATCGTGAATATGTCTCCATCTCGGGGAAGCTTTTCAATCTCTTGTCCACTCACACGTATGATGGTGAAGGTGAAGTGGCCTGGCCTGAGCACTTACATAACTTTATTTCCATGATTTATGAGGAAGATGAGTTTACTGATGAACAGGCTGGTTTGCTGCTTGCATTCACACTTCGTGAATCCCCATTTCGTTGGGTGCTCAGCCTATCGGCTAACACCGTGCACTCATGTGAGCACTTCTATGATCTTATTGAAGACACATTCTATCATTTTGATCCAGACCATCTTGACCAGAAACTGTTACAGCAACGGAGGGCTCCACATGAATCCGTTATTAATTTTTGGCAGCGCTTCCGTGACTTGCAGTTTCAAGCTCCAAGGAGCCAGATGAAGTTCGCTTATCTCTGGGACTGGTTCGAGTACTGTCTTAAGAAATTTGCCATTCCTAAGAGAAATCTTGATTTCAAGCCTCGCTCAACCTTCTTCGTTGATGGAATTGCACATTCTCATTTGGGAGCAGGCACTGTCTCAATGGACTGTCTGCCTCCCTCTCAGTCAATAGTTCCACCATCGCCCTGTGATGTTGAGGATCATGTTTACACACCTGTTCAAACTTCACACCCTCCCAACATCACTCCACAGAATTTTCGCATAGATTTGGTTGTAAGTCCTTTAAGTTCTCATATGCATTCTTTTTTTCAACCCCCATCTTCGCACCCAGGTGTTCCTCCGGATGATGCTACCTTGTGTTCGTCCATTCCGGACTCTTCACTTGTTGTGAATGAGGAACAACCCACTAACGGAGTTGGTGTTGCATAACCAACATGCGTTGTCATTCATGAATAGTATGAGTGGGAGATTTAGCATCAACAATCAGTGAAGGATGACTCCCTTCCGTCCGAGCCCCCTCCATTCTTTCCTAACATCGTTGGTCAACCTGCCATCCATGATTTTGCGTGTGTGTCTTCATCCACGGATGCACCCATTGTTGATATTTTGTAGGACACATCGTATGTTAGCCCATCATCCAAAAACGGAGAGGACCAATCATTAATTGAAAATCCACTTGATCTTTCATCTTCTCTTTCTGGAAATGAAGAGGGTGAACATCCTTCCTTCTCATCTACCCCTTTGTGTGATTTGTCAAATCATGAGGATGCCGACCAACATCTTGAATTTTCTGATCTTAGTTGCCGTGATCTCTTCACCTCATCATTTGATCACAATGTTAATTCACTCGTTGTTAATCTGTCTAAGCCGCTGGTCTACGAAGATCCATCTATCAACGAAGTCGAAACCCCATAGACCGTCGAGGCACTTCAACCCGAGCTGATGGTTATGTCAAGCCCTCGCTGTCCTGAGGTTGGTGTCGCTTCCAATCAGGAAATTTTTAAAACACTTAAGGCTCCTCATCATTCTTCTGTATGCACTCAAGATCAATCTAACACTCAGATCACACTTCCTCCACTCAAACTGCACGATCCCATTGCTCATGCATTGGAGGAGTCTTATATTGCAAGCACTTGTGCGCAACACAAGCTATATTTGTTTCTTTCGTTTGCTTGCATGTCATAGTCAAGAGTGTGCTTGTGCTTCAAACTTGCACGTAGTGTCACACAACACCATGATAAGTCCACGGATTGTCCGTCATGCACATGCACTCACTTATGTCCCATAGGCACTTTGAAAAACGAAGTGTGGCTGTCTTCACTGTTATATCTTTCTTGTATGTTGGTCCGCACGACTGGGTTACTCGTGGACCAAGACTTCACGAACATGGGTCTACAAATGTGCCAGAGGCTACATTGGAAGTATCACTTCACGTGATCAGGACCATGAACCGTCAATGTAGGAGCAGGAGTAGTGTTTGCTTTCAATTGTTTGCTTGCATGCTTGTTTGCTTTCATGCTTTGATTGCTTGTTTGTTTACTTGCTTCTATTTCATTTTTGCTTCTTCTCTTGCTTTTATTTGTTGATTGTTAGTTCATTCGCTTGTTTCGTTCGTAGGTTAGTTCGCATGAAACCATGTGTGACTCATGAAACAAGCTGGGTAAAGTACAAGAGGGTTTGTACATCTATCACTACTTGGTTATCTGTCATCTTGAGTTTGTATGATGAACTTGTTACTCTTAGTCCATGATACGTCAAAGGAAAATACGTACTCTTCAAAGTGAACCTTGGTGTAAACACAACACCTGCGCGCTAACTAGTGTCACCTTCTCTAGTCGATTGCTTTTGGGTTAACCCTTGTCAGCTCAGTCAAGTAGAGTAAGGTGAGGGGAAAAACCTTAACTAGCACGTTAGAGATACATTAAACTAATTCTCTACTGGAATAACCTATTCTGCTCTCAATAAGTCGAGATCCCTCTTTCGCCTATGAAATGAATAAGTGCTATGCATAGTGAAAATGAAAAATGAAAAAAAATGAAAAGTCAAAAAAATTCGAAATGAAAAATGAATAAGGTGAAAGAAGAGAAAGGATTCCTGTGCAGGGAGGTGATGCAAGTAACTCTGCGGGGTACTGACCAGGCTCATTGGCAGTGGAGCCATGCTTGTGTTCCAATGTGACTCCACTGGGGTACTGTTTAGGCCTGCTGGTAGTGGAGCAACACCATAGATGAAACTAAGACTCTAACGACTATACTGCTTGTGCACCTATATACCCCTCAACCCCAATCAAAACAATTGTGTTGCCTTGGATTGGAATGTGTGTCAATTGAACAATACTTCAAGAGGTGTTAGACTCATTTTCATGAACAAGGTCCATTCAAAGAGCTAGAGTTCTACCAGTGTGTCACCAAGTGTTGTAGCGGCTACAACCACCCTTCAAAATTTTGCCTTAGCCTATTTTGGAGCTTCCTACCAATCTTACACAACACTTTGTCTTACTTCATCAAGTACTCAAGCTTTAGTGCTTTCCTCGCACAAAGGCATCTTGTCGATCAGAGTCGATCCATTCCCCTCATAGGCTACTTACCTAGACTTGGTCCAGTTGCAGGCTGGGCAACTTCCCAATGAAATTTGTGCATTTCTAGAGGGCAACCAGCCTTCCCTTGAGGAATTGTGCAATTCTCTCCAACATCCTACTAGGCTCCAGGATTGCGCAATCCTGCCAGCCAACCCTCCCAGCAGGATTTGCACAATTTTTCCCATGAATAGGTTGTTCAGCCCAGGATTTGTGAAAATTTGGGTAGTAGTAAGCTCCTGGGCCCAGAAATTGTGCAATCCCATTTGGCAGTCAGCCCAACTTACAATCAGGAATGCACATTTTTCCTAAGAAGTTGAACACTGGCATGCATGGATAGTCCGGTTGACTAGTTCCACCTGGGACTGAGGAAACTTGACTTGCATGCATGCATGACTTGGTATTCCCAAAATAGCAAGAGACAACATGAAAAAGGCATCCCATGATTCAGGGAGCTATTTGTAGTAGTCGGGCGTTACATGCAAAGTTGTTTTAGAAGTTTCCCTCCAAGTGTCGCTTTCTCCTAGATTTGTGGCATGCGCGTCTTGAGACCAAACTTATCTATTCCACCCATCAGAGTTTATTCATTCACATTGATCTTGGAGCTCTAACATCCCATAGCACATCCAGAACTCTTCGACACATCCGACTCAGCTATTCACGTGTAAGTGGCCTTGTCTTTTTCAGCATTTCTGTCACTTTTTGTGTATTCACTTGTGTGAGTGTTGTTTGCTTGATTTCTTTGAACGCCTGCTGTCATTTACATATATTCTAACTTGTCCTAGATCTCTTTCAATTTTCGTTGCTATCTCATTGCTCTCGCATGCATGAAACTGTTTTGCACGGACGTTCGCCCAACCGGCGAATGACCTCACCCACATGCATGTTGATCGGTTTGCTCAATATTCCATTCATGTTTTGCATGCACTATTTATCACTTGTGATATCACTTAGTGTCACCATGGATTTCATTGACTTACTTGCTTTCAGTTGCCCGTTGGTGAGTCAGGCCAACCTTGGCCCGGTCTCTACCTTCACCAAGGCTGCATTGAGCAATTTGGAGAAGGAAGGCTCACCTTCCTCTCCAGATTTGTACATTCTAGCCCATCACTGGCCTCCTGAACTGAATTGCACATTTCTGGAGGTCATTGGCTGCTTGGCTCAAAAATTTGCGCAAAATTGTCCCTAGGCTAGCAGTCTTTCCCAGCTGGAATCGCACATTGCGCAATCCTAGCAGCCAACTACCCAACTGGATTGCACATTTTTCAGATCCAGCAGCCAGTTCAGCCTCCCAGTTAGTCCAGACTGCCTTTTGCGTAGTCTTGGCAGCTAGTCACTCAGCCTCCCAGTGAAATTTGTGTAATCTTGCTCATCAGTTCCCCAGGTATGTTCTGTGTTGTTCCTCGGATTTTCTATGTTTTCATTGACATATTTCTTGCCATGCATGCTACTTGTTTTCCATATCTTTTAGGTGTTCATCTATCTCAATGGCTTCCAAGAGAACAACATCCCAGGACACTGATGGTGTCGCAGCTGGAACAACTACTAAACAGGTGTCCTCTAGCATGCCGATCTACAAAGATACGAAGCTGTATCTAGACAAGGACATCAAACTGAAGTGGCAAGAGGTGAATGAAACATTCACAGGTACTTTTGGGGAAGACCTTGAAGACCATCAGGTGTACATGAACATTCATAAGTCCGGCCTGTATCGGATTGCATGTAGATACCCCATGTTCCCATGTGTGGATATGATTCACTGGATCGTCTCTCACACTGACCTCGAGACGATGACCTTGAGCAGTGTCAGTGGGAATAAGCTTGCAACCTTCTGGGCACGAGATTATGATGAGATGTATCAGATGGACGAGCCCATGACTGTCATGACCCCTCCGTTCAGCTTGCCCAACAGTAGAGGCCACTCCAGAGATATTATGAAGGATTGGGTAAAGGAGCCATCTCGTTTCAAGATGATCACTAACCAAATCTATAAGACGAAGATATTGAGGAAGGCATACCAATACTTGGTCATATTCTCATGTCGACTGAGTGGCCAAGTGAGAACTAATACTTTCCCTCATATTGGGTGGTCACACTAGACCAACTGGCTAGAGAAGGAAGATCGTGTAACTAGTCCAGCATACTGGCTCATCAGCTGAAGGAGCAATTCACGAAGCCTCAACAGTCACCCTAAGGCATGCATGCAGATATTTACATGTCCACCTACATTCTAGATGCAATCTGTGCCCAGCATGAGTTCCCAGGATTAGAGTGGGCATGGTCACTGACGGAGACTGTTATGAGCACATATTTCAAGCTATTCTCTGAGTGCAGCTTTAGAGGAGTGATCATACGACTGTTTGGCCATCTTTTCATCCTAGTGTACAAGTTGATATTCGAACAAGATCCACCCTACATGTCAGAAGAAGTGATGAAGGCATTGTTAAGCATTGCGGATTGGTATGCCTCACCGAACGACATGTTCATAAGAGTGTTCTGTGCGGAGAAGCCTCCGCATGTTTTGCCAAATTTTACTTTGGACGTGCTTGTCATGGAGGAAGTAGCATATCATATCTCAACAAGATTAACAGCTAGGTTGCAGCGGAAGAAGAAGGCACCTTTGCCCACTCTTTTGTTGCGGAATGGGTTATACAAGATCCAGAGCATCGAGAAAGTGGATGTCGAAGCTGAACATATGAAGAATTACTCGTTCGACCTCCGAAGCTTCAACCCGTATGACCCACATTGCATTGTGAAGGATAATTGCATGAGAGTTTAGTTCAATTGGATCCATGGGGAATGTCATTGGGCCGAGGAGGACTCATGGAGGTATTGCTTCAATTCCTCCAGACCCAATGAATAGGTCAGTTTTGCCGTGGAGTGGTTAGCACAGCAGCATGAAGCAGCATCACAGAGAACACCAACAGTAGCAACAATAGTAGCAACAACAGAGGCAGCAGAGCCAAGCATACCTATGTGCGACAAAGGGAAGAGAAAGATTGTCGACCGCATGGAGGAGGAACAAAGATGCAAGTTTCGAGTAGATCCACTTGTAGAATAAGTAACTATGGCAGTAGCATCAAAAGTGAATCACGTGAAGGCAGAGAGATAAGAAGAGAATGGAAGAAGCAGAGAAGGAGTTGCATGAGTTGAGGGAGAAACTCCAGAAAGAACAAGAGTTGTGCCAACATGAGAAGGAAGCACAACAACAATAGATTCAACAGGGGGCACATCACATGCAGACAGATGAAGCAACACCCATACAAGTAGTTGATTCTTCTGAACAACTGGCATCAAGCGAACATGGTGAACCCTTGTAGGGGAAAGACTTTGATCATGAGATAAAATAGGCTTTTGAATAGTTGGATGCTGACATGGAGCAGCAGGAGTTGGAATAGGATACCGACCTCATGCCTCACCATAGAGAGGTCGACTCGCTCGCTTCCATGCATCCAGATGATGAGCAAGTCTCGAATGACCAAGGATGCACTGAGATCCTTGGTGGTCAACTGGAAGCAGAGATGCGCGACAACTCCTTTGATGAATCTCAACATAGAGTTGTGCACCCTGACAGAGTACCAACTCTGGAGGACCGAACATTCCTTGCACAAGTTGAAGAATAAGTGATCGTGACCGATGTGCATAAGGACCCAACTGCTTTGGTCAATGCAACTAGAGTATATGCTGAAGCCACTAGCTTGATTGTTCACTTCCTCATTGCTAAGAATGAGCGAATGGTGAAGGAACTATAGGTGGCCAAGCAGGGAGGAGACTTGGTGACAATGTCTACCCGAGCTGAACTAAAGAAGGCAATACTGGAGGAAGTGTTTTCCTTGGACATGGTTATGCGAGCATTGTACTCCAAGTTCGGTACGTGCATCAAGAAGTTGTTCATCTTAGCAGATGGCAGCATCCATGTGTGAGAAGAGCTCGCATCTTGAAGAACATACATGCTTCCATTGATAGCATACGAGCATGGGCGATGAAGTATAAAGGAGCCCCACTTCATTTTCCAAAGATGATGAAGGCCAATGCAGTCGAGCTGCAAGCACGTATCCGGAACTATGAAGACCTACCACAACTCATCACTGGCATACAAGCTTCCCATACACGAGTATTCAAGAGCATGGAGGTTATGGTGCACACATATGCGATTTCATCTCTTGGGACTCTCACCCAAGCAAAGACCAAGAAGTAGGTCCAACAAGAGCCTGAATCATACTTCGACGAGTTGATGCACATTGCCACCAGTCCAGACTTGCCTATCAGTGTAGACATCATGCGCAAGTATGTTGTTGGTCCAACCACATTGAGGATAATGATGCGCATACTTTTAGATGAGTTGGACATAAGAGCCCAAGTAGTGTACTCGGATGCCATGGAGGCAAGGTTCAGGTTCCAGACAGATGTCACAATGGAACACACGGACACTATCAAAGACTACTAATATTGGCACCAATATGTTACTGTTGATTAGCATGAGGATGTCGAGCAGTTGGAATTCTATAGTTGTCTAAGTCAGAGTGGTGTCTAGTTTGGCTTGTTCAAGCCATTGTTCACATGGGTACATGTGCATTGTGATGTTGAGTCATGTCAAGTGTAAGTCAAGTCTCAAGAGTGAATGTAACAATCATAGAGTAGGTGAAGAGTCATGAGGGTAGTTGAACGGTCACAAAGGGGTATGTCAAGGGTCACCCCACCCTTTGCTATAAATATTCCCTCATAACTCATTGTATAGGATTTTGGTCAGCCAAGCTTCTACTAAGACTATCTTAAAGAAGGCTTGGACAATATTGTAACGTGCCTTGGCTTCTCCACTGCACAAAGCTAGTACATCTCTTTGGAGGAGCAGGCAGATGTGGTTGTAACGTTCCACTAATGGGGCTAGCAGGTTTACATGGTGTATTGTATGATTGTGACTTACACTTCTTTATATAATAAAAGCCATCACATTTTCATGCATATGTTTTTATTGTAGTTGGACTGCTCCGGTTGCCTTAATGATATATGTTGTTTAACTTATGTACTTGTATATGAATTGATTTGTATGCAATTATATGAATCTTGTTGTTAATGTGTTTCATGTGTTGTTAATGCTGTCACCGTTCGTTTCAACTGCTTTGCTGGACATCAGACAGACCTTTCTATGAACCTTGTTATATCAACCGTGTTACACAGTATTTTGTCACCGACCCCGCATCCCCTGCTCCCAGGTAGAGTTGGTCCCTCAATGGCATCTGTTCTGTGTCATACATCAACAAATTTGTCCACATCTTCCAAATCATTCAAGAAGATTAACAATGCTCTTTAATCTTGAAGATTGACCCATTTTACCCTTGTTCCAAGATCGTCACAAGACAGCCTCATTCTGCCTGCGATGATAACCTGGAGTGGACGAGAACATCGCGACATCATCACAGGGGTACATCTGTTCTCTACGACAGTTAGATTTTAGGGCTCGTCGCAAGTCCTCAGTATCTTGCTTGCAACGATAGCTCTGAATACACTATTTCCCCATGACATCGTCTCTGAGTCCTAGTGTTTGACTCACGATGACCCAGATATGGCGAATTAGTTCAAACAGAATGCTTTTGGGTGGTTCTGGAACTGGTTGTTGGGTCAAGGAAGTTCGCCTTTCCTCCTTTGAGATGGTGGTTCTGCCTTTTGAGAAACCTCCCTTGAAGATAAGCTCCATCTCCCTCATTTATGGAGGCTCCTCCTCTTATAAAATCATTCCCCATTGCTATGATCAACTAGTTTTTGGTAGTGAGCAAATTAGCTAGTTCTTGGTGTTGGATTGATAGTTTGCAGTGTGAATTGTTGATAGTATAGAAATTGGTTGTGGATTTCCTTAGCCTTATACTAGTGCTTTTGGGTGAGAGAGAGAGAGATATCAGCCTTTTGGAAGACCTTTTGAGAGTGAATGCTTGAGGAGACATACTAACTAGACCCTTCAAGGAAGCTCGCGACGTCAAGGCTTTGTTGTTAGCTTTGCTTTTGCTCATATTAATACAATCAATGGTGATTTCCTATGTCATGTGTAAAATACATTTGATAGCTTATGGTTCCTTGACTCTGTAAGTGAATAGTTTATTGTTGTGCTCTATTATGTGTTCTGTTGTTCTCTTGTGTTGTTTCAGATGAATCGCTCCATCATGGAGAAGGAAGCGATAGCTGGAGCAGTGTAACGAAGACTGCATCGAACATCGGCATAAGGTAGGCTCTTTCAACTATGACTATTTAAGGAATTTACTATTGTATTTGTCTTGCTGTGACTAGACCCACTCTAGGGCTAGAGGGGTTGCCTCTATCCGCAGAGGGAGCATTACCTATATCACAAGTTGGCGACTCTGCTGGGGAGTCCTTTGTGTGTTGTCTCTTGTTTTTCTCTTGATTTGTTTTTGGTTGAATTACATAGCGTCTCTTGGTTTTGGGACCGAGCCATCAGTGTTCTGGATTACTTGAGTAGATCTGGTAGTCCCTCTCACTGTATGGGAGATTAGTCTGGTGTCTTTCAGGTGTTTTTGCTTTGTTTTGCCTCTTAATTGAGATCGTCATTGTTTAGCTCTTAACAGCTGTGACGAGTCGCGCCTATCCTCTTTGATCAAGTTGTACGTCGCAGATATCCTGTCGTACCGCTGTGACGATTCCTGAAATCGGACTGTCGCCGAAGATAGCTGTACTCTTGCAACGATGTCGCTTAGTTGCTAGCTTTGTGTCTGCGACGATTTGGCTTTCGTCTCAGGTTGCTAGTTTAACCCCTGCAATGATTCCTGTAAGGTTGTTTTTCACAGCCTTACCTCCTGAATCAACCAGTGTTGCTTGTCCCCTGCTGTCTCTTGTATCTTATCAAGCTTGTTTTGACTGTGTTTGTTAAGGCACTTTCTCCTTGGTTTCATTTGTCTGAGTCTTGAGTTTTCAGGCTGTGTGACCTAAATCTTTTTAAGGTTTCGTCAAGAAGTCATTTGTTTGGGTTGCTTGTCCTTCCAAGATTCGTCCACAACCATCTGATTGGTTTGTTTGAGGCTGTTCTACTGCTTGTCTTCTTTCTGATTGGTCTGTAGTGTTTGGTTATCGAACCAGTTTCTCATGTTGATTTGATTTCCACACTATCAAACATAGATTACATTTGTTTGGATCAGTCAAGCTTGCATTTGCTTGTTTGTCATTAAATCCCAAAAAATAAAAAAAATATTGCATTCATACAACATACAAAAGTGAAAGTGCATTTGCATTAGTGAATTTTTCATGATTGAGAAATTAGAAAGCAAAGTTCAAATCTTTCATTAGTAGTTGCAAGATAAGTGCATTGATGCATTGTGTTTCCTAGTGATTGGATTGCTTGCATGCGTTGCTTCTCTTGCATTTGCTTGTTATGGTTTTCGTTCGATTGGAAATGAACTCCTTACCCTAATTTAGGTAGTTGTTCATCGAAATGAATGGTGTTTTACTCATTGTAGTTGCATCCTAGGAATTGTTGAAATACATTCGGTAGGGCCTTAAAACCGAGACTTAATTCAATATTAACTCTTAAAATCTATTGAATGAACTTAAAAATGCATTGGAACCTAATGCATACTTATCTAGAGGTCTAGGCTATAGACGTGCTCCAACGTCGTTAAACCTAGTTACTATTGTTTTCACTAAGGTTGGGTGATTCCTCCTTTTGTGATCCAATAGGTACTAGTACGGATTTGTGCTCCCCGTACCGTCGAGTATATATTGGGAGACCCCACTAGGTTATCATCCTATTATCCATAGGAAGCCGAGTCTGCCGCCTTACGATTCGTAATGCATCGAACACAGCATTTGGGAAGATTGACTGTTGTACGAAATGTCCTTGGTCATTTCTCTTTCATTTGATCACCAAGTTGTATATGCAGTTTTGCGATTTGTCCAGTAAACCTCTTGTCTAGTACTCTAGAGCAGTCACTTTTGTTCCTTTTCGACTCATTAAAAGTAAAAGGATCATCTGAGCACTTGTCCTTTCAGGCTCATTAAACATTCAAAGGTGACTAGAGTCATCTTTTGTCCTTTTTCTCGACTCTTTAAACATGAAAAGGTCAAGTTTCGTTCCTATGTCATAAAATTTATTTATCCACGCTCACATTTTACCTGTTAATCTTGGTCGTGTTCTTGGTTTGCGTAGAGTTGCAACCCTACTCGATTATCTCTTTTTCTTGGATTTTGAGTTAGGCCATCCTGGCGGACTCACCGATCCCGTCCTCTTTACCAAGCGACGAAGACTCTGCATCCCCTGTCTCTTCTGAGGTATTGACTATTGGTGGTACCCTTCCCATTATCCCAAGTGTTCAACCTCTTGACTCTCGAGCTCCGGGAGGGGAGCCTTTTGATATCAATTGGAATCCTCTTTGGGAGCCTTCAGAAGAAGACTTCCCATTTACTCCCCCTAGTGTTTCGGGTGCAATGTCTTCTTCCGACATGGATGAGACAAGCCCCATTACCGGTGAAGAGAACCTAGTGTCAAGCGGTGAAATTCCTCTTCCCTCAGAAGGTTTCCCTTTTAGCACTCCTCTTGGCATGTCATTACCATTACACTATCATGCCTTGTCGGACATCATGAGTTCCACGTCTCTAAATTGGAGTTCTGTGTGGTCTCGTGCTATAACCCCAACCTCAGGGCCTTTCATACCTCAGATTCACAATGTATCGGTCACGTCTGTTCCGTCAATGCCTACTGTTTGTGTGGCCTCTACAGCTCTTGCTGTTAGTGCCGTTATTGCATCCTCGGTGGTTACCACTATTACCGGGCCTTCTGTGGAACCCACTAGTAGCGGTCCTTCATCCTCGGCATCCGGAATCGTTAACCCTATAAGTAATATCCCAATTTCTTCAGGTTCCATTCTGGAAGGGTGGTCATATGAGCAATACATGTTTTCTCTTCAAAACCCGAATCATAACCCTCTAGGCTCCCAACCACCATCCTATCCGCATAATCCGTTGCACTATTATGATCCTCGAGGGGCTCATATTTATCACACTAGGTCCCTCCCTCCTGAACCTACGGTTGAAATTTCCGTTCCACTATCGGTTGCCTGGTCTCATACTACCTACCATGGTCTGCAAGGCCAACCTTTACAAGGCCAGCCTTCCAGTTTTCAAGGGCAGTCGTATCAAGGGCGACCGTATCAAGGGCAACCGTATCAAGGGCAACCGTATCAAGGGCAACCTTCAGGCCTACAAGGACAACCCTTACAGGGACAACCTTTGGCCCTTACAGGTTCCTCTTTTGTTTATCTAGGGAAACCTTCTGGTCAACTAGGTCAGCCTCAATTCCAGCAAGGTCAACCCTCTGGTCAAGTAGGCCAACCTCAAATCTAGTAAGGTCAGCCTACTATCCAGCCAGGTCAACCCTCTGGTCAAGTAGGCCAGCCTTAGATCCAGCAAGGCCAACCTACTATTCATCTAGGTCAACCCTCTGGTCAAATGGGCCAGCCTCATTCTCAGCAAGGTCAACCTATTACCCAGCAAGTTCAACCTTTTGGGCAAGTAGGTCAACCTCAACATCAACAAGACTAGCCTTCTAGCTAGTTGGGTCAACCCCCGTTTCAACAAGGACATCAGTTCGATCAAATCAATCCATCTCTCAGTCAACCGGGCATTCAAACAGTAGTTGTTCCTAACTCAGGCTCGACTCTAAACTCAACTTGGTCTCCAAACTCAAGTTGGATTTCAAGCCCAACATGTTTATCAAATGCAGCCTGGGCCTCAGGCACAGTTTGGAGCTCAGCCGCAATACGGTCTCCAAGTACTTCAGCAACCCCAAGGGCAACCTCAAGGTGCTCCGTATCAAAATTATCAGCAACCACAGGTCAATCCTTATCAAAACTTTCAGCAGCCCTATGCTGCCCCTGTTGGTCAAGCTGGTAACCAATGGGTTGCTGGTGGTCAAAACCCAGGTCAACCATCAGGTTATACTTATAATCCTTATGGAAAAAACCCTTATGGGCAAAATCCTTATGGACAAAACCCATGGGGGCAACAAGGAGCTGGATGGAACCCTAATGCTGGCTCTTATCAGAGGCCTATGATGTCCTTTAATCCTCAATTACCTTTTCTGGCAACTTTGGAACTGCCTGATGTGTCCAAGCTGACGAATGATCCAATCCTTCATAATCCATATTGGCCACCAGTTCTGACCAAAATTCCCGATGATTGTCCTAAATTTGATGGTAAATCTAGAGAGGACCCTCAAGCTCATGTCATGACTTATCACCTTTGGTGCTCGTCTAACTCATGGCTTGATGATTCTATCTGCCTCCGTCTTTTCCAATGGACTCTCATTGGTTCCGCCGCGAAATGGTATATTGAACTTGCTTGTGGAACTTTCTAGGATTTCAATTCGCTTGCGATGGCATTTCTTACCCACTTTCAGTTGCCGATTCATTATGAAACGGGAACACACCTCCTTACGTCTTTGAAACAGGACACAACAACGCACATCTCTGATCACATTCATGAATGGAGAAGGCGCCGCCGCTTGATTAAGTTCTGGATCCCTGACCAGCTTCTGACTGACTGGTTTACAACCTCTTTTTTCGGTCCGATAGCCCGTGATATCGCTATGGGGGCATGTGTTACTGAAGAGCAATCTATCACGCGTGCTCAGTATCTTGATTTGGTTTATTCCCAATTTGGCACGCTGTATGATCTCTTGCCTGATGCTCTGCATCCTGGAACTTCTAAAGCCCCGTCAACGCCTTCCTTAACAGTGTTATTGGTTCCGTGGCTCAATCTTCTCGAAAGTCTTCCATGAATCCTGCGAAGCAAAAATCTACTGCTCCTAGTGAAAATGCTTTGCAGGCCACATCTAATACTGGTAAAACCTCCGAAGTCAATGCCGTCCAGTCCACCGCGGAAGATAAAGCTTCGAAAGGTAAGAAAAAGGGTAAAGGCAAAAATAAGGCTGATCCATCGAAGCAGGACCCTCCTAAGCCTTCGACCGATGATGGTGCTAAACACAAACCAAAGTAACCTTGTCTCATCTGTGACGAGGATCACTACACTAAAGACTGTCCTAGACGATCTGAAGTTAGTCGTTTGCTTAAGGGGACTCCAGGAACTCTTGTTGTGCTCAAAGAGCCTTTTCCCACTCAACAAATTCAAATGGTGGTCGATCAACCTCAGTCCTCTTTCACTTTTGGCTCCCAAGTTTTTATGGCTGGGACTATCCCTATCCATGTGAGTACTCGAGCAAAAGAATATCCTCCGTCTGCCAGTAAGGAACCTGAAGCCCCTTCAAATGTTTCTTTGTCCAGTTCTAGCCCTCTACATATTGAACGACCTAGCATTGAGTCTATCATTCGACCTCTTACTAAGGGATTCCTCTGGAAATCTTCTTATAACCCCAATGCTTGTGCCTGTACTTTTGATTTTTCAAGATTTTCAAGCGTTTTTTGCTTCTCGTGTATTTCCGCCCTTCCAAGGGCTCTCCTCTTGCGCTATTTTTGACCTTGGGGTGATTTTGAGTAGATGCTGAAGATTTCAAGAGCATTTAAATCATCCCTTGGGATGATTTTAAGAAAATTTGGAAATTTTTAAGAGCACATATGGATCCAATTTTGGGCCTTTTACTAGTGAGGCTAACACTGGCTCCTTCTGGGGATAAAATCCTCCCTGTGAGGTTTCAAGAACTACAGATCAATGCCTTTCCTATAAAACAAGATCAATTCTTCCACCTAGTGTTGCATTGGGCATGGAGTCTATTTAGCATGAAATAAAAACTTGAAAACAACATATTTACAATACCAAGGCTCGAAAGCCTTAACCAAAATAAAGTTCGAAGAACAGCCCATTGAATGGGCCATCAAAAACATCTTCTCCTTCCTTTGATGCATTCCTTTTGAGAAAACAACCATTAAACTGAAAATTGACCCTTTTTACCTTTCTATGAAAAGTTTCTTTGTCTTGGTCAATGTGCATATCAGCAAATTCATTAAAGACTTGCAAAAGCCTATTGATTTGATCCTTTACTTCAAAAAATTTCCAGCATTCAATATTATTAGGCAGAGATGGTCTATATTTCGCCTCATCTCTATATGCTTTCAGCCTTGGATGTTTTGCTTGGAAGGCTTTGTACACCTGCTGAATGATAAGGTTTACTTCATACTTTGTTGTGTCATTTGTGACCTGAAAAGTTAATATGAAGGATGAATCAATGCATTCTTGTGTGGGGGACACAAGGACTTCACTTGTTCCTACAACTTCCTTAGAGCAAGCCCCATCAAAGAACATGTCCCAAATATGTGAGCCTTCTTCCTCTGTGATCTGGCAAACTGGTTTTTTAAGCTACGTAGAGGCCAACTGATAAGGCTTGGTAATGTCAAGACCGAGCTTATCCATGACAGCCTTGGATTATGGTTGGCTCCAGTGTCCAGAAGAAAATTATGAAGGATTTCATCATGAATAGACAGAGAAACATAGAATGATGGGAAGATGTCTTCACAATTTTTAATGATTGGGATGAGAATAACAAATAGTTGGTCATCTTGCAGATTTACATAGTCAGTGGAGGCTTGGATTGCTTTAGGCTCAAGATCCTCAAGGATGGATGCTTTGAAGGACTCATTCTTCACTAGTTCAATCAGAGGCATAGGTATTCTTGGCTTCTGAATTTCTGATTGAAAACTGAAAGAAGAAGGGGACTTGTTAAGGCCTCTTACCTCTATGGCTGGAGCTTTGAGGATGATAGGATCAACTCCTAGTTGCTTCTGCTTATTGGCTTGTTGTTCTGCAGGGACAACAGCTTTATGAACAGGAGTTTCTTTGACATTATTCATCATAGACCTCAGATTATATTGGTGCTGATCTACAGTTTGTAGAACAGCTGCACCATCCCATTCTTGGCTGATCTGGTCATTGAATAACGACTTCTCATAGGCAGCTTTGGTTAAAAAAGTGGCGCCGCCTTTGTCTTCCATACAATGGATCTCATCATCTTCTTCCAACTGCTCTTCTTCCATGACTGCATTCTAAAAAGGGACCTTCACCCTTTGGTCTTACTTGGCCTCTTTGCTTCTTTGCAAAATCTGCAATTGCTCATTAGGTCTTCTATATGGATTTGGATTTGGAGGAGCAAAGGTGTTAGGAACTCTTCCCTTCCTAGAATGCTGCTCAAACTTTAATTTGGAAACTTCAGAGGCTAATGACTCTATCATCTTGGCCATTTTATTGATCTTGGGATCTGAAGATGATGAAGGCTCGCCCCTCTGTCTCCTTCTATCGGCATTACCTTTGAGCTTTTCTGCAGCCATGATGTTTGATTCTACTTCCAAGGCTGCATCTTGCATAACAACCAAAGAAGCACATCGCTTCTCCCTCAACCATAAACATAAGTCAGAATCAAAGGCATTGGCATAGCTGAGTCTAGCAGAGGTAGTGGTGGGTTTTAATTCAGCTGGTATCTTGTTGTACATGCGGTTAAATCTCTTATTAAAATCAGACAGTAGCTCAACATTTTCCCTCTATAAGTTCCCAAACTCAGTGTGGTAGTAAAGGAGATCCTTCTTATCCCCCCAATGCTTTAGGAATGCATCATCTAAGGCCTCAATATCTGCTATAGATGCTAGGGTCAGTTCCCTGAACCATTTTCTAGCCTCTCCGTCTAGGCTTTGGACAAAGACTCTCATCCATACATCATCTTCACTAATGTCCAGGTTATCAACATAGCTATAGAATGACTCAAGATGTTCTTCAGCTGAAACACCTTCAGTCCTAGTGAACTTAGGCATATACTTCTGATACTCTCCAGTAGGCATAACATTCAAAGGAGTGGGAAATATTAGAGGTCCATACCTAGCAGCTATGATTCTCTCCATTTTGGTAGGTGCTTGTGGACCTACCATACTGTGGTGGCTAAAAGAGTACTGGCAGTCTGAATGATGGAGGGCTGAGGAGTGATTGATAAGATTGAAGGACTATGATGGATAGGAGGTGAGGTTTCTTTTGAGTATACAACAAAAGGAGAACCTAAAGAATAAGGAGCTTTATGAATCTCTGAGAGTTTTTCTTCACTGCTAGTATTAGATGCTATACTCTCAACATGTATTTGTTCTATTACAAGCCTTTCTTATAGAGATATAGGAGATTGTTTAGGTTTACATGAACCTGATGCTCCTTTCTGCAATACCTTTCTCTCTTTAATGATTTTTTCAGGATCAGGTACTGGGTCAACGTGTAGCTTTTGAGGATTTCTCCGAGTATGCCTCACAAACTGAGCCAAAACTATGATGTGGAGTCGCCAAGAGGTTCGGCCTCCAGTAGAGTCGCCGGATAGATGGTTACAACAAAAATGTGCCCAGACTTTGTCTATCATCAAAGCTGGATCTGCGTCGTTTCCCAGGGAAGCTGAGCTTCAGTTTCCTCTCCCCGGCAATGGCGCCAATCATGTTAGCACTCCAAGAAACTCTCCTAGGTTGTAGATTGGAGATGCCTGGTAACATATAATCTTCAATATTGTTCTCTGAACTATTGGAATAAATGATGGTTTGGATCAAGCCAGATAACCATTTCAACTATGTTTTAACTCAAGACATGCATGAACACCCTCAGCGTACAAGGCTTTCGACCACTAATGCCCAATAGTTTGCAGATTCAATGAATGGATGGAGAATACTGACCATACCAGCAGATGCATACATAAACATAAATGAATGGCTAGCTATAGGCAGCAAAAGAGAATACTGACTGTACCGACAGATGCATATATGACCACATATGAATGGCTAGCTACAGGTAGTAAAGAAGGTTGCAATTCTAATTCATCAAAGCAGAGATAAGATGACAGTTATCCGGCCTTAGACATAAAAGAAAACATGAACAAACTGTTCAAGTGCAAGCTTAGAACAGAAGAGAAAATGGAATATTGAACATATAACAACAAAAGAAGCTTGTATTACTAATGAATTAGGATGAGACGCTTGAGTAGCAAAGTATCTACAGTCTCTAGAAGTTTGAACCTGTATTACATCTTACTTTAAGATATTTACAGCCTGTTTACAATGCTCCTGAGCTCTAAGAGGCTCGGAGTCTTAATCTTGTCTCATCTGTCCCTTAATTGTTTGATTCCCTCTATGGGCAAGCATGGCTTAGAGGTTTTCACCTTCTGACAAAGGCATAACTATATTAAGATATTTTGGATAGCTTGCTGCATTGTCTGGGGGCTCTCTCATGCCAGAGATGCCCCATAATGTTTGTTTTGATGAGCTGTGCTAAGCTATTGATGTGTTGTGCTACTTCTTGGTCTCTATGTTGGTTTGGGGAGGAGCTGCGCGTGTTGTGGCCCTTTCAATGGTTTAACAATGCATGCTTTCTGTTAAAACAGAACAACGCTGCCCTATTGTGGACCTTTGTTGAAAATAATGAATATTTTTGTTTAAATAGAAAACACAGCAACACTGAGAATTCCCGCCCCTCTCTATCCTTTTCGGACTTCAACAGTCCTAAAAAATGATTAATTCCTTTATTGGGCCTGCCCTTGGGGTTATCGCAAGTTGCATTCGGCTTGCTCCCTTAGTATTTCGTTAAATAACAAAAATACATAAAAACTACGGAAAAAACATTGAAAGACGACTTTCCATGGATTTCAAACATGATACATTTTCATTCCGGAAACCCATCGGGTCCAGGCTCCATTGTTATCGCAATGCCCCAAGGTTTCCTCTACATTTCGTTTAAACAATGAAAATATACAAAATGCATTGAAAATGGGTCTTCCACAGACTTGAAATATGATACAATATTGTTTATAACCTCGTCAGGTCCGGTTATCGGGTTGCTGTAATATATATGTAAAGGCCCCGCCCCTTGGTCAGCGCCAATGCGATATTGCCATGCGATCTGATCGCAATTGCATATCGCTCCTGCCCTGGGCCGTTTGTAAGCGCTCCATACTATCTCCGACAGTGATTTCCGATTGCAATCGCTGTTTCCCTTGGGCCCGCGCCAATTTCCGCCAATTGCCTGTGCCGATGCGACCCGCCAATCAGATCTGGACCGTTGATCGGCCAGATCTGACGGCTACTGTGCTTTGACTGTTTTAAGCCTGCGCTTTTGGTTTTTCACGATTTTCAAGCGTTTTTTGCTTCCCGCTAGTGTATTTCCGCCCTTCCAAGGGCTCTCCTCTTGCGCTGTTTTTGACCTTGGGGTGATTTTGAGTAGATGCTGAAGATTTCAAGAGCATTTAAATCATCCCTTGGGATGATTTTAAGAAAATTTGGAAATTTTTAAGAGCATATATGGATCCAATTTTGGGCCTTTTGCTAGCGAGGCTAACACTGGCTCCTTCTGGGGATGAAATCCTCCCTGTGAGGTTTCAAGAACTACAGATCAATGCCTTTCCTGTAAAACAAGATCAAATCTTCCACCTAGTGTTGCATTGGGCATGGAGTCTATTTAGCATGAAATAAAAACTCGAAAACAACATATTTAGAATACCAAGGCTTGAAAACCTTAACTAAAATAAAGTTCGAAGAACAGCCCATTGAATGGGCCATCAAAAACATCTCCTCCTTCCTTTGATGCATTCCTTTTGAGAAAACAACCATTAAACTGAAAATTGACCCTTTTTACCTTTCTATGAAAGGTTTCTTTGTCTTGGTCAATGTGCATATCAACAAATTCATCAAAGACTTGCAAAAGCCTATTGATTTGATCCTTTACTTCAAAAACTTTCCAGCATTCGATATTATCAGGCAGAGATGGTCTATATTTCACCTCATCTCTGTATGCTTTCAGCCTTGGATGTTTTGCTTGGAAGGTTTTGTACACCTGCTGAATGATAAGGTTTACTTCATACTCTGTTGTGTCATTTGTGACCTGAAAAGTTAATATGAAGGATGAATCAATGCATTCTTGTGTGGGGGACACAAGGACTTCACCTGTTCCTGCAACTTCCTTAGAGCAAGCCCCATCAAAGAACATGTCCCAAATCTGTGAGCCTTCTTCCTCTGTGATCTGGAAAACTGGTTTTTTAAGCTGCGTAGAGGCCAACTGATAAGGCTTGGTAATGTCAAGACCGAGCTTATCCATGACAGCCTTGGGCATTGGATTATGGCTAGCTCCAGTGTCCAGAAGACAATTATGAAGGATTTCATCATGAATAGACAGAGAAACATAGAATGATGGGGAGATGTCTTCACAATTTTCAATGATTGGGTTGAGAATAATAGTTGGTTGGTCATCTTGCAGATTTACATAGTCAGTGGAGGCTTGGATTGCTTTAGGCTCAAGATCCTCAAGGATGGATGCTTTGAAGGACTCATTCTTCACTAGTTCAATTAGAGGCATATGTATTCTTGGCTTCTGAATTTCTGATTGAAAACTGAACGAAGAAGGGGACTTGTTAAGGCCTCTTACCTCTATGGCTAGAGCTTTGAGGATGATAGGATCAACTCCTAGTTGCTTCTGCTTATTGGCTCGCTATTCTGCAGGGATAGCAGCTTTATGAACAAGAGTTTCTTTGACATTATTCATCATAGACCTCATATTATATAGGTGCTGATCTACAGTTTGTAGAACAGCTACACCCTCCCTTTCTTCGCTGATCTGGTCATTGAATAACAACTTCTCATAGGCCGCTTTGGTTAAAAAAGTGGCACCGCCTTTGTCTTCCATACAATGGATCTCATCATCTTCTTCCAACTGCTCTTCTTCCATGACTGCATTCTGAAAAGGGACCTTCACCCTTTTGTCTTCCTTGGCCTCTTTGCTTCTTTGCAAAATCTGCAACTGCTCATTAGGTCTTCTATATGGATTTGGATTTGGAGGAGCAAAGGTGTTAGGAACTCTTCCCTTCCCAGAATGCTGCTCAACCTTTAATTTGGAAACTTCAGAGGCTAATGACTCTATCATCTTGGCCATTTTATCGATCTTGGGATCTGAAGATGATGAAGGCTCGCCCCTCTATCTCCTTCTATCAGCATTACCTTTGAGCTTTTCTGCAGCCATGATGTTTGATTCTACTTCCAGGGCTGCATCTTGCATATTAGCCAAAGAAGCACATTACCTCTCCCTCAACAATAAACAGAAGTTAGAATCAAAGGCACTGGCATAGATGAGTCTAGCAGAGGTAGTGGTGGGTTTTACTTCAGCTGGTATCTTGCTATACATGCGGTTAAATCTCTTATTAAAATTAGACAACAGCTCACCATTTTCCCTCTGTAAGTTCCCAAACTCAGTGTGGTAGTAAAGGAGATCCTTCTTATCCCCCTAATGATTTAGGAATGCATCATCTAAGGCATCAATATCTGCTATAGATGCTGGGGTCAGTTCCCTGAACCATTTTCTAGCCTCTCTGTTTAGGCTTTGGACAAAGACTCTCATCCAGACATCATCTTCACTAATGTCTAGGTTATCAGCATAGCTATAGAATGACTCAAGATGTTCTTCAGCTGAAACACCTTCAGTCCCAGTGAACTTAGGCATATACTTCTGATACTCTCCAGTAGGCATAGCATTCAAAGGAGTGGGCAATATTAGAGGTCCATACCTAGTAGCTATGATTCTCTCCATTTTGGTAGGTGCTTGTGGACCTGCCATAGCTGTGGTGGCTAAAAGAGTACTGGCAGTCTGAATGATGGAGGGCTGAGGAGTGATTGATAGGACTAAAGGAGTATGATGGATAGGAGGTGAGGTTTCCTTTGAGCATACAACAAAACGAGAACCTAAAGAATAAGGAGCTTTATGAATCTCTGAGAGTTTTTCTTCACTGCTAGTATTAGATGCTATACTCTCAACATGTATTTGTTCTATTATAAGCCTTTCTTGTAGAGATATAGGAGATTGTTTAGGTTTACCTGAACCCGATGCTCCTTTCTGCAATACCTTTCTCTCTTTGATGATTTTTTCAGGATCAGGTACTGGGTCAACGTGTAGCTTTTGAGGATTTCTCCGAGTATGCTTCACAAACTGAGCCAGAACTATGAAGTGGAGTTGCCAAGAGGTTCGGCATCCAGTAGAATCACCAGATAGATGATTACAACCAAAAATGTGCCCAGACTTTGTCTATCATCAAAGCTGGATCTGCGTCGTTTCCTAAGGAAGCTGAGCTTCAGTTTCCTCTCCCCGACAACAACGTCAATCATGTTAGCACTCCAAGAAACTCTCCTAGGTTGTAGATCAGAGATGCTTGGTAACATATAATCTTCAATATTGTTCTTTGAACTATTGGAATAAATGATGGTTTGGATCAAGCCAGATAACCATTTCAACTATGTTTTAACTCAAGACATGCATGAACATCCTCAGCTTACAAGGCTTTAGACCACTAATGCTCACTAGTTTGTAGATTCGATGAATGGATGGAGAATACTGACCATACCGGCAGATGCATACATAAACATAAATGAATGGCTAGCTACAGATAGCAAAAGAGAATACTGACTGTATTGGTAGATGCATATATGACCACATATGAATGGCTAGCTACAGGCAATAAAGAAGCATGCAAATCTAATTCATCAAAGTAGAGATAAGATGACAGTTATCTGGCCTTAGACACAAAAGAAAACATGAACAAACTATTCAAGTGCAAGCTTAGAATAGAAGAGAAATGGAATACTGAACAAATAACAACAAAAGAAGCTTGTATTACTAATGAATGAAGATGAGATGCTTGAGTAGCAAAGTCTCTACAGTCTCCATAAGTTTGAACCTATATTACATCTTACTTTCAGATATTTATAGCCTGTTTACAATGCTCCTGAGCTCTAAGAGGCTCGGAGTCTTAATCTTGTCTCATCTGTCCCTTAACTGTTTGATTCCCTCTATGGGCAAGCATGGCTCAGAGGTTTTCACCTTTTGACAGAGGCATAACTGTATTCAGATATTTTGGATAGCTTGCTATGCTGTCTGGGGGCTCTCTTGTGCCAGAGATGCCCCATAATGTTTGTTTTGATGAGCTGTGCTAGGCTATTGATGCGTTGTGCTGCTTCTCGGCCTCTATGTCGATTTGGGGAGGAGCTGCGTGTGTTGTGGCCCTTTCAATGGTTTAATAATGCATGCTTTCTGTTAAAACAGAACAACGCTACCCTATTGTGGACCTTTGTTGAAAATAATGAATATTTTTGTTTTAAATAGAAAACACAACAACGCTGAGAATTCCTGCCCCTCTCTGTCCTTTTTGGACTTAAAAAATCCTAAAAATGATTAATTCCTTTATCGGGTCCACCCTTGGGGTTATCGCAAGTCGCATTTAGCCCGCTCCCTTGGTATTTTGTTAAACAACGAAAATACATAAAAACTGCGGAAAAAACATTGAAAGACGGCTTTCCACGGATTTCAAACATGATACATTTTCATTCTGGAAACCCATCGGGTCCGGGCTCCATCGCTATTGCAATGCCCTAAGGTTTCCTCTGCATTTTGTTTAAACAATGAAAATATACAAAATGCACTGAAAATGGGCCTTCCGCGGACTTGAAATATGATACAATATTGTTTATAACCCCGTCGGGTCCGGTTATTAGGTCGCTGTCACATATATGTAAAGGCCCCGCCCCTTGGTCAGCGCTGATGCGATATTGCGATGCGATCTGATCGCAATCGCATATCGCTCCTGCCCCAGGCCGTTTGTAAGCGCTCCATACTATCTCCGATAGCGATTTCCGATCGCAATCACCGTTTCCCTTGGGCCCACGCCGATTTCCGCCGATTGCCTGTGCCGATGCGACTCGCCGATCAGATCTGGACCGTTGATCGGCCAGATCTAACGGCTACTGTGCTTTGACTGTTTTAAGCCTGCGCTTTTGGTTTTTCACGATTTTCAAACGTTTTTTGCTTCCCGCTAGTGTATTTCCGCCCTTCCAAGGGCTCTCCTCTTGCGTTGTTTTTGACCTTGGGGTGATTTTGAGCAAATGTTGAAGATTTCAAGAGCATTTAAATCATCCCTTGGGATGATTTTAAGAAAATTTGGAAAGTTTTAAGAGCATGTATGGATCCAATTTGGGCCTTTTGCTAGCGAGGCTAACAGTGACTACACCCTTTATCTTGCTGCTGCCGGCAACACTATTGGCATGGTTTTGGTTCAAGACGACAACGATGGTTCCAAGCACGTTATTTATTATCTTAGCTGCAACCTCCTTGACACTGAGACTCGATATGCGTATGTCGAGAAGCTCGCCTTGGCGGTCGTTCACGCTGTCCAACGTTTCCGTCATTATATTTTGTTTCGTATGATGACCGTGATTTCCGATTGCAACCCAATGACGTACATCTTGTCACGTCAATTGCCGGGGGGCAAGTACTTGAAATGGATTGTCATCCTTCAAGAGTTCGATTTGGAGTTTACTATTGCCAAGTCTAAGAAGTCACTCGTCTTCGCTGAGTTGATTTGCTCGTTACCGTCTGCTACCGCTCCCTCTCGGATAGAGGATCACATCCCGGACGACACTCTTTTCTTGATCAGTACCCTTGATCCCTGGTACAGTGACATTATTTTCTACCTCCAGATGTCTTCCTTCCATCCTGATTTGTCTAAGGATGCTCGGCGACGTATTCGTCACCATTCTCAGCCTTATCGTATTGTTGGAGACACCTTGTACTGTCTCGGCATTGATTCAGTTCTTTGTCGTTGTTTGATGTTCGAGGAAGCTGAATGAGTCTTGAATGACTGCCACTCTGGCGCATGTGGTGGTCATATGTCTGGTTATGCTACTGCCCAAAAAATCCTTCGTGCTAGTTACTTTTGGCCCTCCATTTTTAAGGATTGCATTCTCGCTGTCCGTTCCTGTCACGCGTGCCAGATTTACCAGCGGAAGATGCGTGCGCCACCTTCCCTTTTGCATCCTGTCATTACTGTGGGCCCTTTTGCTAAATGGGGCATTGATTTTATGACCTATAACCCTCGCTCGGCCAGGGGGCATGGGTATATCATCGTTGTCGTCGATTATTTTACAAAATGGGCTGAAGCGATGCCTACCTTGTCTAACGACAGTAAGACAGCTGCACAATTCCTATTCAATCATGTGATTACTCGATTCGGAGTCCCTCAGGCTATTGTCACTGATCACGGTTCTCATTTCCGTGGTCATATGATGACTGAGTTAACGACCCAGTTAGGCTTTCGCGATAGTTCGATGCCTTATTAACCTCAGGCCAATGGCCAAGTCGAAGCCGTCAACAAGGTGTTGGTTACGATGCTTCAGCGTACCATTGGAATGGACAAGTCCAACTGGCACTTGATGTTGTTTTCCACCTTATCGGCCTACTGTACCTCAGTGAAGGATGCAACTGGATTCACACCATTTCAACTGATTTATGGTCTGGAAGCTACCCTTCTGATTGAATGCGATATACCTTCTCTCAAGTTAGTTGTCGAATTGCTCCCGAATACTACTCCTGTGGAAGAACACCTTCTTTATCTAGAGCGGCTAGACGAGACCCGTCGACTTGCTTCTTTAGTCATTGAAGCACAGAAGAAGAGAGTGAAAACTCACTTTGATCAGACTGTTAACCCTCGTTCTTTCACTGAGGGAGATTTAGTCCTGCTATACGATCAAGCAAATGATAAGCTAGGGGCAGGAAAATTCGAACCTATGTGGCATGGGCCTTATATTGTGAAACACATTTTGCAGAAAGGGGCCTATGAGCTAATTGACTATGAAGGAAACCCTTTGGATAAGCCCCGGAATGGGCTTTATCTTAAAAAATACTATGCATGAGTCTTTCGTGCATCTGCTGTGTACATAAGTGTGCTTTTCATTTTGTACATGTTTGGCTTGGTGTGTAAGCGTTTGCTGCTTATTGTGTCTTTTTACTTCTTGTGCAGATGTCTGTTGCACCTTATATCGGTTTCGTTGATGGTGCCTGTCGCAGTACCCGGAATCTTTCCTCTGCGGCATGGGTGATCTACGATCCTCACGGTGAGTTAGTAGACCTTCAAGGTGTTTGTCTAGGGTGTACCACAAACAATGTCGCTGAATATAGCATCGTCATCGAATTATTGGTTGAGGCTATTGACCTCAATATTCATGCATTGATTGTGAATCTGGACTCTCAGCTTGTTGTTCTTCAACTTGACGGGCGTTATTCCGTTAGAAACACTCAAATTTTAAGGTTGTACTTATGTGTTTGCTTACTGGAAAGAAATTTTGATTATATCACATATCAACACATTCTTAGAAGGCTAAATACGTTAACTGATGCATTAGCAAACCATGTATTAGCTAGACATTTACACAATTTATAAAAATCATAAACAAGTATTCAGACTCAATAGGTAAATGCAGTAAAACATAAATAGATGTATATCGTGTGTTGCGCACCGAGGTGCTCAAAAAATATATGTATATGTCCAAAAAATATGTATATGTATGTTCAAGTTACATCATGAGACACATGTCTCTCAAAACACCAGAAAATGAAACCTAGAAGTCTACTATGGGTGCTGCTCTCTATAGCAGACCACTGCATGGACCACTCGTCTAAGCAGCCGGTGTATCCTGTTTGACACACCCGCGGTGTGTCATTGGTACTGTCTCGGGATCTCCTCGAATCCTTTGTAATCAGGGATCCCCTCAGTCAAGCCCTCTAGGTTCTAGGCTATCTCCTCCTCAGCATCTCCACCTGGAGGTGGCAAGGCGATCTATTTGTTGTCCCTCCGAGCCATAGGAGCAAGACCTACTAGTCTCTCAGGTCCGACATCTACAAAAAGTTGAGCATAATTATTAGGGCATATATATTTAAAATCCAAAAACAACAAAAAACCAAAATACAAAAAGTTTGGCGGTCAAACCAAGTATTTTACCTCTCTCATCCCACTGCTCTCTAGGTGGAAGCAGCATGTCAGGGTCTCCCCTGAAGTCCATCCCTGTGTATGGCCAATCCTCGACCACCACCTGCTGATGATGTAGCCACTCCATAAATTCGGGACCCCATGACACTGGCTGGCCGCCGCCTCCTCGCGGCATCACATGAGCCCACCGAGTTATTCGGGTCTCTCGTGGTCTGGGCCACCCCACTCGCATGTCCTGTAACTGAAGGATAGGTACCTGCTCCAGCATGAGCAGTATCAAGATCGAACCGTACCCAAACTGCTTCATCTCACCTCTCTGGCATTTGGTCAGCTGCCTCTTCATGTTCAGAGACACAGCCTCTGCCCAGTCAAACATAGTAGGATTGAGATAGTCTAAAGCCAACCACAGTTGAGTTTTGGTGGCCTTGTGCTGGGCTTGGGAACCAACTGCCCTCGTGATGGTGAATAACAACACTCGCAGTGACAGATCATTCACTGTGGGTATCTGTAACTTACCACTAGTGGATGATTTTCGTGCCCCTGGGCACACTCGTGCGATGAGCATATCTAAGGAATCTCCAGTGATTCGCACACCGCCCATGCGGGGTCTCTCCCCTTGTCATGATAAACCGGTCAGAAAATAAATATCTGTGGTGTCAAAGTCAACCTCTTGCCCACGGATGATGAATTTCCCCTCCGTTGGGTTCCACGACCGAATTAAGTATTCCAGGAGATCTAGTTGTGCTCTCAATAGCGGTGTTAAGAAGAATTTTAGCAATCCGCAGTTCCAGAGGACATTCAAACACTGAGGATCGGCTGCCCCTCTCTCGTCATCATCGTCGTGAGTGCGTTCTTTCTAGGAGAATGCCATTTTTCACCTGCATGCACAAGCATTCTCTTATTAAAAATCGTTTACCCATTTTTCATATGCCACAATGTTTTTTTTTTTTTGTGTGTTTTCCATGTTCGTCACAGCTGTTTTTAAAACAGTTGCAAGGGTCCGGCTTGAGTAGTTCATAATTTCTCAGATCGTTGCAGTAGTACATCACTTTCCTGCGACGATCCCGATTTTGGCCTGTTTAAATTTCTCGGTCGTCGCAACCCCAAGGGGGAAATCTGCGACGACCGAGGCAGAATTTTTGAAACAAAAATTCCTCCCAAATCCAGCCAAAAACGTGAAATTACGTTTAAAATTGACACAAAAAACAAGAGAACGGGAAAAGTATTTACCTGGAAGGAGTTTGGGAAGCAATGAACCAACGAAGCTCCGGGAATCGACCACCCAATTTTGCAAGGTACATGTAGTTTGAAGTTTTCACCACGGTTAAAACAAACACAAAGTAAATTATTTTTTACCATATGCCTTTTTATAGCCCTTTTTTCGAAATTTAGGGTTTTGACTATGGTTTTTAGGGTTTTGACTTAGGTTTGAACATTAATCGTGTATTCTTGTCGAATGGGTCTTATGCTTGGATTTATTTGTGCAGTAACAAGTGTTCCGGATGTGGGAGATGATCGATACATGCTTGGTGAATATCGCAAAACGTTTGACTTGAGTCAACTTTAAGCTCTTTTTTGACTCTTAAAACATGAAAAGATTGTCAAGCCCTTGTCGTTTCGAGCTCGTTCATGGTTGCGAAACGTCGTGTGTCCAATAAGTTTTTTTTGTTTTTGTTTTTGTTTTTTGTTTTTGTTTTTGTTTTTTTTTGTTTTTGTTTTTGTTTTTTTTGTTTGTTTGTTTGTTTTTGTTTTGTTTGTTTGTTTGTTTGTTTGTTTTTTGTTTTTTTTTGTGTTTTTTTGTTTTTGTTTTTGTTTTTTTGTTTTGTTTTTTGTTTTTGTTTTTTGTTTTTTGTTATTTTTTTGTTTTTGTTTTTGTTTTTTTGTTTTTTGTTTTTTGTTTTTTGTTTTTTTGTTTTTGGAAACACTATTTACGAAAAGTACTCCTTGACTAAAATGGTCAAGCTGTTCTCTCAAGTAACGTTTTCTAGCTTTTCGGGCTTCACAGACACAAACTTACGAAAATGGCCCATCTGGAATTTTCTTCTCTATGTCTTTTTCAAACTCTCTAAACATGAAAAAGACTCTGAGTTTTACCTATGTCGGACTCGTTAAACCCTGACGACATTGGACTCGTCACCATGATGAGACCCGAGCTTCTCCTCCCTAGGGCTCGTTAAAATTTCACTAGGTTGGATTTGTCCGAAGGACGAACTTATATTGCAAGCATATGCTATCCCCTTCAAGCTTGTTTTTCAAAAATAATTGGGGTACTCGCCAGCAATGGTGGGGGAAAAATTTGGAAATATTCCGTTGGTTACCTACGGCAGCTAGTCGCTCTTGAACATCGACACTTTTGCTTCTTGCCAAGTTTGGGATATCCTCACATCGTCATTGGCCTTCGGGGTTTGGGTTTGTCATTTTTCCTCATTCCATTTGATCCTTGTTGTCTCCGCAAGACCTTCGATCCCTTGGTACCAAAATGCTGCCACATTCCGGAGTCGTGTCGCCGATATGTTCAAGAGCTTAATCCTTCTGCAGTTTGCACCCTTACATCCTCCTCTGATTCTCTATTTCATCCGTCTACATCTTGTTCCTTTGTCTCGCGTCGTTGATGTGGGAAATGTTATGGCTCTCTTGCAACGGATCGCGCCCTGTAGACGTCAGCTCATTATCCAGGAAGTTGATCTAGAGATTCCTTTCGAGTACCTTGGAGCTTGCATGCCTCAATGGAAAGTTCTTCGCATTCGACGATAGACTTGCCTCATTGGTCTTCGATCGGGTGATTCCACAAGTGTTCGACTCCAGATCATTCTTCACACTTTGTGGATTGTACTGGCAGTACCTTGAGAACCATTGACATTACTGGTGGTCTCTCTCACACTTGTTAACGGTTCACATCATTGGTTGGTAATCAAGCGATTTTCTAGTATGCTCGACTTCAACACATCTATTCACATATTAGAAATTGTACTATGATCGGGTTGGATTCAAGACCCCAGACTAAGGTTACATAAGTTCGGGTTGCGTGGATTGGTTCGTGATTGCATACATGACTCTTTGATTGGATGGCTGCGACCATACCTGTATTTTCATATGGTCTTATCGACTGGATGGCTATGTCCATACCACAGACCAATTCTATCTGTCTTTTGGATGGCTACGCCCATGCCTAGACTACATGTATTTCTTTCACTATCAGAGATATCAGTTGTACTTGCGTCTGTAGGATCTCCGCGATGGTGTTCCAGTTCAGTTATGGTTTTGTAAATCATTTCACCCCTCCCACTCTCTCGACCTTCATGCTTTAGGGGGCATCTATTACATAGTATTTTGTCACCGACCCCGCATCCCCTGCTCCTGGGTAGAGTCGGTCCCTGAATGGCATCTATTCTGTGTCATACATCAACAAATGTGTCCACATCTTCCAAATCATTCAAGAAGATTAACAATGCTCTTTAATCCTGAAGATTGACCCTTTTTACCCATGTTCCAAGATCGTCGCAAGACAACCTCATTCTGCCTGCGATGATAACTTGGAGTGGACTAGAACAATGCGACATCGTCGCAGGGGTACATCTATTCTTTGCAACGGTTAGATTTTAGGGCTCGTCGCAAGTCCTCAGTATCCTGCTTGCGACAATAGCTCTGAATACACTGTTTCCCTGCGACGTCGTCTCTGAGTCTTAGTGTTTGACTCGCGATGACCCAGATATGGCGAATTAGTTCAAATATAATGCTTCTGGGTGGTTCTGGAACTGGTTGTTGGGTCAAGGAAGTTCACCTTTCCTCCTTTGGGATGGTGGTTCTGCCTTTTGAGAAACCTCCCTTGAAGATAAGCTCCCTCTCCCTCATTTATGGAGGCTCCTCCTCTTATAAAAGCATTCCCCATTGCTATGATCAACTAGTTTTTGGTAGTGAGCAAATTAGCTAGTTCTTGGTGTTGGATTGATAGTTTGCAGTGTGAATTGCTGATAGTATAGCAATTGGTTGTGGATTGCCTTAGCCTTATACTAGTGCTTTTGGGTGAGAGAGAGAGATATCAACCTTTTGGGAGACCTTTTGAGAGTGAATGCTTGAGGAGACATACTGACTAGACCCTTCAAGGAAGCTTGCAATGTCAAGGCTTCGTTGTAAGCTTTGCTTTTGCTCATATTAATACAATCAATGGTGATTTCCTATGTCATGTGTAAAATACATTTGATAGCTTATGGTTCCTTGACTCTGTAAGTGAATAGTTCATTGTTGTGCTCTATTATGTGTTCTGTTGTTCTCTTGTGTTGTTTCAGGTGAATCGCTCATCAAGGAGAAGGAAGCGATAGCTGGAGCAGCGTACCAAAGACTGCATCGAACACCAGCATAAGCTAGGCTCTTTCAACTATGACTATTTAAGGAATTTACTATTGTATTTGTCTTGTTGTGACTAGACCCACTCTAGGGCTAGAGGGGTTGCCTCTGTCCGCAGAGGGAACATTACCTACATCACAAACCGTCACACTCATATCAGACTGATCCGTGAGTGCTATTCGTGTTATCTTACCTTGTATGTTGTGACTGCTGCATCTGTGTCGACTGCTTTGCTGGAAGCTGTGCATGTCCTTTGTGTTGTGTGTTCCTAGCTGAGTTAGGACTGATCCCTTTCAACCTGGAACTTACCTTCACCTTCCTCTCCCTTCGAAGTGTTGGAACCTCTCATACTCATTCCTTGACTCACTACATCATTCACACCATTGCTACTGGCAGAGTTATCTTACTTTCCTCCTTGCGACATCACGGTCAAGGCATTACCTTATAACCCACTGCTGGGACTCCTACACCAAATGATCTAAGGTCTAATTGGGACTTCTTACCGGGGATATCCCCTTGACATGTAGGTGGGTCCAGCACTGTCAACACCACCATTCAATCAACCCCAAATGGTTTCTTAACTACTTCCTCAAAAGAGGGTGGCTTAGTCTCTACAAGCTCAGTCATTATAGCCATGTTGCTAGTGTACCTCTTAGGCGACCTCCTTTTCGTACACAAATTTGAAGGAGCTCCCACATTCTCCCTCGCATCCTACACCAATCTATCAAATTCCTTGGTTATATTTCTACCTTCTCTGGATGGTTCTACTTGAGTGGATGTCTCCACTCTGCCTCCTCTCTACTCCTCCATTTATGGCTGCTCCACAACTTCTAGAGGATCATCCTTTGGAGCTAAAAGCTCCGTTGAAGGAAATGTAACTAGGTTCGGTCTTCATAAATGTACTTTTGATATTTATATTTATTAAAGAAAATAAATATTATTTTGATAATATATTTCATTGAGTTTCTTTCTCATTGAAATAGGTCTAGCACATGTTAAGTGCTATAGCTGAGTCAAATAGTCAAAAGGAAATGTTGAAGGCCTTAAGGGCATGTTACACCATGTATGAATATGTATTAAAGTCAAGAGAATACCTCCAAGCAAAGTCAAGTCTCCTCCTATGCAAAGGCACCATCAAAGAATCTTCTTCAAGCATAAAAACCATCCGAAGTCTACTTTACAAGAAGGCCTACAAACAGTTAAACAATTCGGCCTATAAGTTGGCCTAAAAGGAGGGATAATCCTCTATAAATAGAGGTTGTCCACTCCAATACAACGCAATCAAGGAGCTCTGAAATCAGCGAAGTAAGGAGGCAAGTAAAGGGTAATAAAAGGATGAGAAAAGGGTCTCCAAGGACAGTGAGGAAGAAGGAAGAAACACCGAGCCTTAGAGGTCTGTTCTAGGGCTTATTACAGTCACACGTGCAAGAAAAGGAGGGCTATTTGCGGTCATTACAACAGAACTATCAAAGTCACATATCTGTCATTGTTTGGGCTATCAAAGTATGCCTATAAGATCTCTCTCTCAAGCAAAGAAGAGGTTCACCCAAGCAAGGAAGAAAGGAAGACTCTATCATAATAATTTGGAAGGAATCTTCCTACACGTGTGAGAAACTAGGGCTACACTACAGTCATAACAAGTCTGCAACTACACATTAAGAAGGAGCTCGGTTGGACAAGAGAAGGAAAGTATCCTTATAGATGAAAGAATTCACTAAGTATCGAAGATATGTATCTCTTCTAGAGCTAGCATAATAAGGACTATCACTAGTTTCCGGAAGAACGAAGTACCGAAAGAAGGAGGATGAAGTGCCGAGTAATAAAGTTCCAGAAGAAGAAAGGACTTGACTTGTGCTTGGAGGATATTATTGTCAAGCGTTTAGGGTTTGGAATTGATCAATAGAAGCTTCAATAAAAGAAATTCATGAAAGGGTTTTCCTCTCAAGAGAAGAGAGGTTTTGGCCTTGGCAGAGAGCCAACATCTTGTGTTCTTGTTCTTATGTTTTGGTAGCAGTTTGATGAAGCACACACACATGCATTAATAATAATAAGAAGAATATTAAGCTAACAAGAAAAGGTAAAAATGATCCACAAATTGTTATCAAGTAACGAAGAATCACACTACACCTAATTTTCCCTAGATTCTTCAACATGGTATCAGAGGTAAGGTGACACATCAAGGAAAGGGAAACTCAAGAACACTTATCAAGGAAGGACATCTACAAGATTGAAGCATCAAGCCTAGAAGTCTCAATCACTTCAAGGATAAGAAGTTCTCCAGTCCGTCATTCATCAAGAAAGTCTACATAGTAATAAGAAGAGCCTTACATAAAGGCACCTACAAAGAAGATCAGATTGAAGTAGGACCTACATCAAGCTACAAGTTATCAATAAAATTTCATCATCAAGCAAGTGCACTTGAAGAAGGCAACTTGAAGAACATCAAGATCCAAGGAAGGCAAGCCAACAAGACTTCAAGGAGGAATCAAATCCATTACATCTCAAATCTATCAAGTAAATACATGTCCCCTTCTGAATATACATCAATGTCTTTTTGCAAGGAAAGCAACAAATTGGTAGGTACCAATAACTTTCTTACATGGAAGAAGAGGACTGATTTACTTCTCAAGGAGAATGAACTCCTAGAACATGTCAAAGGGAATATCACTATCCATGCTAAGGAAAAAACTCAAGCCTTAGCTAAATACAATAAGGATGAGACAAGAGCTCAAAGGATTCTAATAGAATCAATCAAAGACTCTCTCATTCCTTATGTCTCCAAATTTGAAACATCAAAAGAAATTTATGATAAGATAGTATAGCTATTCTCGGTATCCACAACTGGATAAGTAATATAAGTAATATCTCTAAGGAATGAATTGTACAAGATGAAGATAACAAAGGAAGGAATAAATCCCTACTTCATGAAAATATTTGAAATGAGAGATCAACTTCAAGAGCTCGGGGAAGTCATGTCTAATAGAGAGATGACAACTATAGTACTCAATGCTCTACTTGAGGATTGGGGCAACTTCACCTCAAGCATATATGCCAAGAAGGAAGCAACCACACTTAGTGAAATGTGGTCTCTATGCAAGACAAAGGAAACTAGACTTAAAGCAAAGGAAGACGTGCGATCAAAGGAGCAAGCATTCACTACCATGGCCAAAAGAAAGGGTAAATTTGGCAAATTTGCTCCATGAAGAATAAATAACAAAGACATGTCCAAAATCCAATGTTTTGGATGCTAAGAATATGGACATGACAAAAGTAATTGTCCTAAGCTTAAGAAGGACAACAACAACAACAAGGGGAAAAGGGAAGAAGCTCATGTGACTCAAGAAATGAAAGAAGAAAACAAGAAGCAAAAGAAGGAAGATCCTCTGAATCTCTACTATGACTAAGTCAAACTATTTACTTCAAGTCTTCTTTCAAGTTTTTGAGTAGTATAGGAGCATGTAGGAATAAAATAAAATTGCATGGCTAGAAACATCCTCTAGAATCTAGAAGCATGATGTACATAGAGTTCAAAATACTCATGTACATAGAGTTCAAAAGGGCCACACCAAGGACAACCAAATGAAGCTAAGATGATCAAAGGAGAATAAAGATGAGGTATGTATGCATCAAAGTTTAGTCATGTTATCTTTTTGTTGGCTTGTATGGGCTTGACCCAGGTTCAGAGGTGATTTAGCCAAACAAATCCCGGTAGTACTGGCCCTTTCGACAACAGTTCGAGGAGTGCAGATTGATGTCTCACCCGAAGTAGTATGGGAGGGTTCTAGAACCAGGTTTCTGCACCTTGGGGATGTCTGATGAGTTTCTGGCGGTCCGCGGTTTGACCCTGCGCGCACGTTGTTACGCACATCTATTAGTCTTTCGCACCCCATGATGCTGCCTTCGTGTAGCCCTACTCGGGGTACGATCAGTATTATACCCAAGTTCCTTACTATTTAACCTGTTATTACCCAATTTCTTAACTTATTTGTGTAAGTCTAGTGATAATTAACAGTATATCCAACAATCATATAAGTGCGCGCGATTAAAAAAACAATATAAATGTATAGAATCAATACACAAGCAGAAGCACAAAATTTGGAATCAACTTCTCTTTATTATTCTTCGTTCAAGGTTACAAACTCGACACTGCCTTGTGCACTCAACTATAGGGGTCCGTGCACTCAGCTGCGAACTCTACTAGGCCTCTGCACACTCAGCTGAAGAGCCTCTTCCTACTACTACGACCCAATACACTTAGATTCTCATTCTATGCTCTATCTACTCTCCGCTCATCTGCTAGCTATCTTTACAAATTAGGGCCTCGCTCTATTTATACAATCCCATGGTCCACGGACCATGGGTAGGCTGACATGACATTACATTACATTACAAAACTTAGGGCGGATAGCCCTATGACTCAACCTATACTTCGTGCTCCGTGTCCTCAATTAACGGAGTCTTACAATACATTTGACCAAAACTTGGGCTTTGACCCCCAAAACATGTTGTGGGGGGATCCGATGCCCAATAGGCCCCCAACACAAACATCGTGACTCGCCCTCAAGTCACTCTGTTGGTGCGATGATCTTGGCGCAGAGTCCCTCCAACTGGTCCCGAATGGCTTGGAGGTCCGTAGCGCACTGTTCTGCGGTTTGCTGGACCTGCTGCATGCGCTCTTCCGATGCTTCCTTGTGAGGATCAAATCCCTGCCTTAGCACGTAGAGCCCCTACATCTGTGCAAGCTTGCCCTCGATATCTGCTGTAATGGTGAAGGCCTCGTCAATCCATGGCTGGATGCGCGCTTTGAGAAATGCCTCTTTCTGTCTTGCGACATCCACCTGCTCTTTCAGTGCCCTTGCTTGCTGCATATTTGTGAGTCGTTGAGTGAGGACGAATGTCTGTGCAGTTCCCCTTACATTGTCGTACTGCTCCTAAAGCTTGCGCACCTTTGTTTCCAGGCGCTATATGTTGGGGTCCTCCTGCAAGGATGTGAGGACTCCAAAGGCTTGGTCCAACATACCGGTACAGTCCTGCACTGCCCGTCCAATTTCTTCCAACCCTATTTGGATAGCGCTAACGTGCTGCTCTCTAACTTTCAGGGGAGTGGAAGGCTGCGCCTTCAGCCATAGCTCAACAATCTTCAGCTCCAACTGCACTTGTGTTGTTTCCTCGTGCGCATTTCGGACTCCACTTGCCAAATAGTGGATCCACATTTCTGTTGGTAGGTCCATGGTGATGGAAAACTTTGGGACACGCCGACATGCTTCATCCACTGTCTGTACTAACTACTGGTTTTGTGACACCAGTTCGTCATGCTGCAGGCTGAGCTGTTCGATGTTGATCTTTTGCTCACTCATCACCTGAATCGCATGGCCCTCCCTGGCATGAAGCTCTACTGTTATTCCATCCTATAGTTGGTATAGTGTGTCTCGCGGAAGGGCAGCCAAATTAAGGCCAAGTCCCTTGATCCTGCCAACCATGGCTTTGTCGATCTCATTCTCTGCTACTAGCGCCCCTTCCAGTAGCACTATGGTGTTGGCCATCCTTGCGCGTAGCATCTGCTTTGCTGTTGATGTGCCTGTTGCGCCATAGGTGGCTATGGTTCCTTCCTGTGGGGGCCACACCTGTAGTTCTTGCAGCTGCGCCCTTAGGGCCCCTAACATAGTCTGCTGCTCTGACATGACTTTTTGGAACACTTCCTTGGTGGCCTCGTGAACCGTGTCCCCGATGTCGTAGAGGTCACTTTCCGTTAATGTGATTGGGTCGATGGCCAATTTGGAGGCCTTGACCTTTTTACATGGACCCGATCTTTCTGTGACGCGCGACCTTTTGAGTTGGGTGGAAGTTGTGCCCAGGTCTGTGCCTTCTTCTGTAAGGTCTGTGTCCTCTGCCTCCTATCCTGTAGACAATTCCTGGCCCTCCTCTTCTTGCGTTGTTGTGGCCCCTGTTGTCTGTGCTGTTGCTGCTACTTCGGTGGCCTTTTCCTGCTCCGCGGCTGCCTGTGCTGCCTCGTAGACTGCCCTTACCTTTGTTGTCACTTTTTCATTGCACCTCTTCTTGGCCAACTACGTGACGCGTAGCTTGGCTTCATCCTTTCTTTTCTATGCTATTGTCCTATCCAACTCCGCCAAATCTAGGGTACGCCACTCGGGAGGCCATGATTCTAACACTGTAAAAATTGCATCATTAGTGGTGATGAAGGGGAGCTTGGTCCACTACTGCACTGGATCCTTTCGCGCCTTGATGTAAATATTGTGCATGTCCACCTTGAAGTCTGCAAAGCTCCGCAGACTATTGTGCACTATGGGGGATAGGCGCGACCTCCTATTAATCCACATCTAGACACTTGCCTCCATGAGCACCCAGAAGATCTTTGTCTCGCGAATCCGCTTCGTGTCCTTGGTAGCCCAGAGCGACGCATACTTTGTGGCCTCTGGTAAGTCACGCTCAATGCTCGGGAACTGACTGTCCTCCAGCAGTTCTCCCGCTACCAGCAAAATGGACAAGAGAAACCACGCGTAGTGGAAGGTCTTACCCTGCTCCTGGGCTTCCTTGCAGTTGATCAAGAATTCCTCGCAGAGGAACTCGACCCAGTTGAATTGGACCCCCTTTGCGCATTGTTCAGCCAATGCAACTATCGACATTGGTACTTCGTCGTTGCGACATTTTCTCATTACCTTCCCAGCCAGGAGTTGGGTGGCTACGCGCACCCCTTTATCCTTGATACTGCTGATGGCGTAACCCCTCTTTTTCTTCTCGAGCTTATATTTTTTCTTCATGGCTTCCACGAGAGCCAAATTGCCGCTCTTTCCTGCTATCATCACAGGGTCCTTTCCCTTACAGGGAAGCCGAGAAATTCTGTGGATGAGATCCACCATGATGGGAATAGGCTCCTCTAGCCATAAGTACCCATCATGCACTAGGAAAAGCAGCTGCCTGATGACGAAAATAGTGATGGGCGTGCGGTGAAAGTGTGGTATCCACAGTAGATGAAGCAATCCAGCCTTCTCCACACTACACAACCATTTTCGCGGCTCTAGTGTTATGACTGGCCCCTCCGTGCTCTGCTTCATGAGGCTCTCTGTCTCTAAGTGTGGGAACTTCTTGCTGTCCATCTTCGAACTTCATTGTGGGCACGCGGCCCAGGTGTGAGCCTTCAAACACAATTCCATCAGGGAGGAGCAGGGTCTGGAGTGCGCTCTTTGTGGCATCCAGATCCTTTGGTATCTTGGTTTTCCCTTTTCGCGAAGGGACGTACTCGGGCAATTTCGCTGCAGAGCACACCGGCTGGATATCCTCTTCCATGTCCTCTACTTCCTCTACCTTATCAATGAGAGTTTGTAGGTCCTCCTCCTCATCATATGTCTCAATGGTGACAACCTTGCCCTTTTCTTCCATTGAGAGCTTACCGAACCATGGATTCCTCGGGGACATGCAGACTAGTCCCACTGCCTGCTTATCTTTTTTTGGTCCATGTGTCTGAGGTGATTTCTGGGTTTCTAGCGCGACCCCAATATCTTCAAGAACATCGTGTACCGTGGGGTTCTGTGCGGCCTCGTCGGTAGTTCCTTCTGCAAAGCCCAAACCTCTCCCAATAGCCGCCATCTTGTTTGAACTGTATGTGGTCTTTCACAAACTTAGGGGCTTGAATATCGCTCGACGCTTAACACTCTGTGCTCTAATCAACTGCTCAAATATCAAGTGAACAAGTGTTGTCTCGTGGCTAGCCCCTGGAGTTTTATAGTGCCTTTCGAATTCAAATTCGACCATTCCCCCTAATTTCGGGCCATCAATGCTTTCTTGGTGGCAGATTGTCCCAAATATTGCCCTTAATTCGCGTCTTAAATGCCCACCGCCCACTCCATTTGGCCTCAAATCGGACATCCCGTCATGAATAGTGACACCAACGGTCACTTCCCAACCTACCCACGCAACAGCGCAACCCCTCGTGTGTGGGCTCGAACCTTGTGACATGCTGATTCTATGCACACCTCCCTTATCATGCAACTCCCAAACAGACTCTCTTATAGTCCCACGCTCTCTTTCAACTTTCTGGAGTGCTAAGACTGTGCTTCCTACGGTTAGTCAGGTGGTTGCACCACCTGTGCGAGGCTTCAACTCGCCTTCCAGTATAGTCCGCGGAAAATCCTGAATTTCCCTCGCGACAGTTGGCACCACGCGTTCTATCATATTTAGTGCGCTCCCCTGGTTACTGCGTTTGGTGAGATGCAGTCGTAGCCATGGTAGCAGAGTCATAAATTCTCGGCAACAATCTTCTAATCTAGTGGTATGATCATCCGCACCTTGTCTTGTCATCCTTGGTTTATCGATGAGACATGCTTGCTTGATCTTGTTTTCTAGCCTCTTGATCTCAGCGTCCATCAAAATGCTTTTCTTCCTCAGTCGTACCCAGTCTTTTTTGAGTTTGTGAAGTCTAAGGTTCCCTCGCCGAATGGCTTCCTGAATATTTATGTGTTTGACCTTGCGTAGCTGTGTGATTTCTTCGTCCTGGTCTTCGCACACTATCACAATTGCGGGAGCTCTTACAGGTGGATTCCTCTTTGCATTCTCTTCAAAAATTATGGTCTCTACTCTGTTCCGCACCTTTGGAATCGTTTCCACGGTCAAGGTTTTGCACATGGTCCTATAGGCCCGTCGAACAGCTGGTACGCGCAGCTCCCAATCAGTGTGTCTCTCCTTGTGAACCCTGTTCAGTACTTCACACACCCTAAAAAATGCTTCTCCGTGGATAATTGGTAGCGCGCATCACCTTTCCTGTTGCTACGGTTTGTTCCGATTCTCTATTCTGGGAGTTGTGTGTGCTTGTGCGGGTTGTACAACCGTACCCATCGGGAAATGTGGGTGTGCAAGTTGACCCACCCCTACTGACTGGCTCTCATTATGATCTGGGGTTTTACAAAGCATAGGCACATCATACTTCTGCATCCGCGTTAGTTCTCAAAACTTCCCTGATGTGTATCCCACCATCGTGCGGGCGTTGCGCGTAGTGCCCACTTCAGAGCATCGAACCGCTGCTGTTCTGGTACTGCGCTTTCAAATTTGTTCAGGAATTCATCCACTGCTGTCAACCCATCATATGTAGGCAGATCCCTTGCCTCTGTTTTCATGCAGCGCAGTGATCTAACCATCATGTTGCAATTAAGCGTTGTTACTTCGTGTAGCCGATTCTGCCATCGCTCTATCTCTTCGTCTGAATCCGAAGTGCAGGAGCTTTCACGCTCCCACGAAATCCTTCCATCTGCAGTCAGATTCACCCAATCCTCTTCTCATGCAGTTATCTTGTAAATACAATCGAGATCGTCATCACTATCATCGTTGCGCACCGGTTCAGTGTATTGCGCTCCTTTGGCTGGATCTAGCGGTACTATCAGGCATAATGACTTTTTTCAAAGGTCATTTTGCGCTTCTTCATATTTATGACTCCGTTCATATCGGAGGCCCAGTCTATTCCTAGTAGCGTGGGATAGGGATTAATGTCATCGACAATCTCTATCACTTCAAAATCCTCCTGCGCGCTCGCACCTTCAATATCTACTATTACCCCTTGCAATCTTCCCATGGGTAATATATTCTGCTGGTTCACCATTCGTAACTGAATAGCAGACCACTGTAGCGCGGGTCTGCCCATGTATTCCCAGGTTTGTTTTGGTAGTACATTCATGTCCAATTCAGGATCCAGGATTACCTAACCCATTTCATACTCACCGATTTGTGCAGTCAACCTCATTTCCCTTCCTGTGCGTAATGCATGCTTTCCAAGTTTTCGGACCACGCATGGTTCTCCTGACCCCACCACTTAGTGATACGTTCCTGTAGTCCTTTGACTGCCTTACTGTCGCGTAGCAGTTTCATGCATGTCTCCAAAAAGGTAGTGAGAATTGAAGGATCCATCCCTAGTTCGTTGATCCTTACTACCTGAAGTGGAGGCCTCCATGAAGCTCGTCTTAGCTTCCATGAATGTCTCCTTCGTGCGTTCTAAATGAAATTCGGGTCCTTTGTAGGGGCCTTGCGAACCTACGCACTTTCTTCTGACTGTTTCCATTTATCATCGCCAATGGTCATGCTGCTCCTGAGCATCATGTTTACATTCGCGTCTTCTGTGTGCGGCTCAAACCTCATCATCTACAAATTTTGAGTCAGAGGGGGTTGACGTACCCCTTTTTCGCCTAGTCTCGCTATCAATGTAGGGCAGTCTTCTACCTCATGATCAAACTGAGTACAGTACAAACATGATGTTCTTTTCAAGTTTATACAATTGCGGGCATAGTGGCTTGGCCCTCCACAATTGTAACAAATTAGTTGTCCACGACCCCTTCCTGGTCCCATTCCACCTCGATGTCGACCGCGCCCCTGAAATCCAACGCGTGCCATTCCTGTATTTGGGTTGAGGGCTCGTGTTTCTGTTTGCACCCTCTAGGTAGGAGTCCGATCCATCATTAGTTCGTAGCTTTTTTAGGTGCATTCTGTTAGCCTCCTGTTGCAACAGGTTTCATATTTCATGATTGACATTTTTACATGCCAAATATGTTATCTTTCTTGCAGCAAGGTTCCATATTTCCAGAGAAGAAAAACCAGAGAAGAAGCAATAGAGTATGCCAATTCAAATGTTACTGCTGTTTCCAATTTTGATGAGTTGTTCCAGTTTTGAAGAAGTTCTTAAAGGGAGGTCCAGACTGTCTAATACTGGCTTCCCTAGGTTTCAATTTCCTGTTTTAGAATATAGAGAATGACATCTGTCCAAACAGTTTAATCTTGGCAGATTTGTAGATAGGTAGAGAATCAAAGGGACCCAACTGTTTAATCTGGGCCCTGGCGGAAATAAGTGCAGATCTAGATAGGAAAATTCAAAAGAAAAAATTGTGAATCTGGGTTGGCAAGTCCAAGCGCACCCAAGATAAAAAAGAAAAAAAGAAAAAATGTTAGGACAGTAGGCTGGGTAGGTAGCCGTTCGATGGCAGAGTGATGAACAGTGATCAATTTAGTACCTCACAATTTTTCTTATTCTTCCAGATCACAGTTATCAGGCAGTTTTGCAGTTTCATGAAGGTACTCAGGTTGAAGATTCATTAACATCCCCCTCTTCTCATTCCCCCCCCCAAGTCACTTACTAACATCCCCCAAGAGGTCAAGATCTGCTTGAGCCTCTCAGTCACATCGTTTCCATGACATGTGCCTTGGTGAGGATCTCCTTCACTCAAGGACTGCTCACTCATCATCTGTGAGTCTTCTTTTCCCCAAATGGCATAAGGTCTCACACCTTAGTGCCCTCTCTTCATCTGCATATTAACTTTTAACGTTATTATCTAGCTCCCTAACAATTTTTCCTTTCCCCTACTAAAAATCATGTATATAACACTCCCCTATGTAAATATCCCATCCCTGGCATTATAGCCCTAATTATACTAAGTCAGGGAAATCACAGTCCATCTGGGACTGTTTTTAGCCCATCCGTGTCATTGAGGAACTAGTTTGACACTTGGTCAGCTAGCAACCTCTCCCTTAACCCTAAAAACCCCCAAAAAAACCCATGTTTTCACCTTCCTCTTGTAAAATTTCGCCCCACCGCTGTAAAAACCCACATTCCGCCCCTAACCCAAAGTTCCTGTGCATAATTATTAACCCGCGCCTTTATTTAACCCCGTAAACCCGTTTTCCTAAACTTATAACCCATCCGCCGCGCATATTAAATTCAGAATATTCTTGTGAATATTCCCGCCTGTTAACCCCATATCGCGTCGCGTCTGCCGCCAGCCGTCCGATCCACAGCCCCGCAGATCTACGGCTGGCGGGCATCCTTATCCCCGACGCGCCCGGCCTTTAACGTCCGGGAGTTCGGCGGTTTCGCCGCCGTACTCCCGCCACGCGTCAGGCGCCGGGCTGTGGCGGAGCCCCTCCCTCCGAAACTGCCATCCCCCATAAGCGGTGCGCCACATACCACTTACCGCCCCGCCTGGTGACGTCACCAGCCCACGTCACCCCCTGCACAGTCAACAGCCCACGTCACCCCCCTTGTACAGTCACCCGATGAGTCACCCGCCTGCGTGGCCTCCTGCCACGTCACTGCCACGTGTCCCGCCACCGTACCTGCCACGTCATCGTCCGTACGTGATGACGTCATGCTGACGTCATCCCACCACGTCGCCATGCTGACGTCATGCTGACATCACCCGCCGTACAATGCTGACGTCATCAGCCCTTTTTGGACGCAGAGGCGCGAAAATCGCACTTCGGAGCCCCGGAATCGAATTCTGAGGCAGTTTTTGATGAGCGATTTGCGCAAATCGCTCATCGCAGGATTTTTTGGGCCAAAATGGAGAATCTTCAGGGAATCTTTAAGGAATCTTCGCTCCATGCAGCCCCAGGAAGCCCGAAAAGGCGCAGAAATGATCCGTTTTCTTCACAGAGCATACCAAAATGATCAGAAGACAATTCCAGATGATACAGAGGCCGAACAGTGGCCATTTACTGGTGATTAGACATGCAGCACAGCAGATCAGCAGCCCAGATTTTGTCAGAGAGTATCAGTGGAAGAAAGGACGCCAGAAAGAATCAGTCATGATTTTTAGGGGCTCGAGGCACCTGAACATTGATGAAGCCCCCAAAAAATCAAATCGATAAGCATCAGCCCATCCTTGCCTTCAAATCACCTTCAAGGCATTTAAGGCACCAGGACAGCAAGATAACATAAACCCATACCCATTTATTGCAGAAAGCACTGCAGCAAGCCACCGAGGACAACATCATTCATTCAGTTTTGACACATCGGCCCTGAGCACGGCCCGAGACATTCTTTGCATTTATTTTATAGATAGGATTAGGTCAAGCATTCATTTTTATGACCTAATTAGGTCAAGATGTAATAAAGGAACTCTGCAGAGAGTTTTGCCCTATATATACCACCCTCTGTATAGTTTTAAGGGGTGGTCAATTGAGAATTTCATGAGAGACTCGCATTGTACACCTGAGTTCTTCCATAATCAAAGATTGTTGAAAGCTCGGAGAACGAACTGTCTGTTGTTGATGAATTTTTTGAAGAGTTGAAGATGGAATTCCTGCGCTGCGGCTTGAAGCAATAAGTGCCTCTTATCTCTGTTTATGTGTTTACCATTATCTAAATAGTAGGAAGAAAGAATAGCCTAGAATAAGTTTAAACACTCTCTATGCTCAATTTCTGTTATTTCTCTGTGTTTTCGTCTCAATGAATTGGTTATGAATATGAATTCCTCCCGGCTCATATTTACCCCAATTTACCTATGTTTGCCAATTATCTAGGGATTCTTAACTGCCCCTGGGTAGCGCTCTGTCATCTCCTCTGTTAAGCCAATTGAGAGATTCTTTATTGCCTCTCATTGCTTGGCATCTCTTCCATCCATAAAACCTGAAAGTTGCTTCGACCTCAGCTATCCTGCTCCATCTTCCCTCACTGTGTTTAAAGAAATATAACAGCTTTTCTCATCCTTGACTCCACGCCCAATGGTTCGAGAAACTTAGAGTATACACTGCCTCTCCACCTGAAGAATCAATTTTCCCACCAAAACAAAACAAAGAACCCCCTGAGCCCAAGACCTAGCCTGAAATCCTTTCAAATAAAAATCTAAAAGAGAGAGCCCTCTCTGATTGCAGGTTGGCTAGAACCTACAGTCCAAAGTTGGTTTGTGGTTACCTCGGCCGTATCCCTTTCTTAACCTTCAGGGACAACCTGAGTGATAACATAATGGCGACTCCACTGGGGAACTTCCTCAGTTAATTTTATAAAGTTTCACGAAGAAAGTTAAAAAATCCCTTGTAGAAATTGATTTTCTAATTGCTGTATATTTCCTAAAACTACAGACGAAGCCTGAATGTCAGCCAGGAAGCCTTTGAAACTGTTTTATTTTACATTAACAGGTCTAGATAAAAGCTGCTTCAGTCAATCTTCATGCTAGTTTTAAGATATACACAGCCATTTCGAAATCTTATCTGGCCCCTGTAAATACAAAATATTCCAAAAAATATACCCAAAAAACAAGTTCGGAAGCTGGCTCCCAAGAAAAACCCGCGATACACAAGGTCGAACCCAGACCCAGATCCCCCAGCTGTTTTTCAAAACCCTAACATAATTCCTAAAATCCTTAGGAAGCAACAAAGACAGGAAAATTTTGCTGATTTGAGTCCTGAAACAACTTACCCTAGCTCTGTTCCAACTCCTGTCAAGGTTTTATTCCGGTCCACCCCTGCTTCCCCTAGTTCATCATCTACATCTCAAAGCCCTCCCTTCACACCTTCATTCACCGAACATATTCCCATTACAACCACTATTGTTACTACCGTTCCTATTACCCCTGTTGTACCAGTTGTTCCCGTTGTTCCAGTTATCCCTGTCATTCCTATAAACCCTGCAAATATGGCTAATAGATATGCACCCCTGCAATTACATGCTAACGCTGCAGCCTTGCTTCAAGATTACCAATCCAAAATCACATATTTTGATTCCACTGGTGCCTTCACAGCTATTCAGCATGCCAAAAAGATGCAAGACTATTTTGAGAACTATGAAATAGATGATGACAGCGTGAGAATGAGAATTTTTGTCCAGAGCCTGACAGGTGATGTGAGAACTTGGTTCAGATCACTTGCTGCAAATTCCATAACCACTCCTGACGAGCTTTACCTAGCCTTTACCAACAGATGGGAGAAAAAGAAAGATCCTCTGCACATACTAGCTGAATATGATACAATCAAACGAGGTCCTCAAGAGACCGTTTTGGAGTACTGTGCAAGATTCAACAATGTATATAACGCGATACCACAGAATTTAAGACCTCCACCCGATTTAGCCTTATACAAATTTCCCGACGGTTTTGACCCTGATATGGCATATCAGCTGAAAGAAAGAGCTCCCACAACCCTTGACGACGCGCAAAAGGTCGCCGTCACGGTAGAAGCCAACTTAATTGCCAAAAGAAACAGAGCAAGAATGGAAAAGAGAACCACCTTTAAGGAAGAACCCTCAGCCTTTGACCAGAAACTTGACGCTATCATTAATGGCCTGCAAAGACTAGGAGAAAGAGTAGAACATGTTGAGAGAAAAGCATCATGGGAAGGGCAGCAGTCCAACACTATAAGAAACCCGAATTTTAGGAAGACACAGAACATAAATGCTAGTAGGCCTAACCAAGACCAGGATATTAGACCCCCTTTTCAAGATAATTACATAGAAGGATCCACATCCAGTCAGCCTATAGAAGACGATCACATAAATGTAATGGACCTAAAGGGTGAGCATCAAATTTTCCTGACACAAGAAGACCAGAATGAACATGATGATAATCAATTTCAAACTAAAACTGACGAATCTTTTGATTTTAAACAAGATTATGATACTGCTGTATATGAAGTACACAAACAGTATAAGCTCAGAACTAGGACCATCGACATCTCTGAGCCCAACAAGACAAAGGAAACCAAACAGCCCAACAAAATTAAAAACATAGCTGTCATAACCTAACCAGCTGACACGACTGCCTCAAACTCCAGTCAAGTGACTGTAGAGGACATAACAGACACGCAGCCTGCTGTTGAGCAGCATTTGACACCTCCTTTCTCAAAACAAAACTCAAACAACGTCCCAAAAAGTATTCCTAAGATTGCCAAACCGCAAGCAAATACATTCCATATCATTGATAAACAAGAGCAAGTCGCTGAGAATTCAAATGAAGAGGGAAAAATTGCCAATGCCAATACTAAGACTCCCCTGGAGAAGCCTTTTAGTTTAGAAACAGAGATTGGAAAACTCAAGATAGCCATTCCTCTTTCAGAATTGGCTAAACACGACGTGTATAGGCAACGAATTCAAAGATCATTGCAAATCCCAGAAAATAAAGATGATGTAAATGTTTTGGATGATTCCCCTGAACTGCTATTTGGCCCAGAGGTTAACGGAAAATCTACCTATGGACCTGTCCCACCCTTTTATGTCAGTCTGCATATACATGACAAAGTTTTACACAACGCTATGTTTGACTCAGGGGCATCACACAATCTTATGCCCAAAGCAGTAATGGAAAAACTGAACCTTGATGTTACAAGACCTTACAAAGATTTATACTCATTTGACTCAAGTCAAGTGAAATGTCTAGGTCTCATCAAAGACCTATGTGTTTCCCTAGTCCAATATCCGAACAAGACCATTCTCATGGATGTAGTGGTCGCTGATATTCCTCCCAAGTACGGTATGTTGCTGTCAAGATCATGGGGAGCGAAGCTTCAAGGATCCCTTCAACTAGACCTTTCCTATGCTACCATTTCAGTCTTTGGGCAACCAAAGAGACTGTATAGAGAAACGCTCATGAAATATGTAGTGAGTAGTGAAAGCAAGCCTGAAAATTTTCCCATTTATTCGATCCATTCTGATATGGATTCTTTCATTTTATTTAATGATGATCTGGATCTGCCCACCAATAAGGAGCCTTTCTCTCTAGAACAACAAGTGCACAACAGTGAAGAAGCGGTTACCCATAATAAAAAGATTGTCAAAACAGTAGATGCAACCAGCATGTTACAAGAACATGCCCAAACAAAAATTTTAGACTTGCCCAACCCTGATTCGGATAACACTCCTAGCGTTGTCAACAGGCAGGAAATCACATGGTTCTTAGAGTTTGATGGCTCCGTTAACAAGTTAGGAGCAGGGGCAAGTGTCTGGATTCACAATACATATGATAACCATGCAGAAGGACATGCCTACAGACTGAATTTCAAATGCACAAATAACATGGCAGAGTATGAGGCTCTGCTGTTAGGCCTTAAACTGCTGAAAACCCTAGGTGCTGTAAAAATATCTATCTTATATTGAAAATGAAACTAACTCAAAGAGATTACAGGAAAACACATATAAAAACCAGAGACAAAATATTGACGGAAAAAGGCTGAAGCTTCATGCTTCCTCTCACTTTCATATATTCATTCCTTTGAAGTTGGGACTCAAGTTGAAGAAACTCAATGGTTTAATGTGTTTGTTGTAGATGCCGTGAAATATCAGCAAGAGTTTCTTTGCTGATGTGCACCATGTCTTCATCACTGGAGATGATCAAACTGTGAAGAATGTTTAACAACTGAATATGTTGCGCCATATGAACTTGCTTACTTGAAGTCAGGCTCTCTTGTCGTAGATGTCGTGCTTTGAACTGTTTCACTTGATTTTGTTACTTGAATGACAGGCTCGTTTGCTATGGGACTTGAATGGCACGCTCGCTTGATTTGTTGCTTATTGCACTTGCTGGGAACACTTACTAGAGTTGTAGAATGTTCTTGCTTAAACTCTAGAATTCACGCTTGCTTGATGATGATCATATTTGTGTGAACGCTCACTTTCCTTGATGACTTCACGCTCACTTGATTGTGCTTTAAAGGAAGGGTGTCGAACACTGTCGAAAATGCACCCAAAAAAGCTTACAATGATTTCAATGATTCACTACAATGAATTCAATTTGACTCGATGGAAGACTTGGGTGTCGGTTTCAACCGAGAATGCACCCTTACAATTCAATGTAATTTGAGTTTGATTACAAGTTCAATAATGTTGATGTAGCTTGTGCTCTGAAACGTTGAAGTTTACAGATTCATTAACTTGATTGTAGTGATGTAGACATTGCTTTGAAATGCTGGAGTTTGCAGATTCATGAACTTGATTGTATTGAGTGAATTTGTTTGTTGAGGTAGAATGCCGATGTTGAAAACTTTGATGAGTTGTTGTATGTGTTCACCTTCGTGAGTACATGCAAGCTCCCTTTTGAACAGGGAGCTGAAAAGCCAATTGCTTTTTTCAGCCGAGCCTTAAGAGATGCCCCACTGAAGTACCCGATAATGGAAAAACAGGCCTACGCGCTTATCAAGGCGATCAAGGATTTTCGAGTGTACATACTGTACTCACACGTGATCGCCTACGTCCCACACGCTGCTGTAAAAGACATACTGACTCGGGACGGATTAGAAGGCAAAAGAGGTAAGTGGATTGCAAGTATCCTCGAATACGACATTGAAATAAAACCAACCAAGCTGATAAAGGGACAAGGTTTAGCTAAACTGATGTCCGAAACAAACTTTCAGGTCTTAGACATTAACCAGCTGGACAATGAACCGGAGCTGGCGACTCCACAGATCAGTGAAATATTTCTGCAATGCCCCTGGTACACTGATATTTGCTTTGTATTGTTAAACCTGTGTGCTCCCCCAGGATTGTCCAGAACAAAGAAAAGATTTTTGAAGATGAAAGCGTTGAGATTTTGTGTTGTTGATGGTGCATTATTTTGGAGAAATCATGAAGGTATATTGTTAAATTGCTTAACCATGAATGAAACCAACAATGTCATGAAAGAATTCCATGCAGGTGATTGTGGAGGACATCTCTACTGGAAGTCCACAGCAGACAAAATCTTGAGGGCTGGTTTCTACTGGCCCACTCTTTTTGCAGATGTTAAAAAATTTTCCACAACATGTCATAAGTGCCAAATTTTTGAAGGCAAGAGAAAATTATTGCCCCTGCCCCTCAAACCAATCTCCACCGAAAAACCTTTTCAACAATGGGGTCTTGACTTCATTGGAGAAATCCATCCCTCTTCCTCAGGCCAACACAAATGGATCCTAACAACCACCGATTATTTCACCAAGTGGGTTGAAGCCATTCCCTGTAGACAAGCCAATGATACCATCATTATCCAATTCCTTGAATGCAACATCCTTTCTAGATTTGGCTGTCCTGAGAAAATCATCACTGATAATGCCGCTGCCTTTAAGTCCAAAAAGATGATCAGTTTCTGCCATAAGTTTCATATCACCCTGGGCCACTCTACAACATATTATCCTCAAGGCAATGGATTGGCCGAATCATCTAACAAGAGCCTCATCAACATCATAAAGAAAATGCTAGAAGAAAACAAGAAAAACTGGCACAAAAAGCTGGTGAATGCCCTATGGGCAGACAGACTTTCAAACAAAAGATCAATTGGAATGAGCCCTTATGAGCTGGTATATGGCATGGAGGCTAGATTTCCTTCATCCCTCGGCATTCCCACCATCAAGCTGTTACAAGAGATTCAGGCGGAACCAAATGACATCCAAAGAAGAATTAATCAGACGATCCATCTCCAGCAAACCAGAGAACAAGTATATGACAGAGCACAGATTTTGCAAGAAAAGCTCAAAAAGATGTTTGACAAGAGAGCTAAAGCTGAAGATTTCAGAATTGATGACAAAGTTCTAAAGTGGGACTCAAGAAGAGAAGACAAAGGCAAGCATGCAAAGTTTGATTTCCTGTGGAAAGGCCCATTTATTATTTCTGCTGTTCAAGGAAACAACACCTATTTTCTCAAATCTATGGAGGACAGCACTGTTGAAGAAGGCCCTGTGAATGGCAGGATGTTGAAACATTATCACGATCCTTGTTGTTAAAACAATGAAAGTCCTGTAAATATATTTGTACAGTTATATTGTCTATATATGAGCACTGTTTTTAATTCATTTTGATAAACAGACCGATTATTGAAGGAACAATAGTAAATTCATGGAGGCACAGCCGGTGCTGATTGTCCAGTTTTCAAAGACCCATCTCTGTATCAATCTAAGCAAGGCAGCAAGAGTAACAACGTCACAACAACAATTCAGGTCAAAGAGAAGCTGTTTTGCACTTGCAATTTTCAGGCAAGAAAAGGTTAACAGAAGAGGAAAGACTTCAGCAATTTATTTCACACCTAAGCTGAAGGAAGTACATCAATTTGCAATCCATGTTTTCAAAGATATATTCTCAGGCATGATTGTACATAATAATACAACACGCAGAAGAAAGCAGGCGTTGCTGAGCAGTTCACAAAGATTCAATTGAGGAGAAGGTCGTTTTGTCACAAAGTTTCATATTTCTAACAGCCAGAGCGAAGAAGTTGTTTTCAATTTACAGTGACAACAGAGATCAAGGCAGTCTGACCTGCTGTTCTTGACTTTTCACAAAGAAAAGCCATCCCCAAGTGGAGCCACTGTTAGCCTCCTGTTGCAACAGGTTTCATATTTCATGATTGACATTTTTACATGCCAAATATGTCATCTTTCTTGCAGCAAGGTTCCATATTTCCAGAGAAGAAAAACCAGAGAAGAAGCAATAGAGTATGCCAATTCAAATGTTACTGCTGTTTCCAATTTTGATGAGTTGTTCCAGTTTTGAAGAAGTTCTTAAAGGGAGGTCCAGACCGTCTAATCCTGGCTTCCCTAGGTTTCAATTTCCTGTTTTAGAATATAGAGAATGACATCTGTCCAAATAGTTTAATCTTGGAAGATTTGTAGATAGGTAGAGAATCAAAGGGACCCAACTGTTTAATCTGGGCCCTGGCAGAAATAAGTGCAGATCTAGATAGGAAAATTCAAAAGAAAAAATTGTGAATCTGGGTCTGCAAGTCCAAGTGCACCCAAAATAAAAAAGAAAAAAAGAAAAAATGTTAGGACAGTAGGCTGGGTAGGTAGCCGTTCGATGGTAGAGTGATGAACAGTTATCAATTTAGTACCTCACAATGTCTTATTCTTCCAGATCACAGTTATCAGGCAGTTTTGCAGTTTCATGAAGGTACTCAGGCTGAAGATTCATGAACATCCCCCTCTTCTCATTCCCCCCCCCCAAGTCACTTACTAACATCCCCCAAGAGGTCAAGATCTGCTTGAGCCTCTCAGTCACATCGTTTCCATGACATGTGCCTTGGTGAGGATCTCCTTCACTCAAGGACTGCTCACTCATCATCTGTGAGTCTTCTTTTCCCCAAATGGCATAAGGTTTCACACCTTAGCGCCCTCTCTTCATCTCCATATTAACTTTTAACGTTATTATCTAGCTCCCTAACAATTTTTCCTTTCCCCTACTAAAAATCATGTATATAACACTCCCCTATGTAAATATCCCATCCCTGGCATTATAGCCATAATTATACTAAGTCAGGGAAATCACAGTCCATCTGGGACTGTTTTTAGCCCATCCGTGTCATTGAGGAACTAGTTTGACACCTGGTCAGCTAGCAACCTCTCCCTTAACCCTAAAAACCCCCAAAAAAACCCATGTTTTCACCTTCCTCTTGTAAAATTTCACCCCACCGCTGTAAAAACCCACATTCTGCCCCTAACCCAAAGTTCCTGTGCATAATTATTAACCCGCGCCTTTATTTAACCCCGTAAACCCGTTTTCCTAAGCTTATAACCCATCCGCCGCGCATATTAAATTCGGAATATTCCTGTGAATATTCCCGCCCGTTAACCCCATATCCCGTCGCGTCCGCCGCCAGCCGTCCGATCCACAGCCCCGCAGATCTACGGCTGGCGGGCATCCTTATCCCTGACACGCCTGGCCTTTAACGTCCGGGAGTTCGGCGGTTTCGCCGCCGTACTCCCGCCACGCGTCAGGCGCCGGGCTGTGGCGGAGCCCCTCCCTCCGAAACCGCCATCCCCCATAAGCGGTGCGCCACATACCGCTTACCGCCCTGCCCGGTGACGTCACCAGCCCACGTCACCCCCTGCACAGTCAACAACCCACGTCACCCCCCTTGTACAGTCACCCGATGAGTCACCCGCCTGCGTGGCCTCCTGCCACGTCATTGCCACGTGTCCCGCCACTGTACCTGCCACATCATCATCCATACGTGATGATGTCATGCTGACGTCATCTCGCCACGCTGACGTCACCCGCCGTACAATGCTGACGTCATGCTGACATCATTAGCCCTTTTTGGACGCAGAGGCGCGAAAATCGCACTTCGGAGCCCCGGAATCGAATTCTGAGGCAATTTTTTTGGGCCAAAATGGAGAATCTTCAGGGAATCTTTAAGGAATCTTCGCTCCATGCAGCCCCAGGAAGCTCGAAAAGGCGCAGAAATGATTCGTTTTCTTCACAGAGCATACCAAAATGATCAGAAGACAATTCCAGATGATACAGAGGCCAAACAGCGGCCATTTACTGGTGATTAGACACGCAGCACAGCAGATCAGCAGCCCAGATTTTGTCAGAGAGTATCAGTGGAAGAAAGGACGCCAGAAAGAATCAGTCATGATTTTTAGGGGCTCGAGGCACCTGAACATTGATGAAGCCCCCAGAAAATCAAATCGATAAGCATCAGCCCATCCTTGCCTTCAAATCACCTTCAAGGCATTTAAGGCACCAGGACAGCAAGAAAACATAAACCCATACCCATTTATTGCATAAAGCACTGCAGCAAGCCACCGAGGACAGCATCATTTATTCAGTTTTGACACATCGGCCCTGAGCACGGCCTGAGACATTCTTTGCATTTATTTTTTAGATAGGATTAGGTCAAGCATTCATTTTTATGACCTAATTAGGTCAAGATGTAATAAAGGAACTCTGCAGAGAGTTTTGCCCTATATATACCACCCTCTGTATAGTTTTAAGGGGTGGTCAATTGAGAATTTCATGAGAGACTTGCATTGTACACCTGAGTTCTTCCATAATCAAAGATTGCTGAAAGCTCGGAGAACGAACTGTCTGTTTTTGATGAATTTTTTGAAGAGTTGAAGATGGAATTCCTGCGCTGCGGCCTGAAGCAATAAGTGCCTCTTATCTCTGTTTATGTGTTTACCATTATCTAAATAGTAGGAAGAAAGAATAGCCTAGAATAAGTTTAAACACTCTCTATGCTCAATTTCTGCTATTTCTCTGTGTTTTCGTCTCAATGAATTGGTTATGAATATGAATTCCTCCCGGCTCATATTTACCCCAATTTACCTATGTTTGCCAATTATCTAGGGATTCTTAACTGCCCCTGGGTAGCGCTCTGTCATCTCCTCTGTTAAGCCAATTGAGAGATTCTTTACTGCCTCTCATTGCTTGGCATCTCTTCCATCCATAAAACCTGAAAGTTGCTTCGACCTCAGCTATCCTGCTCCATCTTCCCTCACTGTGTTTAAAGAAATATAACAGCTTTTCTCATCCTTGACTCCACGCCCAATGGTTCGAGAAACTTAGAGTATACACTGCCTCTCCACCTGAAGAATCAATTTTCCCACCAAAACAAAACAAAGAACCCCCTGAGCCCAAGACCTAGCCTGAAATCCTTTCAAACAAAGTTAAATCTAAAAGAGAGAGCCCTCTCTGATTGCAGGTTGGCTAGAACCTGCAGTCCAAAGTTGGTTTGTGGTTACCTCGGCCGTATCCCTTTCTTAACCTTCAGGGACAACCTGAGTGATAACACATTCATCATGGCCTACAGACCTGTAGAAATTAGAAAACAATTGCTAGGACATCTGCGTATACTTCTGCAATAGATGACAATTGTCCGTAGTGTGCTTTCCTCCCATCTGACAGATCACACACCATAATGCAGGCACCGTGCTTGGTCCTGCCTGTGCCTCAGGTCTTAAAGACATCAACCCTCCTCCTACCAAGTAATTTGAGAACATTGGACAATGGTCCTTGTTACAGGGAAAAGTGTCTATTTAGAACTGCTCTATCCCACTAAGGTGTGACAGTTGCCTTAGAAAAAAACAGAGAAAAGCTACTTTTGTTTTTCCTTTATGAATTATAGATAGAGAGGAATAGAAAGACCAACCTCTGTCTTGCGCTAATCTCTTGATTTGATCCCTCTCTTCTTTGATAGTCCACAGCTACCTGCTCCCTTGCACGCCCAGCTTCACAAAGTACCTGTAAGATCACAAAAGCATAGCACTATACAAAGACATGGATCTATAATCATAAACAATCTAGGATTAGATGTAAATTGACCATACAAATGTAACAAGCATCAATGATACAAAAGCATGGAGGAAAACTCAAATAGCTTTTATTGATAAACACGAAAAGAGCCAGGAGGAGTTACAACTAGTTGTTCCGACCTAGCATCAACCTCCCAACAAAGAAGCCCCTCTTCACCTCAAACAAAGCTTAGATCACCCAACAATCTGATGTTTGTCTCAAGAAACCAACAACAATTCCTTACAATATGCAAAATTCCAGCCTCTAGATCTCTGGGATGAGGGATCCATATATAGATATCTGTAAGGGGGATGAGTCAGCTTGTGATTTGATTAGTGTCTTCTCTCTGATAGTTCTTGCTTCCACTTGGAGACTGATGGCCTCTTACTCATCCTTGGTCGAATTCAGTGAGGCAAGTGTCACAGGAGAAGATTCTGGAAGCTTCCATTGCCTCTCCACCTCGCGGAATGACATTGCCATTTGTCATTTCTCGCCCATCGCACCCCACAGAAGGGACTTTTGAAATGCAACGCACCCTCACAGTGTATTTGGGTGAGATGCAACGCACTTAGCCAGTGGAGCAGCTGCAATGATCCTGTTTTGACCAATTCTGAGCAGTTTCTTATGGAGAACTTCTGGGAGAAGCTGTAATCTGTTGACCTTGTTCCTTTAGGGGTTAGAACAACACTTTTAGGGACTTAGGAGCCCTTGGTTTATGGACATTTCATGCTTGGGGTTGTAGGGCCCAAAAATGTCTATAACAGTTGCCCCCTAAAGTATGAGGCCGTTAATCTTTTGGTGTCGGGTGAAATGCTTTATTATGAGGATCCGAAGTTCTTTCAATGCTGGGAGGAGACCTGTAATAAGATACAATACAATACATTATCTTCATACTATTTTCATGATCTAGCTGAGGCGGGCATTCCCATGCTCAGCTTTATAAATTCATTTTCATGTACATAGGACACACAATCGTCTGAGTGCAGACTGATGATTCTGATAGAGCCATCATCCTTTTGAGTGGATGATTATCTGTGTAGCAATGATGTACATTTAATGTCTTTATTTCCCTGAATATATATCGCAGCTCGGATGGATGAAACTAGATCCGGGGTCTTCAATCTTGTCCGATCTTCACTCGAAGTACAAGTCGATCCATGTGAGAAATGTTCTGAAGTCGAACATGGAAAGACATCGCTTGATTACCAGTCAATGATGTAAACTGTTAACAAGCGCGAGAGGAATCGCCGATAATGATAATGACCCTCAAGGTATTGCAGTACAATTCATGTGGTGTGAATAAAGGACTTGGTGTCGAACACCACGCAAAATCTTTCGGTTGAAGGCCATTGATGTAAACTTGTCGCCGGAAGTGAGAAACTTGCCATTGAGGCATGCAAGCTTCAAAGTACTGAATGGGGTGTTCCTAGATCAACTTCTTGGATAATGAGCTGATGTCAACAAGAAGTGATCCATCACAGGAGGGCCTTAATGAATCCCACATCAATGACACGGAATGGAGCAAATGATTTTAATGGAGGTGAAAACGATCTGGTGGTATAAGGTTCAGGGTGGCGGTCATGAAAGAATGGAGTATAATCTATGGTAGTGGGTGAGACACAGGTGAATTCTCTGAATGACTTCTCTTGAACATATCGGTAACACTGATGTGATGGATTGGTAGCATTAACCCCAAATATGGATGGTATGGCGTGACCATGGTGATGTGACCGGTGAATGAAACAACCCAACCCGACTCGGACACGGAGTGGAAGTGTCATGTTCAAGAGCGACTTGCTACCAACAAAGTTTCTTTAAGTTTTCTTCCCAATTTTCCCCAGTCATTGCTGACCAGTACCTCTTTATTTTTGTCAAGCTTGAGGAGGATAACATATGCTTGTTCTATAATTTGCCCTTCGGGCAAACCCATCGCTATATTTTAACGAGCCTAGCGATAGTGAAACTCATTCTCGTCTATAGACAAGTTTGTCGCTATTAATCTTTTTAACGAGTTTAACGACAAAGATAACTCAGTCCTTTTCAATTTTAGAGAGTCTGAAAAGGAACGTAAAGGTAACTCCAAAATTCCTTTTTCGTCATCTAATCCCTTAAGTCCGAAAAAGTATAAAACAATACAGAAGGGATGGATTTTCGATACTTTTAACGAGCCGAACAAAACAAGCACTCGATCTTTTTGTGTAATAATCCCTCAGGTCCAAAAAGATTAAAATCTAGAGGAGGGATATCACTTCCTGTCCCTTTAACGAGCTGGAGAGGCCAATGGCTCGGCAATCTTTTCATATTTTATGAGTCAGTTGAAAAGAGCTTAAAGGAGACTCGTCTTTTGAGGAACGAGTGATAAAACGGGTAGCAGCTGATTCCAGGTAAGGTTTGGAATTTTCCAATCACGACAGTGTCACAAGAATGGCTAGTGAAATCACTCTTCGCAGCTGTTCCTCAAAATGGGTAAACAATCAAATGGAGGTGAATGATCGGCCAATGAAAAAGTGGAGGTGATGGTGCAAACACGACCAAGGCTTTAACGGTTGAAGTACTTCATTCACGATGGTTATTTACCAGGGAATAGTTCATTTTTTAATGAGCTTAAACGCGGGGGGAAACATTTGCTCATGTCTTATGTTTATTTTTTAACGAGCTTGAACTATGTGCTAAAACTACTCGATTGAATGGTCCCTTTTTGATTTTACCATAAATAGCTTTGTTCTTTCAAAGATTGTACTGTATTTTCAAATGCTTCATCAAACTAGTCAAAAATGAACAATATATGCTTGAAAACGAGTTAGAACACTAATATTTTACCTTGAACTACGTAAAAAGTAATGAAAAAGTGTTTTTACCTCTCATTTTACCATTTCATTTGAACTTTGGTTTGTTGGAGCTTTGGAGGTGCTTTCCCCCTTTGATTTTCATCAGTTGATTTTGGGAGATTCTGTGGACGATTCTCGGTGCCGTCTGGACTAGGTAGGAGCTAAACCTGAGCTCTTCCATTTCATGGTTTCATTTTACATTCTGAGCTTGATTCCTAGTTTTTCTGAGCCCCGGGGTTTGAAAAACTCGTTCTGCTTTTAGCGCACCCTCTGTGTATCGAAAGGTGCGTTGAATGTTGTCCTGTCTAAAGGCTATCTGACATTCAACGCACCCAGAACACTGCTGTAGGTGCGTTGGGCGCAGAAAAGGAATTTAATGCACAATTTTTTGATGGAAATTTTGCCTGTTTCTTACCAAAATCAGCATCTAACTCTTCTCTTGTTTTTTTTCAGAGATCTTTGGAGTAAGATGACCATTACATGGCAAGAACATGAGCATGAAGAAGAGGACATGCTTGCCCTACATGATCCGGTTACAGTAAATGCACTGCGGAACTGTGGCTTGCTGAAGTTCTTCCGCATTTCTAGCATGAGACAGCAGATCAACTTACTGCAGTATTTGCTCGATGCTTGGGATCCTACCAACCAGGTTTTCCAGATCAGGGGCAAATCTATCCCCTTGACTGTAGTAGACATCTATTTCTTGACTGGCTTATCGAGGCGGGGTGCCCCCATCTCTTTATCAGGTTCGGCCCGAGGAGGTGACTCCGTGAGAGATTATGTTCGCCGGTACTGCAGAGAGGGATCTCAGCCGAGTAAAGACGGCAAGATCATCATCCGTGATGTCACTGACAGGTCCCTCAGGAATATTCTGTTTACTTTTGGTAGGATGGCTGGTGGTGCGGCTCTTCATGTAGCCAACCGATCTTATATGCAGTATGCCCTAGAATGCCTCCAACCGAAGGTGTTCAACTGGGGCGACACAGTACTTCTTGTGATGAAAGAACAGTTGACCAAGATAAAGAGCGGGAGGTTGAAGAACTTTGGGTATGGTTCTATTTTGACCGCCTTTGCCTTGGAGAAGATACCACTGATGCAGCCGCAGTATATTGCACTCGATTTACCTTCACCTACTGAACCACGTATGCAGAGATGGGTTGACCATATGTCTAGGCATGCCGGTCAGTCTCAGATTTCATTTTCTGATACCTTCTTCAGGTGGTTTGATTGTCAAGAGATGGTTTATTCCGAGTATCCATATGTGGGCATGGACTTCCGGGGTGATCCAGATTTAGTACTGCCGGATGGCGAACAATGGGGCGCCATTGGTAAAATCTTTGACCATATTCCTGTTTATCATTTTTCATTTATAATGTCCTTGTGCTTTATTCTATCAAGACTTTAATCAAACTCATGTGTACATGCAGATGTTGGTCCTATTCGTCCAGTAGTTCGCCTGAGAGTACCAGCTGCCGCCCCAGCAGGAGAGGCCGTCGGAAGGGCTATCCTTCGTGACCTCGATGTGGCCGAGACTCTCACAGCATTACAGGAGCAGGTTGAGGGCCTCACTCTTGGTATTCCAGATGTGAGGACTGACGAGCTACCTTTGAGGTTACAGCGGCATACTACTGGTGTGCCAAGACGATGGACTCATCTCTTACGCATGATCACACAGGCTGTGACTTGCTATCACAAGCATCATTAGACTAGGGTGCCCCCTAGCATTTTGAGTTTTTTGGTCATTTGACCGATTTTGTCTTGGTTACAGAACATTATGTGTAAACCATAAACAATTATATATATATATATATTTTTGATTTTCGGAGTTTTATTTTGGTTAAGTTACATGATCCAAATGCAAACATTGATGATATGTTTCTTTTTATAAATGTTGCAAATGTCTATCTAACACATAATTTTCTAATGAGTCAGTTAATGTGTTTAAGTTTATGGAAATATGTTGATATTGAATAAAATCAAATTGTCTTTCCAAAATCTTAACCCTTAGGAACATGCGATAAATAGCTGGGTTTCAGACGGAATATATACCCGTGAGTTGTAGTATTACGAGTTGTGAGTCTAGCCTGACAATTAGTCGGCATATACCATGTGTGATGGCATCAGAGAGAAGTTCTATCAACGTGCTATATTCAGCGATGTTATTTGTTGATCGACCAATACATACCCCTCTTAAACTTACTAACTCGCCGCTTGGATCAAAAATAGCCCAGGCTGCGGAAGATAGGTTCCGCGAACTACAACTCGCTCCGTCGGCATATCCAACACATGATTCCAATAGGTTTGACATCTGCAACAAATGTAAAAAGTGGATTACTTGACCAAAATAAACACTTTAGCGAAAACAAAAACATAACAAAAGCATACAGGTTACCATTACGCATAGTAACGCTTGAGGTACAACCCATTACGAGGTTGCGCCAGTGGAATTCCGTCATAATCCATTAACTCGTAGGCTCCTTTTGCTAACACTCGTTTAACAATATAGGGGCCCATCCATAAAGACTTAAATTTACCTGCTCCCAATTTATCGGATTCTTGGTCGTAAAGTAAGACCAAGTCACCTTCTGAGAAGACACGGGGTTTGACATTTTTGTCGAACTGCGCCTTGACTCGTTTCTTATGGGCTTCATTAGCCAAAGCGGCATCACGACGGGTTTCATCCAATTGGATTAATTCCAAGAAACGAGCTTCTTCTTCTGAAGTTCCAGGGAGGAGATCAATTGCGAGTTTGAGAGACGAGATTTCACACTGGATTGGTAAGACTGCTTCCAAGCCATATACCAGTTGGAAAGGTGTAAACCCGGTTGCATTTTTTACCGATGTTCGGTAAGCCCACAAAGCTGAGTACAGGATTAGGTGCCATCTTCTTTTGTGAACTCCAATCATCCTTTGCAGCATGCGCTTTAGGACTTTGTTGATTGCTTCAACTTGTCCGTTGGCTTGCGGATAATATGGAGTAGAGCTGTCGTGAGACAACCCTAGTTTGGCAGCTAATTCGACCATCATGTGATTGCGAAAATGCGATCCATGATCTGTGACTATAGCCTGTGGTACGCCGAATCTGGCGACTACATGATTGAAAAAGAAGAGGGCAGCTGTTTCACCAGTATTATCTAATGTAGGCATCGCCTCGGCCCATTTAGTAAAATAGTCAACTGCGACTATGATATACCCATGCCCCCCGGTCGAGGTGGGGTTACATGTCATGAAATTGATGCCCCATTTGGCGAATGGCCCAACAGCCACTATTGGCTGCAGAGGTGCGGGTGGTCTTCTGGTTTTGCTATCGAAAATTTGACAAGCATGGCAACTTCTGACTGCGGTTATGCAATCTTTGAACATTGTTGGCCAGAAGTATCCTGCTCGTAAGATTTTTTGCGCTGTAGCATATCCAGATTGATGCCCCCCACACGCGCTTGAATGACAATCATTCAGGACTTTTTCAGCCTCCTCATGGGTGAGACACCTTCTCAGAACTGTATCGATACTACGACGGTAAAGGGTATCACCGACGATCATGTAGTCTTTTGCTTGGTATCGAATACGTTTTGTTCGAAGTGGGAGGTGTTTGGCCTGTATTTTTGGGTTTGGAGATAAATTATTATATCCCCATACCACTCATTGCTTGAAGATATCAGAAACAAACTTTCGTCCATGATTGTTTCTTCGGATGTTTCATCGTTGGACGACGATGGGAGATCGCACAATAATTCTGCGAAAACTAGAGCTTTCTTTGACTTGGATTTTACAAATTCCAGATCAAACTCTTGTAGGATTGCTATCCATTTTGAATATTTTCCCCCTAGCAACTGTCGCGACAATATATAAGTCATGGGGTTGCAATCTGACAGAATGGTAGTTTTCCGAAAGAGGACATAGTGTCGAAATCTCTGTATCGCTTGAACAGCTGCGAGTGCTAGCTTTTCAACGTAAGAATATTTGCTTTCTATATCATTTAAGTTTTTACTTAAATAATATATAGGATGTTCAATTCCATCAACTTCTTGAACTAAAACCATTGCAATGGTCATATCCGCTGCAGCCAAATACAGGTTAAAATCTTTTTGATAATCAGGAGCGTACATTAATGATGCTTTCATTAGTGATTCTTTTAAAGCATCAAAGGAAGCTTGCGCAACCTGATCCCAGACAAAGGGCACTTCCTTTTTCAAAAGACGTGTATAACCTTTAGCAAGTTCGGCGTAATTTGGAATGAACCTCCTCAGAAAGTTTGCTTTCCCTTGGAGTTTCTGAATCTGAAGCAAATTCGAAGGTGGAGGCAAATTTATGATTGCTTGGACCTTACATGGGTCGAGACGAATCCCGTCTTTTGAGACTACAAAGCCAAGTAAACGACCAGAACTGACGCAAAATACACATTTGTGTGGATTGAGTCGTATTTTGTAGTGTCGGCAACGTAGAAATATCGCTCTTAAATGCTGCGGGTGATCAGTCCGCTTTCGCGAATGAGCCGGTAGGTTGTCGAGGTATGGTTGAATGATGTTTTTGATGTCATGGAAGGCATAATTCATTTCCCTCTGAAACGTCGCCCCTGCGTTCTTCAAACCAAAGGGTAATTTTCGATATGCGAACATGCCCCACGGACAAATAAATGCAGTCTTTGACTGGTCCTGTGGGCGGATATTTATTTGATTATACCCGGAGAATCCATCCATGAATGAAAAGATTTCGCATTCGGCGCATTCATCAATTATCTGGTCGATGAAGGGTGTAGGGTAGTTGTCTTTTGGACAAGCTTGATTTACATCCCTATAATTGACGCACACTCTAATTGTTCCTTGTTTTTTCATAACAGGGACAATATTCGATACCCAATCGGTTAGAGGAACCGGGTAGATGAAACCAGCATGGAGAAGTTTTTCAACTTCTGCCTTAATGGCAGCGGCTTTCTTGGGGTGCACCTGCCTTAGCCGTTGTCGTACTGGTTTGACATCTGGATACATCTTAATTTCGTGTTCAACGATACTCGAGTCAATGCCTGGCATTTCACTATATGACCAAGCAAAGACATCTCTGAATTCGCGAAAAAGAGTGTTATATATTTCCAGTTCTGAAGGAGAACAACATTTGCCAACATAAATATTCTCTACAACATCTGTTTTGGTCGATATATTTATGGCGATAGTCTCTTCAATGTTGGACAAGTTTCGCTCGGAATCCACCGTGTTTACAGTATTCGATAGGAAATCAAAGACTGAAGGATGATAAAGGTCATCTTGAGTATCTTCTCCACAATCTGGGAGAAGGGAATAATGGTGGGAATCATTCCATGGTGCCCCTTCAATTACCATTGATTGGACAATTCCTTCGTCGGTGTCGTGCACTCACGACCAAGGATCTGAAGGGGTACCATATTCTTTAGACATATCTATCCGAACGCTTGATGAGCATTGATTTGGGTTTGCTTCCCATGTTAGGAACATTGATTGCTACAATATTTCCGTTGGGCTTGGGGGCAAAACCATTGCATGATCCATGTCGTTATCGTTTTCTGAGATCTTTTTAGAAGATATCATATTGTAGGTTCCTATCGACGCTACTTCCGCCAGGTTGATTGGAGGTGGAAGGGCGAAAGTTCCCATTAGTATAGGATCTTTTAATAGGCCTACTCCGATATTTTGAAGCAAATGGGGGCTTCCATGGATCATGGGAATGCTTCCATTAACTTGAGAAACATTGGGGAGGAAGTTTTGTTGATCGACGATTGTAATCCCTCCTTGAAAGGGAAATGCAATCTTCCTAAAATAGGTAGACACAACAGCCGCCATAGCATATATCCATGGTCTTCCTAGTAGGATGTTGTAATCAAGATTTCCATCGATGACTTCAACGTCTATTTCTACCGTTTTCCCTCCTAGTTCAACTTTCAAGTTACTTAGAATACCATATGGGGTATATGTCCTTCCGTCGAATGCTTTTAATGTCGTCGAAGATCGCGACAAGGTTGGAGATCCTAAAGTTTTCCAGCAACTCATCGGCATAATGCATGTAGATGCTCCCTCATCAATAATTGTTCGATGAACAGTCTTGTTGAGGGCTTTCACTTGAACAAGGAAAGCTAGTTGAGTTGGTAATTGAGGATCGTATCCTTTATGGTCGAAGGATACAAGATTGGAATCCTTTGGGTCTATCCCACCAATGGCTGATAATAAAGCCTGCCTTTGGGATGGGCAATTCTATAGTACTTCAAGAGTCGACATAGTGGATGGTGATTGGGCCAAATCTTCCACTATATTATAATGCTGTGCCACTCTAGCGTGGGGATTAAACGTCAACTTGTGTACTACTCCCTTTGGCGGTTTTATTGTCAATTCAGGAATGATGGGCGGCGCAACTTCTGTCGAAGTTGTTGTCGAACTACTAGGTTGATATTTATCCTTGTTGTTCGACAGCTGTGGATTCCCATTATCTTTGTTCCTTGTCGATATCAAAGCATCATTTTGTTGTTTTGAAACCGACAACATTAGCACTTGAGACAGGGAAGAATTTCCATTTTCAACCAGATTTGTTCCTGGATTTGGAAACGGATCAGTTAACACTGCAGAGGTTTTCGAATTCTTGAAGAATTTCTTAAGCTCAGCCCTGTGTGGACAATTTGCGGTCCAATGATCCTCATCGCATATAAAGCATGGATTTTTTGGTTTCCTATCTCCAGGAGGGTTTGAAGAAGATTTTTCAGGTGATGATTCCTCTTGTTTCTTCTTCTTCCCTTTGCCTTTCTTCTTGCTCCCTGGTTGTTTGGTTTCTTTGCCTTTATCTGTTGATACGACATTTACTTCCGAAGCAAGAAGTTCATCTTTTGCATTTTGACTTGAAATCTTACGGGCCTTTTTGGATGTAGCCTTTGTCGATTTCGTGTCTGTTGTGCCAATCACGCCATCGTCGGCATGAGAGTCATTGTTCGATTTAGGAGGAGGAGGAATTGAGAATTCCGGTCTAGGGGCGTCAGGTATTTTATCATAGAGCATGCCGGACTGAGTGTAAATCAAGTCCAGATATTGCGCACGAGCGATAACTTGCTCTTCTGTTACGACTCCCCCCTTTGCCACATCTTCCGTGATGGAAGGTAGTAATGACTTGATAAACCATTCAGCTAAGAGCTGATCGGGGACATACGTTTTTACCATTCTACGACGACGTCGCCACTCATGTATATGATCAGATATGTGAGTGGCCGTTGTCTGTTTGAAATTGGTAAGAAGTTCTGTTCCCGTTTCGTACCTTATTGGTAACTAAAAATGGGTTAAAAAGGTTGTGGCTAAGGTACTGAAGTTGTCGAACGAAGCTCTAGGCAATTCAATGTACCATTTTGCCGTCGGACCCGTTAACGTCCTTTGAAAGAGGCGAAGTCTTATTGAATCATCATTTAGGGTGTTTGATGAACACCATAGATGAAAGGTCATCACATGATTCGACGGATCTTCACCCGGATTTCCATTAAATTTAGGAATATCTGATGGAAGTTTATGCGGAATTGCTGGCCACCAAGGGGCGTAAGTGATTGGATCGTTTGTTAACCGATTTAAATCAGGTAACTCTAAAGTTGCCACGAAGGGTAACTGTTGATTCAGGTTAGGTGAAGCATACCCAGGATAAGATGGGATTGCCCGAGCAGTTGGTCTTTGCATACTGGCATAATGCATTTGATGCTGGTAACTTTGGTAAGGTTGGTGGGCATGACCATTGTAAAATGGTTGATTTTGACCATTTTGAATATACGGCTGTCCACTATTTGCAAAGATTTGTTGCTCAAAACCTTGGTATATTTGTTGGAATTGCGGTTGTTGGTATTGTACTAGCCATGGTTATGAAGCCATGTGCTGTTGACCGATACTAACAGTTTGACCAAGATGAGGGGTAATTGTACCCGTCTGAACCTGTGTCATTCCACTAGTCGGCGATTGTGGTTGAGTCGCAGGGTCAAGGGGCTATTGCATTACAACCTGAGAAACCTGAGGTTGGCATACAACAGGCAGCGCTTGAACTTGCGACACCGTCACAATAGCTGGCGTAGTTGGTATATTTGACATAGGTAAGCATTGTTGCATCGAATATACAACTCTTGGTTGTTGAGGTAGTATTGGTACCCAACTGCTTGAGGTAATTCTAGTATAACCTGAATGTTGTTGTGAACTCCCGTATGGATATCCTCCCGGAGGGGATAATGAAAGGGTATACTGCCCCCCATACGATGGTAATCCAGAACTCAAGGGAATTGTTTGCCCTTGGGGGCCGGACTGCCCAAATTGACCTCCAAGTGGATCAATTTGTTGAGACTCAACATAAGAGTTTCCGGATATTATTCCGGATGAACAAACAGGAACAGACCATATTGTCGAAATAGCCCCTGAGTGGGCTCCTTCTAGCAGTTGAGAGCTAGTCGGGATAGATGGTATACTGGCGAACATTGTCGGAGTGATAGCAGGGAGTTCTGCCGTCCCTGTGTCAGACGACACAGTCCTAGATGTTGATGGTTTTTCAGACATTTGTAGTCTATCCAAAGGATTACCTAGCGATTCTACAGGAGATTCCGCTGGTGGTAGACTAACTTCTGATGAAGAAGGATATAGAGTGATCCTGACTCCAAATTGCGATGGAGTACTTATTGGAGGATCTTCTACAATTTCTTCTATGGCAATCAGACCAGGTGGAAGGGGAAGACCGTCAGGTCCGTAGAATATTTCTGGTGCCGAAGAAGGTATGGAATCGGCAGCGACAGATGTTTGAAGAGCAAGACTCTCCGAACCGGTTGTAGATGGAACTGGTTCGGTAACACAAGTGTTTACTCTCAGACTAGGATCAATATCACTGTCCTTCTGTGGCTGCTGAACTTCTTCTATAGAGGCAGGGATTCCAGAAATGTTTGGAGTAACCGGAGTCTCTGATGTCATTGGAACACTTGTTCTAACTTTAATAGGAGATTTGGAACCGGTTAAACGAGTTCTCTTTGTCCATACTGGCTTCGATTCCGGAGACAAAGACGGTTGACTCGTAAGCCTCCGCGAACGACGGGGTTTCAATTGACTTTCTTCCACAATTGCGGATTACTCGATCAACTAAAATAAAGGGGAAGTATGTTTCCGAATTAAATGAATTTTAGACGCTTTGACACAACTTGTTTTTTTAGTTTTTAAGAGTCGAGAAAAAACAAAAGATGACTCTAGTCTCCTTCGATTTTTAATGAGCCTGAAGTGACAAGTGCTCAGATGGACCTTTTCCGTTAAGGAGTCTGAAAAGGAACGAAAGGGACTGCTCTGGAAATCTAGGTAGAGGGATTACCAAACCAATCGCAAAACTGCAGAATACTTTTTACGGTACGGCAGTCAATCTTCCCGAATGCTGTGTTTAGTGCATTGCGATCGATAGGGCAGTAGACACGGCTTCCTATGGATAAAGGATTAAGCCTATTGGAGTCTCCCAAAATATACTCGATGGTACGTGGGAGCACAAGTCTGTACTGGCACTTATCGTCTCAAAGTGGAGGAATCACCCAACCATCAGTGAGAACAACAGTTACCAGGTTTTACGACGCCGTAATACGTCTCTAGCCTAGACTTCTAAATGTTGTGCGTTAAGTTCCAAAGCGTTGTTAGATTCATTGAATTTATTTTAAGTTGATCTTGTTTATGAAGTTTGCCTTTTGGGTTCACCACGAGATGTAGATGTAATTCCTAAAATACAATCTATGATGATAAACAAACTTTTTATCTCCTTTATGCAATGAAAATCCTAGCTACTAGGGAAAAGAAAGACAGAATCTTTTCACAAAGAGCAAAGAGCACACTCTAAATGCACTTTCCTAAATCAAGCCAATCAGACTGTCTATATGCAAATGCACATGCATGTATTTGTTTTTCGACTTTCTTAGTATATGAATGCTAAAAAGAAAGTTGATGCACAAATCTGAATTTCTTTTCAAGCGACAAATATCAACAAGTTTCTTTTCGAAATCAAAAAATGGAGACGATTACAACACCTTACGATTTTGAAATGAATACTTGTTCTTGACACTAGAAAATTACAAATTCAGACCAAAAGCAATAGTAACAGGATAATCGACCATCAACAGCAATCAAACTCTTTCCTACGATTGAAATCGACACTTGCGACAGTTTCAAATCAAAGGACGACAGTACGATTACGCTACTTTTGCAAAGGAGAACTGTAAATGACTCAACAAACACACAAAAACATCTACAGTTCTTTTGTACAAAGGAGGCGGAATAACAGTAAGGAAAAGGGGTTTCAAACAGACATATACTAATCACAGGCAGCAAAATTCAAGAATAGAACTGGAAAGAATGAATCACAGAAGCCACAACTGCACAGAGCTAGTCTGATCAGCGCACCTGTAACACAGAGAATCTGAAATGCAGCGCAGGTTGTCCACTCGGGAAGTGCGCTGAAATTCAGAATCTCTGAACAGTACCTGCGCTGGGCCAGAAACGAGACTCTGTTCAGGTTCCGGGTCACAGTTTGCAGTTTAGTTCTTGGGTTTTGGCCGAGCAAAAAGCAATCAGTAATGCAACAATCAGGGGTAGATCTAAGGAGGATCTAAGAGCTATCACAAGGGCAATCAGATAGTTTGTGAATCAGTTGTTTAAATCATAAATAGATCCAGTAGATGGATTGAAGTAGCAGTTGTCTACTTTGCATTTGTTATGGTAAATGCAGTTCAAATGCTACTTGTAAGTTTATGAAACAAACAACAAAGAATGATAAACAAACAAACTAATTACTTCCCCAGCGGAGTCGCCATTTGTTACAGGGAAAAGTGTCTATTTAGAACTGCTCTATCCCACTAAGGTGTGACAGCTGCCTTAGAAACAAACAGAGAAAAGCTACTTTTGTTTTTCCTTTATGAATTATAGATAGAGAGGAACAGAAAGACCAACCTTTGTCTTGCGCTAATCTCTTGATTTGATCCCTCTCTTCTTTGATAGTCCACAGCTACCTGCTCCCTTGCACGCCCAGCTTCACAAAGTACCTGTAAGATCACAGAAGCATAGCACTATACAAAGACATGGATCTATAATCATAAACAATCTAGGATCAGATGTAAATTGACCATACAAATGTAACAAGCATCAATGATACAAAAGCATGGAGGAAAACTCAAATAACTTTTATTGATAAACAAGAAAAGAGCCAGGAGGAGTTACAACCAGTTGTTCCGACCCAGCATCAACCTCCCAGCAAAGAAGCCCCTCTTCACCTCAAACAAAGCTTAGATCACCCAACAATCTGATGTTTGTCTCAAGAAACCAACAACAATTCCTTACAATATGCAAAATTCCAGCCTCTGGATCTCTGGGATGAGGGATCCATATATAGATATCTGTAAGGGGGATGAGTCAGCTTGTGATTTGATTAGTGTCTTCTCTCTGATAGTTCTTGCTTCCACTTGGAGACTGATGGCCTCTTACTCATCCTTGGTCGAATTCAGTGAGGCAAGTGTCATAGGAGAAGATTCTGGAAGCTTCCATTGCCTCTCCACCTCGCGGAATGAGATTGCCATTTGTCATTTCTCGCTCATCGCACCCCACAGAAGGGACTTTTGAAATGCAACGCACCCTCACAGTGTATTTGGGTGAGATGCAACGCACTTAGCCAGTGGAGCAGCTGCAATGATCCTGTTTTGACCAATTCTGAGCAGTTTCTTATGGAGAACTTTTGGGAGAAGCTATAATCTGTTGACCTTGTTCCTTTAGGGGTTAGAACAACACTTTTAGGGACTTAGGAGCCCTTGGTTTATGGACATTTCATGCTTGGGGTTATAGGGCCCAAAAATGTCTATAACAATCCTTGTCATGCCCCTAGCCTTTGCATTTTATGCAACATACCTCCTCGCGTGCCTCTAGCCGAGGTGTCCTATCCTGTTTCAAACTTTGCATCTCTAGACACAAATTTTGCAGCTATGTGTGGATTTGTTGGACTCCCAGTAGGGGTCTCATGCAATCTCATCGCCATCTGCAAAGCTTCAACCTGGGTCGAAAGTTTTTGTTGTGACAACACCATCCTTAAGTGCGGTGTTAGTGATGCTACAAACCATGCGCGGTGCTGTCCATCCATCAACGTCATGTTGGCTTCGTGAATCATGCCCTTCAGTCTTTGGTCCAGATCCCAGGGGGTATCGCCCGGGTGCATCGCGATCTCCTTAAACCCAATGATTGATTGTGTTTCCAACTTTGGCTTGCTAAATTCCCTGTTCAGCACGGTCTGGACTTCTACGATTCCTGCGTTTGGATGGTCATTAGAATGCTTGATTTACTATGTTAATGCGCGATCTTGCAATGTGCTCATCAGAGTAGCCTTCTTGATATTGTCATCCACGACTCCTTGTGCTTCCCATACTGCTCTTATCACGAACGTGAATTGGTCCGGATCTTCATTCCCTACTCCTCTGAATACCGCTAGTGTGATCACACTCGCCATACTAAACTGTGGTGGTGGCGGAGGTGGGGTGGGTGGAGATGGAGGTGAGGAGGGTGAGATGGTGGTGGTGTAGGTGGAGGTGGTAAGCTCGGAATTGACCGCCTTATCAGACTTACCGCGCTTCTCGGAGAAACTTTCGCGAGCTCCTCCTCGCTTTCCTGCGAGGGAAAATTAAGGGACTGGTTTCTAATTCTTCAATACTTCCGCTTCTGTAGATCTTCCCATTTTGCATAGTCCTAAACATTAATTTATTCGCATAACCCACTTTTCACACAATAGCATCTTAATCCAAGTGTTCAAAGATTTAATATACTTACCTCGCGGTCCCTTGAGGAAACGTCACTCCGCCTCACTGTAGCTGACGGTTGTGTCTACCGCGAACTCAATGATAAATCCTCCTATAATTCAGTCGAGCCAATGGTCCACAGCTCGTGCGATCTTATCTCCTGATGCTTCTAGTCTGTGCACTAATTCCGAAGTCCACACGATTGGTTTGTCGAGCCTACACCTTCCCTGATTGTCTGCTAGCTTTGCGATCCACTCATACAACTCAGAAGGAAAGGATGCAAGGAAGATTTCGTGGATTTCCATATATAAGGAGCGCTCCAACTACTGTTCCTTAGATACTCTCGGATTTCTGTTTTCCTGCGTCGTGAACTCGTGAATCTGCTTGTCCAACCACCCTTCAATTTCTTTCTTTGTTGGATTCCAGTGGCACAACATCAGACATCCCTTATGCAGATCCCGGTCCCGGCAACAGAACCATTTGTTGTCTTGTATGGGCTTGACCCAGGTTCAGAGGTGATTTAGCCAAACAAATACCCGTACTACTGGCCCTTTCGGCAATAGTCCACAGAGCGCGGACTGAGGTCTCACTTGAAGTAGTATGGGAGGGTGCTAGAACTAGGTTTTCACACCCTGGGGATGTCTGATGAGCTTCTGGCGGTTCGTTGTTTGACCCTGTGCGCACGTCACTACGCACATCTATCAGTCTCTTGCACCCTGTGATGTTGCCTTCGCGCAACCCTACTCAGGGCACGATCTGTATTATACCCAAGTTCCTTACTATTTAACCTATTATTACCTAATTTCTTAACTTATCTATGTAAGACTGGTGATAATTAACAGTATATCCAGCAATCATATAAGTGTGCGCTATAAATAAAACAGTATAAATGTATAGAATGCAATACACAAGCAAAAGCACAGAATTTGGAATCAACTTCTCTTTATTATTCTTTGTTTAAGGTTACAGACTCGACACCACCCTGCGCACTCAGCCGCGGACTCTACTAGGCCTCTGCGCACTCAACTGCAGAGCCTCTTCCTACTACTATGACCCAATACACTTAGATTCTCACTCTATGCTCTATCTCTACTCCACTCATCCGCTAGCTATCTTTACAACTTAGAGCCTCGCTCTATTTATACAATCCCATGGTCCGCGGACCATGGGTAGGCCGACATGACATTACATTACATTACAAAACTAAGGGCAGAGAACCCTATGACTCAACCTATACTTTGCGCTCTGCGTTCACAATTCGCGGAGTCTTACAATACATTTGACCAAAACCTGGCCTTTGAGCCCCAAAACATGTTGTGGGGGGATCCGATGCCCAACACTTTTGTGTATTATTTAGTCATGGGAATAGTTCTATAAACATGATCAAGTATTAAAGAATCTCTTTCACTAAGGACATGATTGAAGGCATGTACTACATTGCAATGAAGGTCAACAAAAGAATATGCTCACATAAGGAGTATAATATTGCTGACTATGAAGCAAGAAGAAATGATGACTAGTCCAGGAAGCAAGAAATAAATAAATGCTCTCACAAGAAGCATAAGATGGTTGACCTATCTATCTAAGAAGAAGAAAATGAAGAAAGAGATCAAGCATGTGAAGAACACCATGATCACCAAGAATCACTATCTGACAAGATACTTTGAAGATATCTCCCGAAAGAAGGTAGGAAAACTCTAACAAAGGAAGGAAGGACCCTTGACACCTATGAAGGCCTTGAAGATATGAAATATGTAGATAATTGATTCTATTGTACAAATATGTCGTGATGAAGAAACCATGCAGCAAAAGAAAAGGCAATGTTGAAGAAATATCTGGATGAAGTCATGATAGGATACTAGGTTAAAGCATGTAAAAAAACAAGTAAAATGAAGCATCCATGAGAAGAGTATTCTGAAGCATGGACAAGATGACAAAGGAGTAGCTAGGTGATAAGAAAACCCGATGTATGCCAATAAATGCAATTTCCATAAAGGAAGAAATGACATGACAAACCAGGAAGGAAAGTGATTGATGGATGGTTTCCTACCTAGGAGAAGTTTGAACAAAGACTTCATGACATCAAAGAAAGGAAGGAGATCAAGTAGCTGAAGAACCCATGAAGAAGAAGTTGTTGATGAATTAAAGAGTCCCCAGTTAAGAGAGAGTTATAATAAGTCCTTGATAAAAAGGGATTTTTGGATCACCCCTGACTACAAAGGAGTGACAATTGTGTTTTTCCATTTCATGGGTCATGCACTAGACCAGGATTAACAACCATGAGTCTAGATGAAGGCCATAAATGGAAATGTAGACACAATATAGACACAACATTCTTTTCTTCACTTGGGAAGAAAGAATGGAAGGATTAGGTAATCATTTGACATTCGATACTCTTTGAGGATGTGTAGGGTATCCAAGATAAGAGTAGGCAAGAGGACCGATATTCTTTGAGGGATGGGAACCCAAGACAATAATAGTCCTAGAAGGTCATACTCAGAGAACACCCGGGTGGGTATGTGCCTTGAGAGACAATGATGAAGGTGTCTATAAATCATTGCTCTCGCCAACATTGTTGCTCATGATCTCATGAAGAGATGGATCTGTTAGTCAAGGCCTTGCACTATGACAATGTTGATGGATATGATGCTATAACATATGGATTGAAAATTTGGTTTCTCTTATGTGAATTCTTCAATATTGATAATAGCCAAACACTTAGTAATGTTGTATGAATACCTCCCTAGTTAAGAGGGAGTGTTGAAGGAAATGTAACTAGGTTCGGTCTTCATAAATGTACTTTTGATATTTGTATTTATTCAAGAAAATAAATATTATTTTTATAATATATGTCAATGAGTTTCTTGCTCATTGAAATAGGTCTAGCACATGTTAAGTGCTATAGGTGAGTCAAATAGTCAAAAGGAAATGTTGAAGGCCTTAAGGGCATGTTACACCATGTATGAATATGTATTAAAGTCAAGAGAATACCTCCAAGCAAAGTCAAGTCTCCTCCTATGCAAAGGCACCATCAAAGAATCTCCTTCAAGCATAGAAACCATCTGAAGTCTACTCAACAAGTCGACCTACAAACAGTTAAACAAGTCGACCTACAAGTCGGCCTAAAAGGAGGGACAATCCTCTATAAATAGAGGTTGTCCACTCCAATACAATGCAATCAAGGAGCTCTGAAATCAGTGAAGTGTTATAACACCATTTACCACTCTTGTTAGATTTGATGCTCTGGTTATGGCCTAGGGCAACCCTTCCTTTCCAGACTTGGTCCAAATTCTAAAAAATAGTGTTTTAAATCCCATACACTATTTTTCCTTGTATAAAAAGCGTGTACACGTGGGTCAGTCTATACCCAACCCGCGTATATGTGTTAAAACACTAAAAAATATATAATCTCCTTAAATTCAGGTGGAGTTTATGGGTTTTACCTGTTACTCACCTACTGTAGCCTGTGGCCCAACTGTTTCCCAAATGAAAAAATTAATTTGGAGAAGTATAAATAAACCTCCATGGGAAGGCCTAAGAGAGGAGAGATGAGATATTGATATTATAGTTGATTACATCCCTGATCAAGTCTGAAGAAATCCCTGTGCCTCCTGCACTCCCAAGTTATAGGAAACCTTTGTTTCCTTCTTTGAGATGTCCTTCATCCCTTTTATGACATCCTTGTGTATACTGATGGAGGAAGATTGGTGAGGCCTGGGCAGGTTAGATCTGGAGGACGGTTCCCCTTAGATCTAGAGGAAGACTCAGGTTGTAGTTTTCCACATTTCATTTAAATTACATCAATAAAGAAATGTTGTTATATTCTTGATATTTATTGTGTTTATGCATTAATCTATGTTATGATTTGCATATGAAATCTTATGTTAATTCTAATTTTGCTTACATGCTTATATGATTTAACACCTATATCATGAACATGCTTTCTATTACTGCTGTTGTATATGCTTTGCTTGGATAAGTTATAGGTTCTAAAGGCATTGGAAGGAGTAGAGGGTTTGGACCCTGTGGGATCGACCTTGAATGTAGGACCTCCGGGTAGTACCACTTCTTCCTACTTCAGTAGTTTAATCATTTAGACTACTTATCTGCATGTTTCTTTATGTTGTATGCCCTTCGCTCTGTTAGGGTTTTCAACCCAAGACCTTAGGGTGTTCCCACCCACGAAACGAATTAAGGAGGCAAGTAAAGGATAATAAAAGGATGGTAAAATGGTGTCCAAGGACATCGAGGAAGAAGGAAGCAACACCGAGCCTTAAAGGTCTGTTCTAGGGATTATTACAGTCATACGTGCGAGAAAAGGAGGGTTATCTGCGATCATTACAATAGAACTATCACAGTCACATGTCTCGCATTGTTTGGGCTATCAAAGTAGGCCTATAATGCCTCTCTCTCAAGTGAATAAGAGGCTCACTCAAGCAAGGAAGAAAGGAAGAATATATCATACGAATATGGAAGGAATCCTCCCACACGTGCGAGAAACTAGGGCTACACTACAATCATAACAAGTCTGCAACTACACATCAAGAAGTAGCTCGGTTAGACAAGAGAAGGAAGGTATCCTTATATATGAAAGACTTCACTAAGTATCAAGTATATGTATCTCTTCTAGAGCCAGCATAACAAGGACTATCACTAGTTGCCGGAAGAACGGAGTATCGAAAGAAGGAGGACGAAGTGCCCGAGAACAAAGTGCCAGAAGAAGGAAGGACTTAAATTGTGCTTGGAGGATATTCTTGTCAAGGGTGTAGGGTTTGGCATTGATCAATAGAAGATTCAATAAGAGAAATTCACGAAAGGGTTTTCCTCTCAAGAGAAGAGAGCTTTTGGCCCTCACAAAGAGCCAACATCTTGTGTTATTGTTCTTATGTTTTGGTAGCAGTTTGATGAAGCACACACACATGCATTAATAATAATAATAAGAATATTAAGCTAACAAGAAAAGGTAAAAAGGCTCCACAAATTGTTATCAAGTACCAAAGAATAACACTACACCTAATTTTCCCTATATTCTTCAACATTTTGGTGGGATTTGAAGCTCCCTCTCAAGAGAGAATCTAATTGCTTTCTCCTCATCAAAATTTACATCCCTTTTCACAACTGTTAGTCTGAGGGAAGGTAAGTACACCCGATAATTGTGTGGAGTTTTGGTGTAAACTACAAAAACTCCCAACTCTACTTTCAACACAATTTTATTCTTCAAAGATTTGGAGACACGACAATAAACAAAGGCTCCAAATTTTTTGAAGTGAGACACATCCAAATTTCTCCCCGAGAAAGCCTCCTCTAGTGTCATCATACTGAGAATCTGATGAGGACTCCCGTTCTACAAGTAGACTGTTGTGTTACATGCCTCTGCCTACAAATGTACTGGTAGGCCTTGGTCATGTAGCATAGCTCTCACAACTCCCACAATGCTTTTGTTATTCCTCTCAGCTACCCCATTCTACTATGGGTTGTGGGGTGCTATGAGTGCTCTTCTAATGCCTTCTTTTGCATAGAAATCGTTGAAGTCATTCGAAACATACTCACCTCCATTATCTCTCTTGAGAGCCTTCACCTTATTTCCAATCTCTTTCTCAACTAATGCCTTGAATTCTACAAACTTTGACAATATCTCATCCTTGTTCTGCATGAAGAAGATCCAACACTTTCTTGAGAAACCATCAATAAAAATAACATAGTACTTATTTATGGCAGTGGAGGTTGTCGATAAGGGTCCACAAACATCAAAGTGGACTCTCTCCAATACTACATGTGCTTTGTTGTCTCAATCATGGAATGTTGATTTCACATACTTCTCCAAGGTACAACCCTTGCAGACATATTGTTGTTACACATCATTTTGTCATATTAGGCAAATGACCATTGGTTTGTATCTTTCACTATCCATAAATGTGTTCCAAAGCATCCCCTTGTAAGTTTAGAATCCAAACTACCCCAAAGAGAATGAAAATCCTAGATCCCATGGCTTAAAATCCTATTTTTGGCTTCCTGCGCAGTTCCCTAGTCAATATTTGCACATACGCAGAAAGGTCCATTAGAAATTGCAAATAAGTGCACTCTGTCTTACACAGTGACCTGCACACATGGATTAATTATGTAAAAATAAGAAGTAAAGTCTATAAGCATTGTTAGTAAAATATTTCCCAACTAACAAGCTCTGAATGTATGCCTGTTCAACCTTGATCCCTCCCATCATGGAGCTACCTCCCTCTCTTTGTGGAACCCCTATCCCACCATTAGTGGATCTCATCCCTTGGGAAATGAATCCCAAACTTCCCCTCCTTGGCCTATAAAGCTACCACAAGCCTCAGGATTGAAGAAGGATTGTTGGAAGTAGGCTTATGCTATAGGAATAAGGCTAGGAGGTTATTCATTCAAGGAGAGGGTTGGAGATTGTGAGAAGGAACTTGTAACATCAAGGCTTCAAGGTTGTAAATCTATTCTCCATTTTATTAATATAAAATAAACTATTATTTCTCAATTATATCTTTGTTGATACAATTTGTGAGATCCCTTGATCACCCACATAGGTTATGATTGCATATTGATCAATTTATGATATATGATTGAGTTAATTAGTTCATTTATCTTTTATACTATATATTGGATGATTTGATATTGTGTATGTTTCTGTCTATATAGATCTCCTTCAGAACATTGTGGGGAACTATGGGAAGCATCGGAACAATCTCTAAAGCATCGAGGAGAAGTGAATGGTGGAAAGATCTGAAAGGGACTTCATCAGACATTTCCTTTAAACAGTAAGTGACCTATATCATATTGTTTGTTTCATTCAATCATAATTTAGGGAAAGGTAGCCATTATTTGTTGTTTGTTACTATATTTCTCTGAGGTCTAGGGAGATCGCTCTTGTTCACAAGAGGGATTTGTCTGCCTAACAAATTGGCGACTCCACTGGGGAACGTCTCACTCTCCATTATTTTCTTTGTTTGACCTTTTGATCCTTCTGTAGCAACCCTCTTTGAGTGTTTAGAAATGTTGAAAATCTGGATTTTGTGTGTGTGTGTGTGTGTTTTTTTTCTAAAATTTCTCGCTATGCACACTTTAGTTTTTGGCGCAGAGAGCATATCTGCGCACTTTTCTCTTTGCAATAGTGCATATGCACACTAGTTTGTTCTATGACCTATGCATATACCTGAAATTTTTGAAAATTTCAGTTTTATCCTCATCAAGTCCAGAGTTTCTATTTTTTCATATTTAGTTACACTTGTCTATACCTTCTATGAGTCCCTATGAGTTTGCTTGAGTGTTGTGAAAGGATTCGCTTGTGATTTTCTTATTTTCGTAAATTAGGGTAAAGTCTCATTTGGTGAATGGTCGATATATCAAAAGAGAGATCAATTGGTCTTGCTTTGCTTTCTGTCTGTCTTTCTCTTTTGATCATATCAGGTCTTGAGTTTATTTTTCTCTTTTGTGAAAGGTTGTTTTGTGAGTAAAAAGAAATGATTTGCAAGTATTGTTTGTAAAAAGTGCTTCTTATGCTAGTTATGAAACAAAAAAGTCATTTTTCTTCCATTGCTAAAGTATGTATGAAATGTACTCTTGAATGCAAGTAAATTCATAACATTCAATAGGGAAAATTCATTTTAGTGTTTATTGGTTTCTTCTTGAATTTTGAAAATTTCCAAGTGATTGTATGTTAAAGAGAAGTTTTCTTGATTTTTTGTGTTATTGGGCAAAGTGAAGTTCCGAAGTTAATTTCAGTACTTGGGTAATTTGAAATTGGACATCTGCATTTTAGGAAAAAGGATATCATGGTTTTTAAGAGTTTTTTTACATTTCCCTTGAAAAAATTGAAAGTCTCTTTCCTTACTTCAGATAGAATTCATTGAAATGAAAAGATTACAATTTCATTTTCGATTGCATTAGGATTTGCATCAAGTCATAATTCCATCAGTTTCAAGTCCATTACCTTTGAGTAACTAACAACTCTTAAAATAAACGCTAATAAAAGCTATCTAGAATTTTTTATTTATTTTAGGGCTTTTTTCCACCTACATTAGATCAACTTGTAGGGCTTTGGTATAGGGAAGTGAGTTAACTTTACAAAGCTGCAAACAAACATTACCATCTTGTGATAGGGAGAAAATCCATTTATTGTAATTTTTCTCCAGGAAGCTCCCCTTACAAAGGAGTCAAGCACGAGATCATATCAGACCCATTGGAGTGATTGAACCCACTTCATTGGTTACAGTAGAGTGATTTACATGTATTAAAAATGGTGATGAAAGGTACTGGGGAGTCACTTGGAAGTAAACCTCAGATTAACCATGTTGAGGATTTTCAAGGGCATTGAGCTTTGTTACTCTGCCCTTGCGTGTACATCTGATCTGTGACTGTCCCCCCAGGTTAAATTGTTTTACGTGGCAAACTTAGAGACCATATTATTAGGGATTTTACCGGAGGTGACGACAGAGAGGAAGTCTCTGTTGTAACTAGAACAAATGTTGGCTAGATTCACTTGGACATTTTTGGAGGGTATTCTTCATTTGAGATGGCACTAATGAAGTTTACTTGCACCAGATCATGTACATTAAGTAGGTTGTTAGCTTAACTAGTTCCACTCGCTCTATCTATAGCCGCTTTTCACTTTGATCCCTGTAACATTGGGTTTCATCACCAACTAGTGATTTCACTATAAAAAGCTTGTTTGCATGGTTTGAATCCTTAGAGTTTTAGTGTATGTTAATTGTTTGTTTTTATGTTTTAGAGACCTTAGGATTGGATTGTGAATATTGTTTGGTTTATTGATAAAAATTTTATCCTGGCCAATCCACCAATGCAGTCACATAGAATGCAGGGTAAACCCCCTGAATACACCCCTAGTCAATTGGAAAAGATAAAATCGAAAGGTCAAAATCAACGAGATCTGGAACCTCAGAACAAACCAAAACATCTATAGTTTTACAATATGAGACAGTAGAAATCGAAGTGAATCCAATGTAAGAAGTAGAATCAAGCTTAGTTCATTCTAACCCAGAAATTACCGAAGTAGTTCAATCTGAGTCTAATACTGGTGTAGTTTCAGACACTGAACTAACTTAACAAGAAGTAGAAGAACTCGAGTCTGATATTTCTCAACCAGAATCACCTTCGGCTTTTATAGCTCCTACTCTTTCTCCACCTTCACCTCGAAGGAAGCTGATAATTATGTCTAGAATACCTCTTGGGTTAATTAACATTGAAGATATTATTGGGAACGAGGAGGAAGAATCACCTCGTACTCGAGTTACCACTGGTGAAAATTTTGATCCAAGAGTTTTTCGAAGAGTTCCTTTTGATCATTTCCGACCCGATCCTTGGTATTCTGCCCCTTTGAACTTTTTAGGTCCTAGTTTTCCACCTCGTCGCATTCCTTTTTATTCACGAAGAAGAACCATGTCATAAATTCCTCTTGGGATCCAACGTACTGATTTAACTATGTTTACCAGCTCCCTAGAATCACTAATGTATGGTGGCACGTCAGTTCCTTCTGGATACTAGTCACTTACTGGGACTTTTTTAGGAGCTTCTTCTTCTCCTCAACCTTCTACTTGGTCATTTGGTTTATGTTCATCTATTGTTTAGAGCATGAAATCCATGCCTGAAGTGTTGAATTTCTATGACCTTGGGTCTAGGTTAGATTCTTAAAATAACTGGTGCTACCAAACCAAGAATCTCAACCATAAACTACTTTTCACAACAGAAATATAAAGCAGTAAATGACATATGCACAAACATACACACTTTTTAACAAAATTGTACAATATTGTACAAACACCAATATTCGTTATATTAAACCAAATCCGAATAATACAACAGTCTATGGTACATAATATACAATGACAAACTTTGTTGCAACTTCGATGTCGTATCTTGTATACAATGACAAACTTTGTTGCAACTTCGATGTCGTATGTTGTTCTGCCATTCCTTCACTTCCATACTTCTCACTAGTAGTGCCTTAGTCCATCAAGGCCACTACACATCAAGAATCCAAGAGGGCTGCCTCCTAACAATGCTGCAAGTCACTTTGGTTGCATGTACACAGGCTCATCAAACTGCTCTCTAGGCTCGCCAATACCTGAGCTCCAATCTACCTTCTAGTAGCCTCTTTCGTCCATCAAAGAGCTACTCATAAGGCTCCAATCTTCACCCAATCACGCACCAACAATGTCCTTCTTGTCTGCTACTCTAGGGCTACTTTGGGTAGCCAACACACTACCCTCCAATTAGATGAATGGCACCCAATCACATCACTATGGAATCTGCACCGACGAAGACACATGATCACCCAATCTACTCTCCAAATTGGCTCCCACAAGATTCAAGTCAATCTAATCCAAATTGGTCACTTCTTGACCCAAAATTCCTCCAAAAAACACTGTTGTCCTCTATGTTTTCATACTTCTGTTTGTGACAGTCCTGGTTAGGGCACTTGCTCTAGCTCTTAACTCCTTTGACAGTCTCCAAACAACCCTATAATCAACTGTGACATACCCTTGAGGGACTCTTCCTTGTTGTGTTGTTATCTAGGGCACACACCAGCCCCTTAACATGCCCTACGCAAGCCCTTGTTGTGGTTCTATGGCCTGCAACCTAGCACACAATAGTCCTTGATCAAACAACCCTTCAAAACAATTCCCAAACAACTCCTAAACAACAATGTAATTTCCTCTTCTCCTCGGTCTAGCAGCCTAGCATCTCAGCCCTAGAAAAACTCCTCAAACCTGTCTTTTTAGCCCTCAAACAACCCTTAGACAGTCCACAATCATTCCCAAAACTTCAACCTCCAAAATAACCTTTCCACACTGCTCCTTGGCCTCCACTTCAAACTTCTCCCACGCTATTCCTTGACCCTTTCTTGCTACAACTAGGGCATCCAAATTTCAGAGCTATATTGGATGAATGTTACACAAGATGGATGCTCAAATAACATCAATTCACCCTCCTTTTATATCCATATGAGGGGCTCCAACGAATTATTGAAGAGACCCATCTATTGGATGAATTTTACATCAAACCTATATGACTTGAAAACCAATAATTACTTGTCAACTTAAAAAACTCACAACTTTGTTTCTAGAGCTTTGATTTGAGTGATATTTGGAGCGTTGGAATCGACTCGCCAAGCTCTATCACCTCAAATTTTCCCAAGCTCAAATTCATCATAGTTTTGACCCAAATATCGATGGGTGCAAAACCCCATACTTGGGTTCCAAGCCCACAAGTGACCCTTGTGGCGCTTTGCCCTCCGAACCTTGAACCCTAGGGCTTGGATTACCTCCCAAGATACAAAAATCAACACTCCCTCTTAGTGAGGGAGGTACTTACAATACTAGGAAGCATCTCGTCATCATTATCACTGCTCACAACACTTGCCCAACTCCCGATGCTCACAATCGCAACAATCCTTGTAAGGTGAACTACGCCCTTCTCAGAAGTGTCACTGTCATTGCTGGAAGCATCCCACTTCTTCTTCTTATCTTGTAACATCTTCCACTCTCTCCATTATTCCTTTTTGCCAGTTTTAGGAGCACCCTTTCTCCCCATTGACCATGCGCTCTTCTTGGCTGCAGAGTCTCCCTCTGAATCTGTAAGCTCCCTCTCGAACTAGACTCCTTTCGAGTCTATGGAACCTGGACCTTATCGGGAAGGTGTACCTTATTATTGGGAACCTGTATGTTCTCCTCTGAAGCTTGCACCTGCACTAGCACCTACTCCTACTTCTTTGGAACTTGCACCTACTCCACCTACTTCTTTCCATGATCCTCATGCTTTCTTATCAAAGTATAGAGACCATGCTCTCTAACTCTAAGTGCAATACCATCAGACTTAGAGCCTCTAGGCATATGTCTTGCCTTCCAATCCTGGAACAAGACCTCAAAACCCTTCGTCTCGATCATTGAGACAGAAATCATGCTATATCTGAGTCCTCATATAAACAATACATCATGGACCCGCATCAAACATCTTGTCTCCATCTTGAATGGCACAACACCTGATCCTTGGATCTCTAACTGAGTCTTGTCACCCAAAACCATATGCAACTTCGAGTCCCATATAGCAAGAGTCTGAAAACCTCCTATGACCCAGTCATATGCTTTGTTGCATCACTGTCCATGTACAATCCATCCTCATTAATAGAACCCAGTGAGAAATGAGAAATCATAGAAAATTCCTCCTCTTTCAATCTCTTAGAGAGATAATCTATCTCAGATGAAGTGGCAACACCAACGACTTATTTCCCTTTCCTTTTCTCATGATCACCCTTCTTCTTCATCATACATCTCGACGAATAATGGCTCATCTTGCCACAATTAAAACAATTGACTTTACTAAAGTCCTTCTTTTGCTTACCCTTCATTCGAGATGCAATTGCCATGTCATCATCTAAAGCCTTCTTCTTCAGATGAAGATCCTCGTCTCGCAACTATTCTTGAATGAAGTCATCCCATAACCTATCCCAGTCTGGCAACTTTTCCCTGGAAATGATCCCTTTGATGAAGGGATTCCAATCCTCAGTAAACCATTTCAAGGCAATCCTTACCATATCTCCATCTGAGGTAGACACACTGATGGCAACAAGCTCATCTTTTACCTGAGACAATCTCGTTAGATACAAGGTCACGCTTTCACCCTTTATCATCTTGGTGGACTTCAACTTATCCTCCAATACTAGTACTCAGTTCTTGTTCTTATTCTGGAAAAAATTCTAAAGAGCCATCCACATCTCATGTGCATTGTTCTTCCTGGAAAAATGATGTATTAGGGCATCCTTCACACAATCTAGGATGACCAATCTCATCCTCGCATCCAAATATTCATATATTTCCAGCTCCTTATGGTCTGTTGGATTCTTGATCTCTTTCTCAGCGAAATCCCAGAGTCCGTTGAACTGCAAGACCAACTTGATCCTTTCCTTCCAAGGAATATAGTTGGACAACCCCTCCAACCTGTCCTCGTACCAGAGATCTACCTGCAACTTCGACATTGTTGTGAGCCCTTCACTTACAATGTGACCAAATACCTGTCACATTGTACTTCACTGCGCACAAATTTAATTTACTTACTTCCAAACTGGCTCAGGCATGCTCTGATACCGTGTTTAATTTCCACGACCTTGGATCTAGGTTAGAGTCTTAAAATCATTGATGCTACCAAACCAATAATCTCAACCATAAACTACTTTGCACAACTGAAATATAAAGCAGTAAATCACATATGCACAAATATACACACTTTTTAACAAAATTGTATAATATTGTACAATCACCCATCTTCATTATATTAAACCAAATATGAATAATATGAAAGTATATGGTATACAAGATAAAATGACAAACTTCATTGCAACTTTGATGTCGTATCTTGTCCTGTTAGTCCTTCGCTCCCATACTGCTCACTAGTAGTGCCTTAGTCCATCAAGGCCACTCCACATCGAGACTCCAAGAGTGGTGCCTCCTAACAATGCTACAAGTCACTTCTGTTGCATGTACATGGGCTCATCAAACTTCTCTCTAGGCTAGCCAATACCTGAGCTCCAATTTGCCTTCTATCAGCCTCTTTCGTCCATCAAAGAGCTACTCATAAGGCTCCAATATTCACCCAATCACGCACCAAAAAATGTCCTTATTTTCTGCTACTGTAGGGCTACTTTGGGTAGGAAACAAACTTCCCTCCAATTAGATCAATGGCACCCAATCATGTTACTACGAAATCTGCACTAATGAAGACACACAATCACCCAATCTCATCTCCAAATTGGCTCCTACAGGATTCAAGTCAATCTGATCCAAAATGGTCACTTCTTGACCCAACGTTCCTCCACAAAACACTGTTGTCCTCTATGTTTGCATACTACTGTTTGTGACAGTCCTCGTTAGGGCACTTTCTATAGCTCTTAACTCCTTTGACAATCCCTAAACAACCCTCTAATCAACTGCAACATACCCTTGAGGGACTCCTCCTTATTGCGTTGTTATCTAGGGCATAAACCAACCACTTAGCATTCCCTACACAAGCCCTTTCTATGGTGATATGGCCCATAGCAGTCTTTGATCAAACAACCCTTCAAAACAATGCCCAAACAACTCCTAAACAACAACGTAATTTCCTCTGCTCCTCGGCCTAGCATCCCAGCATATCGGCCTTAGAAAAAATCCTCAAACCTGTATTTTTAGCCCTCAAAATACCCTTAGACAATCTGCAATCATGCCCAGAAATTTCGCCTCCAAACAGTCATGTCCACACTACTCCTCGACCTCCACTTCATACTTCTCCCACACTGTTCCTTGACCCTTTCTTGCTGTAGCTAGGGCATCGAAATCTCAGAGTTATCTTGGATGAATGTTGCACAAGATGGATGCTCAAATAAAATCAATTCGCTCTGCTTTTATATCCATATGAGGGGATCCAACGAATTATTGAAGAGACCCATCTATTGGATGAATTTTACATCAAGCTTACATGACTTGAAAACCAATAATTACTAGTCAACTTAAAAAATTCATAACTTCGTTTCTAGAGCTTCGATTTGAGGGATATTTGGAGAATTGGAATCGGCTCGCCAAGCTTTATCACCTAAAATCTTCCCAAGCTCAAATGCATCATATTTTTGACCCAAATCTCGATGGGTGAAAAACCCCATACTTGGGTTCCAAGCCCACAAGTGACCCTTGTAGCGCTTTTCCCTCCAAACCTTGAACCCTAGGGCTTGGATTACCTCACAAGCTAAAAAAATCAACATGAAGCACCTACGACATGAGACCAATATGTTCACATGGTATTCGGTAACTTAGGTAACCCTCAAGTAACCCTAAATGGTGTTTATTACTCGCCTGAGGGGCAACCACCTTATCCTCCACCTGGAGGACAACATGTTGTCGAATATTATCCTACAGTTGGAGGTGAACATTTTATTGGAGTTTATGGTCAGATACCTTAGCTCAGTCTGGTTCAACCTATTGTAGATCAACCTTTGATTGGTACTCCTTACCTTAGGACGAACACTATTTGGAACCTTGATTTTGCTCAACAGTTTGCTCTAGATGCTCCACAAGTGCCAATTTATCAACCTGTTCAGCGTATTGGACAATTTATTCTTCAAATACCTATTCTAAGTATTGCTCTACCTATCCAAGGAATTCCTCAAACACCTGTTCAACAATCAACTCAACAACTTGTTCAACAACCTGTTCAGAGTGCATCTCAAACACCTGTTCAGACACCTGTTTCGTAGCCGATTCCAAGTTCACCTTAGACAACTATACCGAGTGTATAAAAATACCCCTCAAATTCCTATTCCATAAACTACATAGGCAATCCCTTAGGTTTCTACTTATCAAACGGGTCCTATCGTCCAGTCTACACCATAGATTCCTATCGGACAACTTGGTAGAGGAACAATGCAAACACTTTTTCAAGGCCAAGATTTCTAAAGCAAACCTTTTCAAGGTCAAGTTGATCAGGTTCCACCTTTTCAAGGACAGGTTTTTCAAAGTCCACCTTTCCAAAACCAACCTTTTCAAGGTCAATTTATCTAAAGTCAACCTATTCAAAGTCAATTTGTTCAAGCTCAACCTTTACAAGATCAACTTGTACAAGGGCAATATTACTTGGGTCAAATGGGTCAAAGTCAACCTTTCCAGAGTCAACCATACCCTGTTCATACTTATCAAGTCCCTGTTCAACCTCAACCTGGTATGGTTCACCCTGGTTACCCTAGTGGAATTCAAATTCCAACTGCACAAGCTATTCCAAGATATCTTGGGTATCCTCCTCTAGGGGTTGGAATTAACCCACAAGGTTATCAAACTCTGCAGCAAGACCCTAACCGAAAGTTACCATTCATTGCAACCCTATATTTACCTGATTTATCCCAGGTAATGAATGATCTTATTTATTATTATCCTTTTTGGTCGGCAATTCCCACCAAGTTACCGAATGACATACTCAAATTTGAAGGCAAATCGGGAGAAGACCCATCTAATCACGTGATGACATGTCATATTTGGTGTGCATCAAATTCTTTAATCAATGATTCTATCTGACTTAACCTTTTCCAACGACTTTTAACCGGTTCGACAGCCAAATGATACATTGAGCTACCTCGCGTTTCTTTCCATAACTTTAACTCTCTAGCAACAACATTTTTGACCCATTTCCAGCTATTGATTCGATGCAATATTGGTAACAAACTATTGAATTTATTAAAACAATCAAAATCGACTCACATTTTTGATCATATAGATGAATGGAGATGTAAGCGTTGGTTAGTCAAAGTCTTTATTCCTGATAATATTTTAGCTGAATGGTTTACAATGTCATTACTTCCTGTTATTATCGAAGATGTTGCTAAAGAAGGTGTTGCGATGGAAGATCAGGTAATTTCTCGTGCCCAATATTTAGACTTAGTTTATACCCAATCCATCAACTTGTACGAGAAGATCCTGAATTTACCACACCCAACAATTTCGAATGATCAAACAGGATCTAACGTCGTTGATGGTATAATAGGTCTGTGAGCCAACAATCTAAGTGGAAAAATAAAATTTCTAAAAGTACTCATACCTTTTCCATACAAGATTCACCCGTTGAAATATTTTCTCTGGAAGCTATTTCTGAAATGTCGTAGAATCATCTACTAGCAAGAGTCAACCATCCGAAGATAAAAATAAGGGGAAAGGTAAATCGAAACAAAATGCTTCTCTAAAAGAGAAACCCACTAAAATTGAACCCACTGATGAGAAAAGGAAACCTCGTTATCCTTGCCTTATATGTAATGAGGATCATTATACAAAGGAATGCCCACATTGAGCAGAAGTTACCAAATTCGTTAAAGGTTCTCCAACTCTCGGTGTTTTGAAGGATTCCTTTCCTTCTCAAGACAACAAAATGGTTTCTCATAACACATCTTCCCCTTCCACATTGCAAGGTATCATGATGATGTCTTCGCAACAAGTTACGGTAGCTATGATATCAAAATATTACGAATATAAGGGTCTTGTGGTCGATGGGATGAAACTAGTCCTTCTGGTCAACCTTCCAGTTCAATTCCTCCTCCTCCTTCTCAACCATTATAGATCAAGAAAACTAATCTTGACATGATGATTCAACCACCTCTCAAAGGTGTGCTTCTAAAACTAGCTTTCAACCCACATGCTAGAGCAACACATTACTATAACATTGTTGAAGATCTGGCTATGTCTCCTTCAGCAATGTTAGCTCTGGAGGTGATGCAAAAATGTTCAACATAACGAAAGTTATTATTTTCATCCATTGGAGCTATTAATTTGCATGATTCTAATCTAATTATATTTTATATTAAGAGTCATATACCTAGACTCCCACATTGACTAGCATTCCAGATTCCAGGTTTTGCCAAAACTAGACGAGTGTTTCACACAGTTGTTGACGAAGGAGCTTCTACATGTATCATGTCGATTGCTTGTTGGAAGTGTTGACGGTGCTGGACCCGCCAACATGTTAAGGGGATCTCCCCGGTAAGAAGTCCCAACTAGACCTTAGACTGTTTGGTGTAGAAGTCCCAGCAATGGGTCGTACAGTATTGCCTTGACTGCGGTTGCGCACAGAGGCAAGTAAGATGTCCTTGTTGGTAGCAAGGGTGTGACATGTGCATCAAGCCAAGGAAGGTGCATGAATGGTTCTAACACATGGAAAGTGGGGTGCGTGTGCCCCTTGGAAACCTGTGAAATCATGCGTCTTGGAAGGGAACACACGAGTGAAGATGCATCACAAACTGGAAAGCAAGTAAGATAACAATCCAAATTGATGGTTAAACCAACAACACATCTCAATAAGATTCATACATACTTATACAGAAACAGTCCATACATGCATGCGTAAGAAAACACATACATATATCATTAGAGTAACCAAGAATGCGATTCCCACCAAGTTACCGAATGACATACCCAAATTTGAAGGCAAATCAGGAGAAGACCCATCTAATCACGTGATGACATGTCATATTTGGTGTGCATCAAATTCTTTAATCGATGATTCTATCCGACTTAACCTTTTCCAATGACTTTTAACCGATTTGGCACCAAATGATACATTGAGCTACCTCATGCTTCTTTCCATAACTTTAACTCTCTAGCAACAATGTTTTTGACCCATTTCTAGCTACTAATTTGATGCGATACTGGTAACAAACTATTGAATTTATTAAAACAATCAAAACCGACTCACATTTTTGATCATGTAGATGAATGGAATGTAAGATCTGGTTAGTCAAAGTTTTTATTCCTGATAATATTTTAGATGAATGGTTTACGAAGTCATTACTTCCCATTATTAACAAAGATTTTGCTAAGGGAGGTGCTGCGACGGAAGATAAGGTAATTTCTCGTGCCCAATATTTAGAATTATTTTATACCCAATCCGACAACTTGTACGAGAAAATCCCGAATTTACCACACCCAACAATTTCAAATGGTCAAACAGGATATAACGCTGTTGATGGTATAATAGGTCTGTGAGCCAAGAGTCTAAGTGGAAAAATAAAATTTATAAAAGTACTCATACTTTTTCCATACAAGATTCACCTGTTTAAAGATTTTCTCTGGAAGTTATTTCTGAAATTAATGTCGTAGAATCATCTACTGGCAAGAGTCAACCGCCCAAAGATAAAAATAAGGGGAAAGGTAAATCGAAACAAAATGCTTCTCCAAAAGAGAAACTCACTGATGATAAAATGAAACCTCGTTATCCTTGCCTTATATGTAATGAGGATCATTATATAAAGGAATGCCCACATCAAGCAAAGGTTACCAAATTCATTAAAGGTTCTCCAAATCTCGTTGTTTTGAAGGATCCCTTTCCTTCTCAAGACAACAAAATGGTTTCTCATAACACATCTTCCTCTTCCACATTGCAAGGTATCATGATGATGTCTTCGCAACAAGTTATGGTAGCTATGAGATCAAAATATTACGAATATAAGGGTCTTATGGTCGATGGGAACGAAACTAGTTCTTCTGGTCAACCTTCCAGTTCAATTCCTCCTCCTCCTTCTCAACCATTATAGATCAAGAAAACTAATCCTGACATGATGATTCAACCACCTCTCAAAGGTGTGCTTCGAAAACCATCTTTCAAACCACATGCTAGAGCAGCACATTACTATAACATTGTTGAAGATTTGGCTATGTCTCCTTTAGCAATGTCAGCAAGGTGATGCAAACATGTCCAACACAACGAAAGTTATTATTTTCGGCCATTGGAGCTATTAATTTGCATGATTCTAATCTAATTATCTTTTATCTTGATAGTCATATACCTAGACTCCCACATTGACTATCATTCTAGATTCCAGTTTTTGTCAAAACCAGACGAGTGTTTCGCACAGTTGTTGACGAAGGAGCTTCTACGTGTATCATGTCAATTGCTTGTTGGAAAGTGTTGACAGTGCTGGACCTGCCAACATGTTAAGGGGATCTCCCTAGTAAGAAGTCCCAATCAGACCTCAGACCGTTTGGTGTAGAAGTCCTAGCAGTGGGTCGTACGGTATCGCCTTGACCGCGGTTGCACAAAGAGGTAAGTAAGATGTCCCTGTTGGTAGCAAGGGTGTGACATGTGCATCAAACCAAGGAAGGTGCATGAACGGTTCTAACACATGAAAAGTGGGGTGAGTGTGCCCCTTGGAAACCAGTGAAAGCATGTGTCTTGGAAGGGAACACACAAGCGAAGATGCATAAAAAACTGGAAAGCAAGTAAGCTAACAATCCAAAGTGATGGTTAAACCAACATCACATCTCAATAAGATTCATTCATACTTATAGCGAAAGAGTCCATACATGCATGTGTAAGAAAACATATACATATATCATTAGAGTAACCAAGATAACTGAAATATAATAGCAACATATGCATGAAATGTGTTGGCTCTATTATATTAAGAAGTGAAAGTTCTAATCATACAACACATTGACCATGACCAACCATTAGTCCCGATAGCAGAATGTTACAGTCACTGCCGCCTGCTCCTCTAAAGAGATGTACTGGCTCTCCACTGTGGAGAAGCCAAGGCTCGTTACAATAATCTCCAAACTTTCTCTAAGATAATCTTATCGAAAGCTTGGCTGACCAAAATCCTATACAATGAGTTATGAGGTATTATATATAACAAAGGGTGGGATGACCCTTGACATTCCCCTTTTTGACTGTTCATCTACCCTCATGACTCTTCAACTACTCTATGACTATTACATTCAGTTATTGACACTTGAACTTCCACTTGACAAGATGTTACACACAATCTACACATGTACCCATGTGAGACAAAATAGGCAGCCTTGAGCAAGCCATGCAAGGAAACATTACGACTTAGACAACTATGGGAAGACCAACTCTTCAAAATCCTCATGATGATTGACGGTGGTGAACTGATGCTAAGATCGATAGTCTGCAATGGTGTCCGTGTACTCTATGGTGACATATTTCTGGAAATGAACTCTTACCTCTGTTGCATCTGGGTACACTGCTTTAGCTCCTCTGTCCAACTCGTCTGATAACATGTGCATCATTATCTTGAGTGCGGCTGGACCAACGACATACTAATGCATAGTGTTTGCACTAATTGCTAAGTCTACGCTGGTGGATATGCGCATCAACTCGTCAAAGTACGAGTCTAGCTCCAGTCGGACTTGTGCCTTTGTCTTTGCCTCGGTGAGTGTCCCAATAGATGGGATCACATGTGTGTGCATAAAAACATCCATGCTTCTGAATACCCGTGCATGGGAAGCCTGCAAACTAGTGATGAGCTGTGGGAGTTATTCATAGCTCCGGATTTGACTTCGGATGCGTGCCTTTTATTAGTGTCAGTATATGCATACTTCCATTAGGGATCAAATCTGCTCTTTTCATTTTCATTGTAGGTGTCTCATACTGAAATTTTTGATCATTCCACTAGGTCATGCCAAAAATGATCCACTGATGGTTGTTTTCTTCTTCTCAGAAAATCTAATTTTCCCTCATCAGGTATATTTGCTGACCCATCTTCATGTTTCATTCAGTTATGGTTTTAGTTATATTATTTTTAGAGTTAAGGTAGTCATGTCTCCATTAGGTCTTAGGGTTCATTTCCAAGGTCAAAAGCTTTGTTTTATTGCAAATAAAGGGCAGCAAAGGTATGAGGAAGACCAATAAACAAGAATGGTTGGTAGTTAGTCATGGTTACGTACAAAATCCTTATTTCACTAATGTAATTTTCATCTCAAAAACATTGTTTTTTGAGATGAAAACAAAGTATTTTAGTTTGTTCATATCCTTGATGTAATTCAAGTCGTTTTATGTAATAATTGTTCCCATAAGCTGCCCAAGGAACTTCTCCTTGCTGCAAGAGAGGAATCATTGAAGAATCAACTCAATCAAAGCATCATCCACCTAAAAAGAGACAAAGAAAGAAAAGCATCAGACAGAGATTTGAAGACAAAGTAAAAAGTTCCAAACAAACATTATAAAGTGGGTTTTTCTAAGGAAAAATCCAACTCATCCTCTATATAAGATTTCAAAAGCATCTTTCAAACTTCATCATGCTCATTTGACAAAGAGAGAAACCGAGTTGCAGCGAATTGGTGGCCGAAGAAACCACGGGCGCTGTGCATAGAGCCCGATCTCTGCACACAAGGCAAAGTTGTGAGGAGATGCGCACACAGGCGGGGCATTGCGCATACAGTCGGAGCGCTGCACATATAGCTCGCACGCCTGTGTATTCGTGCACGGTGTTGCGCATACAACAGGGCACTGCGCACCTATACACGGCGCTGTGCATAGGGCCGACAACCATCAAAACTATCCTAAAAAGCATCCAAATCACTCCTTTTGCTACATAGAGCCTCAAACAAGTAAGTATACTCCCTAAGTTGTCCTCCCAGCACTCATTTCAAGATTTTTGAGTTTGTTCGCTATTAAAATTTTCAAAGCCTAGGTTTTCTAAAAACCCTTCCTGTTTATCATTTTCCTGTTCACTCCCATATCTTATTGTCATATCCCTAAATATCATCCCTATTCCCTATTCCCTACTGTCAAATACACTTATCCCTTATACCCTGGTCCCCAAACAAAACCCCTAAACCCCTACTTACAAAATAGTCCCTACTAAAAAATACCCCCCTTTCTCACTCTCACATCATACATATCTCATTCCTACATCACACAAACTCCTCTCCCCTTCCACTATCCCTACTCACCATAACTCCCACTTCTTGATTACCTTCTCTAGGGTTTCTAAAGCTTCAAACTCAAAAACATGGATAAAGGGGATAAAGCTTATAAGGAGGAGGAAAACAATGGGAGTGAAAGAATGGAAGATGAACCTCAGCATTAGAGAAAACCAAATAAGGGAGGCAAAATTATCAGAGAGGAACCATCAAACATCAGAGAGTTAGAGGCTTCCCCTATGACTATCTCTTGTTTCAGGTATCTAGGATGTTATGAGTTTTGTGAGCAAGTACAAAGAGTTCAACATCATCCTGAGCTGACCAGGCTTTTTGTAGCAAATCTTCGTGATAACAGGGTAACTCTTGCCGGGGTGACATTTGCAGTTTCCACCTCCATCATTGCTAATGCTACAAGGATTCTGAATGTGGGGGAAAAATGGTATAAAGCACAAGATTTGGATGAGCACTACTATGAGCCATACATCAAATCCAGGTACATGAATGAAAATAAGAGGACCTTTCCTTTCAGGTTCCTTCACGGCAAGTATGCCTCTATGATGAGGATCATTATGAAGTATTTTACATGTGAGGGCAGATTTTCTAGACTATACACCTATCATATTAGGTTTCTCATGCACTTCACAAGAGTGAAAATGTTGAACATCCCATACTTCTTATTCAGGAACATTGAGAAGATGGCATACATTGTACAGAAAGGACCATACCGTTAGCAATTTATCACTATTCCTTGATTAAGATTATTGTGCTACATCATCTCAACCTCCTCAACATCTCCCGGGATATGTTTATTGCCAATGACATCTTCAATTGTCCTCAGATTCCTCCATCGATGCCTCAAGAAGTAGAAAGGCCTTCTAGTAGTACCAAAGTAAAGAAACGTAAGAAGGTTAAAAAGACTAAAGTTGTTGAGAAGACATAAACCTACAAAACATATCAGAGAGGGGCTAGAAAGTTGTTTGCAGTGGATAGGCAAGTGTTTACTCCACTTGATGTGGAAGGGGCCTTGCCTTCTTCATCAACTCATAGGAAAATGCTTGCTCCACAAATGGTGGAAGGGGCTTTGCCTTCTTCATCAACACAACAGGTGTAGCAGGTGCAAAAAGGGAAGGAAAAGATGTTGGAGGAAAGCCTCAATGATGAAGAGGAAAGGGAATTTGATTTGATGGAACATGATGAACCAGAACAACCACACATTCATCATGGCATTGAGATAGTTGACTTGGAGGCTCAAGATGAGGCGACAAATGAAAATATAATCATAAAGGAAAAAGATGCACAGATCCAAGCACTGATGGACAACTTGGTGAGAGCTAAGTATGTCATTTCATACCTTGAGCAAGAGAACAAGCAGCTAAGTGACAAATAGGTCCTCATGGAGCTAGAACTTCTCAAGGCAAAGAGGCAAGATGACAAAGGCAAATCAGTAATGCAAGAGGAAAAGACCCCAGCCACCTTGACTACAGAACAGAGGCTTGAAAGGGAGATTGAAGAGGATAGAGAAACATGGCTTGACAGGGTCAATTTGCATTTGGAGAAGCTGCTAAAAAGGGCCAACAGGGACAATCAAATCATCAGGCACATGGCTCACCATTACAGGACCCAGAACAAGATTTGTAACATAAGAGTCAAGCAAATGAAGACAAGGCTAAAACAAACCCTCAAAGGAAAAAAGGAGGGTGATAGGCTTAGGTTGCTTGCTGAAGCTTCCTTGGATGACCCAGACACTTGATGGTGGTGGTCTCCCACAAATTTTGAGCAAGTTTTGAGAATTTTTTGCATTTTTGAAGAATTTAGCAGTTTTTGACACATAAATTTTGGCTCTATGCGTAGTGCCACTGGCGTTGCGCTTTTCCTAGGAGCATCCAATGGCCAAAAGAAGACCACCATTGGATTCCTAATGATGTAAGAATGCTCCCTGTGCATTTTCTAAGCTTTTGGAGCAAAACTGGTCAGCCAAAAGGTCAAAAAACACCTAAAAAATCATGTTTCTGCCCCTGTTTTGACCATGGCGCTGCGCATAGAAGTAGTCTTGGGAGAATCAGTTTTTGAGGGGTCAAATCAACTCCAAATGGGAAAATAAAGGCATATTTGGAAATTAGACAGGACAGGCTTTCCAATGAGCTATCATGAGCTCAATTTGGACACCGGGAAGGCCTCCAAATTGGCCCTGCAAAAAGTGTTGCGCATAGCCTTCTGGCGCTGCACATAGGACAATTTTCTGCTAAATTTTCACTTTATTGTGCCATGACTGTAAATTTTGGGTTTTCTCTCATGGATGATGTTTTTACTAATGTAAATGGTGACTAGGCATGTAAATAAGATGAATATTAGTCACTGGAGGGTAGATTCATTGGATCAAAAGTTCTCTTGAAGTCAAATGAATCAGTTTCCTCCCTTTTAGAGGCAAGTTGTTAGGGTTGCCTAGATTCCAGTTTCTTGTTCAGCTTTTGATAGATTAATTCCTCATCTTAAGGATTTGACCCCTAAGGATGGGAGGAGGTTGAATTGAGGTCTATATCTTCTTTTTCTTTCTCATTGTAAAGGGTTGGACTCAGTGGGATGCTTATGTTTTGATTAGATATCATTTTGTATCAGTTACAACATGAGATTAATGAAAAATTGTAGCTATTTCTTTGGGATCCATGTGGTATGATGCTTAGTTCAGTTTTTCTTTTGTATTCATGTGTTAGAATGTATTTTTGACTCCATTTCATCATTTCATTGCCTTTATGTGAATTTATACAAGTCTGAGAGGCAGAATCCATATCTTTTATGCTCTATTTTGGGTAGACATTTCACAGTCTGTGTTTTCTTTAGTTTAGGAAGAATCCATGCTGTTTACATGCTCTTTCTAGCTCCTCTCCTATCTTTTCACCTCATCCATCAAACCCTAAGGTTTTGATAATTGTGCCTACCTTAATCCATCAAACACCCTACAGTTTTGACCTGATTTCCTTGCCCTCACTGTTTGGCTCTTTCTGATCCAGCAAAACCCTTAAAAAAAATCAAATCAAAACCCTGTGCTACTATACCTAGCCTAATATCAGTTTCTTGATCTAGTCATTTTGGCTGAGATCCTTACGGAGAGAGCCCTCTCCTGGCCTAGTAGGGCTAGCCACTTGGCTAAGCATGGTTTGTGGTTACCCTGGAATTGCCTTATTCAGCCTGAGGTTCAATCCAGGTGCTAACATAGTGGCGACCATACTGGGGAATGAAAGATAAAAAATTAATCACCCCAGTAAGTTGTTTTATTTAAATTTTTAAGCTTGTGGATGATGAGTTTTAGAATTTAATCATAGATTGAATTGGAAAGTTGTAAAGTAATATCTTGATTTTCAAAATTAGACATACTGGCTTCTCGAAAATACACCAGATCCAAATCCTCCGACCATCGTTAGTGATCCTCAAAGAATTGGGCAAAAATCTAAGAAAGTTGCACAAAGATATAGTTTAACCAGAGAACAATCAAGTAAGGATTTCATTACTAGAGTTAATTCACTTCCGAGAAGGTTAGCAACTTTGTAGGACATTGAGTTTGATATGAATTTTGAGCAGAGTTTATTTTGCAGTAAATCTTTAAGTTGGATTGATCAAACAATTGTTGATTCCTCTATATCTCTTCATAACCCTGTTGAAGATTTGTTTTCACACAATAAATCAGGGTCACAACTTATTCACACTCTTGATCTCTTGCAAAACCTCTCTTCAAACTTAAACACTTGGGTGCAAAATAAGAGTCATAGGCCATCTTTCGATTTTCGAAATACTTCCATTGCATCTACTACCACTCAAACTATCCCTCATCCTCCACCTTCTTCTTCACAGACTGTTCACACCACTCAGACTATTGTTAATCCCCCTTTGATTATATTGAATATCCCAATCCTTGTTTTAAATCCACCACCTCCCCCACCTCCAGTTATGGCTGCCCGATATGCACCCCTTGTTTTTCCTCAAAATATTGGTGCCATGCCCCCTGATTATCAAACCAAAATACCTTTGTTTGACAACACTCAAACTATTACAGCTCAACAACACGTAGACAAGATGAATGATTTCTTTGACCTCCATGAAGTTGAAATTGAAGATGTGATGATGAGGCTATTTTTACAAAGTTTTGGAGGAGAAGTTCGGAAATGGTTCAGAGCCCTACTAGCAGCTTCTATCACTACTCTACCTGTCCTTCAGAGGAAGTTCCTAGATCGGTGGGAGGTGAAGAAGAATCCCCTTCAGATTTTGTCCAAATATGAGAACATCAAAAGAAATGTTGGTGAGAGTGTGAAAGAATATTATGTGAGATTTAATGCAGTATACAATGCTATTCCTGCAAATATCAAACCACCAGAGGGATTGGCTTTGCTTAAGTTTCCAGATGGGTTTGATGCTGATATGGCATATCAGTTGCGTGAATGTGATCCTACAACTCTAGAAGACACGCAAAAGAATTTTGTGAGCGTAGAAGCGAACTTGCTAGCCAAAAGAGCAAGAATGAGATCGGAGAAAAGAGTGACCATGAAAGAAGAAACATCTACTTTAGATGTAAAAATGGATACATTGATTCAAATAATGGAAAGGATGGTTAACCAGTTGTCCATCTTAGACAGACTTGAACTGCAGATCTGGAACCCAAACTTTAGAGGGCAGCAACAACCCCAATTCTGAATCAAGCAAAGGGAGCAAAAAGAACTGGAACAACCAGCGCAACAACAACAACAGCAGATGAGAGACCCGTTATAACAACATTATGTTCAAGGAGTGGAAGAAGAAGAGGAGGAAGATCCGGTAATTGAAACAAATTATTTCTTCACTGCAGACGGTATGCCTATATTTCTGATCGAAGATGAGGAGTATGCAAAAATTTATGACATTCCAAAGGATGAGGATTACATCTTAGCAAATGATCTTGATTTGGAGACCGAATCTGATGATTATCAGTGTGGCTATATGAATGCTTTGAGTGCACAACCGAAAAAATACTCTTTGAGGAGCAAAGATGTACCGATCAGTCCTATTCAAAAGAGGAAGGATGTTCAATCAAAGAATGATCTCTCAAACAATCAGAAAAGAGGAAAGGAGCATGTTGATCAGAATCCCAACAAGGTAAATCAGCCATTAACAAGTACATCTGCAAAAGAGAAAGACAATCAGAAAAAGGATAGTGTAATGAAGGAGCAAACAGATAAGAGGGACATCGTTGTCAAAGAGGTAGAAAATATCACATCTTTTAATTTAGAAAGTGAAATTTCTAAATTGAAAGTGTCCATTCCTTTGACTGAGCTTGTTAAGAATAGCCATTACAAACACCATGTGTCTATAATACTGTAAATTGATCGTTTGTCTGACATGGTGAATGTTGAGGATGACCATCCTGAACTTATTTTTGGTCCAGCTATAGAAGGTCAGCTAGAAGATAGCGAGGTCCCGCCCTTTTAGTTGAGTCTTAGATTGCATGAATATATTCTTCATAATGTTATGCTTGATTTCAGAGCTTCTCACAATTTTGATGCCCAAGGCTATCATGGAAAAGCTGGGCCTGGATATCACCCGAAAATATCATGATTTGTATTCATTTGATTCTGGTAGAGTTCGCTGCATTGGTCTCATCAAAGATTTAATGGTTTCCTTAGATCAAATCCCAGCCAAGAATGTTTTGATGGACATGGTAGTAGCTGATATACCACCTCGATTTGGTATGCTGTTGTCTAGATCGTGGGGAGCCAAACTTAAAGGCACTTTACAACTTGACTTCTCTTATGCTACAATCCCTATTTTCGGTCAATTGAGGAAGTTGTACCGAGAAAAGAAGATGAAATATATGATCACTAGTAAAGAGAAGCCCATAAATCATCCGATAAATGTTGTACATACAGATTTAGAGTCTTTTGTTTTGTACAATGATAGTGGATTGAATGATGTAGATATTCAGCTTGTAGAAGTAGATGATGTACCAGAAATTTCTGAGGGTTTTAGAGCAGTTCTTAATCAAGAAAAGAAAAAAGTGGCAATTTCTTCTGAGCGGCCTCCATAGGAGCAGAAAGTCAGTGAAGAACAAAAAAATGAAGCAACCAATAAAGGTAAGATTGAAACAATAGCAAAATTCCAACATTTGGAAGACGAAGACGACCTTTGGAGCATGGACTTCGATGGTGCTTTGGGTAAGGATGGTGCGGGTATTGGAATTTGGATTCGAAGTCCTGTTTTTCAGCCAGACAAAGTTCCAAGTAATGTTAGAGTGTGTTCCTATAAATTAGCTTTCGATTGCTCTAACAATGAAGTGGAGTATGAGGCATTGATTACAGGTCTAAAGATTTTGAAGAAGCTTGGTGCAAAAAGGATTTCTGTTTATGGTGATTCAGAGTTAGTGATTAAACAAGTCAAAGGAGAATATCAAGCGAAGCATCCGTAGATGAGAGATTATAGGAACACAGTCTTGGATATCTTGAAGATGTTTCCAGAATACACATTGATAGCGGTGCCAAGAAGTCAAAACATCATTGCTGATTCACTTGCTACAACAACAAGCAATCTGAAAATTCCAATGAATTATAGCAATAAATTTGAAATTCATGTCAAACATAGGCCTACTGTTCCTGATAATTTGAGATATTGGTAGGTTTTCTGGGATGACAATGAAATTAATTCTTTTTTGGAAAATTAAGGGAAGTTTAAGGATGCTTTCATTGATGATGTTTGTGTTTCCAATGAATAAGACATTGAAGTAAATTAGATGGATGTTTTACAGCTGAAGAATAATGTTATTCCTAGAGGTCTTATACCTTTAGAGGAGTTTTTTGATCAAGATGATGTGGCGAGAAAACCAACCTTGGTTCCTACCGACAAAGGAGTTGAAGATGTAAACATTGGGACAGCGGACAAGCCCAAGCTTGTTAAGTTATCAAAAACATTATCTCCTGAGTCAAAGGCTAAGTATGTTAAGTTGCTTTCTGAATTTTCTGATGTTTTTGTGTGGGATTACTCAGACTTGAAAGTGTATGACAAGAACATCATTCAACACACCATTCCTATCAAGCCAGATCAAAAACCCTTTAGACAAAAGTTGAGGAGGATCAACCCAAAGCTACTACCCTCCATCGAGAAAGAGGTAAATAGATTGTTTAAAGTGAGTATCATTGTTCCAATTAGATTCTTTGATTGGGTTTTGAATTTGGTCCCGATACGAAAAAAGACCAGAGAGATAAGGTTGTGCATTGATTTCCGGAACTTAAATAAAGTGTCCCTGAAATATAATTATCCTCTTCCTAAGATGGACCACATTCTGCAAAGAGTAGTTGGAACATCACAGATGTCACTAGTAGATGGCTACTCAGGTTACAATCAGATTTCGGTGCACGAAAAAGACTAAGACAAAATTGCCTTCACAACACCATGGGGGACTTTTCAGTATGCCAAGATGCCATTTAGGCTGAAGAATGCCGGTGCCACTTTTCAGTGGGCAATGGATATAACTTTCGCTAATGAGAAGGATGTTTTCGTAGTGTTTTACTTAGATGACTTGACAATATTTTCTGGTTTTGATGATGAGCATTTACACCACCTGAGGATTGTTTTTCAGAAATGCAGGGAGTTCGGGATTTATTTAAATCCAAATAAGAGTCTTTTCACCATGGAGGAAGGTAAGCTCCTCGGTCATATAATTTCCAAAGATGGTATTCATATTGATCCTTCTAGGGTGGAGGCAATTTAGCAAATAGACTTTCTGCGCAATAAAAAGGAGATCCAAGCCTTCAACGGTAAGATGAACTTCTTACGCAAATTTATACCAAATTTGGCTGAGCATTTACGTGAGTTAACTAATATGTTGAAGAAGGATAACACTGTGAAATGGATCGAGGATGCTATGAAATCTTTCAACTTGGTAAAGCTTTCTTTGACCACAGCCCCTGTTTTGATCAGTCTCAATTATACTCATGATTTTATTATATTTTCATTTGCGTCTGAGCATACTTTGGCTGCTGTGTTGATGCAAAAGAAGGATCAGGTGGAACAACCCATTGCATTTTTTAGTCAAACTATCAGAGATGCCGCTCTTCACTATAACATCATTAAGAAACAAGCTTTGACTCTTATAAAGGCATTGAAGGATTTTTGAGTTTACATTCTGCATTCGCATACCATAGCATATGTTCCCAACACGGCTGTCAAAGATGTCCTCATGAAAACTGATCCGGAAGGAAGAAGAGGTAAGTGGATAGCAACGATGTTAGAATATGATCTTGAGATTAAGCCCACGAAACTGATCAAAGGTCAAGGCTTGGAAAAACTCATGGCTAAGTCGAATCTTCATGCTCTAGACATAAATCTTATTGCAGCAATGTCAGATGAAGAAGATGGTGGCACACTCATTCAGGTATCAGAAATGTTTCTCAACTCACCTTGGTATTTCGATATAGTATATGTTCTTTAGCATCTTTCTCCTCCTCCTGGAATGTCGAAAAGTAAAGGTAGATCACTAAAACTGAAGTCTACAAAATTCTGCATTTTGGATAGTGCTCTCTATTGGAAAGATTTGGGAGGGGTTCTTCTTAATTGTTTGGTTGAAAATGAAGCTCAGCAGGTAATGAATGATTTTCATAGAGGATATTGTGGGGTCACTTGTTTTGGAAAACAACAGCTAATAAAATCTTGAGAGCAGGGTATTATTGGCCATCTTTATTTTCAGATTTATATAAAACAGTCATGAGCTGCCACGAATGTCAAGTTTTTCAAGGAAAAAGGAAGCTTCTTCCTCTTCCTTTGAAGCCAATTGTAGTTAATGCACCTTTCCAGCAGTGGGGGCTTGATTTCATAGGGGAAATCCATCCTACATCATCAACACAACACAAATGGATTTTGACAGCCACCGATTACTTCACCAAATGGATCGAAGCCATTCCGACAAGGCAAGCTACGGACACGGTAATCATTCAGTTTTTAGAGTCCAATATCTTGTCTCGTTTTGGTTGCCCTCACAAGATTATTACAGATAATGCAACATCGTTTAAGTCGAAGAAAATGGTTGAGTTTTGCAACAAGTACAACATCAGATTGGGTCATTCCATGGCATACTATCCGTAGGGCAATGGACTAGCCGAGTCTTCAAATAAATCCTTGGTAAACATTATTAAGAAAATGTTGGAGGCAAACAAGAAGAATTGGCATCGAAAGCTTGTCAATGCTTTGTGGGCCGACAAAGTGAGTAGTAAGAAATCAATAGGTATGTCGCCTTTTGAATTGGTTTATGGTACTGATACAGTGTTTCCTACATCACTTGCAGTCCCGGTCATGAGATTATTGCAAGAAACAGGTAGTGAAGAAGATGATATTCAACGCCAAATCAATCAAATGATTCACCTTCAACAAACAAGGGAAGAGGTTTCTCAAAATACTTTCTGGCTGCAAGAGAAGATAAAGAAAATTTATGATCGCAAGACCAAGACAGAAAAGTTTCAGTTGGAAGATGTAGTGCTACGATCGAATGCATGAAATGAAGAAAAAGGGAAACATGGTAAGTTTGACAATCTGTGGAAAGGACCTTGTAAAATCTCAACCTATCGAGGACAAAATGCATATTTATTGAAGGAAATGGATGGTCAAGAATGCTCAGGAGGACCGGTGAATGGTAGGTTCCTGAAACACGAATTTTTTTGCTGCAGCTTGCTGAAGTTGTTGCACTGTCATTGTATATACCAGTTTACTTTCCTCACAAGATTTAAAGTACAATGTCATTTGAACTTGGGGCCCGAAGTGAAGGCTATAAAGCTTAAATGCTTTGTGTTTTATTTAGTTGGTTTTTGAGTCAGTCTAGATTCAATTTTCAGTTTGTATCGAGTCATTTTTCAAAAATTTCAAAAAGTTTTCACTCTTTGATTTGTTTGACCATATTGGTCCAATCAGCTAGGCACTTGGTCTATGGTGTTCTTGACACCTCCAAGGAGCTGCCATCCCTAATAAGGCCAATGTTAGTGTCAGTGTATGCATACTTCCATCAGGGATCAAATCTGCTCTTTGCATTTTCATTGTAGGTGTCTCATACTGAATTTTTTTATCATTACACTAGGTCATGCCAAAAATGATCCACTAATGGTTGTTTTATTCTTCTCAGAAAATCTAATTTTCCCTCATCAGGTATATTTGCTAACCCATCTTCATGTTTCATTCAGTTATGGTTTTAGTTATATTATTTTTAGAGTTAAGGCATTAATGTCTCCATTAGGTCTTAGGGTTCATTTCCAAGGTCAAAAGCTTTGTTTTATTGCAAATAAAGGGCATCAAAGGTATGAGGAAGACAAATAAAACAGAATGGTTGGTAGTTAGTCATGGTTATTGTACAAAATCCTTATTTCACTAATGTAATTTTCATCTCAAAAACATTGTTTTTTGAGATGAAAACAAAGTATTTTAGTTTGTTCATATCCTTGATGTAATTCAAGTCATTTTATGTAATAATTGTTCCCATAAGCTGCCCAACGCACTTCTCCTTGCTACAAGAGAGGAATCATTGAAGGATCAACTCAATCAAAGTATCATCCACCTGAAAAGAGACAAAGAAAGAAAAGCATCAGACAGAGGTTTGAATACAAATTAAAAGGTTCCAAACAAACATTATAAAGTGGGTTTTTCTAAGGAAAAATCCAACTCATTCTCTATATAAGATTTCAAAAACATCTTTCAAACTTCATCATGCTCATTTGACAAAGAGAGACTGAGTTGCAGTGAATTGGTGGCCAAAGAAACTGCGGGTGCTGCGCATAGAGCCCGAGCGCTGCGCATAGGGCAAAGTTGCGGGGCGCTGCGCATACAGCTAGAGCGTTGTGCATAGAGCCCCCGCGACTGTGTATTTTTGCACGACTCTGTGCATACAACAGGGCGCTGCGCACCTGTACACGACGCTGCGCATAGGGCCGAAAACCATCAAAACTATCCTAACAAGCATCCAAATCACTCCTTTTGCTACATAGAGCCTCAAACAAGTAAGTATACTCCCTAAGCTGTCCTCCCAACACTCATTTCAAGATTTTTGAGTTTGTTCACTATTAAAATTTTCAAACCCTAGGTTGTCTAAAAACCCTCCCTACTTATCATTTTCCTGTTCATTCCCATATCTTATTGTCATATCCCTAAATATCATCCCTATTCCCTATTCCCTACTGTCAAATACACTTATCCCCTATACCCTAGTCCCCAAACAAAATCCCTAAACCCCTACTTACAAAATAGTCCCTACTAAAAAATACTCCCCTTTCTCACTCTCACATCATACATATCTCATTCCTACATCACACAAACTCCTCTCCCCTTCCACTATCCCTACTCACCATAAATCCTACTTCCTAATTACCTTCTCTAGGGTTTCTAAAGCTTCAAATTCAAAAACATGGATAAAGAGAATAAAGATTATGAGGAGGAGGAAAACAGTGGTAGTGAATAAATGGAAGATGAACCTCAACATCAGAGAAAACCGCATAAGGGAGGCAAAATTATCAGAGAGGAACCATAAAAAATCAGAGAGTTAGAGGCTTCCCCTATGACAGTCTCTTATTTGAAGTATCTGGGATGTTATGAGTTTTGTGAGCAAGTACAAAGAGTTCAACATCATCTTGAGTTGACCAGGATTTTTGTAGCAAATCTCTGTGATAACAGGGTAACTCTTGCCGGGGTGACATTTGCAGTTTCCACCTCCATCATTGCTGATGCTACAAGGATTCCGAATGTGGGGGAAAAATGGTATAAAGCACAAGATTTGGATGAGCACTACTATGAGCCATACATCAAATCCAGGTATAGGAATGAAAAGAAGAGGACCTTTCCTTTCAGGTTCCTTCATGACAAGTATGCCTCTATGATGAGGATCATTATGAAGTATTTTACATGTGAGGGCAGATTTTCCAGACTATACACCTATCATATTAGGCTTCTCATGCACTTCACAAGAGTGAAAATGTTGAACATCCCATACTTCTTATTCAGGAACATTGAGAAGATGGCCTACATTGTATAGAAAAGGCCATACCCTCAACAAATGAATAGTATTTATCACTATTCCTTGATTAAGATTATTGTGCTACATCATCTCAACCTCCTCAACATCTCCTGGGATACATTTATTTCCAATGACATCTTCAATGGTCCTCAGATTCCTCCACCGGTGCCTCAAGAAGCAGAAAGGCCTTCCAACAGTACCAAAGTAAAGAAAAGTAAGAAGGCTAAAAAGACTAAAGTTGTTGAGAAGACAGAAACCTACAAAACATATCAGAGAGGGGCTAGAAAGTTGTTTGCAGTGGATAGGCAAGTGTTTACTCCACCTGATGTGGAAGGGGCCTTGCCTTCTTTATCAGCTCATAGGCAAATGCTTGCTCCACAAACAGGGGAAGGGGCTTTGCCTTCTTCATCAACACAATAGGTGCAGCAGGTGCACAAAAGGGAAGGAAAAGATGCTAGAGGAAAGCCTCAATGATGAAGAGGAAAGGGATTTTGATTTGATGGAACATGATGAACCAGAACAACCACACATTCACCATGGCATTGAGATAGTCGACTTGGAGGCTCAAGATGAGGCTAAAAAAAACCCTCAAAGGAAAAAAGGAGGGTGATAGGCTTAGGTTGCTTGCTGAAGCTTCCTTGGTTGACCCAGATACTTGGTGGTGGTCTCCCACAAATTTTAAGCAATTTTGAGCATTTTTTTGCATTTTTGAAGAATTTAGCAGTTTTTGACACAAAAATTTTGGCTCTATGCACAGTGCCACTGGCGCAGTGCTTTTACTATGAGAATCCAATGGCCAAAAGAAGACCACCATTTGATTCCTAATGATGTAGGCATGCTCCCTATGCATTTTCTAAGCTTTTGGAGCAAAACTGGTCAGCCAAAAGGTCAAAAAACACCTAAAAAATCATGTTTCTGTCCCTATTTTGACCATGGCGCTGCGCATAGAAGCAGTCTTGGCAGAATCAGTTTTTGAGGGGTCAAATCAACTCCACATGGGAAACTGATTGCAGATTTGGAAACTATATAGGATAGATTTTCCAATGAGCTATTGTTGAGTCTTGAAAATGTCATTCATTTGCATTACACTTTCACTATTATGTCCATTATATCACCTCCATTTCACCTCCATTTCACTACTATGTCACCACATTCATCCCACTTTCATTATCATTCGGCCACCTTTATGTTTTTCCAATATTTATTATTTCTAAGCCTTTTAAGTGAATTTGTGGTTAAACATTAGAAAATAATGTGCATATGCTTATACCTAACAAATGGGTTGAGATTGTTGACATGTGTAGGTTGAAAGGAGGCTTCTAGAAGACCCTAATGTGGCACCCCAAGGCCAAATTCGAATTTGGTTGGAAAGAATCATGGGATCATGAGGATATGTGTCACATCTCCTAATTATATTGTAACTCTAAGAAGACATGTGTCTTATCAGTTCCTATTTTGATTAGGACTCTAGAGGTAGAGGGAGAGATTCATGGATTATCATTAATGAGATGGCTCTCATCTTTTTGTATAAATAGGAGATCTCTCTCCTTCATTTGTTAGTCTTTCCTTTAGTCTTTTCTTAGTCCTTTTAGCTTGTTAGTCCCATGGCTTTTGAAAGCTTTTGTACTTTGTACTTTTGAAGAAATTGAATAAAGCTTTGATGTTCTCAACATGGAAGGAGATGTGAAGTAGATGTCATGGAGCACATTAGGATGTAAGTAGAGTAGATTTCATTTTGTAAATATTGCTTTGTAGAATGTAAGGTAGATTAGATTTTTCATTCATGCAATTTCAATTCATGCAAGTGTGTTTAATTTTACTTTGATTTCATGACTAGTGGCATGTGTGATCATCTTGTCTATGTTGCTGACCTTTATTTTTCTGTAGTTTGATTTTCATTAGTATCATTTCTTTAACTTGCACTTCACTTTTTGCTCTTAGATATCAAGTTTTTCATCTATTGATGGTTCTTTCTCCATAATCAAATAACTTTATTGGAGCCAAAATATCACTTAGTACAGCTTGGTTTAGTTTGCTTTAAGACTCACATTGCTGACTTGTTCATAACTGTTATCACATGATAAATCTAGCTGAAAGGCAAAAAGGTTAAGAAAAGGTTAAAGTAGTGTGATTTGTCTCCTTTATGTAGTGTCACTTAGATTTCACATTTCATTTTCATTTTAAATCAGCAGCATAGATACTGGGCCGATGTCATTAGTTCTTTATTTGATGTCTTTATTTTCCTTTAAGCATTTGATTTCATAGGTGGTAGGGGGCCCCTGCCTTGTATAGTTGTCACTTTAATTTCTTGTATTTCTTTTTCTGATTTTCATGTATATTAATGTACAGTTTGAATTACTGCATTTTATTTTCTTTTTAACATGTATATTACTGTACATAAATTGCTTTCAAGTTGATTGTAGATTAGTGATGCACATAGCCTTTTAATGAACTAATGACGTGATAGAATCATCTTGTCCTTTTGCTGAAGCAGCAAGGATACTGGGTCTCATAGTCATTCTCTCATTATTTGATTATTGCATTTTATTTTGATTGAACTAGTTGTATATTTACACTTTTGTTTAAATACTAACTCCATCAATAACATGTTTTAAGTTCTTTTGAAGTGCTAAGTTTTGGAAGTTACCATTAAGGACATAGGCCTTGTCTTGAAATCTTTATCCATACTTGTCCTTTAAAAGTATTCTTAAGACCTTAGAAAACCAACAAGAACAAAACCCCAAAAACAAAATAAACTATAAAACAACGAACTAAGCACATATAGTGCACCACACTTCATCAGTTTACGATACCCGGATTGATAATTTATGTAGAGCAATTTAAGAAATTAAATTGACTAGACAGCTATCATGAGATCAATTTGGACACCGAGAAGGCCTCCAAATTAGCCCTGCAAAAAGTGTTGCGCATAGGCTTCTCGCGCTGCGCATAGGACAATTTTTTGCTAAATTTTCACTTTACTGTGCCATGACTGTAACTTTTGGGTTTTCTCTCATGGATGATGTTTTTACTGATGTAAATGGTGACTAGGCATGTAAATAAGATGAATATTAGTCACTGGAGGGTAGATTCATTGGATCAAAAGTTCTCTTGAAGTCAAATGAATCAGTTTCCTCCCTTTAAAGGCAAGTTGTTAGGGTTGCCTAGATTCCAGTTTCTTGTTCAGCTTTTGATGGATTAGTTCCTCATATTAAGGATTCAACCCCTGAGGATGGGAGGAGGTTGAATTGAGGTCTATATCTTCTTTTTCTTTCTCATTGTAAAGGGTTGGACTCAATGGGATGCTTATGTTTTGATTAAATATCATTTTGTATCAGTTACAGCAGGAGATTAATGAAAAATTGCAGCTATTTCTTTGGGATCCATGTGGTATGATGCTTAGTTCAGTTTTTCTTTTGTATTCATGTGTTAGAATGTATTTTTGACTCCATTTCATCATTTCATTGCCTTTATGTGAATGTATACAAGTCTGAGAGGCATAATCCATATCTTTTATGCTTTGTTTTGGGTAGACATTTCACAGTCTGTGTTTTCTTCAGTTTAGGAAGAATCCATGTGGTTTACATGATATTTCTAGCTCCTCACCTGTCTTTTCACCTCATCCATCAAACCCTAAGGTTTTGATCATTGTGCCTACCTTTCCCCATCGAACACCCTGCAGTTTTGACCTAATTTCCTTGCCCTAACTGTTTGGCTCTTTCTGATCCAGCAAAACCCTTCAAAAAAATCAAATCAAAACCCTGTGCTACTATACCTAGCCTAATATCAGTTTCTTGATCCAGTGATTTTGGCTGAGATCCTTACAGAGATAGCCCTATCCTGGCCTATTAGGGCTAGCTACTTGGCTAAGCGTGGTTTGTGGTTACCTTGGAATTGCCTTATTCAGCCTGAGGTTCAATCCAGGTGCTAACACCTTCGACTCAACCACTTTGGGCTTCATCATCTTGGGCAAGTCTAACGGGGCTCCCTTGTATTTCATTGTCCGTGTTTGCATGTAATCGACAACATCATGCAAGTTTGACAAGATATGTTCTCTCCTAGCACAACGCTGCTGCCAACCGTTGATATGGACAATTGCCTTATGCACGGTACCAAGTCTCGAATACAATGGCCGCATGACTATCTCAAGGGACGATACTTCATCCAATATTGCCTTATTCAATTTTGCTCGGGTGCATGCTGTAACCAGTTCTCCTCCCTGCTTGGCCATCTGTAACTCCTTAGCCATCCGCTCGTTCTCTACTATCAAGAAGTGAACACTCGAGCTAGTGGCTTCGGCATATGCTTTGGTGGCATCGACTAATGCTGTTGGATGCTTGTGCATGTCATACATAATCACTCGCTCCTGAAACAATGTAGGAGATGTGTGGTCATCCATAGTAGACACTCTACACGATTTCAAAACTCTATGCTGCGACTCATCGAATGATATGTTGTGCATCTCTTCTTTTGGATTATCCCCAAGGATCTCAGTATCTCCTTAGTCATTTGGGACCTGCTCTGCTTTTGGATCCAGTGAAGCCGGTGGGTTGAACCCTTGGTGGTAACACATGAGGTTGATGTGTTGATCTAACTCTACCTGCTCCGTATTTGTATCCATATGCTTAAGTACTCGTTTAATATCATGAGCGAAGTCTTACTCCTATGACTGCTCACCCTGTCTACTTTGGCCCAACTGCTCGGATGAGTCTACTAACTGTATGGGTGCAGTTTCATCAATTTGTGCATGTTTCACCCCCTACTATATCTGTCCCAGTTGCGCTTCCTTCTCTTGTCTATGCAGCTCCTATTCCTTCTGGATTTTCTCCTTCAACTCTCGCAACTCCTTCATTATTTTCTCCATCTTCTATTTTTATCTATACCTTTTCGCAGTCCTCTTGTCGCGTCATTGCCAAAGCTGCTTTTTGCACAAGTGGGTCTGCTCTGAACTTGTAGCTTTGTTCTGCCTCTGCACTGTTGACACTCTTTCTCTTGCCTATGTCTCACGCTGGTATGTTTACCTTTGCTGTTGCTGCTATTGGTGCCCTCTTAGATGTTGCTTCTCTAACCATTCCACAACAATTCTGACAGGTTCATTGGGCTTGGAGAATTCATGACAATATCTCCATGGGTCTTCCTCAGCCTAATGACACGCCCCATGGATCCACAGAAATTTCACTCTTGCGCAGTGGTCCTTCACAAAGCAATGCAGGTCATATGGTTTGAAGCTTCTGGTGCTAAGACTAAATTTCTTGAACTCTTCTGTCTCGGAATCTGCGTGCTTGAGATTCTGTATCTCGTACAACGCAATCTGCAACGGAAGAGTGGGCTAAAGTGCCTTCTTCTTCCGAGGCATCCTAGCTGACAATCATGCTGAGATGTGGTATGATACTTCTTGCATGACGAGCTTGTCCATGGAAAACTTCGGCAAAACACGTGGAGGCTTCTCCGCGCTGTACATCCATATGAAGGTGCCAAAAGGTGAGGCATACCAATCTGCTATGTCGATCAATGCCTCCATTGTTGCTTTTGACATGCAAGGTGGATCCTGCTCAAATATCATCTTGTACACCGGGGTGAGAAAATGGTCTGATGACTGTGTGATGACCCCGCGGAAGCTGCATTCGAAAAACAGTTTACAATAAGTGTTGACAGAGGTTTCCGCTGATGTCCATGCCCACTTCAAGCCTGGGAACTATTGATGGGAACAAATTGCATCCAAGATGTAAGTGGGCATGTATATTTCTGCTTGCTGACCTTTGGGCGAAGCTCCTGTTACCTGTTCCTTTAGCCTGTGAGCCAACATGTCGGAACAATTGCATGCTTTTCCCTCACTGGCGAGTTGGTCCAACGCGATCACCCAACTCTATGGGAAGGTCTCCGTGCTTTCTTGTCCATACAAGTGACATGCAAAGATGACTAAGTACTGAAACACCTTTCGCAATATCTTCATCTTGTAAATCTGGTTGGGTCTCATCTTGAATTTGGCTAGCTCCTTCACCCAGTTCTTAAAGATATCCCTAGAATTGGCATTGCTGCTGGGTATGTTGAAGGGTGTCTCCATGGTGATCATTGGCTTTAGAAAGTGGTACATCTACTGATAATCATGTGCCCTGAAGGTAGAAATCTCTGTCCTGCTGACACTGCTTAACACCATCGTCTCAGGATCAGTGTGCAAGAGGATCCAATATATCATGTCTGCGCATGGGAACACGAGGTACCTGCACGCAATCTGGTACAAGCTGTACTTGTGAATGTTCACATAGACCTTGCGGTCTACGAGATCTTCCCCAAATGTGCTTGAAAATGCATCATTGACCTCTTGCCATTTTATCTTGATGTCTTTGTCAACTTGGTGTCTTCGTATATCATCAAAATCATAGACACTCGCTCAACTGCTTCTCCAGTTGCGCTTCCGTCGGTGTCCTTTGACCCTACTCTCTTGGAGGCCATTGATCCTGAAATGCTGAGAGACAGATGAACACTTGCTATATTTGGAGACATGGTGACATGCATGGCAAGAAATCTATCAGTTAAAACCAAAGCAAACTTGAGGATTGACATGCAACATACCGGGGGAACTACTGGCAAGGATTGCACAATTTTCACAGGGGGGCCGGGAGACTAACTGTCAAAACTGCCCAAAAGGCAGTCCAAATTGTGGGGAGGTTGGTTGACTACTGGGATTGTGCAATGCACAATCAAGACTGGTCTGTTGGGTGCTGAGATTACGCAATGTGCAATTTCTACTGCCAAGTGATGCAGGCCTAGGGACTGCACTGCTCAATTTTCTAGGCCAGCAGATACTAGCTCTCAAAATTGCGCAAAGAAATACTGGAGGGCATGGACTGGCTGGATTTGCACATTTTCTGGGAGGAAGGCAAAGCCTTCCCTTTCAGAATTGCGTAATGCTGTCTGGGTAAGGCAGAGTCTGGGCCAAGGTTGCCTAGACCTGCCGACGGGCAATTGAAAGAATATGAATATGTGAATGCATGGTGATATTGAGTGTAAGGAGGAGTGAATCACCACGCTTGAAAACAACTAATGCAAGATTCAGAAAATGGAAAAACATGCATGTGTGAAACGAGTCGCCGAATCAGCGACCGTTCGTGCAAAACAGTGTCATGCATGTGACATCAGTGAGATGCAAATGAAAACTAAAGCAGTGCTTGTACATGCTAACATGCATGCAAACAATATCAAGCATTCGACGAAATCAAGTAGACAACACACACACAAGCCAAAACACAAAAAGCGACATAAATGCTGCAAAAGACAAGTAAAACAGACTTACCCGGAAATAGTTGAGCTGGATGTGCCGAAGACTCCTGGATGTGCTGTGGGATGTCAGAGATCCAAGATCGATGTGAATAATGAGCTCTGAAGCATCGAATAAATAAGTTTGAGGCTCATGACGCGTATGCCACAAATCTAGGGAAAAGAGACACTTGGAGGAAATTTTCTAAAACAATCTTTGCATGTAAGCTCTAGCTGCTAAAAATAGATCCCTAAAATCTAGGGATGTTGTTTGCATGTTGCTTTTTTCTATTTCAGGAAAAAGAAACCCATCCATGCAAGTCAAGTTTTCTAGGTCCCGAGTGGAACCGGTCACCCTGAAGGCACATGCAATAACCTACTTGATTGAGAGGGATTTTTGCGCAATTTCTAGGAGGAGTTGGGCTGGCTGTCTAGAGGGATTGCATAATTTTCTAGGAAGAGTAGCTGAATACTGCCCATAATTGTGCAATTTATGGGCTGAGATGCACTATTGGGCCAGATTGTGCAATTTTCCTAAGGAAGGCTGTTTGACTGTATTGCACAATTTCTAGGCCCTGAAGGCTTCCCAATAGATTTGCACAATTTCTAGAGGGAAGGATGGTTCCCCTCTAGAATTGCGTAATTTTTTGAGGGAGATGCTTAGCCAATAGCTGGCCCAAGTTCGGAGTGGCAGCCAGTGAGGGGAGTGAAGCAAAATGTCATGCATAGGCTGGCAAGCTGGTGAAAAACCAATGAAGCCTATGTACTTGACAACGCAAGACATGTTGCTAAGGATGGTTGGTAGGGAGGCTCCAAAACGAAGCTAAGGAAATTTTTTTTTAGGGTGGTTGTAACCACTACAACACTTGGCGACACACTGGTAGAACTCTAGCTCTTTGAATGGACCTTGTTCATGAAAAGCAAGTCTAACACCTCCGGAAGTATTGTTCAGTTCTCTATTCATCTTGGTTTCCACACTTGCTTGATTGCGAGATGTAGCATTTGCTAAGCTCTTGGTCGGAAACACACATTCCAAGCCAAGCCAGCACAATTGTTTTCGATTGGGGATGAGGGGTATATTGGTGCACAAGGTTTATGGTCATCAGAGTTTTAGTTTCATCTTTGGTGTTGATCCACTGCCAGCAGGCCTGGACAGTACCCCGACAGAGTCACGCAGGAACACAAGCATCGCTCGACTGCCAACAACCCTAGTTTGTACCCCAGTGGAGTTACTTGCATCACTTCTCTGCGGAGGAAGCCTTTCTCTTCTTTCGCCTTATTCATTTTCCATTTTTATTTTTTTGAAATTTTCACATTTTCATTTTTTCATTTTTCATTTTTGGTAATGGTGCATAACACTTATTCATTTCATAGGTGGAAGAGGGATCCAAACTAATTGAGAGCAGAAGAGGTTGTTCCTTCAGAGAAGTAGTTTATATATATACCTCTGACGTGCTTGTTAAGGTTTTCCCCCTCACCATACTCTACTTGACTGAGCTGACAAGGATTAACCCAAAAACAACCAACTAGAGTAGGTGACACTAGTTAGCGCACAAGCGTTGTGTTTTCACCAAGGTCCACTTTGAATAGTATGTATTTTCCATCGACATATCATGGAATGAAGATAACAAGTTCTTCATACAGAGGCAAGACGAAAAATAACCAAGTATTGACAACTGCACAAGTCCTCTTGTACTTTACCCAGCTTGTTTCAAGAGTCGCACATAGTTCCATGCGAAACTAACCTAAGAACATAAACAAGCAAACAAGCAAACAAACAACAACAAACCAAAAGAAAAAGTAAATGTGTAAGCAAAGCAAGTAAGCCAACAAGAGAGCAAGTAAACAAACATGAAAATTAAGAAGCAAACATGCATGCAAGCAAACAAACCAAAAGCAAACACTACTCCTACTCCTAAGCTAATAGTGAATGGGTCTGCTCACGTCAAGTGATACTTCCAATGCAGCCATCGGTGCATTGGGCGACCCATGTTGGTGAAGGCATGGTTAGCAAATGACACAATTGCACGAACCAGGAAACAAGAAAGATATAACAATGAAGAAAAAGCACACCCTAAGTTTACATGTGTCCATAGAACATCAGTGAGTGAAAGTGCATGACATGCAATCTATGGAATGACCATGATGTTGTGTAACACTACATGCATATGTTAAGCATATGCATACTCTTGATTGCGACATGCAAGAAAATGAAAGAAACAAAGACAACTTGAGTCGTGCATGTGTGCTTGCTATGTAAGATTCCTCCAATGCATGAGCGATGGGATCGTGTAATTTGAGTGGAGGAAGCAGAATATGTGTGTGAGATTGATCTTCAATGCATATAGATGAGTGATGAGTAGCATCGGGTGTTTCAACAATTCCCTGATCGGAAGTGAAAAAAAATCTCAGGACAGCGAGGCCCTGACATAACCATCAGCTTGGGCTAAAGTGCCTCGACAATCTGCGGGGTTTCGACTTCATCGATAGATAGATCATCATAAATAGGTGGCTTGGAAAACCAACTGCGATAGAATCATCATCGTGATCGAATACAAAGGTAAATAGATCACGAAAACTATGATTAGCAAAATTAATGATTTCATCTGCATCCTGATGATTTGATGAATCAAACAGAGGGGTAGATGAGAAACATAAAAATCGACTCTCTGTGTTTCTGGAAAAGGTAGATGAAAAATCAAGTGGATTTCCAATGAATGATTTTTCCTCTCCGTTGTTAGATAATGGATTGACATCTGGTGTGTTCTGGGAATGATCAACAATGGGTGCATCCATTGATGGAGATACACATGTGAAATCAAGGATGGTAGAATTACCAAAGATGTCAGGAAAAAACGGAGGAGGCTCGGACAGAAGGGAGTCATCCTTTGCCGAGGATTGATGCTCAAGCTCCCAGTCATACTCTTCATGAATGAAAACGCAAGTTGGTTGTGCAACACCAACTACGTCGATATATTGATCCTTGTTCACAACAAGTGTAGAGTTTGGAATGGAAGAACACAAGACAGCGCAATCCAGAGGATCATTGAAATACAAAGATGGAACTTGAGGTACGAAATACATGTGATTCGCAACCGAGTCTGTGTGAAAAATGAGAGAAGTGGTGTTGGGAGGATGTGACGGCTGAATGGATGTGTGTGCCTGTTCTCCCACATCACTCTGCAGTGATGGAGCTATTTGATGAGGAAACAACGAACAATCATTGGTGACAGTGACCGTGTCTGTCTGTGATTGTGTAGCTTCATCACCGAAGTATGCTGCGTGAGGCTTAGGCTTAAACTTTCTTTTAGGGTTGATAGATTTGGTAAGGAAATACTCAAATCTATCCATGAGATACTGAAATTTCATCTGAATTTCCGGAGCTTGAAACTACATCACATGGAAGCGGTCCCAAAATTCCATAGGTGATTCATGCGGGGCCTTTCGTTGTTGTAACAATTTTTGGTGAAGAGGTTCTGGATCAAAATTATGGAAAGTATATTCAATGAGATCACATAACTGCTCAAGTGAGTGCACGCTGCTGGGAGGCAGACTCCAAAACCACCGTAGTGGGGATTCATGAAGTGTGTATGATGATGGCTTCTTCATCAGAGTATTCATTTGCCTTGTCAAGCATGGCAAAGAATTCTTGTAAGTACACAGGCCAGGCCACTTCAACTTCACTGTCATACGTGAATTCGGACAAGAGATCAGAAAACTCCCTCGTGATGTCGAGAGGTTCGGCGTGCGAAAAACATTGTGGAGGGATGAGTGTAACAGAATCCATGATAGATGTGTGAAGATTCAAAATAGGACGAGAGGAAACAAATTTTGATCTGGCCCTCCTTCTAGCGCCAGAAATGTTGACGGTGCTAGACCTGCCAACATGTCAAGGGGATCTCCCCCGTAAGAAGTTCCAACTAGACCTCAGATCGTTTGGTGTAGGAGTCCCAATAGTGGGTCATATGGTATCACCTTGACCATGGTTGCACATAGAGGAAATTAAGATGTCCCTATTGGTAGCAAGGGTTTGACATGTGCAACAAGCCAAGGAAGGTGCATGAATGGTTTTAACACACGGAAAGTGGGGTGAGTGCACCCCTTGGAAACCTGTGAAATCACGCAACTTGGAAGGGAACACACGAGCAAAGATGCATCACAAACTGGAAAGCAAGTAAGCTAACAATCCAAAGTGATGGTTAAACCAACAACACATCTCAGTAAGATTCATACATACTTATACAAAAAGAGTCCATACATGCATGCGTAAGCAAACAGATACATATATCATTAGAGTAACCAAGATAGCTGAAATACAATAACAACATATGCATGAAACGTGCTGGCTCTATTATATTAAGAAGTGAAAGTTCCAATCATACAATACAACCATGACCAACCACTAGTCCCGATAGCGAAACATTATAGTCACTGCTGCCTGCTCCTCCAAAGAGATGTACTAGCTCTGCACTGTGGAGAAGCCAAGGCTTGTTACAATACTCTCCAAGATTTCTCTAAGATACTCCTATCAGAAGCTTGGCTGACCAAAATCCTATACAATGAGTTATGAGGTACTATATATAGCAAAGGGTGGGGTGACCCTTGACATTCCCCTTTGTGACTGTTCATCTACCCTCATGACTCTTCAACTACTCTATGACTGTTACATTCAACTATCGACACTTGAACTTCCACTTGACAATATGTTACATACAATCTACACATGTACCCATGTGAGACAAAATAGGCTTGAGAAAGCCATGCAAGACAAAATAGGCTTGAGAAAGCCATGCAAGACATCACTATGACTTAGACAACTCTGGGAAGACCAACTCTTCGACATCCTCATGATGGTCGATGATGGCGAACTGATGCCAAGCTCGGTGGTGTCCGCGTACTCTGTGGTGATATATTTTTGGAAACAAACTCTTGCCTCTGTTGCATATGGGTAAACTTCTTTGTCTCCTTTGTCCAACTCATTTAATAACATGCGCATCATTGTCTTGAGTGTGGCTAGACCAACGACATACTGATGCACAGTGTCTGCACTGATTGCCAATTCTACACTGGTGGCTATACGCATCAACTCGTCAAAGTATGAGTCTAGCTCCAATCGGACTTAGGCCTTTGTCTTTGCCTTGGCAAGTGTCCCAATAGATGGTATTGCATGTGTGCACACAACAACATCCTTGCTTTTGAATACCTATTCATGTGAAGCCTGCAAACTAGTGATGAGCTGCGGGAGTTCTTCATAGTTCTGGATCTGACTCCAGATGCATTCCTTCAACTGAACCGCTTTGGGATTCATCATCTTGGGCAAGTGCAACGGGGCTCCCTTGTATCTCATTGTCCATGTTTGCATGTAATCGACATCAACAAGCAAGTTTGACAAGATACATGCTCTCCTAGCACACCGTTGTTACCAAATCTAGAATACAATGCCCGCATGACTATCTCAAGGGACGATACTTCATCCAGTATCGCCTTCTTCAACTCTACTCAGGCAGATGATGTAACCAATTCCCCCCCCTTCTTGGCCATTTGTAACTCCTTAGCCATCCACTCGTTCTCTGCTATCAAGAAGAGAACACTCAAGCTAGTGGCTTCGACATATGCTCTGGTAGCATCGACCAATGCTGCTGGATGCTTGTGCACATCAGATACGATCACTCATTCCTCAAACTGTGCAGGAGATGTGTGGTCATCTGGAGTAGACACTCTGCACGATTTCACAACTCTATGTTGCGACTTGTCGAATGATATGTTGTGCATCTCTTCTTTTGGATTGTCCCTAAGGATCTCAGTATCTCCTTGGTCGCTTGGGACCTACTCTGCTTCTGGATCTGGTGAAGCCGGTGGGTCGAACTCTTGGTGGTAAGGCATGAGGTCGATGTCTTGCTCTAACTCTAGCTGCTCCATCTCTGTATCCATCTGCTCAAGTACTCGTTCAATCTCTTGAGTGAAGTCCTGCTCCTGCAACTGCTCACCCTGTTTTCTTTGTGCCAGCTGCTCGGATGAGTCTACTACCTATATGGGTGTAGTTTCATCAATCTATGCATGTTGCACCCCCTACTGTATCTATCCCTACTTCAATTCCTTCTCCTATCTGTGTAGATCCTGTTCCTTCTAGAGTTGCTCCTTCAACTCTTGCAACTCCTTCACTGTTTCCTCCATCCTCTGCTTTTCTCTCTGTCTTTGCACGGTCCTCTTGTCATGATGTTTCCTCTTCACCTATATTTCGAAATATGCTTTCTGCACAAGTGGGTTTTCTCTGAAATTGCAGCTTTGTTATGCCTTTGTGCTATAAAACTCTTCCTCTTGCCTTTGTTGCATGCCGGTATGTTTACCTCTGTTGCTGCTATTACTAGTGCCCTCCTGGATGTTGTGCCGCACTGCTTCGCTAACCATTTTACAACAATGCCAACTGGTTCATTGGGCCTAGAGAAGATGTGACAATATCTCCATGGGTCTTCCTTAGCCTAATGAGATGCCCTGTGGATCCATGGAAATTTCACTCTCGCGTAGTGATCCTTCACCAAGCAATGCGGGTCATATGGATTGAAGCTTCTGGTACTGAGACTAAATTTCTTGAACTCTTTTGTCTCAGCATTCACATGCTTGAGATTCCATATCTTGTACAACCCAATGTGTAACAGAAGAGTGGGACAAGGTGCCATATTCTTCCGATGCAACCTAGCTAACAGTCCTGTCGAGATGTGGTACGATACTTCTTGCATGATGAGCTTCTCCCTAGAAAACTTCGGCAAAACATGTGGAGGCTTCTCCGTGTTGTACATCTGTATGTAGGTGCCAAAATGTCTCCATGCTTTCTTGGCCATACAAGTGACATGCAAAGATGACCAAGTAATGATACACCTTCCGCAATATCTTCATATTGTAAATCTGGTAGGGTGTCATCCTGAATTTGGCTGGCTCCTTCACCTAGTTCTTCAAGATATCCCTGGAGTTGGCATTGCTACTGGGTATGCTGAAGGGTGTCTCCATGGTGATCATTGGTTTCAGCAAGTGGTACATCTTCTGATAATCCTGTGCCCTGAAGGTAGTAATCTCTATCTCGCTGACACTGCTTAACACCATTGTCTCAGGATTATTGTGCAAGATGATCCAATATATCATGTCTACACATGGGAATGCGAGATACTTGCATAAAATCTAGTACAAGCCGGACTTGTGAGTGTTCACATAGAATTTGCAGTTTTCAAGATCTTCTCCAAATGTGCTTGAGAATGCATCATTGACGTCGTGCCATTTCAGCTTGATGTCTTTGTCTACGATTAGCTTGGTGTCTTCATATATCGGCAAAATCATAGACACCCGCTCAACTTCTTCTCCAGTTGTGCTTCCGTCGGTGTCATTTGACCCTTCTCTCTTGGAGGTCATTGATCCTAAACTGTTGAGAGACAGATGAACACCTGCTATATCTGGAGACATGGCTACATGCATGGCAAGAAATATATTAGTTAAAACTAAAGCAAACTTGAGGACTGGCATGCAACATACCTGGGGAACTACTAGCAAGGATTGCATTATTTTCATTGGGCAGCTAGGAAACTGACTGCCAGAACTACGCAAAAGGGAGTTCGGACTGTCGAGAGGCTGGTTGACTATAGGGATTGTGCAATGCGCAATCGAGAGTGGCCTGCTGGGTGCTGAGATTGCTCAATGCACATTTTCAACTAGCAAGTGATGCAGGCCCAGGGACTGCATTGCGTAATTTTCTGGGCCAGAAGACACTCCCTCTCAGAATTGTGCAAAGCAAGACTGGAGGGCACTGACTGGCCAGATTTGTGCATTTTCTGGGAGGAAGGCAGAGCCTTCCCTCTCATAATTACGCAATGCTGTTTGGGCAAGGCAGAGTCCAGGCCAAGGTTGCCCAGAACCGCCGACGGGCAACTGAAAGCATATGAAGATGTGAATGCATGACGATACTGAGTGTAAGTGGGAGTGAATGATCATGCATGCAAACAATGAATGCAAGATTCAAAAAACAGAAAAACATGCATGTGTGTGAAATGAGTCGCTGAATCGGTGATCGTTCGTGCAAAACAATGTCATGCATGCGACAATAGTGAGATGCAAACGAAAACTGAAACGGTGCTTGTACAGGCTAACATGCATGCAAACGACAACAATCATTCAAAAAAATCAAGTTGACAACACTCACACAAGCCAAAACACAAAAAACGACAAAAATTCTTCGAAAGATAAGTAAAGCGGACTTACCCAGAAATAGCTGAGCTAGATGTGTTGAAGACTCCTGGATGTGATGTGGGATGTCAGAGCTCCAAGATCAATGTGAAGAATGATCTCTAAAGCGTCGAATAAATAAGTTTGAGGCTCATGACTCGCATGCCACAAATCTAGGGAAAAGCAAGACTTGGAGGAAAGTTTCTAAAACGATCTTTGCATGTAATCTCCAACTGCTAAAAATAGGTCCCTAAAATATAGGGATGATTTTTGCATGTTTCTTTTTCTATGTTGGGAAAAAGCAGCCCATGCATGCAAGTCAATTTTTCTGGGTCCTGGGTGGAACCAGACAACTTGAAGGCACATGCAACAACCTTCTTGACTGAGAGGGATTTTTGCACAATTTATGGGAGGAGATGGGCTGGTTGTCTAGAGGGATTGCACAATTTCTTGGAGAAGATGTTGACTGCTTCCTAGAATTTCACAATTTCTAGGCTGAGCTGCACTGCTGGGACATATTACACAATTTTCTTGAGGAACGTTGTTTGACTGTATTGCGCAATTTCTGGACCCAGCAGGCTACCTAGTAGATTTGCGCAATTTATGGAGGGAAGGTTGGTTCCCCTCCAAAATTGCGTAATTTTTTGAGGGGGCTGCTCAGCCAACAGCTTGCCTAAGTTCAGAGTGGCAGCCTATGAGGGGAGTGAAGAAAACTATCATGCACAGGCTCGCAAGCTATTGAAAAACCAATGAAGCCTACATACTTGACAATGCAAGACATGCTACTAAGGATGGTTGGTAGGGAGGCTCCAAAAAGAAGCTAAGGAAAAATTTTGGAGGGTGGTTGTAGCCGCTAGTATAGAAAGCTTTAGGTTCTCCAACAATCAATCAATCACCTACCACTTTGAAAGCCTTTTATGGAAGAGGTTTTCGCCCTTATGGAATCCTAAATGATCCACCCATAGAGTTAGAGGGTAAAACGATAGTGATCTAACTTGAAGTTGTTGATGATCAACTCAATTATAACCTTTTTCTTGGTTGAAGTTGGACCTATGCTATGTCAATAGTGGTCTCATCGCTTTTCTGTATGATATAATTTCCTCACAAAGGGAAAATTGTCAAAGTAGACCAGTTGTCTTACTACACTTCTGAACCTAACTCTATGGGTAGCATACCTTTTGTCAGAAAAATGAATACTCTTTATGAGGATATTGGTGTTTGTTTTCTTGAAGACTCACCACTAATGGGAACCTTTGCACTCCCTCCACCGAAATTTCCTTCTAATTTTTCCGAGGTTAACATGATTACATCAAGAACTATGGAATCTTCTGCTCCGTGGATAATGCCTTCAGAGTTTGAATTGACCTCCTATGGAAATGAGATTCCTTTAAGCCCATTTGAGTTAGCATACCAGACAATTCAATCATTTTCTAACCCATCATTTTATGAGATTGATTGATTGAATACGGTAAATGATGATTATTCTCCTTTACCTTGATTAGAACCAGTTTCACTCCTGATCCTTTCGACCATATGTTTCCGAGTGATGAAAGTATTATGGAGGTCATGACTTCGGATGAAATTCCATGGAATGATTATCATCATCATTCTTATTTTATCCCTAACCCTGATAATATCGAGAATGAATTTTCAACTATGTTTTCTCCTGAGATTGTAGATAGTCTGGAACGGCCCATGTCAATTTTCCAAGCTGACTCCAAAAGGAAATTGGGAAACATACCTACAATGATTGCCATTGATATCTTAGTCAAAACAAGAATTATTGAAAATATTCACATAGGTGCTTCTTCCTCATTCAAAGATGTTCGAACGTATAAAGCCCTATTTCCAGAATTTCGTGACGTTTTTGCTTGGTCCTCTGAGGAAATGCTAGTTGTCACCTACTACAAAATGTGTTTTAAGCTGCCCAAAGTACAAAAGAGAAGAAAATTTTGCAGTCATCTTCCAAGCCATAGAAGGAATCAAAGTCTAAATCAGACCACCTCCATTGGATAGTGCTCGGAATAATCTTTCCAACTATATGTGGAAGTCCAAAAATGGACTTTTGGATCAGAAGATATGGCCTGTTGAAGTTTAAGGGTTTTGTTTCTTTTGAAATGAAGAAGAAGAGCATATCAGAGGTCCCTCAATATCAATAGTCGGTAGGTCCAAGCCATATCGCATATATCAATGATTGGTGTTTTCAAAATGTCAACTTTAACAAAGTTGCAATCAATAAATGCCGATAGTGTTAAATCGCCGGGATTGTGCCTTAAATGTTGAAGTGCCTAGAAAGACCGAAGATGAATTAACAAAGGACTTTAGCGAAAAACCATAGTAGGTTCGGACCTTTTCTCTTTCCTCTAACAAGATGCATGGAAATGTAATATTGGTTCCGATAAGGGACACATGGTGAACAGAGAATGGTTGTTATAAGGGGCATATGGTGAACAAAGATTGGTTCCGATAAGAGACATGTGGTGAATAGGGATTGGTTTCGATATGCTACGTGGCGGCTGACATCATCATGATGTGGAAGTATGGTGGACATGTGGCAGGTAGATTCGACATTTTCAAGGGTCATAAGGGGCCAAAAAAATGGTGACACATGTCACCACTCATGAGGTTCCATGTGGTAGAGGATGACGTCAAATCGCAAATTGACGTTCGCAGGTTGAGGCATGTTGTTTCATTAAAGTAAAACTTCTAATTGAAATATTCCAATTGAGGGCTCTAATATGAGGGTTGGCATGCGATCGCGAAGAGTTAAAGAACCAAGGGCTAAGGCTGAACATAGAGGGATAGTTGGCAATCAACGATTGGTGAAATTGAAATGCCGTAACTCCAAGTTAAATCCTCGATTGGAAATCACTGATAAGGGAGCTCTGATATAAGGGCTAGCCCACTGTCAATGGGAACTCAAAAAGCCAAGGGCGTGGGGCTGAGGCAAAGCACATAGAGATATCGAAAATCAACGATTTGAATGCCACAACAATATGAAGTTTGCGATATGGGACTTCTCCGATATTGCACTATGGCGACACTACTGGGCATATCAGTTTTTGATAGTGTAATACAGGGAGCGGTCTAAAGAGATGGAGGAGTCGGAAGACGTGATTCTGCAACACCACCAAGGCCACCACAATTAATCAACTACCATCTCCAGAGGTGGGAATTCAAGTGGTTAAGGTGACAGTGACGGGAACCGACCAAACAATAAGAGAGGCACATTGAGGCAGAGATGTGGCCTAAGAAGAGGCCATAACAAGAATGGCGTGAAGTCACTGTTGGCATGGTTTTAGTTCAGGAAGAAGAATTGAATGAAGAGAATGTGATATATTACTTGAGCAGAAATCTGACCAAAATGGAAGCAAAATATGCACATGTGGAGAAATTGGCCTTGGTAGCCGTTCAAGCTGTCCAACAATTTCATTGCTACATTCTATTGCATAAAACTACTATGATTTCCAATTCCAACCCCATGGTTTACATTCTTACGTGACAATTTCTAGGGGGAAAATATTTCGAATGGATAGTTATCATGCAGGAATTCGATTTGGAATTCATAAAATCTAAATCTAAGAAATTGCTAGTATTTACTGAATTATTGTGTGACTTTCCCCATACTGAGATGAAAATCGTGGAAGAGGATTCTCTTCTAGACGAATATCTCTTTCTTATCATTACTTTATACCCTTGGTATGGAGATATCATCATTTATCTTCAAACCCAAACATTTTGGCCAGAACTGAGTCGAATTGATCATCATCATATCTGGTACCAATCCCAACAATACAATATTGTTGGCAATGCACTTTATCGTAGTGGTGTCGATTCCATATTTAGACGATGTTTAAATCACGAGGAAGCTGAAAATGCATTGAATGACTGCCATTTTGGAGCTTATGGCGGTCATATGTCACTATTTTCCACTGCTCTAAAGATCTTGCACGCATCGTATTTATGGCCTTCTATGTTCAAAGACTGTATAACTGCGGCCTAGAAATTCCACAATTGTCAAATCTATGATCAAAAAATGCGTGCAAACCCAACTCCTCTTCACCCAATCATTGATGTAGGTCCTTGTTACAAATCCATTTGGGCACATCAACCCCAACTTACAGATCGATACTATTAGGGCCCATCAACCCCTAGTGCAATTGTTACATGCCCTAAAGAAGTTAGTCATCAGAATGCCTCACTTCCCAAGAAGTTCCATCACTGAAAACATCCAAAAACTACCTCTAAGAAGATCAACACAGGTAGGCCTTCATTAGGGTGCACTGCAATGCAAACCATACACTGACAGGGTGCTATGCAATGCACTTGGTCCCTCTTTGGCCTATGCTGGGCGAATTTGAGTGAACTTCCGTGAGGGTTTGAAGATTCCTTATCCATTGGAAGCCTCTAGAAGTTTCTCAATGCCACCTACTCCTTTGAGTTTGCATTTGGATGAGGAAGGGAGTTAAGGAACATCAATCCCCTATCCCTTCTTCCATGGAACTAATTTCTAAATTTATAAATGCATTCATTATCACCATTGATGGCATAACCTCCTTCATTCACCTATAAAAAGATCACTCATCTAAGAGATCAGGGGCTGGAAAATATTGAATTGTAGGGAGATGCTGGTGATATGAGATCAGAGTTGACTACAAAGTGTTGTATAGTGTTGAAGTGTCTTGCTTGTTATGAGGTGAAGAGGGATTGAATTGGAAGAGTGTCACTGGATCGAGCACATATGGGTTGTAATTCTTCCTCTTATCAATAAAGTCTTCAAAACTTTTTCCTTATGCTTGTGTTATATGTTGATGCTTTCATATGTATATCATGTTCTCGATTCCATGTTATTTATAAGCAATAGATCATTATCATTTGCCTTGATGGGTTTTTGTCTCTGTGATTGTGAAGGTACTTTTCAAGCGGTTTAAGTACGAAAAGGAGTGGCAAGATCGATCAAGGGAGACAAGGAGCTAGCGAAAACTACAAGTAGGTTTCTCTTCTCTCTTGTTTTATCTATTGATTATAGAAAAGGTAGAGATTACTTTGTCTGTTGTTTCTAGACCTGCTACTAAGTCTAGAGGGTTAGGCGTTTGTCCAAGAACACTAAATTTTCCCAAAACAAATTGGCGACTCTGTTAGTGATATTGATTATCCATCTTAGTAGCTTATTAGCCTCTTTAGACATTTCTACATACTATACTTGTGGTCGTTGATTGTTTTCAGTCCTCTTTCATTGAAAATTAAGTCGAAACTGTGTCAAAATTTCCTTCAGAATTGCTTACTGTCATCATCGCAGTCTAATGAAGGACATAGTGCACTGTAGTGCACTCCCTGCATAGGTTTAGTGCGATTCCTCGCACTGTCTCTAACTGTTGCCTACGCTGATCCCTTTAGTTTCCCATCTAGGGACTGAAAATTTTGCCAATTTTCTCTTGTTTGAATGAGTTGCTTAATGTCAATGATGTTTTGTCTCTGAAAATAGTTTTTCATCTCCTTAATTTGGCCCTACTTAGACTAGGATTGATAAATGTTTCTTATGTATTTACTTTATCATTTTCAATCTATAGTCGAAAGTTAGTTTTAATCAATTGATCTTTAGCGAAAGAAAGTGTCGTAAAATCGTCTTTTCCTTCGAAAGTTGAATTGTCATCAAATCTTCATTCATGAAAGATCAATTGGTTGATATGTGCATATGATTAGTTTTTTCGTTGAAAGTGTCGTAATTCCTCATTTCTTTGAAAACGAAAGTGTCATAGAGTCTTCCTTTCCTTGAAAAGAAATTGTTGCAAAATCGTCATTTTTATGAAAAGAGTTTGTTGATCGTTTGTGCATTAGTTTTCCTTTTTGAATCATTCACATTAAGGGAAATTGAAAAGAAATACATGCATCTTGCATTGAAAAGAGTTTGTGTGTGCTAGATGGAATAGTGTAGGGAATTTTCATTTAGATTGTGCTCTTTGCTCTTTGATCAAAAGAAATCTGATTGCTCTATCCCTAAGTAGTTAGGATTTTCATTGTTAAAACTGAATGGAAAGAGTGCTTATCATGATAGTTGCATTCCTAGGAATTTCAGAATACATCACGCGGTGAACTTGAAAGACAAATTCCTAAGCAAGATCAACTTAAAATAAACATCAATTTACCTAATGGAGCATTGTCATTAATGAAAACATTTAGTGGTTCTAGGCTAGAGACGTGTTCTGATGTCGTTAAACCAAGCAGCTGTTGCTAACTTGTCTGCAATACATCCCGAGTGTGATACCTCATTCCACGTACGTGAGTATATCGTAGCTCGTCCACGTACCTTTGGGTATATAGGGTGGTGTTACAGTACGTAAAGTATATGGGAATGCTCTCACTGTGCGGTTTTGCATTAGACAACGCTTATACAGACTGGGCCTCCACGTACCTTTGGGTATATATGGGAGGACAACACTAGGTTTCTATCCATCCTTAAGTAACCGAGTTGGCTGCCTTGCAAATGTGATACACCAAACACAACATTCGGGGAGATTTCCTGCCCGTACTTCTTGGTTTGCCAAGAGGTATTCTGCAGTTCACAGTTGCCTGGTAAACCTTTTGCCTAGTTATCCCTTTTTGTTTATTTCTTTTTGATAATAAAATTAATCAGCAATTGTGGAGGAACATCAACCCAAACCCCGTCATTCACGGAGAACAGCGAGCCAACCGCCTTTGCCTCCCAAAGCAACACCAATTCAGACAAAGCGGTCTCATTTAACTGAGTCTAGTACATCAAGAACTCCTAGTTCTTCATCTGGATTACCTGAAACATCTGTTTCAATAGCTACAAAGACTTTAGTTACTCTGACTATTTCTGGTACATCCGTTCCTAAAGAAGAAGTTTCACAATTACCTGAGGACATTAGCACTGATCCTAGTGAAACGATAACCGAGGTTGTCCAACAACAAGTTGATACTCAACTTGAAATTGTTCAACAAGAAAGTGATGCTGAACTTGGAACAACTCAACCAGAAGTTGGTCCAGAATCTATCCCAGTTCAAATAGAAGTTACATCTGAACCTAAAATTGTTCAGGAACCTCCATTTGAAACTGTTGTTCATTTACCGGAACATCTAGACTTTGAATTTCGACATTCAGAAGTTGTTACCCCTCAGACATTAGTTGCTGTTGAAACTAAGTTCTTCCACCAGATTTGATTGCCATAGAGGAGGAATTAGTAGAAGATTCCACATCTCGAACCCCGTTTCACTTTGGAACTGGGCTTAATATTTACCCCACTACTCCTGATTACTTTGCTTCATCTGATCCTGCTTCCTTTCAAGTACCCGTCGAATATTTAGGACAACTTTTGGGCCAGTTAACTATGGCTGAACAACTGTTAACATCCCAGACTGTATCATTTGATACAGCTACAGTAGAATCTTCTGTTGTAACTCATTTGATATTTTCTACCACACCTGAGTCGCACCTGTATGGTGAATCGTCCGTCCCGATCGGTTACCAATCATTGTCAGGAACCCACTCAGGGGTTGCTTCTGCACCATGGTCATCACCCATGTCCTCAAACAAAATTCTACCTGCTTCTTCTCTAATGGGAACTCAGTAGTTTGATCCTGCACATCAGTATCATGCTGGGCAATCTGGTCAACAAAGACCCGTGTATCCATTAAATACTAGATTTCCACCATATGGAGAGCAATATGCTTATTCATTGTATCCTCCTTATTCCGGAGGAAAACCATATGGTAATTTCCCACAATATTCAAGTCAACCTGGAATTAGAGTTTGTCAATGGAAACTAGAAATTCCAACTCAACCAAGGCTTGTGTATCCAACACAACCAATGCAAACCATGTCAACTATTCCTACTACACCTGTTGTTACTACTGTGCCACAGTCACAAGCTCAAAATGTTGTATCTCAACCGGTACAAACTGATCCTTCTCCCTTGCAACCACAAGTTTCAAGTCAAGAGGTTCAAGTTTCTCAAGTTGTTATACAACAACCACTTGTTTCTGGAGCTCAGCAACAACCTCAGGTTAGTATACCTTTATTTGGATTGACCCAAGCTTACACTGGTATAGTTGATTCACAACTTGGTCAACCTTTCATTGCTGGGCAACAACAGTTGGTTCAACAACCGTGGCTGCCGCAATTCCAACAACCCAAGTTCCAGCAGTTCCAACAGTTCCAGCTTCAGTTTGGACTTGGTTCACAAGCTCAACCTAGTTTTGGTCAATATCAAGCTTACCAAGGTCCTGGGAAACAAGGCTTTGCAGGTTATGGACAACCACAAATTCAATCTGGTTATCAACAACCACCTTATACTGGTTTTGTTCAACAACCATACCAAGGTTACCAAATGCAGATGCCCTATGATGGTTTGCAAAGACCTATTGCACAGGCAATTCCATCATATCCTGGGTATGCTCAACCTGACTTGAATCGACAGTTGCCATTCGTAGCAACTTTAGAATTACCAAATTTAAACTGGCTCACCAATGATCCAATCACATATGTACCTTGGTGGCCGGTAATTCTGCACAAGTTACCATATGATATTTCGAAGTTTAATGGAAATCCTGGAGAAGACCCATTGAATCATGTTATGACCTTTCATTTATGGTGTTCATCCAACACTTTGAATGATGATTTGATCAGACTTCATCTTTTCCAAAGAACACTTACTGGTCTAGCTGCTAAATGGTACATTGAATTACCAAGAGCTTCTTTCGGTAACTTCACCACTTTAGCCACTACCTTTTTGACCCACTTCCAGTTACCTATCAGATACGAGACTGGAACAAAACTCTTGACCAACTTTAAACAGACTACTGCCACCCATATATCAGATCATATTCATGAGTGGCGGTGTCGTCGTCAAATGGTTAAGACATACGTTCCCGATCAGCTTTTAGCTGAGTGGTTCATAAAGTCCTTGTTGCCATCAATCACCAAGGATGTGGCAAAAGGTGGAGTTGTCACAGAAGAGCAAGTTATCGCTTGTGCCCAATACTTGGATTTGATTTACACACAATCCGACACGCTCTATGATAAAATCCCCAATGCACCTAGACCAGCTTACACCATTCCACCACTCCCATAATCGAGTAAGGACTCTCATGCTAGCAACGGTGTGATTGGTTCTTCAAGCACACAGGCAACAGGAAGACCATCTAGTCAAACTCTTGCTATTTCCAATCAAGCTACCAATGTGTCAGAAAACACTCATGCCTTAGAGATTAATTCCGTGGCATCTGACAAAGGAAAAAATCCAAAGCAACCAGGAGGTAATAAAAAGGGGAAGAATAACAAAAAGAAATAAGAAAATTCCACCCTAGAGAAATCATCTGATTCCCCTATCGTGGCTAGGAAACCTTGTTATCCATGTCTGATATGTAATGATGAGCATTATACAAGATATTTTCCACATCGCTTCAAGGTCTCTAAATTTTTAAAGACTTCAACCACATCAGCAGTGTTGACAGATCCGTTTCCAACCCCAAAGACACATTTGGTTGCAACTGACCATGCTTCCACATCCCAAGTACTCATGTTATCCATCACAAATCCACAAAATGATGTTTTGGTGTCAACAAGAAACAAAGATTATGGAAATTCGTTGTCGTCGAATAACCAGGCCACTGATCAACCTAGTACTTCGACCTCGACTTCATCAGAAGTTGTTCCACCAATTGTACCTGAATTGACGATAAAGCCACCAAAGGGAGTTGTGCACAAATCAACATTTAATCCTCGCACTTGAGCATATCAAAACTATAATATAGTGGAAGATCTAGCTCAATCACCTTCCGCTATGTCGACACTCGAGGTGTTGCAAAACTGTCCCTCCCAGAAACAAGCTTTATTGTCAACAATAGGTGAAATAGATCCTACGGATTCAAATCTTGTGGTTTTTAACCATGCGAGATATTCACTATAGTTACCAGCGCAATTAGCTTTCTTAATACAAGTAAAAGCTCTCAATAAGAATGTCCACCGAACTATTATTGATGAGGGGGAATCTACTTGCGTTATGTCCATGAGATGCTGGAAAACACTTGGTTCACCGCCATTGTCACGATCACCAACTATGTTAAAAGCATTTTATGGAAGAACATATACTCCATATGGGATTTTGAGTAACCTGCAAGTTGAACTAGGGGGCAAGATAGTTACTATTGACGTTGAGGTAGTTGACAGACTCCTCAATTACAACATTTTGCTATGAAGGACTTGGGTATATGCTATGGCTGCTATCGTTTCCACATACTTTCATACAATTTCATTTACTTTCAAGGGTGGAATCATAGTCATTGATCAACTAGCCTTCTTTGCCAATAGTTCATAGGCTACGGGAAGCATTTCGTTGATACACAGAAACCCACTGTCACTTAAAAGTGTTGGAGTAGGTCTCCTTAAAGATCCTTCCTTGATGGGCACTTTTACCCTCCCATCACCATTTGGTTTGGCGGAAATGGCAAGAGTAGAGACCTGCAACATGATTTCTTCTACATCATCTGACTTTATGAAGATTTCCAACTACTTTGAAACTGATGGTCATAGTGAGGCGTTGCCATTATGCCCCATTGGATCATCATAACAATAAATTTTTCAGGCTTGTGTGACAAACCCTAATCCACACTCAACAATTGTATGGGTAGATAGATCATTAGAATATGGTACCTATTTAGATCCTTTTTCACGTATACATTCTACCGATGGAGGAATCATCTAATCAATGATGATAGGAGAGATGTCGTGGGAGGATTATCATCATCGTTCCCACCTTCGAGATGACAATGAAGATTATTCAAATGAACTAAATCACCCATCGATCGTTGATCTCTTGTCAAATTCTGTAAATAATATAGATTCTGAGCATAATTTGTCCAACATAGAAGAAACGATTTCGATAAACATTTCGACCAAGCCTAACATTGTAGAAAACATTCATGTTGACAAATCCTGTTCTCCATTGGAACTTCATAATTACTGTGCTCTTTTTCACGAATTTTGAGATATCTTTGCATGGTCTTATGAGGAGATGCTAGGCATTGACTCAAGTATTGTTGAACATGAGATTAAAATGTACCCTGATGTCAAACCAGTACGACAACAGCTTCGACCTATTCATCCTAAGAAAGTCGCTACCATTAAAGCAGAGGTTGAAAAGCTTTTGCGTGTTGGTTTCATTTTCCCTGTACCTCTTATTAATTGGGTATCTAATATTGTTCCAGTGATGAAAAAACAAGGGACAATTCGAGTGTGCGTCGATTATAGGGATGTAAACCAAGCATGTCCAAAAGACAATTATCCTACACCTTTTATCGACCAGATTATTGATGAATGTGCTGGATGTGAAATCTTTTCATTCATGGATGGATTTTTTGGCTACAATCAAATCAATATCCGCCCACAGGACCAATCGAAAACCACTTTTATTTGTTCGTGGGGCACATTTTCCTATCGAAAGTTACCTTTTGGTTTGAAGAATGCAGGGGCTACATTTCAGAGGGCGATGAATTATGCTTTCCATGACATCAAGCACATTGTTCAACCTTATCTTGATGATTTTCCTGCTCATTCACGAAAACGGACTGATCACCCGCAACATTTGAGAGCAATATTCTTATGGTGTTGACACTACAAGATAAGACTCAATCCACATAAATGTGTGTTTTGTGTTGGCTCTGGTCGATTGCTTGGATTCATAGTTTCAAAATATGGAATTTGACTTGATCCCATTAAGGTTCAGGCAATCCTTGACTTGCCTCCACCTTCAAACTTGTTACAGATACAAAGACTTCAAGGGAAGGAAAACTTTCTGAGGAGGTTCATTCCAAACTATGCTGAATTAGCTAAAGGTTATACACGTCTATTGAAGAAAGGGGTACCCTTCCATTGGGACCAAGTTGCGCAAGCTTCTTTTGATGCTCTCAAAGATTCCCTGATTAGAGCATCATTAATGTATGCCCCAAACTATCAAAAAGACTTTTACCTGTATCTCGCTGCTACAGATACAACCATTGGTATGGTTTTAGTTCAAGAAGAAAGTGGAATTGAACATCCTATTTATTATTTGAGTTGTAATCTCAACGATACAGAAAGTAAGTATTCACATGTCAAAAAGTTAGCCTTGGCAGCCGTTCAAGCTGTGCAGAGATTTCGTCATTACATCCTCCTCCGCAAAACTACCATTATATCAGATTGCAACCCTATGACATACATTTTGTCACGTCAATTGCTGGGGGGCAAGTATTCTAAATGGATAGTTATCTTGCAGGAGTTTGATTTGGAATTCATCAAATCTAAATCAAAGAAATCTCTTGTCTTTGCTGAGTTACTTTGTGATCTTCCCTCATCCTCCAATGATTTAACATTAGAAGCATCAATCTTGGATGAGTCTCTGTTTCTTATCTCGTCAAGTGATCCATGGTATGGAGATATACTGGTCTATCTCTAGACCCAAGATTTTCGGCCTAATACCTCTCGCTCTGAATAATGATGTACTCGATACTAAGCCAAAGATTATCCAATTATTGGTGATACACTTTATCATCGTGGTGTCGATATAATCTTACGTAGGTGCCTTACTCATGAGGAGGCTGAAAAAGATTTGAATGAGTGTCATTCAGGTGCTTGTGGGGGGAATTTATTTGGTTACGCAACTACAACAAATTCTACATGCTAGTTACTTCTAGCCAACCATATTCAGAGATTGCATTATTGCTGTCAGAAGTTGCCATGCTTGCTAGATATTTGACCGTAAAACCAGATTACCACCTGCACCATTGCATCCAGTCATTGCTATTGGCCCATTCGCAAAATGGGGCATTAAATTTATGACATGTAACCCCACCTCAGCCGGGGGGCATGGGTATATTATAGTCGCCATTGACTATTTTACCAAATGGGTCGAGGCAATGCCAACATTGAACAACAGTGGCGAAATGACTACTCTATTTTTCTTCAACCATGTGGTTGCCAGGTTTGGTGTACCACAAGCTATAGTTACAGATCATGAGTTGCATTTTTGCAATCACATGATGGTCAAATTAACTGCGAAATTAGGATCGTCACATGATAGTTCTACTCCATACTACCCGCAAGCTAATGGACAATTTGAGGCTATCAACAAAATCATTAAGCGCATGTTGCAAAGAATGATTGGAGTTCATAAAAGGAACTGGAATTTAATCCTGTACTTGGCTTTGTGTGCGTATCGAACCTCGGTGATAAATGCGACCGGATTTACGCCTTTTCAATTGGTGTATGGTTTGGAAGCAGTCTTACCAATCCAATGTGAAATCTCGTCTCTCAAACTCACGATTGACCTACTACCTAACACTTCTGAAGAAGAAGCGCGTTTCTTGGAGTTAATCCATCTGGATGAAACCCGTCGTGATGCTGCAGTGGCTAACGAGGCACATAAAAAACACATTAAAGCGCAATATGATAAAAATGTTAAGCTTCATGTCTTCTCAGAAGGTGACCTGGTCTTGCTTTACGATTAGGATTCTGATAAACTTGGAGCAGGAAAATTTGAACCACTATGGATGGGCCCTTATATTGTTAAACGTGTGTTGACGAAAGGTGCCTACGAGTTAGTGGACTATGATGGGATTCCATTGTTGCAGCCCCGAAACGGGCTGTACCTTAAATGTTACTATGCTTAGTTAAGTGTAGTAAAACTCACTGTATATATGCTTTTATTGCATTTGTGTGTGTGTTTTCTTTTAGAGTTTTTATTTGGTTAGGTAATCCACTTTGCATTTGTTGCAGATGTCGAAATTTTCGGAACCATTTGTTGGTTATGTTGATGGAGCTAGTCGTAGTACGCAGAATTTATCTTCTGCAGCATGGGCCATTTTCGCTCCAAGCGGTGAGTTAGTGAGTTTTAGAGGGATATGTATTGGACGATCGAAAAACAATATCGCTGAGTATAGCACGTTGATTGAACTCCTCTCTGATGCCATTTCACTTGGCATACACCGAATCATCATTAGGCTAGACTCACAACTTGTTGTACTACAACTTACTGGCGTCTATACCGTCCGAAACCCAACAATTCATCGCATGTTCCTTAGAGTTCGTATTTTGGAAAGGTATTTTGAGTTTATTCAATATCAGCATATTTCCAGAAATCTAAACACATTAACTGATTCTCTAGCAAACTATGTGTTAAATAGACATTTGCGACATATGTAAAGTAAACATTTTCAATTCACATCATCATTTGAATAGGATTGCATCACTTAACCATAATAAAACTCTGAAAGTCAAATAGATAGCTGTATATAAGTTTTTACAAATAGTTTGTGTCCAAGACAAAAATTGGTCATCTGACCCAAAAAACTCAAAAATGTATGCAGAAAATATCCAAGTAGACTAGTGCTGCTCATGATAACAGGTCACAGCCTATGCTATCATGCGTAGGAGTCTCATCCAATGACTCGACATGCCAATGGTATGGCGCTGCAATCGCATAGGTAACTCCTCGATCCGGACATCTGGAATACCTAGGGTCAAACCCTCTATGTGATCCTGTAGCTCGACCAATGTCTCTGCTAAATCCAAGTCTCAGAGAACTGCTCTCCCAACAGCTCTCTGTATTGGCGCACCTGCCTCTCATTGGTGTCCCACAGGTCAAACAGATCCAACATCTGCATGCATATAAAAATGTTTGTTTAGTCTTGGCAATAATCCAAAAAACACAAAAAAAAGTAGAAACTTTAAAAACAAAAACACTTTGGTCAAACAATTTACCAATATCACTCCACTGCGCTCCAACCAGTAACATCAGATCTGGATCACCACAGAAATCCATTCTTGAATATGGATATTCTACGAAGGCCATGTCTTGTTGGTCAAACCACTCAAAGAAAGCAGGGGTAAATGAGATCAATGACTGGCCAACATGCCTAGCCATAAGATCTACCCACCTCTGCATCTGTGGGTCTCTAGGTCCAGGTACTCCTAGTGAGATGTGTTGTGGCTGCATGAGTGGAATTCTCTCCAAGGCAAAATAAATCAAGATAGACCCATAGCCAAAATTTTTTGTCTTTCCATTCTTTACCTTGGTCAGTTGTTCTTTCATGGATGAAAGAATTGCCTCACACTAGTTGAACACTTTTGGCTCCAAACACTCTAAAGCATATTGCATATATGACCTATTTTCCAAGTGTAAAGTTGCGCTGCCAGCCAATTTGGCGAGGGTAAAAAGGATTGTTCTCAATGGTAAATCACTAACATCCTTGATGTTGATCTTTCCGTCTCTGCTAGGTTGAGCTCCTTCTCGGCAGAACTATCGTATATAGTCTCTCATTGATTCACCTCCTCTGGTAAATCCTGATAATGAGATGGGGGCACCCCGCCTCGACAGTCCAGTCAGAAAGTAAATATCATCGATGGTAAAGGGGATCATTTTGCCCCTAATGTGAAAGACCTGATCGGTAGGATCCCAAGAACGAACAAGGTACTGTAAAAGCTCAATTTGTTTCCGCATGCTAGATAATCGAAAATACTTCAATAACCCACAATTCCTTAGGGCATCAATTGTTCTTCGATTATTTAGGGCAATCATGTCTTGTTCTTCATGCTCTCGTTCTCTCTGTATAATCACCATTTTGATTCGATGAATGTCTGAAATGCAACCATTAGACAAATTAGGATCCATTTTTTGCAAAAAATAGTGGAAAATTTGGGAGAAAACAACTGTCAAAAATTTGGTTTTTACGCCCATCACACCCCTTCCTTAGAGACAGTGCGCTGCAATGCATACAAATTTCTAGGCGTGTGCAATGTAGTGCACCTTTCGATATTGAAAGGGTATGCTAATCCAGAGTGTGAAAAATGAAACCCTAGGGGCCTCAAAAACCAATTTTTTTTTGCTTAAAATTGAAAATAAATGGAATAAAATGGAAGAGAACAGGGATAGCTCCTACCTAGTCTGGACGACATGAGAAACAGTCCACTGAATCCTCCGCAATCAGCTAGTGAAATTTGAGGTGAAAAACTGCTCCAAAGCACCAAAGTCAAAGGGTAAAAATGAAATGGTAAAAATGAATGATAAAACTTGTTTTTATGTTTATTTTTTGCACATTAATTGAGTAAACGTTAGTTTTTATTCATTTTATCCATGAACATGTATTTTTAATCCTCTTTGATGGAGTTTTGAGCAGGTTTAACAACTGAAAGCAGAATTTGACGCGCTCAAGTGTAAATTGAACATCTTTGACCACAAAGCAAACTTTTGTCTCTTTTTCGAGCTTTGTTAAAAACGAAAAAGAACCCCCTTAGAGTCCTCTTTAAACTCTTTTCAGACTCTCTAAATATGAAAATATTGTCGAGTGCTTGTCTATTCCAGCTCGTTAAAGGATTGGAAACGATATCTCTCTTGTATTATTTTACGCTTTTTCGGACTTGAGAGATTATTTTATGAAAAAGAACTTATGGAGTTTCCTTTTCATCCCTTTTCAAACTCTCTAAACATGAAAAGGACCGAGTTTTCTTTGTCGTTAAACTTGTTAAAAACATCAAATAGTGACAAGCTTGTCCATCTAGACAAGGTCGAGTTTCACCTTCGCTAGACTCGTTAAAGCATCAAATAGCGATGGATTCACCCGAATGGTGAAATTATACAACAAACATATGTTATCTTCCTCAAGATTGATAAAAAATAAAGAGGTACTGGTCAGCAATGACTGGGGAAAAAGGAAAAAGCTGAGAAAACTTTATGGTAGCAAGTCGCTCTTGAACATGACACTTTCACCTCATCACCGTGACTATGTGAGTTGGGTCATTCAGCTTGATGGTTATCACACCGTTGGTCTATCATACCATCCATTACTTTGTTTTGGGTCAACGCTACCAATTCATCTTAGTGTCGCTGACATGTTCAAGAGAAGTCATTCAATTCAAACTTCATCCTTTGCAATACCGTAAACCTTCATTTTCATGACCGCCATTCCTGAACTTTGTGTCACTAGTTGATTTTTAATCTCCAAAATCATTTATCTCGTTTCGTGTCGTATATGTGGGATACATCAAGGCCCTCCTATGATGAGTTGCTTCTTGTCGACATCAGCACATCATCCAAGAAGTTGACTTAGAAACACCCCTTCAGTACCTTGAAGCTTGCATACATCAATGGTAGGTTTCTCGCTTTCGGCGATAGGTTGACATCAATGGCCTTCGACCGAAAAACTTTGTATGGTGTTAGACATAAAATCATTTATTCACACCATGCAAAATGTACTGTAGTACCTTGAGGGTCATTATCATTATCAATGATTCCTCTCGTGTTTGTTAACGACTGACGTCATTGGCTGGTAATCAGACGATGTCTTTCCATTTTCAACTTCAAAACATCTATTCACATGGTTAGACTTGTACATGAGCAAAAGATTGAACAAGATTGAAGACATCAGTTCTAGTTTCATCCATCCGGGCTACGATATTTTCAGGAGTACTAAATCAAATGTACAATGGCCTTACATTCATGGTCAACCATTCATGGGTCTATATTTGTAGACGACTATATTTGTACATGTAATGAAAGTTTATAAGTTGAGCATGGGTATGCCTTCCCTCAACTAGTTCATGAGAAAAATCAAATTATCATGATATATGTATTGTAATTGATGTAGGTCACGTTCCATTTCAAAACCTCCTCTCCTCGTGATAAATCATTTCACTTGACATATATATTTACGACTTCATGTTTTAGGGGGAAACTATTACAAATCCATTTGGGCACATCAACCCCAACTTACAGATCGATACTATTAAGGCCCATCAAACCCTAGTGCAGTTGTTACATGCCCTAAAGAAGTTAGTCATTAGAATGCCTCACTTCCCAAGAAGTTCCATCACTGAAAACATCCAAAAACTACCTCTAAGAAGATCAGCGCAGGTAGGCCTTCATTAGGGTGCGTTGCAATGCAAACCATACATTGACAGGGTGCTATGGAACGCACTTGGTCCCTCTTTGGACTGCGTTGGGTGAATTTGAGCGAACTTCCATGAGGGTTTGAATATTACTTATCCATTGGAAGTCTCTAGAATTTTCTCAATGCCACTTAGTCCTTTGAGTTCACATTTGGATGAGGAAGGGAATTAAGGAACATCAATCCCCTATCCCTGCTTCCATGGAACTGATTTCTAAATTTAGAAAGGCATTCATTATCACCATTGATGGCATAACCTCCTTCATTCACCTATAAAAAGATCACTCATATAAAAGATCAGGTGTTGGAAAATATTGAATTGTAGGGAGATGTTCGTGATATGAGATCAGAGTTGACTACAAAGTGTTGGATAGTGTTGAAGTGTCTTACTTGTCATCAGGTGAAGAGGGATTGAATTGGAAGAGTGTCACTGGATCGAGCACATATGGGTTGTAATTCTTCCTCTTATCAATAAAGTCTTCAAAACTTTTTCCTTATGCTTGTGTTATATGTTGATGCTTTCATATGTATATCATGTTCTCGATTCCATGTTATTTATAAGCAATAGATCATTATTATTTGCCTTGATGGGTTTTTGTCTCTGTGATTGTGCAGGTACTTTTTAAGCGGTTTAAGTATGGAAAGGAGTGGTAAGATCGATCAAGGGAGACAAGGAGCTAGCGAAAACTACAAGTAGGTTTCTCTTCTCTCTTGTTTTATCTATTGATTATAGAAAAGGTAGAGATTACTTTGTTGTTTCTAGACCTGCTACTAAGTGTTGAGAATGCAACAAGATGATGGAGCTTAGTGGAAAGGAGTCGCCTTCACTAAGTGGGCCCGCAAGAAAATTATGGCTCAAAGTCTATTTTTAGACATATGGATCATGGTCTATGAGTTGCAGAATGCTGTTTATGGATGATTGGTCATGTTGGGAAAAATAGATGGACTTCTATTTTTGGATCACAGCAGGAGTGATCAGAGTCTATTTTTAGACTGCTAGTCAAAAATAGAAAAGTCAAATATTATTGTCTCATAATAATATTTAGACTATAAACTTTATCTTATCCTCTTGGAGCACTTCAGTTTGAGCTACAGATGTGGCACATGCAGCTGTCAGAAGGAAATACGCTTTTCTTGTGAGTCAGTTGAGCTATTGCATGCAGGACATCAGTTAGAACTCATGCATGTGAGTTCTGTGGAGTTGGATGTGGAGTTGATGGAGTTGTGTTTAGTTTGACTTTGTTAAACTAGTTGTAATTAGTCTAACTACAAATAGACTCATGATGAGTGATGTGAATTAATTGATTAAATTAATTCACTAATTATTAACTCATAATGCAACTGAAGAATACATCAGTTAACTCAGTGCATGTATAGTTCAGTGGAGACAGGTGTTAGAGGTTGAGATTGCTATCAGTTGTGACTATAGTTGTGCATGAGATCTTGCACAAGCAATGTATTGAGTATGCCCATGAGGATTGCACAACATATGCCCAGTAGAATAGCCTGTGCTCATGTGATTTCCAGTGTGAGTGATTTTCACAAGGTAAATAGGAGTTTGGATTAGCCATTCATCATTCATTCTCTTGCAGGGTTGTGCAGTGGAGGCAGGCAAACAGTGGAGGAGATTTGAGGCATAAGATCTAAGCTAATTTGTGTGTAACAGGTGGAGATAGTGCTGGATACTTGTGAGGAGTATTGTACTAGGTATTGTTACATGTTCTCAATCATTAATATATAGATAGTGTGGGGTTTTCAGCTGTAAGCTTTCCCCGGGTTACATACTGTGTTAATGTGTGCAAGCGATTGATGTTTCATTGTTTTTAATGCTGCTAAATTGATGATCAATGTAGAGGAGGTTATGTATTATGCATGTATTCCGCAATAGTGTATAATCAGGATAATCTCTGTTGAATATGTGTTTATTATTAAAAATTTCTACATGGTATCAGAGCTGTTGATCATCAGATCTACTATTCAAGAAGTGTTTACATCTTATTTCTTCAGGCAGAGTCTGTAGTCGGGTGAGGTAGCCTCTGGATTCATCCTTCCCTTGGAAGGTGAGATATCTGGTAAAAGCCCATACAGTCAATCTCTGTACAAGAAATACTTTATTCTCACGAATCTTAGATCAGAGGCGGTTGAGTTTGGAGCTGGTGGAATTCGAATTTGCAACAATGTTTTCTTGGTGTCAAAGTTGAAATGTCTTTCAACGGATTGCGATTGGAGTATGCTCTTGAAGGCAGCTCGAACTATATTGCATGGAAAGACAAGATGGAGGCGGTGTTAGATGATAATGGGTTGAAGGATTTCATAGAGGCTGAGGTCCCAAAACCTACTGATGCTGCTAAAGCTGTGGTTTGGAAAAAGAAGATAGCAAAGTGTCGAAGGATTCTGTTAGAGGGCATGAAGGATCACATTGTGTCCAGCCTGCATGGAAAGGCTTCTCCATACTTGATGTGGAAAGCGTTGACATATCTATTCCAAAGCAAGAGTGATCAGAGGAAGCTGGCGCTCAAAGATAAACTTAGAAACATTAAGTGTGAGAATGGAGACAGTATGCCCAGGTATCTCACGAAGTTCACCCAGTGTCGGGATGAGCTGGGAAGTGTGGGGGTGATTGTTGATGATGAGGACTTGGTGAGCTTGGCTCTCCTTGGTCTTCCGAAGAGTTGGCATTCCTACCAAGACTCTATCAATGGTCGGGAGAAATTGCCAGGATGGGAGAGACTTTGGTCAGATCTTGTGCAAGAGGAGATCAGACGGAGCACCATAGATAGTTCTTCATGCATGCATGATGAGGAGAACTGTGCCTTAGCGAGTAAGGTGAAGAAGGGGAAGGTGAAGGGTTCTCTTTCTGAATCCAGTTCTTCTAATGATGGGAAGAAGGTTGAAAAGTCGAAGGTGAGATGCTTTCGTTGTCATGAGTTGGGCCATTATGCTACTAATTGCCCAAAGATGAAATCCAAGAAGGGATCCGGGGAAGGATCTGAAGGTGAGGCACTTGCTTCATAGTTTGAGTTGGATTTCACACTCTTCGCATGCATGGTTTCATCCATGGTGGGAAGTGGTTGGTTTCTTGACAGTGTAGCTTCTTTCCACATGACCGGTGACAAAAGTTTGTTCAGTACTTTGGAGGAGAAAGATCTCTAGATACTCATAGGGATGGGTAATGATGAGAAGTATAGTGTCTCAGGTGTAGGCACAATTATTTTTCAGAGGGAGCATGGAGCTCTCCTTACCTTGACCGATGTCAAGTATGTAACAAGACTGAAGAGAAACTTGGTGTCGATTGCGATGCTGGAAGACAGAGGCTATGATGTAGTCTTCAGTAAGGGAAAGGTTTTCCTTAGACACATCATCACTAGACAGGTGAAGCAGATTGGTTCACAGGTCAAGAAATTGTATGCTCTTGAGGTTCAAGATGCATGCAAAGCCTTGAGCAGTGAGGCAACTGATGGAGACTTGGTGGTTGTGAGGGAGGGTATATTACTGCTCAACATGCAGAGCCAGAAGAAGTTTCACACAATTATGGAGGAACCACGATTGGTGCAGCAGCTTCAGGAGGTTGTGGAGCAGCCACAACAAGGGAAGCTGAGAGGAGATCGAGTAGAGACATATACTCATGTAGAGACCTCCAGTAGGGGGAAACTTCGAGCTAGGTGGGCTGAGGGATCACATGCAGCCATACCTCTAGGTAGGAGGTGGGGCGATATAGAGTGATTGTCCCAAGGAGGAGGGGCAGGATCCTTGAGGTACCCAACCTCTTGGATGAGACCTTGCTACGGGAGCCCTGATGTGGAGTAGTAGGAACTGGTTGATTGGGTAGAGACAGATGCGGATGGAGTGACAGAGAGAGCGACAGTGTAGGGAATCCCAGGACAGTGCATAGCTAGCAGGCTGTAGCAATGTGAGAGGCACAAGTGTTTTGCACAGTGCTAGGTGGCACAGAGAGGTGTGCAATGGTGCGAGATGCATGGAGATGTTGCAGTAGCGCAGATGTCAGAGAGGGATCACTTGTCAGCAGCAGGTAGAGCTTCAGCATCAGAGTATGTTCCTAGCCCAACAGAGTGGTTAGTTGGGAGTGTTTTGTTCCAAGTGTTGTTGGAGCAAGTGGACTGGGCAAATGTGTTGCATGCAGAACATTCCAGAGTTGCAGGATAGGGGTTGCAGATAATCCATATCTTGTTGAGAGGGAGTGTTGAGAATGCAACAAGATGATGGAGCTTAGTGGAAAGGAGTCGGCTTCACTAAGTGGGCCCGCAGGCAAATTATGGCGCAAAGTCTATTTTTAGACATATGGATCATGGTCTATGAGTTGCAGAATGCTGTTTATGGATGATTGGTCATGTTGGGAAAAATAGATGGAATTCTATTTTTTGATCACAGCAGGAGTGATCAGAGTCTATTTTTAGACTGCTAGTCAAAAATAGAAAAGTCAAATATTATTGTCTCATAATAATATTTAGACTATAAACTTAATCTTATCCTCTTGGAGCACTTCAGTTTGAGCTACAGATGTGGCACATGCAGCTGTCAGAAGGAAATACGCTTTTCTTGTGAGTCAGTTGAGCTATTGCATGCAGGACATTAGTTAGAACTCATGCATGTGAGTTTTGTGGAGTTGTGTTCAGTTTGACTTTGTTAAACTAGTTATAATTAGTCTAACTGTAAATAGACTAGTGATGAGTGATGTGAATTAATTGATTAAATTAATTCACTAATTATTAACTCATAATGCAACTGAAGAATACATCAGTTAACTCAGTGCATGTACAGTTTAGTGGAGACAGGTGTTAGAGGTTGAGATTTCTATCAGTTGTGACTATAGTTGTGCATGAGATCTTGCACAAGCAATGTATTGAGTATGCCCATGAGGATTGCACAACATATGCCCAGTAGAATAGCCTGTGCTCACGTGATTTCCAGTGTGAGTGATTTTCACAAGGTAAATAGGAGTTTGGATCAGCCATTCATCATTCATTCTCTTGCAGGGTTGTGCAGTGGAGGCAGGCAAACAGTGGAGGAGATTTGAGGCATCAGATCTGAGCTAGTTTGTGTGTAACAGGTGGAGATAGTGCTGGATACTTGTGAGGAGTATTGTACTATGTATTGTTACATGTTCTCAATCATTAATATACAGATAGTGTGGGGTTTTCAGCTGTAAGCTTTCCCCGGGTTACATACTGTGTTAATGTGTGCATGCGATTGATGTTTCATTGTTTTTAATGCTGCTAAATTGATGATCAATGTAGAGGAGGTTATGTATTATGCATGTATTCCGCAATAGTGTATAATCGGGATAATCTCTGTTGAATATGTGTTTATTATTCAAAATTTCTACACTAAGTCTAGAGGGTTAGGCGTTTGTCTAAGAACACTAAATTTTCCCAAAATAGTCCTTTCACTAAATGGGGCATCAATTTCCTTACATGTAACCCTCACTCGACTGGGGGCATGGGTACGTTATCCTTACGATAGATTATTTTACAAAATGGGCCATGGCGATGCCTACATATAAGGATGATGGAGAAACAACATCCATTTTCATATTCAATCATGTGATTTCTAGGTTCAGAGTTCCACAATCCATCGTCACGGACCATGGTAGCCATTTTCGAAAATTTATGATGACCAATCTTACTACGAAGCTAGGCTTGCGTCATGACAATTCTACTCCATATTACCCACAGGCGAATGACCAAGTAGAAGTCGTTAACAAGGTTTTAACCACCATGATTAAACAAATTATCAGGATTCATAAACAAGATTGGCATCTAATGCTTTTTCTAGCCTTGTGGGCATATCATACCACAACAGACACTTCGACTAATTTTACTCGTTTCCAAATTGTTTATGACATGGAAGAAATTTTACCTATTGAATACGAAATACCATCTGTGAAACTGGAAATTGAATTGTTACCAGCCACTTCTGCTGAGGAAGAACATTTCTTGTACTTAGCATGACTCGATGAGACTCATCGTGATGTTGCATTAGCTAGTGAGGCCCAAAATAAATGAGTTAAGGCACAATATGATCAAAATGTAAAACCTCGTTCATATTCAGAAGGGGATTTAGTCTTGGTATATGATCAAGAGCACGATAAGTTAGGCACTGGTAAATTCGATCCCATGTGGCATGGCCCTTATGTTGTAAAACATGCATTGACAAAAGGGGCCCATGATCTAGTTGATTACGATGAGATTCCTTTAGGAAAGCCCATAAATGGTATTTACTTAAAGAAATATTATGCTTAGATTGCTCAGTGAAGAATTTGTATATTGTTGTACCATATTTTATGTGTGGCAATTTTTAGTAGCTTTTTACATTTTTCTGCTACTTCTCCTACTTATCTTGTGTTACACTTCATTTGCAAATGTTGACTCTCCCTCAACCTTACATTGGATTTGTTGATGGCACTAGTTGTAGTACTCGAAATTTATCTTCTACAACCTGGGTCATTTATTCGCTCACAAATGAGTTAGTTTCTATTCTTGGGATATGCCTTGGTTGAACAATGAATAACATTGCATAGTATAGTGCAATGATTGAGCTATTATCTGACGCCATTTAATTTTACATTCATCGATCGATCGTTTGGTTAGATTATCAACTCATAGTATTACATTTGAACGATGTCTATTTAGTTAGAATTGCTTCAATGTTAACAATGTTTTTGCGGGTTCGTCTCTTGGAAAGAGAGTTTGATTATATCGAGTATCAACACATTTTGAGAAGTTTAAACACATTAACTAATGCATTGGCTAATTATGTGTTAAATTGGCATTTATAAAACATCTGTAAAAAATAAAAGCAATATTCATCCATATATTTTACAAGATACACTGAAATAGAAATAATAGATTTCATTAGTTAAATGTTTGTAAAAAGTGTAGTTTTTACAAAAATGTCATCCAAAGACATGAGGCCCTGTCGCCTTTATTATCCAGACATACTGATACATCATCAAAAAAAAAAATTATAGCCCTAATACTAGCGGTTATGAATGATGATCATGGTAGCAAAGAACAACGCAAGCTACTCATTGTAGCAAGCGACTAATAGGTACGAGAACACCCACATTGTGCCTCTGATAGCGGAGAGGCAAGTCATCTATCCCAACATCCGGGATGTCCAGGGTAAACCTCTCAAGGTTGTGATCCAACTCAGTGAATGCCTTTGTTGGGTCTAGGTTCTGCATTATGGGAGCTACTGAATGCTCACAGTGTCTATCATATATGTGTAACCCTGTTAGTCTCACCGAGCCCACATCTGCATGATCATTTCGGATAATTAGTTTTGGATTCCAAAAAACAATAAAAAACTAAAAAAATTCAAAAACAACCAAAGTGTAAAGTTTTTACCTAGATCACCCTACTACATCCCAACTGGCAGTGGCATATCTAGATCTCCTGTGTAATATATACCCACATATGGAAAATCTTCAATCATGATGATTTGATTTTCCAGCCACCCAAATAGATCAAGAGTATACTAGATCGTTGGCCCTTCGCAACCTCCATGGCATGCTATCAATATGAACCACTTTGACATGCGACGGTCTCGAGGTCCTCCTCTCTTTATAACTACATGTGGAGTGAGAAGCGGGATCCTCTCTAGAGAAAATGAGATGACAATGGCACCATGCCCAAAATTGTTGAGTTTTCTGGTTTTGAGTCTAGTTAGTTGCCCTTTCATATTGGCAACTACAGCCTCGCATGAGTTGAATATTGTAGGTTGCAAAAACTCTATGGTGGTTTGCATTTGAGCCTTTGTAAGCAACTGAAGAGCTACACTACCACATAGTCATGCAACATTGAACCCAATAGCTCTCAAATTTATCCTCTCTATGGTTTTGATGTCAATTCTACCATCCTTGAGAGAAACATTTGGAGAGAAATGTTGCACTGGATAGGTGGAATTTGTTTCACCACCTTCCCTATGTCCATATAGAGAAATTTCAACTCCACGGTGTGGAAGCCCAGATAATAAGTAAATTTCATCAAAATCGATAGGGAGAATATGGTTTTGTTGATGGTGCTGGACCCTCCAACATTTAGGGGATCTCCCGGTATGAAGTCCCAACTAGACCTCACACCGTTTGGTGTAGGATTCCCATCCGGTATGATGGTACGGTTGCCATTATCTTAAAGATATGCCTTAGCTCTTGCTTGTCAGCACATGAGAGTGGTATACTTAGTCTTTAAACAACGAGGTTCATGTACCTGGTGAAATCTTAGTGTCACTTGTGTGAAAGTTCTTTCACTGCAGATGGAGAGGGTGAGAGTGAGTGTCAAGTCAAAAGTGAATAGTCCTAATTCTGTCAGAGACACACCCCACAACAAGATTTTTGCAACTTCCAGTAGAGTAGTCCACGCGAATGCGATAGTCACAAACACAACGTGAACAGATAACACGTACAACACGCAAAGGAGTAGTCCACATGAGTGCCATGGTTGTTATAAAAAGTTTACAAGAATGAGTCTATCGAGTGTCCGATGTAGTAGTCCACATGCGCGAGACATCGATAATAACTGATACAACACATTTCCAACAATATATGCACTAAAATAATCGAAACAATTCAATTATCTTAGTACAAGTTAAAGAAACTTGCATTACAAGTGTCTAAAGAATAGTCTTACAAACGAATACAATACATGTGTGAAAACGTGCTAGTTTGTGACAGGCTTTTGAATTGAGAAAAATTTCTAAGACACATTCGTACACCATACATCACTAACCTCGATAGCAGGGTGTTGGAGCCAGTGCTTGATCCTCAAAGAAAAGATTATAGACTCTCAACGCTATGTGGGAGGAGCCAAGGTGAAAAGTCCTTTTCATGTACAAATGAGGGGTATATATAGCCAAGGGTGAAACTGACCCTTGTGACTGTTCGACTTCCCTCATGATTGTTCGACTTCCCTCATGAATATTCGAATTACATGACTCTTCGACTTACATGACTCTTTGACTTCATCCGTGGGTCTCTTGGACTTCCACGTTACATTACATTGATTACACAGTTATGACCAAAGTAGTGATGTGGCCGAGGCGACTCATGACACAACTGAACATGACACTGCTAGTATGCACATGCTAGTTGTGCTGTTGGTGTCGAGCTGCTGTGTTGTTGAGTGATGATTGTGCCTGTGGTGTACCTTAGCTTCACCTCTACATGGAAAAGTGCGTGGAGTCTCTAATGGTCTTGGTGTTTGCTTGGTGGTTCATGCATGTGCATGTGTCTCCTTCGCTTGATACTTGGTATGCTTTGTGTGTTCGTCCAACCACGAACAAGTCTTCTAGCATGCGCTCCTTGTTCATCCCATTTGTCGTCGCACCATGTCTCATCCATGTACCTGTTTCTACAATCACTGATGATTAGATGACATCAAGTTCAGAAATACCCTAGTCTATCATGATGCATTGTCTTTCGTTTCTGGGTGAAGGTGACCGGGAGAGAGGACAAGGCTCTAAAAAAATGCATAGCACATGTTAGACCGTGATGTGAGGCTCTAGGGCACTGTCAGGAAAAATTGCGCAGAGGTCACTGAGAGGTTGGGCTGAGTATTCTGGGATAGCAGTGAAAATCAGTGAGATCTAGCCCAGCTGGGAGGGAGAACTGTGAAATTTTTCTGAAGAAGGCAGTGCAAGCAGCATGAGGCACTAGTAGTGAAAACTACGAAGATTTTCAGAGGAGGCTGAGAATGGGAGCTTGCTGGCCAAAACTGCGCAGATCTAGGAGGCATTCATGCATGACATGTCTATGCAGTTTCCGAGATGAGCAGGGTGTCGAATAGCTGATGGAATGTCAAAGAAAACTGTGCAATTTTCAGGAGGAGCAGCAGGCATGCAGACGGGGGGAATGACTAAAAAAACTGCATAATATTCAGAGATAGTGCAGTGACAAGAAGTGGGTTCCTGTCCCACTTTTATGTGAAATTCCTTTAGTCAGTGCAGGTATGCAGGCTGGTAGCTTCTGAGTAATTTTTGGGAGGAGTGAAGCCCGGGGTCACTCCCTTGTCAAATTCTCCGGTTGACTAGTGAGAGGCTTGAGGGATAGGCTTGCAAGAAGCATAGATTAAGATAACTTCTTGTGAAACTTTTGCGTTGTTCTGGGTGATCGCAAGCTGGGTTTATTCTAGAATTGTTCAGTATAGACTACCTAGAGGGCAACCTCAATCTCTACGCAGTTCTTGGAAACAGTGCTTTGCCATTAAGGGCTGAGACTGCGCATTGTAGCTCAGTGGAGGTCCCGCTAATGGAGGGTGGTCCTATCGACAAATTTTTAGAAAAATGGCTAAGTGTGTGAGCGAGTGAACTTGTATATACATGACCTTGCGAACACATGCTCAACATGACTCGATGATAGAACACCTCAAATCACAAGACAACATATGCTCAATGTGACTCGCTGTGGGACTATCTAATGGTGAAAGTGACAAGTGTGACACTTCGGATAGACCTTCTGTTATGAAACCAGCTCAAGAAAAGATAGAAAAGAAAGATCAACGCCTTAGAATTTAGCCTCTTCGAGGGGGCAACCTCCTTTACATTACATAAATGAACAATTCTTGGATGATACAAATGACAAAACCTCCTTTCTATATATAGGAGTCTAAGGAGTCACAATATAATCCAGCCGACCTAACAATAATAATATAAAGCCACAAAAATAACAATAGAGGGATTCTATGGGGCACAGAAATAACAATATGTGGGTAATAGGGGCACAACAATATAAATAAGGGGTATAACTACAATAGTAATGGGGTAATCACTAGTATTATAGGGACCCAACATGCCCCTCTCCTTCAAAAAAGTGTTGTCCTCAACGCTTGAGCAGTTCTGGATACTTCTGCATAAAATTCTCATCCTCCCATGTGGAATCTTCAGCGGATAAGTTCTTCCACTTGATAAGATACTCTGAAATTGATCGATTTCGTAGCTGTCGAGTTCTTGTTTCTGTGACTGCTTCCGGTTCCAATATAATTTTTCCTTCCTCGTCAAGTTCTGGCAATATTGTTTGAACTGGGAGCTTGTCACCTATAACCTTCTTTAAACATGAAACATGGAAAACTGGGTGCAATCGAGAAGCTGCAGGAAGCTCCAATTTGTATGCCATAGTACCAATCTTTTCCAACACCTTGTACGGACCATAATACTTTGGTGATAATTTATTATCCTTCTTAGCTTGCTTTAGGGACATTTGCTTATATGGTTGTAGCCGTAGGAATACCCAATCACCTACATCAAAACTTCTTTCACTGCGATGTTGATCTGCCTGTTGTTTCATTCTATTTTGTGCCAACACGAGGTTATCCTTTAAGAGTTGGAGGACTTGTTGTTGATGTTCGATGTGATGTTCCACTGCCTGAACCTTAGAATTTTCTCTTAAATATGATGTGATGGATGGTGGTTGATACCCATAAAGTGCCATAAATGGGGTCATTTTTGTTGCTGTATGGAAGGAAGTGTTATACCACCATTCAGCCAGAGGCAACCATTTGACCCATTGTGTCTGTTTATCAGATACAAAGCAACGAAGATATCCTTCCAAACATTTGTTTACTATCTCAGTTTGCCCATCAGATTGAGGATGATAAGATGAGCTATGAGCTAACTGAGTACCAAGACAAGAAAATAATTCTGTCCAAAAATTTCCAGTGAAAATGGGATCTCTGTCACTTACAATAATCTTTGGGTTTCCATGTAGCTTTTGAACTGTTTCCATAAATGCAGTAGAAACTGTACTGGCTTTAAATGGATGTGATAATGCACAAAAGTGTGCATACTTGGTAAGTCTGTCAACTACCACCATGATGACACTCTTTCCCTCAGACTTGGGTAAACCTGTGATAAAATCCATTGAAACCTCCTCCCAACGTTGGCTTGGAATGGATAAAGGTTGTAATAGACCCGGTGTCTTAATTGTTTCAACTTTATTTTGTTGGCAAACCAAACATTCCGCCACAAACTTTTGAATATCTGATTTAAGGCCATCCCAAAAAAATTCCTTCTTAACCCTGTGGTAAGTTTTTAAAAATCCTGAGTGCCCTCCTAAGGGAGAAGTGTGCAATTCCATAAGAATCTTTTGTTTTAGCTGGGAATTCTTACAGAGGTATAAGCGATCTTTGTACCATAACGAATCATTTTTCCAGCTAAATGTATCAGAAGTACTGGAATCTTGTTGTAGCTTTCGAATAAGTGCCCACACTTCTTCGTCATTCTTCCATTCCTCCTTTGCTTCGTTTATCCAATCTGGTTGGATAATAGAAATGGCACACAACAATGCTTCCACATCCTCATCCTTTCTTGAGAGTGCATCTGCCACCACATTTTGCTTCCCTTTTTTGTAGATGATTTCAAAGTCATAACCCAACATCTTTGTGACCCACTTTTGTTGCTCTTCAGAGGATAATCTTTGTTCTAAAAAGTATTTAAGGCTATCATGATCCGTTTTTACCTTGAAGTGTCTTCCCATTAGGTAGGGTCGCCATTTCTTAAGTGCATGGAGTATTGCCAACATTTCCTTCTCATAAATAGCTTTGCTTAAAAACTTTCCCTTGATTGGACGACTTTCAAAAGCAATGGGTCTTTCATCTTGCATTAGAACAGCACCAATTCCATTTCCTGAAGCATCACATTCCACAATAAAGGTTTTTGTGAAGTCCGGTGTAGCTAAGACCGGTGCTTGGCACATTGCCTCTTTAAGATGTTCAAAGGCCTTTGTTGCTTCCGAAGTCCATGAAAATGAATCTTTCTTCAATAATGTTGTTAGAGGTGCTGCTATTCTCCCATAATTCTTAACAAACTTGCGATAATACCCTGTCAACCCAAGAAATCCTCGCAGATGCTTTATGGATGTGGGGATTTTCCATTCCTTAATGGCTTTAATTTTGCTAGGGTCTACCTTAACTCCTTCATGAGATACAATATGACCCAAATATTCCACCTCCTGGACTCCAAAGAAACATTTGGATCTTTTTGCATATAATTGTTTCTCCTCCAATAGTTGTAGCACCCTGTCAACATGTTCAACATGATCCTTCCAAGACTTGCTGTAGATTAGTATATCATCAAAAAATACTAACACAAATTTTCTAAGGAATGGTTTGAAAATTGAATTCATCAAACCTTGAAATGTTGAAGGTGCATTGGTAAGGCCAAAAGGCATGACCAAAAATTCATAATGACCCTCATGAGTTCTAAATGCCGTTTTCGGAATGTCTTCAATCTTCATTCTGATTTGATGATATCCCGAACGAAGATCCAACTTGGTGAAGTAAATTGATCCATGCAATTCATCCAGTAATTCATCAATGACAGGAATGGGGAACTTATCTTTAATAGTGAGCTTGTTGAGCTCCCTATAATCTGGACACATGCGCCATGATCCATCCTTCTTGTGCACCAATACTACTGGAGCTGAGAAAGAACTTTGACTCGGTTGAATTATACCAGCCTCTAGCATTTCTGCAACCATACGTTCAATTTCACTTTTTTGGACATAGGGATATCTGTACGGCCTGATGTTTGGAGGAACACTTCCTGGAATCAGATGAATAGCATGATCATGATCACGCATAGGTGGGAGACCTTTGGGAGTCTCAAATACCTTGGAATGATTGTCCAGGACTTTTTGGAGATCTGGAGAAATAGATGATTCCAATGTGGAAACATCTAGCGAACATAATTGTGCAATTACACCTCTTTGCTCCTTTTTTAGAAGCTTTGTCATGCCATTAGAGCTGATTATCTTTCCTGGTTTCCCTGCAATACCCCTTAATTCAACTTCCTTTCCTTCCACAGAAAATTTCATGAAAAGTTCTTGAAAATTAAAAGCTATTGTACCCAAGGATTGTAGCCATTGGACTCCTAGTACAACATCAGCACCTCCCATTGGAATGGAAAGCATTGGGCTAGTCAATACATATTCTCCCATGGATAGCTTGATATTATGGCACTTTCCAGAACAATTTATTGTTCCTCCATTTGCAATCATCACTTGACACTCTGGTGCTGGATATAGGAAGCAATTCAATTCTTTTGCTACCCTACAATGAATAAAATTGTGGGTGCTTCCTGAATCAATCAACACTATTACCTTTTTCTTCTTGATTTGTCCTTCTATCTTGATGGTTTGAGGAGTGGTAATTCCCGCCAATGCATTACAAGATATGGTCGGATTTATTTGTTCTTCATCTAGGCTTTGTTCCTGGAATATATCCTCTTCTTTTGACCTTTCTTGCTCCTTTTCTTCTTCCTCTTCACAATCTATGTAGAATAATTTCTTCTCAGCACACTTATGACCTTTTGTGTATTTGCTATCACAATTGTAACAAAGCCCTTTTGCTCTTTTTTCTTCCAATTGTTGTGGTGTCAACCTTGTAGGTTGTGGAAGACTATGGGCAACAACACTTCCGTCTTTATAGTTGTGAATGGTATGCTTCCTAGTTGCCATAATTTTGCTTTCCATTTTTCTTGCTAACCTGAATGCCTTCTCTAATGAATCAGGTTCCCAAAGGCGCACATCATGTTGGATATTATCCTTTAAAGACCCTATGAACACATCAATCCTATGCTCCTCTGGAATATCTTTTACCCTTATGTTCAATTTTTGGAACTCCTCAATGTGCTCCATTATTGAACCCTTTTGTTTGAGACTTATCAATTGGCTAAAAAAAGTGTTGCTTTTTGTATCCTCATAATGTGCTATCAATTCTTCCGTAAAAATTGCCCAAGTGATAAATTGTTTACGAGAACAAAGCCATTGATACCATACAAACTGATTTGGTTCCAAATATAAAGTTGCCATACGTACCTTTTGTGTGTTTTGCACATTATTGAGATCGAAGAATTGCTCCATCTGTAATATCCATGTGGCGGGATCCTTGCCATCAAACTTCCTCATATCGATTTTTGGAACATGGTGAGTCTTCGATCCAACATTAGAGTCTATGGAATCATGATTAACATTTCTTTTGTTCTCATCATGAGTTTCCTTTAGTACTCTTTCACCCTTAGTGACCATTTCTTGTAGCAACTTATCCATCTTATCATCCATGCCATCAATTTTAGCGTCCATGCCATTCACCTTAGCTTCCATGCCATCCATCTTAGCTTCTACACCTTTCTTTAAACCATCCATCTTAGCTTCTACATCTTTCCTTAAACCATCCATTTTAGATTCTGTTGCTTTTTGTGCAAGTGACATTTGTTGCACTTGTTCTTGTAATTTTGATATATCATGTAGCATTTCTTCCTCTTCTTCATGAGTCATGCTAGAGCTTTCAGGTTCCTTACTAGGTGTTTGCATTTTCTTTCCTCGGGGCATCAGTTACCGATAATAATGCTCTACTATGCCCTTTGAATTCCTTCAAAATAAATTTTCAAACCAAGCTTAAGCAAAAATTAAAGAAAATCTACACACCTTTTTTCACTTTGTAGGAGCTCGATATTGCCTCTGATGTATCTCTGTACTTTCTGATCATCTAGTTCTAAATTTGTGACCTGTAGTAGCCCTCTGTGTCCTCTTTCCAATGCCACAAGTCTGACCCAAATTGGATTCTCCAAGGAAGAGTTATGCGAAATCTCCCACAGTGACTTGATTATAGACTAGTTCAGTAGAGCGAACTTGTACGACGTGCCACGTGTCACTGTTTCAACCTTTGACTCTGAAAAATATATAAAGAAAACTACAGTCCGTCCTCTTTCTTAACTTCTTACGAAATTTCAATCCGATGCTCAGAAGAAAGTTATGACGATTTTCCCCAGGTCACCTGTTTTGAATGTAATTCAGGAGTCTGCAAAAAGACCAACTTCCTCAGATCATATCTCCGAAAATATCACGCAAAAAACTCTGAAATTCGGACCCAAGGTTCAGCGCAATTTCTTCTCAAATGGGTTTTTTTTGCGACTTCTGAAACGTCACAGAAAAAAAGTTATAGCGAAAATGCCACGATGACCTGTTTGGAGCAGCGAAACCCTAGAATCCAAAGCTCTGATACCAAATGTTATGAAACCAGCTCAAGAAAAGATAGAAAAGAAAGATCAACGCCTTAGAATTCAGCCTCTTCGAGGGGGCAACCTCCTTTACATTACATAAATGAACAATTCTTGGATGATACAAATGACAAAACCTCCTTTCTATATATAGGAGTCTAAGGAGTCACAATATAATCCAGCCGACCTAACAATAATAATATAAAGCCACAAAAATAATAATAGAGGGATTCTATGGGGCACAGAAATAACAATATGTGGGTAATAGGGGCACAAAAATATAAATAAGGGGTATAACTACAATAGTAATGGGGTAATCACTTGGAAACAGTGCTTTGCCACTAAGGGCTGAGACTGTGCATTATAGCTCAGTGGAGGTCCGGCTAATGGAGGGTGGTCCTATCGACAAATTTTTAGAAAAATGGCTAAGTGTGTGAGCGAGTGAACTTGTATATACATGACCTTGCGAACACATGCTCAACATGACTCGATGATAGAACACCTCAAATCACAAGACAACATATGCTCAATGTGACTCGCTGTGGGACTATCTAATGGTGAAAGTGACAAGTGTGACACTTCGGATAGACCTTCAGATGACACTTGCGTGAAACTGCTTACAACATTGTGTGGGAGTGCGACGGGTGTTTACATAGTTGAAACAACTCATGCACATGAAGACAAACCTTAGGTATCACTAGAACAAGGTTGCAATCATGACCTAGCAAGCAACATGCCGAAGACGACAATTGGTCAAACAAGTGAAAAGGAAGCAAGGCATGTAAAGGAAATGTGTGAAATGACTTTTGTGTTTGCACACATGCATGTTACTGAAGACATGATGATATGACAATGACAAGAAGTCCTACAAACTCAACTAAGTGGTGTACTTCGAAAGGTGTTCTTTACTTACCATACTTACCCTTGAGCTGATCATGCATCCGACAAAGTTCTCATGCGGTCCTAAACTATACCATCATTTAGTCTTCTTGGTCCTTCTCCTCAACTCCTTGGGAGTGATCTCAGCATGTCATGTTTTCTTGCTGTCACTAAGATATAGATCATCGTTGTTTCAACGGGTAGTGACTGCTATTGAAATGAGGCCCTGGGAGGCCCATCTGTAGAGTTTCTACATGCAGTGCAACCCAGGAAGCTGAGAGGAAATACTGTGTAGTTTCTGGATGCAAGGAACTGCTGCGGGATAGGTTCTAGGAGGACACATTTGCGCAGTTTTAGGCCGCAAGGAAGATTGAGCAGCTGAGGTACAATACTGTGCAGTTTCTGATGACAACGGGTTCCAGCTGAGGGAAGGACACTGGAGGAAACTACTGCGCAATTTTGGATGCCAAGGGATGTTGGGGTCTCTATGCACTGCGGGGTTTCAACAGGCAAGGGAGGAAGCTTGATGGTTCTAGAAGAAAAGTGCATAGTTTTAGGAAGCTGAATGAGGCTAGGTTGCTTGGGAAAATGGCTAAGTGTGAGATTAGTGAAACATATGTAAACATCGATAAGACTTGACTGTGATCGCACACGAACACTTAGTGATGCAACATAGACCATCCAAAATGTATAAAACATACTCTGCTTGATGCAACAACCTTCATGACAAGAGTGCATGAAGTGAGTGTGAAACATGTCTATGTGATGATAGCAACTCATGCACACATGCTTTCCCTTGAAGCAAAACAACATTCCCTTTACATGACAAACAACAATCCCTATGCCCAAAGATGACACATGCTGCATAAATATGAGAACATGAACAACTCTTAAGATCAAGGAGGGGAGCTTGAAATCATCATCTTACCAATAAGTGACCAAGTATGATCGATCACAGGATTCAAGGTAGGCTTCGAAATTTTCATGTGAGCCAAAATTTTGGAGGGTGATTGTAGCCGTTACAACATTAGAAATACATTGGTAGAATCCCAGCTCTCTGTATGGACCTTGTTTCATGAAAAAGCGAGTCTAACCCTTCTAGAAGTATTATTTGATTATTTGATCATGATTTCTTTCACACTAGCTTGTGTGAAAGATGTAGTCCCTACCATTCTCTTCATCGGTCAACACACATTCCAAGCCAAGTCAACTTAGTTGTTTCGATTGGGGATGAGGGGTATATTGATGCACAAGTAATATAGCTTTCAGAATTTCAATTTCAACTTTGGTGTTGCTCTGCTGCCAGCAGACTTGGACAGTACCCTGATAGAGTCATGCAAGAACACAAACATTGCTCCACTGTGAGAAAGCCTAGTCAGTACCCTGGCAGAGTTACTTGTATCACCTCTCTGCGCAAGAAGTCTTTCTCTTCTTTCTCCTTATTCATTTTTTCATTTTTTCGAAGAACTATGCATAGGCACTTATTTATTTCAGAGGCAGAAGAGGAATCTCGACTTATTGAGAGCAGAAGAGGTTGTTCCTTTAGAGAAATATGCTATATATACCTTTGACATAATTGTTAAGGTTTTCCCCCTTACCTTACTCTACTTGATTGAGCTAACAAGGGCTAACCAAAAAGAACTGATTAGAGTAGGCAGTACTAGTTAACAATCCAAGTGTTGTGTTTTCACCAAGACTCACTCTGAATAGAACGTATTTTCCATCAAGGCATCATCGACTAAAGACAACAAGATCTTCATAAAGAGAGAGGAAAATAGATAACCAGATGTTGATAGTTGTACAAGTCCTCTTAGATTTTCCTGACTTGTCTCGAGAGACAAACATGGTTTCAAACGAGGCTAACCTACGAATACAAGCAAGCAAAGAAAGAAAAAAGCAGAAGTAAAGCGAAAGCAAAACAAGTAACCAAAGAAAGCAAGTAAGTAGACAAAACCAAGTAAGAAAGCAAAGCAAATATGCAAGGTAGGAAGCAAAGCAAAGCAAGAAAGCAAATGCTACTCCTACTCCTACGCTAAATAGTGCATGGGCCTACCCATGTGAAGTGATATTTCAAATGCAGCGACCGACACATTGGCTTTCCCATGTTGGCGAAGGCATGGTAAACAAGAAAGATATGCATGTAAACGGGTGAACAAAAAATATTTTACAATGAATACCAACACACTCCAAGTTTAAACGCGTCCACAGAAAAGAAAAGAGTGAAAGTGTAAGACAAGCATTTTGTGAACTTAACATGGCATTGTGACACACCGCGTGCATATGATAAGCATGCATACTCTTTTGACTGTGACAGACAAGAAAACATGAGAAAGAGAGATAACTTACGCTTTGCAATTTTGCTTGTTGTGTATGATTGCTCCAATACATAAGTGATGGGATCATGTGATTCTGTTGGAGGAAGTGAAATCTGTGTGTTGGATTGATCTTTAGTGCATAAAGATGAGTAATGAGGAGTCTTGGCTGTTTCACAAATTTTCTGATTGAAAGTGGAACTAACCTCAGGACAATGAGGGCCTGACATAACCATCAGCTTAGGATGAAGTGCCTTGACAACCTACGGGGTTTCCACTTCGTCAATAGATAAATTGTCAGAGACCAGTGGCTTAGGAAGATTAACAACGAGTGAATCAACATCATGATCAAATGAAGAAGTAAAGAGATCACGACAACCATGATCAGAAAATTTAGGATGTTCATTGGCATCCTCATGATCTGATGAATCATGTAGAGGGGTAGATGAGAAATAAGGATGTTCACCCTCTGTGTTTTCAGAAATGACAGATGATATATGGGACAGATTTTCAGAGGAAGATATGTCCTCTCCACAATGTAATGACAGGCTGATATCTGATGTGTCCTTTGAATGATAAGAAGTAGAAAGATTCAGAGATGAGTTTTCACAGGGAAAATCAAAAGTGGCAGAATCATAAGAGATGTCAAGATAGAGCGGATGAGGCGCGGATTGAAGGGAGTCATCCTTCACCGTGGGTTCTTCTTCAGATTCTCGCACACACTCATCATGAATGATAGCGCAGGTTGGCTGCAAAACACCAACTCTGTCAACAAATTGATCCTCATTCACAACAAGTGTAGAGTCCGGAACAGAAGAACACAAGACAGTACAGTCCGGAGGATCAACAAAACACAAAACGTAGGGATGGAGGTTGAGGTAACAAGTCCACATGACAACTTGTTATCACCCCAAGAAACTCTCTTAGGTTGTATCTCAAAGATGCTCGGGAACATTACAAACTCAACAAAATGTTTTAAATGGATGAATGGAAGGAATGATGCATATTCAAGCCAGATAACCACTTCTACTATGCTTAACTCCAGACATGGGTGAACACCCCTAGACTATAAGACTTTAGACCGCCAATTACTCACAGTTTGAGGATTAGGTGAACATGAAGAATACTGACCACACCAGCAGATGCACAAGACCATGTGATGGCCGGCTGCAACCAGTAAAGAGGTCTGCCAATCTATTTCCTAATGCACAGACATGATGACAGCTCTCTGGCATCAAGTAAACAGAAACTTGCATAACACATTCAATGATACATACTAGACTTCAACACAGAGGTGGGATGACAGCCCCTCTAATGCTAAATATCAAGAGCACATGAACAAATGCATAACATGCATAGCCTAGAACAGAGTAGAAATTTTATGGAAAGTGAGCAATTAACAACAAAAGAAGCTTGTATTAGCTGAAAATGAAGACAAGACACTGCAAGTATCAAAGTAGTTACAGTCTCCAGAAGTTGAACCTTACATCAAAACTACAACCATCAACCTTGATTACATCTGTTTTCTAGGTATATATAGAGTTTCTTTACAAAAATGCTCTGCTACTCTATGCGTGGATGGGTCATAATGGACCACCAACCACTTTAACTATTTGATATGGGTCTCCGCTACAATCTGATTGCTTCAATGAATTAATTTGACATTTTCTGGTGCTCTGTTGTCCTTCCCGAACAGGTGGAGTGTTGTACAGAGGAAGTTCCATAACTGATAAATGCTTTAACTGCTCGAGGCTGGTCCTATTTCCACTCGGCCATTCTGTTTCTTGAATGCAGTTGTTGAGGAGTAACTGCACGGGTACTGGATACTGGCCGCCTTCGTCCTTTGGGAGCACAGAACAATCAAACGTGGCGTGCTGCATGGCGGATGGAAGATCTGGTCAGCGGGGTAGGATCGGCTATCGGATCGCGCAGATCGATGGTGGAGAGTGTTTTGTAGGAGGAATCAGGCAGAAGCGGGAGAAGGCAGTTGTGAGCCGTTGGATCTGGACACGGCGGATCCGACGGTCATCGGGTGGGAAAGATGCGTGGGGGTTAACGCGCGGGGAAGGCGGTTTCGGTGGCGGGCGGTATTCCCCGCACTGCTTTCAGAGGATGGCGGTAATCGTACGCGGGCGCGTGATACCATTCAACGCGCGACACGTGGCGGATGGGACGGGACCAAAACCACTTTCCCCACGAGCTAACGCGTGGGCAACTTAAGGGCGCGGGAGGTGCGAATGCCGTCTGATCGCGGCGGGGTAGATCTTACGGTGCGGAGGAAACAGGCAGGTTATTTGCGGCGGGGACCGTTGGATCGGGCGATGGATGATCGAATGGCAGGAACTTAATTGTACGACTTTTGATTGATGCGACGGAAAGGGCTTGTGAACAACGCACGGTTATGTGATCGCGGTTACATGACAGTTTAAACTCGGTGCCCGGGAGCTAAAGAAAAATGGGTTTATGCTGGGTTTTGGAAGAAAACAGAGATGGCAGGGGGTTATGAAAGTATAAGGAGAATGAAGGAGTAGGAGAAGAATGACTAATGCAGGTCCCTTGTAAGCATAACTAGCACTGCCAGACCTATTTTTGATTCATCAAATGTTGAATAATGTAGCAGAGCTAACACTGGTTCCTTCTGGGGATGAGATCATCCTTGTGAGGTCTCAAGAACCTGCGAATTAATGCCTTTCAGATGAAAACAAATTAGCAAAATTCCTAGTGTTCCATTGGGCATGGAGTTTGACTGAACCTACACTACGACTAATAAAATCAAATATTTACAATTTTAAGGCCAAAAGACCTTAAATCACTTAAATTTTCAGAAAACGCCCATTAACTGGGCCATCAAAAATTGTTTCTCCTCCCATACTTTTCAGTAGGAAGGTATTGTTCCCTTGAATCTGAGAAATGATAAAAGGCCCTGTCTAGAAAGCATCAAACTTCCCATGATTGCCTTTCTTTTCCTTCAATGCATCCCACTTCAGAACCAAGTCTCCCACCTGAAAATTGTCTGATTTGGCCTTTCTGTCAAAAGCTTCCTTGATCTTCTTTTGATGTGCTGCAGCCTTTTCAACCAACTGTTCCCTGATTTGATGTACCTCCGCTAAATCAGTGATCCTTTTTTCCATGTCGTCCTCCTCATTCTGTTCTGGTTGCAGGAAATTTTCCACAGGGAGAATTAACTGGATTGGGAATACAACTTCAGTGCCATATACTAGCTTGAATGGAGAATTCCCTGTGGGTTTCTTAATGGTCACTCTGTCAGCCCACAGTTCATACCTGAGCTTAGAATCCCAATTCTTTTTGTTGTCCTCCAACAGCTTTTTGATTATCCTTAGCAGGCTTTTATTAGAGGATTCTGCTAGACCATTGCCTTGAGGGTAGTATGAGGTGGAATGAAATAGCTTAATGCCCATTGAATCACACATTTCCACCAATTCTTTTGCCCTGAAGGCTGTTGCATTGTCTGTGACTAGTTTATGTGGACAACCAAATTTGGTAAAGATATTTTCTATCAAAAACTTCATGACCACATTATGATCAGCCTTTTTGGTAGGGATTGCTTCAATCCACTTAGTAAAATAATTAGTGGCTACTAATATCCACCTGTGCTGGCCACTAGAATGTGGATTGATTTCTCCAATGAAATCCAAGCCCCACTGCTGAAAAGGTCCTTTTTCATGTATGGGTTTTAAGGGCAGGGACTTCAACTGCTGTTTCCCTTCAAATCTCTAGCACCTGTCACAAGACTTAACAAATGAAAACACATCATAGAATAAGGTGGGCTAGTAGTACCCGGCTCTGAGAATCTTATGGGCAGTGGCTTTCCAATAGTGATGTCCTCCACACATGTTGGAATGAAACTACTGCATAACCTCGATTGATTGTTCTTTGTCCAAACACCTCAAAAGCATTCCAGCTGGATCCCTCCAGTAGAGCAGATTTTCATGGATACAATATTTTGCTGCCCTAAGTTTAACAGTTCTGACTTGACTTTGAGTAAGGCCTGAAGGGATTTCTAGCTTTAGCAGGAATTTAACTATTGCAAAACACCAATCACAAGAAGCTAGATTTTCTACCACTGGCTGCTTTCTCCCTGGTTCAGCTGCTTCCTCTTCTTCTGTTTGACCATTTTCTGAAATTGAGCCCATGAGGTTTATGTCCAATGTTCTGCAATTTTCTTCAGCTAACAATCTGGAAAGACCCTGACTTCTGACAAGTTTGGTGGGCTTCAGTTCTATATTTAATTCAATTGACTTTGCGATCCATTTAGCCCTTCTTCCATCAGCATCAGGTTGTGTTAGGACATCTTTTATTACAGTAGAGGGTACATATGCAATTATCTTGGAATGCAGAATATAAACTCTAAAAGCTTTCAAAGACTTGACAAGAGCATATGCTTGTTTCTCCATAATATCATACCTCAGCTCAGCATCCCTTAATGTTTTGCTGAAAAATGCCACCGGATGCTCTGAACCTTCTTCATCTGCTTGCAATAAAACTGCTGCAATGGTGTCTTCAGAGGCAAATGAGAATACATGGAACTCCTTGCTGTAATCTGGACTTATTAAAGTGGGAGCCTCCATAATAGCCTTTTTAATGGACTCAAAGGATTTTCTTGCTGAATCAGTCCACTTAATCTCTGACCCCTTTTTCAGCATGGAGGTAATGTGCTTTACCAGCTCTGCAAAATTTGGTATAAATCTCCTTACAAAATTTATTTTTCGCAGAAAGGACTGAATATCTTTTTTTGATCTTGGAACAGACAGGGTCTGTATTGCTTTTACTCTTTTTGGGTCAATTTGGACACCTGTAGCAGAAACAACATGTCCTAACAACTTGCCTTCTTCTCAAGCAAATTGTGAGTTTTTAGGATTGACTGAAATTCCAAACCTTCTGCACTTCAGGAACACTTTTTTCAAATGCTGCAAATGGTCTTGATGGCTGCTGGAGTATACTGTTATGTCATCAAGGTAGATAAGGACAAATTTATCCTTCTCTCCCACAAATGCTATATCCATAGCTCTCTGAAAAGTGGCTCCAGCATTCATCAGCCCAAAAGACATCTTGGAATACATAAAAGTGCCCCAAGGAGTGGTGAATGCAATCTTTTCTTGGTCATCTGGATGTACAACAATCTGGTTATAGCCTGAAAATTCATCCAGGAAAGACATCACTTTGGCTCCTGAGACCCTCTGCAGTAAATGCTCCATCTTGGGCAGAGGGTAATTGTCTTTTTTAGAGCACTTGTTCAAGTTTCTGAAATCAACACAGAGTCTGATTTCTCCACTTTTCTTCCTCACCACAACCAAATTGGCTACCCACTTTGAATATCTGAGAGGGACTATGATTTTGGCAGCCAACAACTTTTTAATTTCTTTTTCAATCAGAGGGAGGATCATAGGATTTATCGGTCTCAGCTTCTGTTTGAAAGGTATGGTATCTTTCTCTAGAGGGATTTTATGCTGAATAATATTTTTATCATATGTTTTCAGGTCACTATATTCCCAGGCAAACACATTAGCAAATTGCTTCATTAAATTGCAGTATATAGCACTTTGGTCAGCAGAAACGTGAGTGGACAGATTTATATATCTAGGCTGGTCTGAACTCCCTATATTATGTTTACAGATTGCAGATGGGTCTTCTTTCTGTGCAGCCTTATAAGGCACATCATTCTGGTCAAACAGTCTTTCTAAAGGAATTAAACCCTTAGGAATATGATTGCTGGGAAGTTGGACAATGCTATCTTTGCCAATTTTGTTTCTAAGCTGGGATTTGGGGCTTTCTTCCAAGGCTTCATTTTCTTGGTCAATTTGCATTTCGGAGAATTCATCAATGACTTGCAGAAACCTATTTATTTCATCATCATCTTCAAAAACTTTCCAATGCTGGACATTATCAGGCAAGGATGGCCTATACTTCATTTGGACTTCATAAACTAATCTGGGAGGCATGGGAGGGATAAACATGCTAGCAGACACAACAAGGGAATCAGCAAGCTGATTTTTGGCTCTAGGGATATATGAAATACAGAAATTATCAAAAGAATCTCTGAGTCTCCATACCTCATCTCTGTACACTTTCATCCTTGGGTGTTTTGCCTGAAATGTTTTGTTTACTTGCTGAATGATAAGATCAGCATCTCCAAACACCTTTATGTTCCTGATTTCTCTGTCTTTTGCTGCATTAAGGCCCAATAGCAGAGCCTCATACTCTGCTATATTGTTTGTGACTTGAAAAGCCAGCTTAAAAGACAGATGTGTGCTTTCTTGTTCTGGAGATACCAGCACCACCCCTGCTCCTGCAGTCTCCCTGGAACATGCTCCATCAAAGAACATCTCCCAAACCTGACTTCCTTGCTCTTCCTCGGCCTGATTTGTTGGTTTCTTGAGCTGCATTGAGGCCTTCTGGGATTCTTCTATTTGGAGGATACATGCTCCAAAATCAGTGTCCACAGCATATATGGGATGATTAGTAGGATTCTTTTCATCACTGATGATGTATGCCAGTTGTGCTTCTCTGTATAATCTCCTGCTTTCTCCTCCAAAAACTGGGACAGTGGCATAAGATAGATCATTCTGTAATGTCCCACCTAGTCTCTTAATCCATCCTCTGGACAACAGCATGCCAAACTTGGGAGGGACATCTGCTACCACAATATCCATCATCATACTCTTCATGGGCAGCTGAGTTAGGGTAATGGCCAGATCTTTGATTAATCCTAGGCATTTCACCTTTCTTGAATCAAATGAGAATAAATCATGATATGGTCTGGTGATGTCAAGGCCTAACTCTTCCATGACAGCTTTAGGCATTAAATTGTGGCTAGCCCCTGTGTCTAACAGGTAATTGTGGAAGATTTTGTCATGAATGGTCAAGGAGACATAAAATGATGGAGAATTATTATCAGCAGGTTCGATCATAGGGCTAAGCACAACTGCAGGCTTGTCATCTTGCAAATTGACAGTGTCAGTGGAGGTTTGTGTGGTTTCTAGTTCAAGAGCTTCAAGGATAGGCTTTCTAAACACTTCACTCTTTAACAACTCTACCAGAGGCACAGATATTTTTAACTTCCGGACTTCTGACTCAAAGCTGAAAGAGGAAGGTAACTTGTCAAAACCTCTTACCTCTTGAACTGGTGCTTTGAGGATGACTGGGTCAGCTGCTGGTCTTCTTTGTCTAATATTCTGTGATTCTGTTTGGACAACAGCTCCTTGGGCAGGGTTATCCTTGACATTGTTTGCTTTTGACCTGAGATTATATCTTTGTTGTTCGCCAGTCTGCAAAATAGCCTCTCCGTCCCATCTTTGACTGTCTTGTTCCTGCAGCAAATATTCTTCGTATGCAGACAATGTTAAAAAGGCAGCACTGCATTTATCTTCCATACAATGAATTTCATCCTCATCTTCAATCTGCTCCTCCTCCATGACCACATTTTGAAAAGGAGCTTTAACTCTTTGATCCTCGTTAGTTTCTTTACCCTTCTAAATGATTTGCATTTTCTCATTTGCTCTCCTGAATGGGTTTGGATTTTTTGGAGCAAATGTGTTTTGAAACCTTGCTTTCCCAGAGCTTTGCTCAACTTTTAGCTTGGATATCTCGGCAGCCAATGACTCTATCATTTTAGCCATTCTATCTAATTTAGGTTCTGAAGATGAAGCAGAGGAAGAAGAAGCCTCACCTCTTTGCCTCGTTCTATCAGCATGTGTTTTAAGCTTTTCTACAGCCATAATATTTGATTCCACCTCCAGTGCTGCATCCTGCATATCAACTAGAGTGGCACATCTTATTTCTCTCAAAAGCAGGTAGAAATCAGAGTCGAAAGCATTGGCATAAGTGAGTTTGGCAGAGGTGGGAGTAGGCTTTACTTCAGCTGGTATCTTACTATACATATGATTGAATCTTTTATTAAAATCAGGCAAAGACTCCCCTTTCTCCCTCTTTAGGTTTCCAAACTCTGTATGGTAATAGAGCAAGTCCTTCTTATCTCCCCAGTGTTTCAAAAATGCTTCATCTAGGGCTTCAATATCAGCAATAGATCCAAGGGCCAATTCTCTGAACCACTTTCTGGCCTCTCCATCAAGGCTCTGTACAAAAACTCTCATCCACACATCATTTTCACTTATATCTAAGTTATCGGCATAAATATAAAAAGCCTCAAGGTGTTCTTTAGCTGTTACTCCCTTTGTGCCAGTGAACTTAGGCATATATTTTTGATATTCTCCTGTAGCCATAGCGTTCAAAGGAATGGGCAAGACCAGAGGTCCATACCTGGCAGCTACAATTCTTTCTATCTTCGTAGGTGCTTGCTGGTCTGCCATGACTGGGGTATGTGGAAGGATACTGGCAGATTGAGTAGTATGAAACAATGCAATGGATGACAGAGATGAAGGGATGTTATGGACTGTATGGGAAGCTTTCTTTGGACTGAGATTCAAAGGGGAACTAAATGGCAAAGGAGCTTTATGAATCTCTGTAGGTGTTTCTTCACTAGGAATACTAGGCTCTAGATCTTCAAACTGTGTATCCTCAACTAAAAACTTCTCATGCAGAGACAAATAAGATTTCTTGGGCTTACCTGATCCTGATGCTCCTTTCTGTGATGTTTTCTTCTGTTTAACAATATTCTCAGGGTCTGGCACTGGAACAACTGGTGATTTATGAGGATTTCTTTGAGTGTGTCTCACAAACTGAGCCAGGACTATGACACGGAGTCACCAAAGGTTGGTCTTCCCCAGTGGAGTTGCCAGATAGATGATTACAACCAGAAATGTGTCCAGACTTTGTCTATCATCAAAATCTGGAACTGTGTCATCTCCCAGGGAAGCTGAGCTTCAATCTCCTCTCCCCGGCAACGACGCCAATTAATGTTATCACCCCAAGAAACTCTCCTAGGTTGTATCTCAGAGATGCTTGGGAACATTACAAACTCAACAAAATGTTGGAAATGGATGAATGGAAGGAATGATGCATATTCAAGCCAGATAACCACTTCTACTATGCTTAACTCCAGACATGGGTGAACACCCCCAGACTACAAGGCTTTAGACCACCAATTACTCACAGTTTGAGGATTAGGTGAACATGGAGAATACTGACCACACCAGCAAATGCACAAGACCATGTGATGGCCGGCTGCAACCAGTAAAGAGGTCTACAAATCTATTTCCTAATGCATAGACAAGATGACAGCTCTCTGGCATTAAGTAAACAGAAACCTGCATAACACATTCAATGATACATACTAGACTTCAACACAGAGGTGGGATGACAACCCCTCTAATGCTAAATATCAAGAGCACATGAACAAATGCATAATAGGCACAACCTAGAACAGAGTAGAAATGGAAAGTGAGCAATTAACAGCAAAAGAAGCTTGTATTAGTTGAAAATGAAGACTAGACGCTGCAAGTAGCAAAGTAGTTACAGTCTCCAGAAGTTGAACCTTACATCAAAACTACAACCATCAACCTTGATTACATCTGTTTTCTGGGTATATATCAAGTTTCTTTACAAAAATGCTTTGCTACTCTATGCGTGGAGGGGTCATAATGGACCATCAACCACTTTAACTATCTAATATGGGTCTCTGCTACAATCTGACTGCTTCAATGAATTAATTTGACATTTTCTGGTGCTCTGTTGTCCTTCCTGAACAGGTGGAGTGTTGTACAAAGGAAGTTCCATAACTGATAAATGCTTTAACTGCTCAAGGCTGGTCCTATTTCCGCTCAGTCATTTTGTTTCTTGAATGTAGTTGTTGAGGAGTAACTATGCGGGTATTGGATACTGGCCGCCTTCGTCCTTTGGGAGCACAGAATAATCAAAGGTGGCGTGCTACATGGTGGATGGAAGATCTGGTCAGCGGGGCAGGATCGGCTGTCGGATCGCGAAGATCGATGGTGGAGAGTGTTTTGTAGGAGGAATCGGGCGGAAGCGGGAGCGGGCGGTCGTGAGCCGTTGGATCTAGACACGTCCAGATCCGATGGTCATTGGGCAGGAAAGATGCGTGGGGGTTAACGCGCGGGGAAGGTAGTTTCGGTGGCGGGCGGTATTCCCCGCACCGCTTTCAGAGGATGGCGGTAATCGTACGCGGGCGCGCGATACCATTCAACACATGACACGTGGCGGATGGGGCAGGACCAAAACCACTTTCCCTGCGAACTAACGCGTGGGCAACTTAAGGGCGTGGGAGGTGCGAATGTCGTCTGATCGCGGTGGAGTAGATCGGACGCTGTGGAGGAAATGGGCAGGTTATTTGCGGCGGGGACCGTTGGATCGGGCGATGGTTGATCGAACGGCGGGAACTTAATTGTACGACTTTTGATTGATGCGATGGAAAGGGCTTGTGAATAGTGCACGGTTATGTGATCGCGATTACATGACAGTTTAAACTCGGCACCCAAGAGCTAAACAAAAATGGGTTTATGCCGGGTTTTGGAAGAAAACAGAGATGGCGGGGGGTTATGAAAGTATAAGGAGAATGAAGGAGTAGGAGAAGAATGACTAATGTGGGTCCCTTGTAAGCATAACCAGCACTGCCAGATCTGTGTCTGATCCATAAAATGTTGAAGAATGTAGCAGAGCTAACACAACCAACAGGATTTCCAGCCAAATTTGTGCAAACATTGAGAGCAGGTGGGGTGGGAGGATGTGACAGTTCAACAAATGTGCGCGCACCTTCTCCCACCTTGCACTGTGGAGCTAGAGTTGTTTGATGAGAAGAGGATGGACAATCACTTGTGACAATGACCTTGTCCATATTAGATTTGACATCTCTAACACCGAGGTATGCTGGGAGGGGTTCGAATGATTCTAAGAATTTTGGATTTTTGGATATGTAAAGAAGATACTTAAATCTTCCATTGAGAAATTCCCAATCAATTTCATCTTCAGGAAATCGGCATGAAAGATTACTAAAGCGTGTGTGAAATTGTTCAACGGATTCATCAAGTGCTTTCCGTAATTCCATAATTTCTTTATTGAGTGCTTTATGATCAAAATGATGGACATCACGGTCTATCTCTACAATTAATTGAGTGAGAGAGTGAATAGATTTCCGGGCAGCGTGGCACACCATAGTAGTGGGTGCCCTCGAAGCGTGTATACAAACAGTCAGTAGGCCATGCAATCTTCATGGATTTTATACTTGTGACATATAACTATAATGGCCATTTTGTGTTCAAGCCAGGCCATTCCACCTTCACCTTCATATGTGTGTTGTGACAAGGAATTCTAGAGCTCCTCTGAGATTTCAAATTTGTTTCCATAAGACATACACTTTGGAGGAAGAATTATGTGGGTAGTCATGATAAGTATGTGAAGATTCAAAACAGATTGTGAGGACTCAACTTGTCATTTGGCCCTCCTTCTAGCGCTAAAAATGTTGATGGTGTTGGACCCATCAACATTCAAGGGATCTCCCCAGTACATAGTCTCAACTAGACCTCACACTGTGTGTGGGAGTCCCATCCGGTATGATGGCCCGGTTGCCATTATCTTAAAGATATGCCTTAGCTCTTGCTTGTTAGCACATGAGAGTGGTATGCTTAGTCTTCAAACAATGAGGTTCATGTGCCTGGTGAGTGCTTAGTGTCGCTTGTGTCAAAGTTATTTCACTGCAAAGGGAGAGGGTAAGAGTGAGTCTCAAGCTGAAAGGGAATAGTCCCAACTCTGTTAGAGACACACCACACAACGGGATCTGTGCAACTTTCGGCGAAGTAGTCCACACAGATGCGACAGTCACAAACGCAAGGTGAATAGATAACACATACAACACCCAGTGGAGTAGTCCACACGAGTGTGATGGTCGTTATAAAAAGTTTACAAGAATGAGTCGGTCAAGTGTCCAACGTGTAGGTTTTAACCCCATACAAAAATTATCTGCATACAAATTCGAAAACATAGAAAATAAACAATGCGAGAGAATAACACATAAAACACATAAACACAGAGATTTTTCCCCGGATCCCAAAATAGGGACTACCAGATTGGTTTTTCATTATATTCCTTTCAATGTTACAATACATACTTATACATGCCGAAGCATCCAATACCATGGACTGAAAACTATCGTGTTCAAAACCATGTGCAAAAACCATGCACAAAACCATAGGTAGGTCCGCCCAACCTAATATAGGGTCCAAAATTTTTTTCCCCGGGGTGCTGCCTCGGACCTCATAGAGGGGGACTACCCACCCCCCTCAAACCTCCCGGACAAGGGGGGATGCCATCCCCACTATGCAATCGACACAACGAAGGGGGGGCTTTGCCCCCACTCTAACCCCTTGGTTAACTACATGGGCTAGTCGTGGAAGGAATATAACACAACCCAACAATGGAATAGTCCACAAAGACGAGACAACAATAATAACTGATACAACACATTTCCAACAACATATGCACTAAAACAACTGAAATAGTTCAACTATATTAGTACAAGTTAAAGCAACATGCATTACAAGCGTCCAAATAATAGTCTTACAAACGAATACAATACATATGTGAAAACGTGCTGGTCTGTGACAAGATTATGAATTAAGCGAAAGTTCCAAGACACATCCATACACCATACATGACTAACCTTGATAGCGGGGCATTGGAGCTAGTGCTCACTCTTCAAAGAAAAGATTACAGACTCTCAAGGCTATGTGGGAGGAGCCAAGGTGAAAAGTCCTTTGCATGTACGATTGAGGGGTATATATAACCAAGGGTGAAACTGACCCTTTTGAATGTTCAACTTCCCTCATGAATGTTTGATTACATGACTCTTTGACTTACATGACTCTTTGAATTCATCCATGGGTCTCTTGGAATTCCATGTTACATTACATTGATTACAAAGTTATGACCAAAGTAGTGATGTGGCTGAGGTGAATCATGACACAACCCGACATGACACTGCTAGTATGCACATGATGGTTGTGATATTCGTGTCATGCTGCTATGTTGCTGAGTGATCAGTGTGCCCGTGGTGTACCATAGCATCACCTCCGCATCGCAAAGTGCATGGAGTCTCCTATGATATTGGTGTTCACTTGATGGTTCATGCATGTGCATGTGTCTCCTTCGCTTCCTACTTGGTATGCTTTGTGTGTTTATCCAACCGCAAGAAAGTCTTCTAGCATGAATTCCTTTTTCATCCAGTTCATCATTGCACCATGTCTCATCCATGTACTTGTTTCTAGAATCACTCATGACGAGACGACATCAAATCTAGAAATCCCCTAGTCTACCATAATGCATTGTCTTTCATTTCCAGGTGCAGGTGACCGGGAGAGAGGACAAGGCTCTGAAACAACACAAAGCACATGTCAAGCCAAGATGCGAGGCTTCAGGGCACTATCAGGAAAAATTTCATAGAGATCACAGAGAGGCTGGGTTGAGCAGTCTGGGACAACAATGACAATTTTTGCGATCTGGCTCAGCTGGGAGGCAGAACTGAGCAATTTTTTTGGGGAAGGCAATGCAGGCAGCAGGAGGCACTGGTAGTGAAAATTGCATAAATTTTCATAGGAGGCCAGGTTCGAGTTGGCCAAAACTATGAAGATATGGGAGGCAGTCATGCAGGACATGTCTACCCAGTTTCTGTGATGAGCGGGGCGCCTAGAAGCTGATGGAATGTCCAAGAAAACTGTGCAATTTTTAGGAGTAGTAGGCCAACTAGTAGGGGGATTGACCGACAAAACTACACAATTTTCAGAGACAATGCAGTAACAAGAAACGAGTTTCTTTCCATCTTGTCTGTGCAATTCCTTCACTCAGTGCAGGTAGGCATGCTAGAATCTTCTGCGCAATTTTTGGGAGGAGTGAAGCCCGGGGTCACTGTTCAGTCAAATTCTCTGGTTGACCAGAAGGAGGCTCTATGGATAGGCTTGCAGGAAGCAAAGATTGAGATAACTTCTTGGGAAACTTCTGCGCTATTCTGGGTGATAGTCAGCTAGGTTGATTCCATAATTACGCAGTGCAGATTGCCTGGAGGGTAGCCTAAATCTATGCACAGTTTTGGGCAACAATTCTTGGTCACTGAGGGCTGAGAATGTGCAGTGCAACTCAGTGGAGGTCCGACTGATGGAGGGTGGTCTGGTCGACATATTTTTAGAAAAATGGCTAAGTGTGTGAGTGAGTGAACTCATGTATACATGACCTTTTGAACACACACTCAACATGACTCGACGACCAAACACCTCAAATCAGAAGACAACATCTGCTTAGTGTGACTCACTGCGGGACTGTCTAATGGTGAAAGTGACAAGTGTGAAACTTCGGATAGACCTTCAAATGACCATGACGACACTTGCACGACAATGCTTACAACATTTTGTTTGATTGCGATGATTGTTTACATAGTCAAAACAACTCATGCACACAAAGAAAAACCTTTGATATCACCAAAAAAAGGTCGCAAGCATGACCTAACAATCAATATGCCGAAGACGACAGTTGGTCAAACAAGCGAAAAGGAAGCAAGGCATATAGAGGAAACACATGAAATGAATTTTGCATTTGCAAACATGAATGTTATTGAAGACATGATGATATGACAATGACAAGAAGTCCTACAAACTCAACTAAGAGGTGTACTTGAAAAAGTGTTCTTTACTTACCATACTTACCCTTGAGATGATCAAGCATCCTACGGAGTTTGCATGCAATCCTAACCTTTATCATCACTTAGTCTTCTTGGTCCTTCTCCTCAACTCCTTGGGAGTGATGTTGGGTTGTGTTATATTCTTTCCACATAGTGAACAGGGGGTTTGAGGGGCACCCGTAACCCCACTTTATGGGGTCCGGGGTAGCGCCTCGGAAAATTTTGGTTTTGGACCCTATGTTAGGTTAGGTGGACCCACCTATGGTTTTGTGCATGATTTTTGCACATGTTTTTTGGATGCGATGGTTTTAGGTCCATGGTATTGGACACGATGGTTTTTCAGTCCATGGTATTGGATGCTTCGGCATGTATAAATATGTATTATAACATTGAAAGGAACATAATGAAAAATCAAGCTGGTAGTCCCGGTTTTGGGATCCAGGGGAAAATCTCTATGTATATGTGTTTTATGTGTTTTTCTCTTGCATTATTTATTTTCTGTGTTTTAGAATTTGTATGTAGGTAATTTCTGTACGGGGTTAAAACCTACATTTGGTATCAGAGCAGATTTGGATTCAAGGGGACGCCTTTGTTGTTGAGGGGTTTCGCTCGGGCCTGTGGTAGACCCTGTTCAGTGGGATATCTGCGAGATTGATTTCGGTGGTGAAAGAAGATCGCGAGCAGTGGACAGATAGAGATCGAGAAATTTAATGGTCAAAGTTTTGAGTTGTGGAAACTCAAGATGGAGGATCTATTGGTCGATAAATATCAGTGGATCGCGGTAGATCTGGGTACTAAACCAACGGGAGTGTCCGATGAAGAATGGAAGAAGTTGGATCGGAAGGCAAAGAGCACAATATGATTATGTGTATCAGATTCAGTATTGCTGAATGTATCAGGGGAAGCTACAACAAAGGCTTTGTGGGACAAGTTAGGGACTTTGTACCAATCTAAGTCTATGGTGAATAAATTGTTCCTACAGAAAAAGCTGTATAACCTGAGGATGAAAGATGGAGACTCGGTGACAGAGCATCTGAATGCATTTAATACTGTGGTAAGTCAGTTAGAATCTATTGATATTAAAATTTCAGATGAAGATAAGTGCATCAGTTTGTTGTGTTCTCTACCAGATTCATGGGATAGTCTGGTTATTGCAATAGGTAGCAATGCAACTGCCTTGCAGTTTGATGAAATATTCTCAGCCTTGCTGATGGAGGAGATAAGACAGAAAAATATGGAGACCCAAAATGGTGATGCCTTGTCTATACGAGGACGGTCCCAAAACAGAAACAAAAATAAGTCATCGAGTGAGAGATCTAAATCTAGAGGGAGATCTAAATCTCCAGGAAAACCTATAAAGGTGGTGTGCTGGAAATGCGGAAAGGAAGGCCACTTCAAAAGGGACTATAAATCTAAATCTCCTGACAAAGGAAAGGGATCTGATGAGGCTCCTTCTGCAAAGGTGAAAACCACCTCAGATGAAGGTGGGGATGTGTACTTGGCTTCTTCAAGTACACATGTAGATCATGAGGCATGGTTGATTGACTCAGGTGCATCCTTTCACTTCATTCCCCATAGAGAGTGGTTCTGTGAGTATGAGAAATATGATGGTGGTGATGTCTTCTTGGGGGATGACAGGAAGGCTAGAATCATTGGTCGTGGAAAAGTAAAGTTGAAGCTGCAAGGTGGAAGGGTTAGAACACTTTCGGGTGTTCTGCATATTCGTGCATTAGCCAGAAATCCGATTTCTGTTAGTAAGCTGGATGATGCAGGTGTAAAAACATTGTTCGAGAAGGATACCTGCAAGATGGTTCGGGGAGCACTGGTGTTGATGCGGGGAGTCCGGATTGGAACTCTGTACAAGCTGTAAGGTAGCACTGTTATTGATGGGTGCAATAGTTCTATGGTTCCTAAAAGTGGAGCAGAAAATCTAGTAGTCTCTAGAGAGAAGACCATGTTGTGGCATTAAAGGCTTGGTAGAAGGTATGAGTAATAACTCTCTGGATTTTGATTTCTGTGAAAATTTTGTATATGGGAAGCAGAATCGGGTGAGTTTCCCCTTTGGTGGTAAGAGGGCGAAAAAGATATTAGAACTTGTGCATAGTGATGTGTTTGGACCTGTGAAGGTTCCATCACTGGGTAAGTCTGTGTACTATGTATCATTTATAGATGAATTCTCAAGGAATACATGGATATATTTCCTTAAGAAGAAATCTGAAGTCTTTGACAGGTTTAAAGAATTTAAGGCTCTGGTGGAAAACCAAACAGAGAAGAAGATAAAGGTGCTGAGGACAGATAATGGTGGAGAGTTTTGCAGTAAGGAATTTGAAGAATTCTATAAGAAGTGTGGTATATCACGGTAGAAGACTACTCCATATACACCTCAGCAAAATGGAGTTGCAGAAAGAATGAACAAGATGTTGATGGAAAGGGCAAGAAGCATGCTCAGTGGTGCCGGGTTAGGAAAAGAATTCTGGGCAGAGGCGGTGGATACTGCATGTTAACTGGTCAACAGGTCACCTTCATCAGCGTTGGAGGACAAGACTCCACAAGAGGTATGGACTGGTAAGAAACCCTCTCTTTCACATCTAAGGGTATTTGGATGTGATGCATATGTACATGTTCCAAAGGAGAAAAGAACCAAGTTGGATAGTAAATCTGAAAAGTGCATCTTTATTGGGTATAAGGATGGTTTAAAGGGTTATAAGCTTTGGAAACTAGTAACAAGGAAGGTTATGTACAACCGAGATGTGGTGTTCAGAGAAGTGAAAGATGTTATTAAACATGAAGTCCAACCAAAGGAACCTGAGAAGATAGAGTTTGAGCTAAAGGAGGAAGAATCAGACTCTACAGCAGAGGAGGAATCAGAAGATGAAGAGCCACAAACTTTGGCTATGAGAAGATCAGTTCGAGAAAGAAGGTAGCCAGAAAGGTATAGTCCATCTGCTTTCTGTTCAAATTTTGCTTTGTCTGTTACTGATGATGATCCCAGAACTGTGAAGGAAGCAGTGGATTCAGAGGATGGAAAACTCTGGAAAGAGGCCATGGTTGATGAAATGGCATATTTGCACAAAAATGAGGCTTGGGATCTGGTCGAGTTGTCGACTGGAAGGAAACCCATTGGCAGCAAATGGGTCTTCAAAAAGAAGACAAATGCAGAAGGAAAAGTGGAGAAATGCAAAGCTTGGTTGGTAGCAAAAGGTTATTCCCAGGTGCTGAGAATTGATTTTGGTGATATTTTTTTTCCTGTTGCCAAGGTAACTTCTATTAGATTACTTTTATCTGTTGCTGCTGCTTTTGATTTTGAGGTAGAACAGATGGATGTGAAGACAACATTTCTTCACGGGGATCTGGAAGAGGAGATCTACATGAAGCAACCTGAAGGCTTTGCGGTGAAGGGTAAGAAAGAACTGGTATATAAGTTAAAGAAGTCTCTATAAGGGTTAAAACAATCACCAAGGATGTGGTATCAGAAATTTGATACATTTATACGGGGACTTGGCTTCACCAGAAGCAAAGCAGATCACTGTGTGTATTTTAAATTAATTGGTGACCGTGTTATTTATCTGGTCTTGTATGTGGATGATATGTTGTTGGTTGGAAATGACAAATAAGTTATCCAGGATTTGAAGACCCAATTGTCCTCCAAATTTGACATGAAATATCTTGGTGCTACAAACTACATTTTGGGCATGGAAATTAAAAGAGATCAGGCAAAGAGGAAGCTCTGGTTAAACTAGAGGAAGTATGTCGAGACAATATTGCAGAGGTTTAATATGCAGGATAGTAAACCAGTGAAGGTTCCTATTCCTGTAGGTGTGAGGTTATCTGCTGAACAGTGTCCCAAGATACAAGAAGAGGAAGAGGACATGTCCCATGTTCCATATGTAAGTGAAGTTGGTAGCCCAATGTATGAAATGGTTTGTACTAGACCAGACATTGCACATGCAGTGGGAGTATTGAGCAAGTTTATGTCAAAACCAGGGAAGGAGAACTGGACAATGGTGAAGCGGGTTTTAAGGTATTTGCGTGGCACTAGTGATTATGGTTTGTGCTACCAAGGAAGACTAGGATTGGACAGAGCGTTGGATATTCATGGCTTTGTTGATGCAGACTGGGCTGGAGATCTGGATCAGAGAAGATCTACAAGTGGGTATGTGTTTAACCTATTTGGAGGTGCAGTTAGTCAGATGAGTAAGAAACAATCTGTAGTGGCACTGTCAACTACAGAGGCAAAATACATGGCAGCCACTCATGAAAGCAAGGAAGCAGTTTGGTTGTAGAGATTGTGTTCAAGTATGGGGTTAGTACAGGAAGCTATAAGGATAGACTGTGACAGCCAAAGTGCAATTTTCTTGGCAAAGAACCCTGCATATCATTCAAAGACAAAGCACATTGATGTTCAGTATCACTTTGTGAGGGATATGATAGAAGACAAAAAGGTGTTGCTGGTAAAGGTGGACACTTTGAAGAATACTGCAGATGCATTGACAAAATCTGTGAGCTCTAAGAAGTTCTCTTGGTGTAGAGAGACAATGGGCATTTCAGGGCTGGAAAAATGACTAAGCTCTCTTGTGGCCCCCTGTGGAAAGAAAACAAAAAGTGGGAGAATGTTGGGTTGTGTTATATTCTTTCCATGTAGTTAACAAGGTGTTTGAGGGGCACCCGTAACCCCACTTTATGGGGTCTGGGGCAGCGCCCCAGAAAATTTTGGTTTTGGACCCTATGTTAGGTTGGGTGGACCCAACTATGGTTTTGTGCATGATTTTCGCACATGTTTTTTGGAGGCGATGGTTTTCGGTCCATGGTATTGGACGCGATGGTTTTTCGGTCCATGGTATTGGATGCTTTGGCATGTATAAATATGTATTATAACATTGAAAGGAGCATAATGAAAAATCAAGCTGGTAGTCCCGGTTTTGGGATCCAGGGGAAAATCTTTGTGTATATGTGTTTTATGTGTTCTGCTCTCGCATTATTTATTTTCCGTGTTTTAGAATTCGTATGCAGGTAATTTCTGTATGGGGTTAAAACCTACAAGTGATCTTAGCATGTCACCTTTTCTTGTTGTCACCGAGAGATAGATCAATGTTGTTTCAGCGGGTAGTGACTATTGCCGGAATGAGGCCATGAGAGGCCCATCTACAGAGTTTTTGCATGCATTGCAACCGGAGCAGCTGGGAGGAAATACTGCGCAGTTTCTGGATGTAAGGCACTACTATAGGATGAGTTCCAGGAGGATACATCTGCACAGTTTTAGGCTACAAGGTAGACTGAGCAGTTGAGGGACAATACTCGCAGTTTCTGATGACACCGGGTTTCTGCTGGGGGAAGGACACTAGAGGAAACTACTGTGCAGTTTTGAATGCCAAGGGATGTTGGGTCTATGCACAATATGAGGCTTCAAAAGGAAAATGAGAAAGCTTGAGGGTCGCAGAAGAAAAGTGCACAATTTTGGGAAGCTGGATGAGGCTAGGTTGCTCAGGAAAATGGCTAAGTGTGAGATCAGTGAAACATGTGTAAACATCAATAAGACTTGATTGTGATCACACACAAACACTTAGTGATGCAACATAGACCATCTAGAATGTATAGAACATACTCTGCTTGATACAATAACCTTCGTGACAAGAGTGCATGAAGTGAGTGTGAAATATGTCTATGTGATGAGAGTAACTCATGCGCACATGCTTTCCCTTAAAGCAAAACAACATTCCCTTTACATGACAAACAATAATCCCTATGCCCAAAGATGACACATGCTGCATAAAGATGAGAACATGAACAAATCTTAAGATCAAGGAGTGGAGCTTGAAATCATCATCTTACTAACAAGTGACCAAGGATGATCGATCACAAGATCCAAGGTAGGCTCCAAAATTTGCATGCGAGCCAAAATTTTGGAGGGTGGCTGCAGTCGCTATAACAGGTCTCTAATTATGAAGCATTCTTCTTGTACATTCCACTTGTTCACCATCCACTCCAAAAAGTCTAGTTGGGCATTCATGCCCGAAATAGTGAAAAACTTATGCAGACCATAATTTGTCAATGCTCGTATGGTCTCTGGATGGTTCAGAGTAGCTATGTCTTGTTCTTCATGTTCACTCTCTCTCCACTCCATTTTTGCGGCTCAAAACCCTGCAAATAAACATGGAGGATCATTAGGAAAGATTGTGGTTAAATGTTGCAAAAAATTTGGGCATTTTCAATTAAAATTTTTATGCCCTCGGCGTTTTGCGGAGTCGCATGAGAAAAACAATGTGGATGTGTGCATTTCTAGCTCTATAAACTACGCACATCCCACTTTTTAATGTAAAAGACTTAGTCGATGTGAACATGCCTGATAGGGTTGAACTGCGCACATTGAGGGCAATTTTATATTTGAAAACCTTCCCCAAAAAAACTAAATACGAGTTCAAAATTCAAAATAAAAACCATGAAAACAAAGATATCAAATAGATGATTTACCTAGAGAAGACAACTCACGATTTCGTCTAACAGTTGCTCAGAATCAGCCTCTAAATTTCTTCGTGAAAAATGCACTCTATCACTCTCAAAGGGCGAAAAACACAAATGGTAATTTTTTTTTACTTTTTTGAATTTTTATAGGTTTTTAGGCCTATTAAAATATTATTTTTTTCCTATTAGCCTTTAAAATCCAAATTTATAATGTTCTTGACTATATTTTTGAGCAGTGGTGATGATTTTTGAAACCCATTTGCCTCTCAGTTAACCATACCTCATTGAAAGACTTTAGTTGCATTGGGTACTGGTTTTGAGCCAAATGTTGCCAAGTCAAAATGTCGTGTCACCAATATGTTCAAGAGAAGTCCAACCTTAGTCAAAGTACTTTGCTATTCATAGCCTTCAATTGCATCGACCATCCATGAGTCAGTCCTGGATTACTCCAAACTGTTGTTCTTCAAAACTTGACATGAGTTTCGTGTCATAGGCCCTCTTGCGACAGATCGCTTCCTATCGACTTCAGCTCACTATCTAGGAAGTTGATTTAGAAACCTTCAGTACCTTGAAGCCTACATGCCTTAATGGCAGGTTTCTCACCTTCGATAATAGGTTCTCATCATTGACCTTTGATCGAATGATTCTATGAGTGTTCGACATCAACACATCGATTCACACTTCATAGATTGTACTAGAAGTACCTTGAGAACCATTGTCATTATTGGTGGTTTCTCTCGCACTTGTTAATGATTCACATCATTGACCGGTAATCAAGTGGTTTCTACCATGTTCGACTACAAGACATTCACTCACATGGCTAGATTCATACTACGGATCGAGAGATGGAGATCAAGACCCTGGATCTAGTTTCATCCATCTAGGTTGCATGGAGTTATTAAATATTCATGATTGTAAACATAAATCCATTGATGGCTACGTCCATACTATGTCATCTATTGACATGGATCTTCAGATGTATTTCCATACTGGTTCTTTGAGACATTTATACTCTGATTATGGGAATGCTTACCTCAATGATGATTATATATTATATATTACATTGTAACATTTGATTGATTGTTTCAGGTCTCCGACTGCAGTCTCTAACCCAAACCTTGACATGATAAAGCGCTTCAGTCATCAAACATCTCTTCTAAATTTTCACTTTAGGGTGGAATCTGTTACACGTCATTTTCTTGCATTAGGAAAATTACCATCGGTTTGGATCTTTTGATATCCATAAATGTGTTACAAAGCAACCCCTTGCAAGGTTGGAATCCAAACTATTCCAAAGAGAATGAAAGTCCTGGATCCCATGGTTTAAAATCCTAATTTTGGCTTCCGACATAGTTCCCTAGTCAATCTTTGTGAATACGCATAAAGGTCCATTAGAAACTGTGCATAAGTGTGCTCTGTCTTACACTGTGACCTATGCACATGACTTAATGAATGTAAAAATAAAAAGTAAAGTATAGAAGAATTGTTAGCCAAATATTTCCGAACTAACAATCTTCGAATGGATGCCTATTCAGCCCCGATGCCTCCAATCATGGAGCTACATCCCTCTCTTTGTGGAACCCCTATCCTAGCATTAGTGGATCTCATCCCTTGGGAAATGGAACCCAAACCTCCCCTCGTTGGCGTATAAATCTAACACAGGCCTGAGAATTGAAGAAGGACTATTGGAAGTAGTCTTACGTTGTAGGAATAAGGCTAGGAGGCTATTCATTCAAGGAGAAGGTTGAAGATTGTGAGAAGGGACTTCTAACATCAAGGCTTCAAGGTTGTAAGTCTATTCTCCATTTTATTAAGATAAAAGAAATTTTTCTTCCTCAATTATGTCCTTGTTGATACAATTTGTGGGATTCCTTGATCACCCACATAAGTTATGATTGCGTATTGATAAATTTATTATATATGATTGAGTTAATTAGTTCATTTATCTTTTATGCTATATACCAGATGCTTTGATCTTGTGTATGTTTCTGTCTATGTAGATCTCTTTCAGGACATCGCGGGGAAGCTGTGGGAAGCATTGGAACAATCTCTAACGCATCGAGGATAAGCGAATGGTGGAAAGCTTTGAAAGGGACTTCATCATACATTTCGATTAAACAGTAAGTGACCTCTATCATATTGTTTGTTTTAGTCAATCATAATCTAGGGAAAGGTATAAATTCTTTGTTTTTTGTTACTAGATTTCTCTGAGGTCTAGGGAGATCGCTCTTGTCCGCAAGAGGGATTTTTCCACCTAACACTTTTCGCTCAAGTCCTCCTTTAGGGAGGCCAATGATTATTTGCTGCATAACTTTTAAGGTGCCATGATGAAAATGGCCCAATCTCCTTTGCCAGAGCTCACCAACATCACGACTCTGCACTTTCTCTACCTTACTTCTTAATGCAACACAATATTCCACATCAATTTTATATAGGTTCTTCACAAAAATCTCGATCTTCTTCACCTATCCAGTAGCTATGTGTTTGAGAAAGGCTTTACCTTTACTGAAGATTACATCATAGCCGCGGTCTTTCAAAACTTATATAGGGATGAGGTTATTCTTTAGGCCTGGAACAAACATGACATATATGAGGTGAAGAGGTGATCCATAAACTGCCGTGGATATTCCACTGGACAGTTCGTCACAAAAGATATGATAATATTATATTAAAAATATGAGATTCTACACTATTACAATTTTATTTAATTCCTAGATATATAAAATTAACTGTAATTAGTGCATGCATGTAAAAGTAAATAAATCGGAAAAGTAGAGAATGAAAAAAGAAGCTCACACACACATAATACACAAGATATGCTCTCTAGGAAACCCTTCGGGAGAAAACCTAGTTGGAAGGTGAGGTCACTTCACTCTCTTTCTCTGTCTGGAAATATGGCTACAGATACAAAGAATTAATGTATGTGGCCTGTGGGCTACTACAATGCACAAATCCTCTCTGTGTGCTCTACCTCCTATCTCTCATGGCTATCTTTTCTCAACTATGGAACAAAATTCTCTCGAAAGAATGGAATGCCTCTTCCTCCTAGTGGCCTGGTTATAACACAACTCGATAGCCTACTAGTGGTTAAGTTTGACTACATAAACTCTTAACTAGAGTTAAAAAATAGACTCTTCTAGAGTATTTTACATCAAAAAAACACAGCTATACCATTTTCCATGAATAATGGGGGCTGACGCGGCATCCTCCCGAACTATAGGTGTGAAAACATGAAGGTCAACTTCTGAGTGGCATAACTTTTGTATACAGACTCCGATTGACGCGATTCTTGCGCCGTTGGAAAGATTTATGTGTGTAGAATAGGATGAAAATGTGATTTACCTAGGAGGAAAAATTTTAAGCCCAAAAAACATCATTTTATGCCTCAAAACGCTCCCAGAAGGTTTTAGACCCCGTTTTTCCAAATTGGGTCCCACCGATAAAAACGGTCCCATGAGATGATTCCTGCAACCACTCTAAATGCATTGATATGGATGAAAAATAATATAATGATCAATTTAAATGAAGAGGGGATCCCAAATCCCTCTTAAAGGTTACTATACGAATCCCAATAGCACTATACCTTCCGTCGTCCCCAAGCTTAATATGCATCTAGAGATCTTTCTCCTTCAGGTCAATGAAAAAATATCTACACCCTGTCATGTGGAATGAGGAACCTAAGTCCAAGTAACACACACTCCTCATCACCATGCCGTCCATGCATGTGATAAGAGTGAAATATAGCTCGAATTGTGAATCTAATGCTTCACCTACTACTCCTCCTGAGTTCTTCTTGCTAGAATTTTTGTGTGGAAACTTTGTAGCATAGTGCCTAAATTCATGACAATTGAAGCATTTTATTTTGGACAAGTATTTCTTATTGCCCCCTTGACTGTATTCTAGTTTGGTTTGATATTTCTTCTCTTTTCCCTTCTTTTCCTTTCCAACCAATGCAATTTTTTCTTCATCCTCTCCCTTGGATGAACTTCCATATTTGGTGTTTCTCCTGATCTCTTCTTGTAAAAAATGAGACCATAAGAAATTTCAATTCGATAATTTATCACTCTCATTCATCGAGTCCTAATAGCTATGCCAACTTTTGGGAAGGCCTAGAAGAGCTAGGATCACCAGGGTATCTTTTGTAACATTCACACCAACCCCTCCAAGCTCATCCCAAACTTGTGTAAATTTGGTGAGATATTGCAGAATAGTATCATTCTTTTTCATCTTAATGTTTTAAAGTTTTTCTTTGAGGTTCAACTTTCTATGGTCACCGCTATTCTCGAATAGATTTTTTAGTGCCTTCCACATTTCAAAAGAAGTTTCTTTCCCATGGATATTTGAGACAATGTGGTCTCAGACTCCCTCCAAGATTATTCTCCTCATCTTGGATACATCTTTCTTCCATTGGGATAGGTTTTGGGCATCAACTGATCCTGATTTTGGAATGTATGTCTTGCAATATTCCGGAAATCCATTATCATCAAGAATTTCCTCCATGAGATCCTTCCATGCAATTAAATTCAAGCTGCCTTCCAAGGCATACTCTAATCTCAGTCCGTTGAAGGCCATTCTCCCAACTTTGAAGAACCCTGCTACACTGAAGCTGCAAATTCGAACCTCCTGAGGAACAACTTAAAAAATATTGTTCTAATGTGAATCTTGCTCTAATACGATGTATAAATATGGCGATAGAATTAAACTTCTTAAGAAATTTAATCTAAATCAAGAGAAATAATTCTACTCTACTGCTCTGCAAAAATTAATTCACAAGTTAGAACAACATTCACAAACATGCATCAATCACATACACAATTACACAGGTTTATCTAGGGGAAACCAACTGGTAAAAAACCCCTCAATCCTACTTGCATTAATCAAATGAATAGAGAATGTATTATAATTGCTTGCTCAGTTTGAGCTCAACTTGTAAGTGAATAACCTATCTCTCTACTCATGGAGAAACTTTGACCCAAACTTAGTCAATTTATACCTCTGCTTGAGTCCCTATTTCCTTGCGCAAATCCCGAGGAATTAGGCCCCTATTTTTTATGAATTTTTCTCCAATTGATTGTGCAATTCCCAAGGTTGTATCTTTAACTGCATGCAACACATGTACACTCAAGACTAGTCTACAACTGATGTTACACTGCCTTGGAATCTCCACTAGAGCTGGGGAACTCGAATTATCTGCATGCACTAGATATTTTTGGTTGATTGATTATTTAACTGGATGATCATTAAGTTAGACAATTGTCCCCTTACACAACTGACTTCCAACTAGTTCTACAATAGTTAGAACTAGTTTAACTGAATACACCTGGAAATAATTTAATTGGATTGCTACAAGTTAGTAATCACACATGCATAACTAAACTCTGATACCTCTAACTCAAATTTACTAAGCTGAATGAGTGACAAGAGCCATGTCACCTCAGTTAACTACCTCCAGGTTGTCTGCTGATGTGGAAATTCGAATTTTCTCAATTTGACCAAGGCAAAGTCAAATTGAGTCTTTCTTTATACACTTCTCAACAATACTTGGGAATCTTATTAGGCAACAAAATGGTATTTATTTTATCCTTCTCTCCAATTAACTAGGATTCTAAGGCAAAAATTACATAATCCTAGTGATTTATGAGATAGATGCTACCAAAAAACTTTGTCAAACTCCTTACCATGAAGAGTTGTTATTCCCCAAATGAAGCATAAACATGGAAGACTTGGAGTTGATTCAGAACCTAATGATCAATCCATTTCCCATAATGCCATGTGTTAAACAATAAAAGTTATTAACCTATTTAGTTATTAAGATTAATTCACTTGCAAACTAGTAAGTCATTGATGGAAGTTCTGGTTGGAATTTGAAATCAATTCCACTTGTTAAATTTGACAATTATAACAAAATTGTTAAACATATTGCACATTCCAAAGAACTGTTATGATAGGTGTGCCAGGGCATTGGTTGGGTATCCCAAGGCATTAGTTTTATTTGATGACTAAATTACCTTATGACAAATATTTTACTCATTAAATTCCATCACTAGTAGCATCAATTTTCCATTTTCTAAATAATATTCCATAATCAAAACTCAACACAATAGACCCTACTCTACGTCTATATTTAACTTTTTTAAATATTAGAACATTATTTGATAGTTCATGTTACTTATATCTTGTTTTTTTCATCTAGAGTTCCTTTTCCAAGTTACACACTACGGGAAGCCCCGAGCACATCATATTTTGAGGATGGTACTTAGGGTAAATTTAAATTCTTCAGGACACATGATTAATCAACAAAAATTATTTAAGACATTATAAAAATATACTCAGTATGAACTTAACATGTCACGAACAAGAATTTAACCTGGGTGGGGAGGATAATAATCGTTCCTTCCGACCACTCAAAATAAATTCAATGACATTTTTTATCACCTAAATCATATCATAAAATTATTATTTCATATTGCTTATGTACATGAGCCTTGGTAAAGTATACAAAAGTAATAATAAACATCTCACATTACAATATTATTATATACAAAATTCAAAGCTTAAATAAGTTACAATAAGTATCTCATGTTACAATATGATTATATAGAAATAAACAAGCGCAACCATATAAATTAACCGGATGGTAAATGTTGATAGGCATCATAACACTTACATCTCACATTACCAAAATTAAAGAGTGGCAATTGCCCCTAAAAGGTGTAAAGGTACACTGAAGGAATATGCCAACTAAGCAATATGCGACCAAGTGTCAACTAGCAAGAAAATAAAATATGAACTAACATGCCCATTAACATGTTGAAATACTAACTTCCCTTACAAATATATATAAATTAAAGTATTCCAACAAACTTCAATAAAAAAAAAGAGGCAACTAAAAATGTAAATATCATTATCACTTGTGAAGAAAACATTCAAAATTCAAAGCGAAAGAAAATGGCAGGTGAAAACTCAAACATCATAAACTTCATTGCAAAAGAAAATGACAAGTGAAAACTCAAATATCATAATCACTCATGAAAGAAAAATATAGTTTTGCATTAGTAATATCATCTTTCATGAAGTCTCCCAACCACTAATACAAAGAAGAACCCTCATATGTTTTGTAAAGTACCTTGGATTTAAAAAAAAAACATGGTCCAAAACCCAAGTTAAAATAAAACTTCATGCATAAGCCATAAAACTTTCAAATATCTAAAGAGGTAAGATATAACCACTACTACACAATTGTTTTAGTTTTTTGGGAAACACACATAACTAAACTTAAAAAACAATTTCCTATGGTCTACCTTATATCCATCCATGAGCATTATTCAATTACCACTAGACAATGTATTGAGGAAACCATGAACATTTGAATTCAAGCTAAGAACTATTGAACTCTTCTCCATAACATCCCAAGATCTTTTTGAGTTTGTTGTGGTTCCTGTTGATGAAGAGCTTCTCACTTGTGATGTCCTTGTCATTCCTTAAGGGGCTCCCGATACATATCTGAGGTGGACATGTAGTTCCATAGCTCTTTTCAACATGATCTTACAAGTGCTACAAAAGTATTCTAGAATCCCTTGTAATTGCATATCATAGACAACTCTTTTTTTGAGAATAATCTTCTAAGAAATGCTTATCCATTCCATACGTTAATCAAAGAGCTCTCTCAATTTGATAACCTCCTCAATACTTTCTTTTGAGAATCATCCTATGTGGAGCCTTCATCCAACCCACATATGAATCGAAGAGCTCTCTCAATTTGATAACCCCCCCCCCCCCCCCAAAGCAACTTCCCGATCCAGAGGTGCACAATAGCTCTCAAACATATTAACAGTTACTTGCAGATGAAAATATAACATGAACAAGAACTCAATTTCAAGATGATTAATATCCTTGGTGGAAATACCACCTACTTTTGCATAATACACATTGTTGTAGTTTTTGTCCATAAACAAAACGAAGTTCTTTGAAATCAATAGGTTGATAAAACATTAAAATTTTGAAATTTGAATCTTCTGCTAAAAAGAAGACGATGATTCTAGACACATGTTAAACATTTACAACCAAAGCTTCAATTCTAGAGCTTAGAAGCATTAAGCATATCACTTGCATGATATATAAAGTAATAAAACTACAAAACATGGCTAGAGCTATGTGATTGTAGAGGATTAGAAACCCTGGCTCAGTAAGTTTTTTTTTTTCCATGAAAGGTGCTCAACCCATAGGTTCATGGGTTCAATAAAATTCTAAAGTTTAAATTTGACTGAAATACAAAACAACCTTACTCGTGTACCAATAGTAGAGAAAAATGCTTGTGCGAAAGATACAGGAAAAAACATGAGGAAAAAAAAAAGAAAGATATTAAAGGGTTCATTTAAGTCCCGTTTTCTTAATTTCAAGGTCCCCAGTAACATTTATATTCAAGGACTCATTTACATATCATTTTATTTTACTAGGGATCTCTAATTAATTACAATATCGAACTTTAAAATGGCTTTCCATTATGAAACAATTTTCATTTTCCTAACATATGTTGAATGAAAGTATTGGTGCAAATATTCTTCAAGCTAACATCCCACTCTACCTCCACTGCAGAATGAAATTATTTTGAAGTTAATGAATCAGATATTAATTAGAGATTCAATCCTACTTCATCAAACTGTTATCACTCAGGTTGTCCCTTTTGACTCCTAAAGGGATACGGCCGAGGTAACCACAAACCAACTTTGGACTGCAGGTCCTAGCCTACCTGCAGTCAGAGAGGGCTCTCTCTTTATGATTTCTTTGTTGAAGAGGGTGATTTTAGGCTAGATATGATGCACAGGGGCTTTGATTGAGTTTTGGTGGGAAAACTGACACTTTCAGGTAGAGAGGCAGAGTATAGTTTGAATGTTTCAAACCATTGGGCGTGGAGTCGAGGAGGGGAACTGCTGGTGTCTTTTCTTAATAACAGTGAGGGAAAAATGGAGCAAGATAACTGAAGCAGAAGCAACTTTCAGGTTCCAAGGATGGAATGAATGCTAAAGAAAGAGAGGCAGTTAAGAATCTCTCCAACAAATTAGCAGAGAAAATAACAGGGCGCTACCCAGGGGCAGTTAAGAATCCCTAGATAATTGGCCAGCACAGGTGAATTGGGGTAAACATGAGCCGGGAGGAATTCAATGTTCATAACCAATTCTTTTAGAGGAAAACATAAAGAAACAACAGAAATTGAGCATAGAGAGTGTTTAAACTAATTCTAGGCTATTCCTTTTTTCTGCTATTTAGATAATGGCAAACACATAAACAGAGATAAGAGGCACTTATTGCTTCAGACCGCAGCGCAGGAATTCCATCTTCAACTCTTCAGAACATTCATCAGCAACAGACAGTTCGCTCTCCAAGCTTTAAGCAATCTTTGATTACAGAAAAGTTCAGGTATACACAGCGAGTCTCTAGTGAAAATCTCAATTAACCAACCCTTAAAACTATACAGAGGGTGGTATATATAGGGCAAAACTTTCTATCTACTGCTTTTATTACATCTTGACCTAATCAGGTCACAAGAATAATTTATTGACCTAACTCTATCTGGAATTAAATGCATGAAATCTCTTGAGCGGCGTTGAGGGTCGCTGTATCAGAAATAAATAAATGATGTGGTCCTTGATGGCTTGCTGTAGTGTCCTCTGAAGTAAATATGCATGGGTTCCTGCTCCTCGATGTCTGCCTGCATTTAAAGTTTAAGCTGTGATTTGAGTGCAGGAATGGGCTTCAGCTGCTTGATTTGACTTTCCGGGGGGCTCATTAATTCTTAGCTGCTTCGAGCCACTAAAATATCTTCGGCTGATACTCTTTGGCGTTTTTCCTTTTCTGATACTCTTTAACAAAATCTGGACTGTTGATCTGGCGTCCTGCGGGTCTAATCACTAATGAATGGCCGCTGTTCGGCCTCTGTATCTTCTGAAATGATCTTCTGCTCCTTTTGGTGTGCTCTGTGAAGAAAACGGATCATTTTTGCGCCTTTTCGGGCTTCCTGGGGCCGCATGGTGAGAAGATTCCTTAAAGATTCCCTGAAGATTCTCCATTTTGGTCCAAAAAATCCTGCGATGAGCTCATCAAAAAAACTGCCTCAGAATTCGATTCCGGGGCTCCGAAGTGCGACTTTTGCGCCCAAAAAAGTGCTGATGACATCAGCATTGTACGGCGGGTGACGTCAGCATGACGTCAGCAGGGTGACATGGCGGGATGACATCAGCATGATGTCATCATGTACAGACTATGATGTGGCAGGTACGGTGGAGGGGACACGTGGCAGTGACGTGGCAGGAGGCCACGCAGGCAGGTGACTCATCGGGTGACTGGGCAGGGCAGTGACGTGGGCATGTGACTGTGCAGGGGGTGACGTGGGGTATGACGTCACTGGGCAGGGCGGTAAGCGGTATGTGGCGCACCGCTTTTCGGGGATGGCGGTTTCGGAGGGAGGGGCTCCGCCACAGCCCAGCGCCTGACGCGTGGCGGGAGTACGGCGGCAAAACCGCCGAACTCCCGGACGTTAAAGGCCGGGCGTGTCGGGAATGGGGATGCCCGCCCACCGTCGATCTGCGGGGCTGTGGATCGGACGGCTGGCGGTGGATGCGAAGGGACGGCGGGTTAAGTGCAGGGTATATGCGCGGAATATGCCTTTTTTAATAATGCGCGCGGGGTTTAGACCTTCGGGAAAGTGGGTTATGGGGTTTTAAAAATGCGCGGGTTAATACTGATGCACAAAACTTTGGTTTGGGGGTGAGATGTGGGTTTTTTACAGCGTTAGGGTGAAATATTACAAGGGGAAAGGTTAAAACATGGGTTTTTGGGCTAAGGAAGAGGTTACTAGCTGACCAGATGTCAAACTAGCTCCTTAATGACTCGGATGGGCTAAAAATAGTCCCAGATAGACTGAGATTTCCCGGACTTATAAAGAATATGGCTATATTGCCAGGGAGGGGTATTTACATAGGGGGATTTATATACATGATTTTAATAGGGGAAGGGAAAAACTAATAGGGAGTTTATATAATAAGGGTGATGAGAAGAAGAGAGAGGTTAGTGAACTCCAGCCTGAGTACCTCCAACTGAAATACTGCCTTAAACCGAAAAATGGATTGCTTATCAAAATTGGAACACAGCAGTGGCACTTAGACTAGCATACTCTTATGGACACTTCTTTGGCCATCTGTAGCAAATATGGAGCATTGCAGCATGCATAGTACGACATATTTGGCATGTAAAACTGTCGATCATGAAAGATGATTAACCTGTTGCAGTAGGAGGCTAACACAAACAAACCCTAACTCATATTCTCCACTAGCACAAGTACAACATTGAGCTAGAGAGTATCAGGAAATGATTGTAAACATAAATATGGAACATAGAACTTCCAGTACATTTCAAGAAATTTAAAATCTGTGGAGAATTTCAAACACTATCTCTGATCTCATTGTTATAATTTTTTAGATCTTTAAGAAATCCTAAAAAATAGTGCCACAATTTTTTTACTTTTGATTTCTTTGATTTCCTTAAAATATGGAAACATGCATAAAAAATGTAAGTATTACAACCAATAATGAATAGCCAAGTCTAAGATACTTACATATCATCAAGAAACTCAGTAGAAACCATCACACTAGTGATTGGAAGTCTATGTACATTCTAAGAAGTAATTGAAAATCCTGAATTGAGTTGAATCAAGTGGTCGATATATCTGTATGCAACTACAAAAGAAAAGGGACTACAGTGCACAACTTAAAATTACTCTCCAAAGACTGCTCAATTCTAATGTCTAGAATTCAAATGCCATGAAAAAATCCCAACCTTGGTGGTGATAAGCACTAGCCTGCAGATGTTGATTGTTTCTCATTCCTAACCACAACCCTCTTAAGAAGGGATGAGATAACTGAAAGGATACAAGGACTACTTGGTTCTACAAAACTAATACCAAAAGCTAAAAATGAGTATATGCTAGATCAAATCCTTCTTGGTGAGACGTTCCTCCTGACATAAGCCATTTTTATGCAAAGATACATGAATTTATGTTTCAAAGGCTACCACCATCATCACTGACCAATTAAGATGAGAATACTACTTGTGAAACAGGTCTATTATTCGGTATTTTGCGATGGAATTCAGAATTGAGGGAAATTAAATACAAAACCCATAGCAATCTAAAACTACAGGAAATCAAGTGCAAAATTTGCAGAAGCGAGGAACATAATATGTCCCTAATCTAAGCTGAATGGTGCACAAGGTGAGTTGTGAAATATGTAGAACAATAAATTGTTTTAACCCCAAGAAATTAGCCCAAAACCCATGGTCATGTGCATTATCTTGCACAAATAATGGGTCTAATTTTCCCCAAATGAAAGCCAAACCCAGGAACATGTACAAAAAGGAAACAATGATGAATCGGAGTTGCTCCAAAACCCAAACTTATTTGCAAAAACTGCATAAATAATGATCTTTACTTGCAAATAAGTTTTATGTAATGGATATCGAACTAGTAGGTTTTAAACCATAAAGGAATTCTTTATAAAAAGTACTTCCAGACATTCTAACACCAAGAAAATATTCTTGTGGCAACATAATGATCTTTTCATTTGCGAAAATAGGTCAATAGGCGCGGAAGGGATTTTGATGAGAACAAAAAACATGTAAAGGCCAATGGCATCAAACCCTACCTACCTACCTGCATTGTTTCTGGAAAAGTTCACACTAATTTCTAATAGAAGCACACCACCAACCTCAAGCATTATCTTTTCCATTCAAAGAGACTGGACATGGTCAAAGGGGATTTCTATTTATGTGAGTGGACCTAAAAATATAGAAAAAAATGAATCATCTTCCATGGATAATTGAAATCATAAATTTTTGTTTTACTGAATCTAGGCTAAGGTTTTCGGAAAATGGTTTTTTCTTTTTCAGTTGCTTATCCAAAATGCAACCAAAATGAGATTCAACAAACCATCATAAATATACTAAGATTTCACTAAAACTACAACTTGTGATTGATTGAGAGATAGTTAAATAAAGTACTCATGTGTTCACCAATGGCGGAGTGGAAGTGGGTCTCTAAAATCCTGCAGGCCTCATTACCAGTTGCAAAGGCCTTTAGAAAATATTCATCCAACTCTCAAACCACTGCTTCGAGATCATTCCTGGTCCTTGAAATAACCATGGCCAAACCAGAGTCTTTTGTATACCAACTACTGAACATGGGGGATTTATCGTCTGTCTGTGGCTCTGGAGACTTTACATTCTCATGATGGACCCTCTCTTGCTCATATTCAATATTTATGGTGGTGGTGACAATGGTGTTGGTATATTCCCACTCTTGCGCTTGCTCCTCTGCCTCTACCTCCCATTCCTGCACGCACCTACACTCCTCCTACGAAATGCTAAACCTCATCAACCTCACTATTGTCGTCACTGCCCTCCTTTCCTGATCAATAGGAGGAAAATATGCCCACAATGGGTCCCATAACTCCCATGCTGAAGCCTGTGGTGGCACGTTCAAATGTTGGGTCCTAGCCACGTGTCAAATTTTAATTGGAGGTAGGAAAATGAAAATAGGACTCTGCGACTAGCTAAGGTGAATAAGGAAGGAAATTAAAAGGACACTAGAAGGAGTTTCTTGTCAAGGGGAAGGGAAAAGGAAGCTATCAAGAAAAGGCTGACGGTAAAGACCCATTGAAGACCTAGAAGGATGGTTTCTACATTATATGAAATCAAGTCTACATTAAGCTCGCATCAAAGGAAAGTATGAGAGAAATACTTTAAGAAGAGTGTTAATCTCTCTCTGGAAGAAGATATATTTGAAGGCATCTTTGAAGGAAGCATCAAGGGACTTTGGAAGTTGTTACCAAGGGCACTTAAAGGATCTTGAAGGAATCAAGAATGTTGAAGACATCATCAATATGAATCTTTGTCATCAAGTAAGTATCATATTATTACATAATGTTTGAATCTTCAAGTCATATAGATTCTTTCTGCAAGGAGAGAAATAAGCTCGTCGGGGCATCAAACTATCTTGCATGGAAGAAAACAATTGAATTGATACTGGTAGACAAAGAAGTAATGGAATATGTTACTGGGAAATTTATTAAACCTAAGAAAGATAAGACACAAGAACTAGAAAAATACAAGAAAGGGGAAGTAAGGGCACAAATGATCATAGTCGAATCCATTAAATATTCTCTTGTTTCATTCATTGTAAACATGAAGACTTCCAAAGCTATGTATTCCAAGCTAGTGAATTTGTACTCTGTGAGTACAACATGACAAAATATGTCTTTGCAGAACAATATATGTAGAATCAAGAAATCAAAGGATGAGGATGTCGCATCCTTTCTCATGAGAGTATCTCAACTAAGAGACCATCTGCAAGGACTTGGGGAACCTATTACTGATTCAGAAGTAACCATCTATGTACTAAATGCATTGCCACTATAATGGAGCAACTTTGCAACAAGCATCTACTCCAAGAAGGATTCAACTCCCTTTGATGCATTGTGGGCTTAGTGCATATTAGAAGAATCAAGGATCAAGGTCAAAGATGACATTGGATCAAATGAGTACTCTCAAGACTTTCGAGCCCGAGTCAAGAAGCTGAAGAAGGGAAATTTTGGAAAGTCCAAGACGAAAGATATGTCCAAGGTTCAATGCTTTAACTGCAATGAGTTTGGACACTTTAAGAGGGACTTTCAAAGCCTAAAGAACAACAAAATAAAGGAAAGGAGTGAATCTTATTTAGCTGAAACAGTGGGAGAACCTGAGAAGAAGGCAAAGAAGGAAGAAGTGAAGGCTCTTTACTACTGAAGAAGGTTCACTAACTATTAGGTTCTTTATAACGATTAATCTTTCCTTTAGGATAATATGTGTTGAATAACATCATAGAAAGAAGCATATGCTAGTAGAATGTCTAGAATTTACACAATTAAGTTTCTTTGTAAAGATCATCTAGATAGATGAATAGATAGATCATTTTGCATATTGATCATCTAGGTATTATATAACATTATGCTAGAAGAATTCATGTTTCTTAGGTGGCTCATCATGATCTTGGAAGAACCATAATTATGAAAGCTTCTTGGGAAAAGCACTATGACAAGGTTAGTAGACATTCCATGTAATGTGGAATGAATACTAGTAAAGGGATGAAACAATGCAATAGGTCAGGATACAGGCTCTTTGTGAGACATATGATGATTAGATGAAAGCATAGGAATGCATGCTAGATATAAAACTTTGGATAATATTCATATGTACAAGAATATTGTGGAAGAAAGTTTGTTATAAAATCACGCTTGAGTATTTATGATGCTGGAAAAATATTAAAATTTGACTTACTTAAGTATGTATAAGAGATTAAGACTTTCTCTAGAATATAGACAATGATGATTAACATCTAGTATAGTCTCCGGAAGAAAATTTGTAACTTGGTAATCAAGTTTGATCCTTGGGCACTCTGATGCATGAAGGAAAATTCATATGGAGATGGACCATGAGGATGTTGATGGAACGAGAAGGTCATCATGATGAGGTAAGTCTGATTTTTCATTATTGTTGGTTATCTGGTTAACATAGTATTTTTCTACCTAGAAGAATGTTGTAGGAATATATGATGGTAGTTGAATCATGTTCAGTTTTATGAATGAATATTATTGAGGGAAGCTCAATATCTAGTACCTAGCAATTGTAAAAGACAAGATATGAACATCTTGGGATTAAAAGGTAGTAGTGCGAGAATATAACTTGAAGGTAAAAGGAATATCACTTTCAAGAAGAAGCTATGATCAACTTGAAGTTTGGAAATGATCAATTTAATACCTTCAAATCGAGCAAGAAAGTGATGAGCAAGAAGATTGGCCTGGAACCTGTCACAAGATTGAAAAGAGAAGGTGGCTTCATGATACCTTGAAAGAAAGAAAGCTCGATGATGCAGAGAAAAGAGGGAGCCAGGCAGTTATGAAGAACTAGTAGCTGGTACTCTTATGAAGATAAGTTGTAAGGCTTGTGATAATAACTTCCCAAATAGAAAGGAAGTATAGATCTCCTCTGATTTTGAGAGGGAGTAAAAGGAGTTTCCTTAAATAGGAGCAAGGTTCTATTCTCAAGATTAAAGGAGAATAAATATGTCCTCTTTGGTTGAGAGGGAGTGATGTTGGACATCCCATGTACATTCTCTTCTTCAGGTGATGAAGAGAGAATGACAGGGGATTAGATAAGCATATGTGGTTTCCTTGAGGATAAAACATCTAAGAAAGGAAAGGTACCGACACTCTTTGAGGATGTGATAGGTATCCAAGAGAAGAGTGGTTGAAGAGGACCGATATTCTTTGAGGACTTAGGATTGGAGATCCAAGATAAGAATAGTCTTAAAAGGACATACCTTGTAGACATCCATATGGGGTATGAAACTTGTAGAGGTAGTACGGTATCACACATAAAGCCTCCCAACACAATGCTCCTAATTAAAGAATAACTTGTCTAATTAGGCCTCAGAGACAATGTTGGTCATGATGATGATGCTTACAGTATGGCTGGTCAATTTGACTCTTCTTGTGAGAGCTCTTTAGTTTGAGATATGATGTTGTATTGGTTGTACAATTATGAATACCTCCCTAGTTAAGAGGTATTGTTGAGAAAGGTAACTAGTTTTGGTCTTCATAATCATTGCACTGATTTCAATATGTATCCTATGTAACAAACAAGAAAAGGAAAAGGAAAAGTTATTATTATTAAGGCATGTGTTTCATGTTCATTATTGATGTTCTTATAGGTAAAAGCATGTTCTTCGTGCTTCTAGGGTTTGTTAGGTCTTAGGATTTATTATCATGAGTCAAATAAGTCAACATCATGTTTATAAGACCCTTCCAGGAAGAATATATTTATAAAACTAAATATTTTTTAGTCTAGAAAGTCTTGGAAACTCCAAAAGTACAAATTGGCCTTGAGAACATCAAGTCAACCTAAAGGAGGTAATTCAACCCCTTGAAAAGGCTATATAAAGGAGTAGTTCGACTTCATTTGGGACACATTCACTCCACAAGTTCGATCTGTAGTTGGGAGAAGAAGAAAAGGATAGCGAAGGTCTAGGAGAAGGAAGATGGACAAAATATATTATTTCTGGGCTCTATCTCTCTCACATGTGCATAGATCTAGGGTTTTTGGTGTTTGCAGAAGGAGGCCAAAATTGCAGGTCCAATTTGCAGTAGGACGAAGTGCATAATATTTTAGCTAGAAGGGAGAAAACCCTATATTGAACTCATTGACCTTGGGAGAGTTGTCTTGCTCTAGGAAGGTCTTAGGAGGAGGCTTGATTAGGATTTCTAGAGAGGCCAAAATTGCAGGGTCAAAGTTGTAGGACGAGCTGCGGTATTGAAGCTCATAGATCGAAGTTGCAATATTGATGCTGGTTGATGCAGAATCAAGGAAGGGATAGAAGAAGGGCCGACTTGGTACTAGGAGAAGGACTTGGTCTAGGGTTTGGGTCTTTGTATCTCATTTGAAGTAGACTCTAAGAAGAGAAGAGTTTTTGTTTTTTCCCCTTGGGGGGGTTTTGCCCTGGATGAGAGCCTAATATCTTTGTCATCTATTGTTGGTGTCACTGTTCTTGATATTGTTTGATGAAAAGTTCTAACTAAAGAACATAAAAAAGATAATTAAGATTCACATGCAAATATCAAGGTTAAGGAAAATAAGATTAATCACTGCCACTATCCATTTTCCAACACCCCTTACCCTCCCACGTGCAGAACCTAGCTGAGGAAAAAAATCATAAAAAATAGCTAAATTATAACTTTATTTTAAATTATTATTTTCATTATTAATTACAAAAATAATTAATATATATATTAAACATATATGCATTTAAAAAAACATGTAACAAGATTCTTAAGCATGGGGATTCATCTTCACTTTACCATAGAGATTCTTCCTCTATAAATAAGCATTGTTATAATACCATGGGTCATGCCATGGCTTATTAATGCCACATGTTTTAATGACTAGCTAGGGGGGCATGTTGCCACATCCCTCGGTCAAATGACTAGGTGGGACAATGGCAACTTGGCCCCCACCCTCTTGTGTGTAAAACATCTCATTTAGGAAAAAAAAAAACATAAAAATGAACTAAATTATGACTTTATTTTAAATTATCATTTATTTATTAATTACAAAAATAATTAATATATGAATTAAATATTATACATTTAAAAAAACATATAACAAGATTCTTAAGCACGGGGAATCATCTTCACATTACCATAAAGATTCTTAAGTTATGATGATGATGATGATGATGGTTACCGTCCACTGAGACCAAATTGGTCTATCGGACCTATAATTTTGTCTGGCTCCTCGTCTTTCTTGGCGAGATTGGTGTTGTAGCTTTCTTTTTTTTCTCTACGGTCTTCCAACTTTCTTTATCTTGCATCTCCTTCATCTCTTCTGATTCTTGGGACATTGGTGTCTTAGCTTCACGATCTATTGTGTTTGTCCTTTTGAAGATAGTCGGAGAAGAAGTTTGGTCTAGGAGATCTGCTTTGCCGTTAAATGGAGATTTATTTTGTGCGGTATTCGAACCCTCATAACTTGAGGGGTTGTCGAGTTCACTCTTTTGTTGTTGGGTGGGGCTTTCCCTTCCTTGTCTTGAGAGTTGTTTATTTCTTGTCTTTATATGTTATAAATAGACTTTGTTATAATACCATGAGTCATACTCTAGCTTATTAATACTATATACTAAAAAAACATAACTCATATTTATATGATTTTTTTAATTAATCAATTTAATTAAAATAACAAAAATAACATAATTATTTTTAAAATAAATCTCAAACTTTAATTTATAACTATATTAAAATATTCTAAAATATTTAAAAATAAATAAATTTATATAACTATATTAAAATATTCTAAAATATTTAAAAATAAATAAATTTATATCATTCATATAGTATAACTATTATTAAAAATATTCTTTGAAAATTAAATTTATAACTTTTACTTAAAATAAAATTCTTAAATTCTAAAAAGGCGTAAATTTTAAAAACCCTCCTATGAAATAATGACAAAGACGTAATTAAGTTTTTAATTTATTTAGATTTTTTAATACATAATATGCATACTCAATTAATAGTTGACCACGCAATATTTAAAATTGAAGTCTCATTTGTAAATAAAATTTATTTATTTACACATGTAAGAATTATGGTTAATGTGTATATTAAATTAAGATGTTAAGTTGTTGTTATGTAGGGATCTTTTGTGGGCGTGTAAGATTGAATCCCGTTTTTAAATAAAATTCGTTTGTTAGATACATTTGCTGTGCATATTAAATTAAGATGTTAAGTTTGTTGGATTATGTAGGGATTTTTAGTGGGCGTTTAAGGTTGAATCCCATTTTTAAATATAATTAGTTTATATATATATATATATATATATATATATATTTTTTTTTTTTTTTTAAATTTTTAAATTATATTATTTAAATATATTTTATTTTATTTAAGTTAAGTATGAATATATAATGTAAGTATAGTATAATTTTAAAAATAAATTATATCAAAATTGTTATGAAAGAAATATATAAAAAAGATATTAAAAAAATATTCATAAATTAATTAAAAATGATGTAACTTAATTAATAGTAGAATTGGGCAATATAATTTATAGTAAATTATGATTTTTTGTTGTTTAAAATGCATTTTTAAATGCACAATGGATTCATCGTCCTAAAATACCCTCAAGGTTCTCAAACTTTGCAAATTAAATTTAAAGTTATGATTCTTAAAAATCTCTACTGGATTTTGGACAAATTTGTTGGAAATACTAAGGGGCAGAGGGGGGGGGGGGGGGTGGTGGGTGAATCAATATTTCATTATTTTTAACTATTTTTATCTTTTAAAACATTTGATGCACATAAATCATGAAACACAGATCTTTACATAAGAAACACTTATACAATTTTTCTTTGTAAATATTTTGTAAACTTCCTTGTACAAAGTAAGCACCAACTTACAACTTTCGTAGGCACCAACCTACAGGAGATTTCATTCCCCTAGTTGAGCACCAACTTAGAAAATGTAGGCACCAACCTATAGGAGACACCAATCCCCCAACTAAGCACCAACTCAACAAACTGTAGGCACCAACCTATGTCTTCAAGTTGTTCCTTGGATTTGTCATCAATAATTCTTGGTCGTCAAAAGATTCTTTAGTGAGTTTCATCTAACCATGCAACCCTTGGGTTTGTGCCTTCAAGATTGATCACAGACACATGACCTATACAACTTCTCTTCAACTAGGTTTCTTAACTTGGCTCTTTAGACTTGATCTCCTACATGTCAATTCTTTGTATTTGATCAAAAAGAGGTTTGCCCATCTCACACTTTAACTTTCTTAATTCTTGTTATTCTTAGTTCAACTATCACTACTTAGGTTTATTATATATTCAAGGAGAAGGTCTGCCCACTTGGAAACTTGTACTCATCATTATAGATTATTTCTACTACATAGGACTTTTCAACACAATGGGAACCAAAAATGCCTTTACAACCTTGAAGACTTGCTTCATTTGGCCTATCAACCTTTGCACTAAACACTCATCTTATGTAACCCACGGGCCTACCACAAAAATTGTCCACAGTAGTTGTATTCTCACCACACCTCTGTCCATAATAGTGCTTGTCCCTATCATCATCCTAGCATCACAAGTACTTCAACTAATAACTCCGTTAACACTGCCTTAGCTAACTAGGATCACCCTCTAAATATACTTACAAGAATTATCTAATAGAGCTCGACCACCTCAAAAAATAGGTTAGAACTTGGTCTATAATAGGACCCCATCTTTAGCCACAAACTGGACTTGAACTTAGCCTTCAAAACACCAAAAAAAAACCTTCAAACCAGACCTAAACTCGACCTTCAATGCACCAAAACTTGGCCCTCAAATTAGACCTGAATTCGGCCTTCAAAACTCCAGTGCTCAACCTTCAAACTAGGCCTGAACTCAACCTTCAAACTAGGCTTGAACTCGACCTTCAAACACGAAAAAATTTGACCCCCAGGGAAAGACATGAAACTCGACCTCAACATGATTGAAGTTTGATCCTCAATAGGGCTAAAAATTGCCTTCAACAGGGCTAAAACTCAACTTATAACTCTACAACTCGTCTTCTAACCAGGACCAAAAACCTTCCCAAAGAGTGCCAAAAAACCTTCCCATAGAAAACCTCTTCAACTCAACTTCACTTCACTTGGTTCATGAAGTATGAACCTCATAATTGCTCCTTCGCTTGCTTAGACATATCCAAATTGGCATGATCGAGTGAGTCCTAGGTTCTTCCACATAATGCCTATATATAGTGCAATTGAACCCTAAAAGTAGGGCCAACTTTGCCACTAGTTGGGTTGACTCTGCATACTGTATAATGAATATTCAAAAATTCATTTCTCCTCAACCGTGAGGAGTTAGAGGGAGTGTTATACACCATTGGAAAAGTCTCGGAATAAGCTTTCCAACCATGTATATTATGCTCCCATTTGAGCTACGTAATTATAATACATACAAATATAGGGTATCTAAATGTGGCATTAAAAATACAAAAATAATATTTCTAGAAGGCATGCCATATACTCTTGGAAAGGTCTTGAAATATGTTATTTGACTATGTAACTTTTTCTTTCATTTGGACAACCTTTGACATCAATAACAACCATTTTCAATAATCACCCCCTTTGTTATTGATGGAAACACTTTGATATAAACTTCTTATGGTTGCTCCCCCTATCTACATTCTCTTTATACTTCTTGTTAGTTACCCCCCTGTTTGCATCCTCTTCCCCTTTGACATCAGTAACAAAGGGTGCTCCCTCCATTTGCATTTTTCAACACCTCCTGACAAATGTTCCTCTTTTTCTGTCACTAAGGACTGCTCCCCCTTAGTTTGTGCTCCAATCTTCATTTTTTTTCAAGAATTTTCAACCAAAGTCAAATATGGACATCTTGCTCCATAGCTACGAACATTATGTGTATATAAATTATGTCTATTGTAGTTGTGCTCAATCTAGTCAACCGTTATATGTATCTTTAGAGTGTCTTCAAGATCTCACAAGCCTAACTCCACCACGTAGAAAGTATGATATCCCTTCAAATCTACAAAGAAAAATATACTGAGGTGGAACATTTTCTGTAAAGTGGAACCTTGTAAGCATGTCTAACTTCGAAAGTGAGTAAAGCCTAATACTATAGTCTTTCCATAGTTCAACAACTACAAATTCACTTTGATTATGATTATCACTAGCAAGATTTAAGTCAAGGCAAGATACATAAAACTCAATTTCCAAATGTTTCATCTGTACCAGTGATTCCTCTCCAATTTCTAAGTAGACTAGATGACCCCCTCCAGTGATTAATAATATCTAAACGGTTTGGTCATGTACATAATAGTGAAAAATCATGTGTGAATATACATGGAAAAACCTTATAATTATGTTTCTTCTAGCTCATTCTTTGGGTTCATTGAAAATACACGTATCTCAACAAGGCTCACAAAGAAGAATCTTATTTATGAGATATTCCTTTTTGAACTAGCAGAAAAAAACTTGACTTTGCTTATAAATTTACTGACTTGGTCCTCTTCCATATCATATTCAAGAGGATCAAAATGGATTAATCTTCTGTGGTCATTGGTAGTAGCATATTCTCATCATTTTGGTTTCTCTCCTCAATTGTCTCCTCATCATATTTATATAGAACCTTTATTCTCTACTTCATATCAACATCATCCCCATCATAGTCTATATACTTCTGACTTTTCATTTACACAATCTCTTTCCTGCTTGCATCCCATGATCCACAAATTCATTATTAAATCCATTTGTTATTTTCTTTACTTCCATGAAAGGGGAAATTGAACCAATCTTTCCATGAGGTTGTTTGCTCCCAAATGATTTAAAAACATTACCAGTTGCCATTTTAGTCTTGATAGGTTGTATGGTTGCAAATGAGTTCATAGGTTTCTCAACAATATACCTGCTCTCAATGTTGAAGTCTTTTTCTAGATTGTTAAGACTATGGTTTATATCCTCCAATAACCCATCATGAGGGTCATTCAATCCCATCAAAATATGGTTCTTAAGCCATTTATTCTCTTAAATATAAGTTTTAAGTCCAATTGTCCTTTAGAAAACATCATGGAGTGTTTGAATAGAAAGATTATCCAAACAAATCTCACCAATAATAATATTTGAAACGGGCTTTGTAATGATTTTTGTTTGAAGGTTATTTTGAGGAGCTATTTTTTTTTTAATTCTTCATTATTATGTTTCACTCCCACTACTTCATTGTCAATATTGTGGGGATTCTGTTGCTTTTACCTATTCCAGTCACTATTCCAGTCACTTTTCAAAGTCTTCATAACTATACACATCGAGCTTCTCTTTTTGATAACATGACCTCATCCTGCATATAGTTCACTAATAGAATTGACAACTTCATCTTCTTTAGAGTTGCAACAATAGGATTCAACCAATTCATTGCCTCTTGTACAAGTCACATAACCCTATTTATTCAACTCAATATCTTCACTTGCATGTGTGCCTTGGATTTCCAGCCTCAATGGTTGTAACTTCTTTCTTTTGCAACTTAATGTTGCCTCACTATTATTTCTTTTGAATTTTTAGCTATAACTTGGTTGCATGATAGAGTGCAATACCCTTGAGTTGTGAAAAATAATCTTTTGTAAGCCAAAGTGGAGTTCCAAATGTAGAGGGTAGCATATCCATATATTTGTCAACATCTCCTTCTTCAAATGGATTTTCATATTCTAGCCCTAAATAAGGATCTTATTGTGCTCTCATTAGAGTGATAGCCAAACTAAATGGAGCCATAATAAGTATAACTCTACAACCATCAATTTTGAAATATAAACCAAAATAAGTTACATGATATAATTTTGCAACCTCGTAGTTGGACTCCATTAACATGCAACCATTATACAAAATTTGTCCAAACTTCCATTTTTTCAACTACCTCACAACATTCAACCTTGCATGTGCTTGAAGAAGCTTTCATCAACAATTCAGACCAATGTCTTGAGCATTCAGATCCATCTTTGGCACTTCTTGTTTCTTATCCTCTTTTGTTTCATCAATTTTATGACTCTTTCTCTTCAAGGATTTGCAACTACTCTTTAAGCCTTATATTTTGTTTTCTGAGCCTGACTATTTGCTCTTGAGAAGCCACAAATTATGCTTTAAAATCAATGGTGTAAAATTCTTCTAGATCTAAATATATCTTTTAATTGTCTTCATCTTAGTTAAAATATTTTGTATTCATGACTTTGGAGGAGACTTCTTCTAGGAGTTTATAGTCACGCCTTCTTGACTTTGCCATCTGTTAGTGTCAGTGTCTTCACACTGCCATCAGTGATCAAAATTTACTCTTTTGCATTTCATACTAGGAGTCCCATTCTGATGAGTTGCATTCCATTAGGTCATGGATCTACTGATGGTAGGGTTCATTTCAGTTTTTCCCTCATGATATGTACTTGCTGACCTCCTTTCATACCTTTTTGTCATGATTCATGCTCATTTTCAGTTCATTTCATCAATTACATAGGGTTTCAGTCTCATTAGGTCTTAGGGTTTTCACCATGGTCAAATTTCAGTGATTATTGTTAATAATGGTTAGCAGAGAACATGAGGAGGTCAAATAATCATCAGAAGGTCATAATTTCTTAATTTGTAAGCTTAATGAAATTCTCACCTCAAAACTAGTTTTGAGGTGAAAACAGAGCATTTGTATTTCATATTTAAATTTGATGTAATTTTATTGTTCTCATATGTAATAAATGGTTCCATGCTGCTTCTGGTCACCCGGTGATGTTGCCAAAGTACTGCCACTGCAAAAAGTCAAAGAGTTTGAGCATCAGTCCACCTATCAAAGCAAGAAGACCAAGCATAAAAAACAGAGTATTTGGAAAAAGCAAATAGACATTATGAAAGTGGGTTTTCTACATCAAAAATAAAAAAGTTGAAAAGCTATATAAAGACCATCCCTCTATTAATCATTTCATTGTTAGAGTTGAAGTTCAAGTGCTAAAAGGAGAGCCAAGAAGCGATTTTTAAGTGTCATTGAGCAAAGGAGTGCAGTTGCTACGTTTTTGAAGAAATTTTGATTGGCGATGCACATCTGGGAGGTGCTGCGCATCTGGGAGGCACTGCGCACCTGGCAAGGTTTTCCAGTGTAAAATTGCACATGCGCTGTGCATCTGGGAGGCGTTGCGCACCTGTGTGAGGCGCTGCGCATCTGCCCAACCAAGCTCCAGATCGCTCAAAACTCTCTACACTTGCCAAATTTACCTCAAAGTCATCAATTCACTTTCTTGCAAGTAAGTAAAATCATCATATCATATGATCTAGGATTTTGATTGCTAAGCTTGGTATTTAGCATTTTTTAAAATTAAAACCCTAGCTTCTAGGGTGAAACCCTAGTTTTCCTCATCTCTCCATTGTTACCCCATTCTTTCCATTATTCCCTAAACTAAACCCCATTCCCATTTATATATTTCCTAAATCTCACTCCCCTCCTACATTTTCCACATTCCCACTTACACTCTCCCCAAACCCTACAAACCCTATTCACATCACCAAACCCTACCCATTCTCCCTAAAACCCTACTCATCCCTAAAAATCTCTTCATACTCATCTTCATTCCATTCCTCCACCTTGTTTCACTATATTATTCACTAATATAACCACAAGGGTTCATAGCCACAAAAAGCAATGGAAAGAGACAGTGAGTATGAGTTTGAAGAAGACACCCTTAGTGATAGTTCCAGGGAGAGAAACATACAACAAAGGAAGCCTCATAAAGGAGGAAGGATTATCAGAGAGGAGCCCACTAGTTTGAGGGAGTTGCAAGCCTATCCACTTGCCATTTCTTGCTTTAAACACTAGGCATGTTTTGATTTTTGTGAGATGATAGAAAGAGTCAAATTTCATCATGAGTTGGCTAGGCTATTTCTAACACATTTGTAGAATAATGAAGTAACCCTTGTCAGAATAACATTCACCATATCACCAGCTGTCATCTTAGAGGCTACAGGTATTCTAGATGTGGGTGAAAATTGGAACAAAGGTCAAGATATTGATGAGGAGTACTATGAGCCTTACATCAAGGCTAGATACAAAGACAAAATGAAGAGAGTATTCCCCTTCAAGTTTTTGGAAGACAGGTTTGCTCCATTGATGAAAATCATTATCAAGTACTTCACTTGTGAAGGTAGGTTCTCTCGGTTGTATGCCTACCACATTAGACTTCTCATGCATTTCACTAGAGTAAAGATGATGAATATCCCTTACTTCATGTTCAGAAACATTGAGAAGATGGCACATATTGTAAAGAGGAAGCCATACCCCCAACAGTTGAATAGCATTTACCATTACTCTTTGATTAAAATCATTGTTCTACATCAGCTGAACCTTCTTAACATGCCATGGGAGACTTTCATTTCTCATGAGATGTTCAAAGGCCCACAAATATTTTCATCAGTACATCATGAAGAAGGTGGACCTTCAAGCCATGAAAAAGTCAAGGAGACTGAAACTATTGGAGTGCCAGTGTTTGTGACATATAAGAGGGGTACTAGGAAACTTTTTGCAATTGCTAGGCGAGTATTATCTCCACAAGGTGTGGAAGGGGTCTCGCTTTCATCATTAGGCCACAGGAAAATACTATCTCCACAAGGTGTGGAAGGGGCTTTGCCTTCTTCTTCAGCAAAACGGCTACCAGGTTAAGCATGGTTTGTGGTTACCCTGGAATTGCCTCCCTTCAACTTGAGGTCAATCTAGGTGATAACATAGTGGTGACCATACTGGGGAACGTAGTTTTATGTTCCTCAGCAAAATGTATCAAGTTTAGATCTGATTGTTGATGGTGGAAAATGATCAGACACCGGAAGGCTGAAATCATTCACTGGGTGACTCCAAATCAGTTTCGAGATCAGATCCAAGGACTCCACTGGAGGATGAACCTGACCAGCAGAAACATGAAAGGACAATATGGAAAGATCAGGTATTCAAGTTGCAATTTCATCCAAGACATTATGTTCTTTGTTATAAATTATTTCTTCTCTTTTCCCGAGAATGTCAAGAAGGCTTTACGAAATATACTGTATTTGAGACAAGATCCTAGACCTGTATTTGATTCTTTCCCTTTTGCGAATACCAAATATTCACATGCCTTTGATCTTGATCAAGACCCTTCTTTTGAATCTTATGATGACCGTCTTCAAACTGATGAGCCTCAAGAGATGAAGACTGATTCTACACCTTCTGTATATACTCCTATACCTTGTAAAATTCCGGATAGATATAAGCCTCTAATTTTACCTCCTATATCCCATGCTTTCCCTAAAAATCATTACCTATATCTACCAAGATTTGATGATGAATGTGACAACATCACCGCTGAGAGACATGTACTGAATTTTGAGTCTTTTCTTGACCTTTATGAGGTTGATGAAGAAGATGTCAGTGTTAGGCTTTTTGCTCTTTCTTTGCAAGGCAAAGTCAAGAGTTGGTTCAAAACCCTGCCTGATGTGAGCATCTCAGATTTCCAGCAGTTCGTCAAAGTGTTCCTTGACAAGTGGGTGGTCAGACAGAACCCTTTCTTGATTTTAGAAGAGTATAACCAGCTGAAAAGACTGCTAGGGGAGACAGTGCAACAATTTTCTACCAGGTTTAACCAAGTCTATTTTTTGATGCCTGTTAATATAAGACCTCCTCCTGGATCTGTTCTCTTACACTACTCGGATGCCTTTGATCCGGAAATGGAGTTTCAGCTGAGAGAAAGGAACCTTGCAACACTTGAAGAGATGCAAAATAGTGCAGTAGATGTAGAGGCTAATCTGTTGATCAGAAGGGCAAAGTTGAAGGAAGAAGAGATGAAGAACATAGATCTAGAGGAATCGACATATTTAGAGGTAAAGCTCGACATTTTGGTAAGTGTAGTGGAAGAGATGATGCAAAATATCACCACAAGGAATGAGTATGATGTTCAAGACCATGGCTCGCTGATTGAAGAAGAACAAGTGGCTAATCCAAAACATTTTCTTTCTTATCCCAGTTGTCATAGATCTGATAATGATTGTTTTATAGATCGGCTTGTAGAAGAGAGATCTGTTGATATGACATGTATGCTTGATGATGTGTTTTATACTGATGATTTGCCTCAGTTTGATCAATATGATGATGATTATGTTCTCCAAACAGAAGCTAGTCTTGCAGACAAATCAACAGCTGGTTTGTGGAAGGAGGAAGTTCACTTTCAACAGCTCGAATATAGTGATCAACCATTACATATCAGCTATGGAAGTGAGGAGGAAAGTGTAGAAAATTTTGAAGTAAGTGAAGGATCTTTGCCTTTTTGTTTTACTTCGTTTCAGTTCATCAGAGACAACTTTCATGCAATTAGAAATCAACCGTCGATAAGTTTTGATCTTGACCATCTAGAGGGAAATGAAATCCTTGTTCAAGACTTCTCATATATAGATTTGCAGCTCTCGAATGCCATTGATTGTCAAGTTGCAAATCAAGACTTGGAAGCTAGAACATATGATCAAATGATGCAAGATGATTTCGTACCATTCTGTTTTGAATCATTTCAGTTTTTGAAGGGAAATTTGCATAGTACATCTTCAAATGAGCAGCGTGTCGAAAATCATGCAATCTCATCGGAACCAATAGAAAGTGGGTTGCAACAGTATTTTCAAGTTTTTCATGATCCAATAGCTAATGTGTTGGATGATATCTGCAGTCAAAGTCCTTCTCCATTAGCTAACTATGAGCTTGGAAAAAGTATTGATACAAAATTCATCCAGCAGCCGGTTTCTTTGTCATTATCAGCAAGAGTCTCGTCATAAAGCTCAGATGAAAGTTTGCATTCATGGTACGAGGAGAAGAAAAGTAATCCATTGGATGAGCTAAGCCCCAGTGTACATGAATTTCAAGATCCTTATGCAGTGTTTTGGAGTTAGATAGAGCATCCATATTATTCAGTGGACCTGTTTACAAGTTTTCATGGGAGTTGCCTTTCAGTAGTTCTCTCTTGTTGTTCATAAGAAATCACTTGCGAAGGATTCAAATAGAAGCCAACATGCTTACTTGGTTTCATTTCACTTGATTAGGTGATGAATGGAACAATTAGAGTAGGTTTTATTGAATAAGCTCCATTTTGAGTATCTTTTCTAGTTTGTTAGTTGTGTTTTAGTATCGAGTCAGTTTTTAGTTGAGTAAAAGTCAGTTTGTGTCATCAAGTCGTCAGTTTTCAGTCATGCATTTCAGTTTGAGTTTTTGACTCCATGCCCAATGGATAAGGCTACTAGGTCTACGGTGTTCTTGGCACCTCCAAGGAGCTACCATCCCCATTGGAGCCAATGTTAGTGTCAGTGTCTTCACACTGCCATCAGTGATCAAAATCTGCTCTTTTGCATTTCATAGTAGGAGTCCCATACTGATGAGTTTGTATTCCATTAGGTCATGGATTCACTGATGGTAGGGTTTTCTTCAAATTTTTCCTTCATGATCTGTACTTTCTAATCCTCTTTCATATATTTCAGTCATGCCTCATGTTCACTTTGCAATTCGTTTCATTAGGTCTTAGGGTTTGGTCTCATTAGGTTTTAGGGTCCCACCATGGTCAAATCCAATAATTACATGCCAATAACGACCAGCAAGGACATGAGGAGGCCAATAATGATTAGCAAAGCCATAATTTATCATTTTGAAAGCATAATGTAGTTCTCACCTCAAAACTTGTCTTGAGGTGAAAACAGGGTATTTTGTTTTTATCTCCATTAATGATGTAATTTTATGTTTTCATATGTAATATTGGTTCCCAGCTACTCCTAAACATAATGTGATGTTGCCAAGCACCTGCCACTGCAAAAATCAAGTCATCATGAGCACCAATTCACCTACAAAAGCAAAAGAGAAACAAGCACTAAAACCCTAATTTCCTCTCCCACTGAGCTAGGGTTCGCTATGGGATCAGAGATATCTAATCAGAGGAGGCATAAGGGATATTAGAAGGTATAAGGCCATTTCATATCATCAAACATCAGGTCTCCATCATTTTTCGAGAAGTCATTGCAAGGAACAAGCCATTCACCATAGATAAGGGACGATTTTTCTTCAAACTATGTTTCTGAGCAAGAAAAGATGAATTTGACAAAAGTGAGAGAGGTTTTTGTCCATCATATACCCAATAATAAAAACCTCCTTCAGTTTGTACACGGTGTCATGGTTGTAGAGAAATGTCAAATATACAGTTGCCTCAAGAGAGTTGATGCACTTCTAGAGTGACCTTCGGGAAATCAATATTTCTCCTAGAGAGGGTGAAAAAATGACTTGCTTGATGAGTCAAATGATAACTAGACACAAAGAGATTTCAAGTAAGCTATCATGAGCTCAATTTGGAGTTCAGGAAGACCTCCAAACATTGACTAAAACAACACTTTTCATTTTGGCAGCCTCATTCTGCACATTTTAACCAGTCTTGGGAGATTGGATGTTTGACACAGAAAAATGAAGTCCAAATTGAAAAATGCAAGATGTTATGGAAACTAGACTCGACAAGCTTTCCAACAAGCTATCCCACACTCAATTTGGACATTGGGAAGGCCTCCAAAAGTGGTCTGAAAAAAGGCGCTGCGCTTTGAGAGGGTGGCACTGCGCTTTTGGCAGGAGAGCCAGAAAGGCCTCAAAACTTCAAGAAACCTCAAGATTGTCCTCTCTTCCCTTCAATGCAAGTAAGTTAACATCCCTTACTACATTTTTGGTTTGCATTTCAAACTTTTTAGCATCATTCCCCATGGCAAGTGTGAAACCCTAAAAATCTCCCTTGGTTATGCCTAAACCCTAAAACCCCCATTGTTCCTCCTATCACCTATCACTACAGCTCTAAACTTTTTCCCTATCCCTTTATCCCTTTATCCCTATTCCATATCATCCCTATCCCTTTATCCCTCTTCCCAAAGGGCAATTTCTCAAACAAGCCAAGCCCTCCCTCTCATTTTATGATTCCTACTCCCTCATTCATTTTCTAGCCCATAAGCTCATCTCCCATCCCCTCATTCCTAAAAAAACTTTCACTCATTCCCTTAATACACCTCAACCTTGCAAACATGGACCAAGAAGACCGAGACTATAAGGAGGAGGAAAACACAGGTAGTGACACCTCAACAGGCAGAGCTAGGCAACAAAGAAAACCACACAAGGGAGGAAGATAGACTCAAAATATTGGCTGAAGCTTCTTTGGCCAACCAAAGCACTTGATGGTGGTGCTCCATGCCAAATTTGGGCAAATTTTGAGAACTTTTTGCATTTTTGAAATTTTGAAATTCACAACGCAGAAAATTTGCCCAGAAGCGCAGTGCCACCGGCGCTGTGCTTTTTCCTGGGGCATCCAATGGAGAAAAGGTTGAAATTTTTGGATTCAAAATGATGAGGACATGCACCCTAGAAATTTTCAGAATTTTTGGAGCAGATCTGGTCCACCAAAAGGTCCAAAAACTACCAAAAAATGACCTTTCTGCCTCTTTTTGGACACATAGAAGCAGTCTTGGGAGATTCAAGTTTTGATGGGGCAAATGACCTCCAAATTCAAAAATTTTAGGTGTTCTAGAAACTAGACTTGAATACCTTTCCAATGAGCTATCATGGGCTCAATTTTTCTAAGGGGAAGGCCTCCAAAAGTGTGTTGAAAGTGGTGCTGCGCTTTGAGCCATTTTGCTTAGGAAAATTGAAATTCTCCTGTTTTGACTGTGAATTTGATTTCTCTCTACTCATGGATGATTTCATTGATGTAAGTGATGACATGGAATGTAAATGTAATGGTAAAACAATGTTAGAGGGTATATTCATTAGTTAGAGGTGGTTTTGAGTCAAATGAATCAGTTTCCCCTCTTTTAGAGGCAAGTTGTTTAACTGCCTATATTCCAGTTCTTTGTTGGGAAATGGTTGAAACAACCCCTCTTCTCATGGATTCGACCCCTGAAGGTCAGGATGAGTTGTTTGATGCCTATATTATGTATTTTCTTAGTCATTTGTAGGGGTTGGATTCACCTGGATGCTCTGAACAATATTGTACATCATTGTAAGCAGTTTGGCAAATAAATTAATAGGAGTTGCAACTATTTTTATGGGATACCTGTAGTATGGTGCTTTTGCATAGTTTATTATTTTTTTATCAGTTGTTTACATGTTTTATGTGTGACATCATCTATTTCACTGCTTCTAACTAAATGATATCAAGATAGATAGGTAGAATTCATTGTTTGCAGTGCTCTACCTTGGGAAACCATTCAATATTCTATGTTTTCTGCTGTTTGAGAAGGATACATGATCTTTACATGCCCTCCTCAGCTCCTCATCAGTCTTAGACATCTTACCTCACTCAATTTCAAGTGCCAAAGCCTATACCTACCTTGCCCCATAGAACACCCTGCATTCTGACCTAATTTCCGAGACCCAAATTGCCCAGCTCCATCTGATCCAGAAAACACCAACAAATTCAATCAAAACCCCTGAGCTACTATACCTAGCATAAAATATTGTCCCTGATTCAGTCATTTTGATTGAGATCCATAAAGAAAGAGCCCTCTCTCGACCCGGTAGGGCTAGCTACTAGATTAAGCATGGTTTGTGGTTACCCTGAAATTTCCTCCCTTCAGCCTGAGGTCATTCTAGGTGATAACACCATCTATGTTTTTGAGGTCTATCTTCCAGCTGTTAAGTTGTGTCTGAAGGAACTCACTTTAATAATAATTGTTGAAAAAATTGAGGGTGGGGGGGAAGGTGAATCAGTATTTCAATATTTTCAACTATTTTTATCTTTTAAAACATTTGATGCACAAAAATCATGAAACATAGATATTTACATAAGAAACACTTACACATATTTTCTTTGTAAATATTTTGTAAACTTCCTTGTACAAAGTAAGCACCAACTTACAAATTTTGTAGGCATCAATCTACAAAATATTTCATTCCCCTAACTAAGCACCAACTCATCGAATGTAGGCACCAACCTACAAGAGACAACAATCACCCAACCGAGCACCAACTCAACAAATTGTGGTCACCAACCTTCGTCTTCAAGTTGTTCCTTATATTTATCATCAATAAATTCTATTCCTCAACAAATTCTTCAGTGAGTTGTCATATAACCATGCACCCCTTAGGTTTTCGTCTTCAATATTGATCACATCCACGTGAACTATACACTTTAATTTTCTGGTCTTCAACTGGGCTTCTTGAATTGGCTCTTTAGACTTGATCTCCTATATGCCAATTCTCTATATTTGAACATAAATGGGTATGCCCATTTGGCACTTCAACTTCCTCAACTCTTGTTGTTCATTATTCAACTATCACTGCTTAGGCTTATTATATGTTCAAAGAGAAGGTCTACCGACTTGACAACTTGTACTCATCATTGTAGATTTATTTTTGCTACATAGGGATTTTCAATACATTTGGAACCAAACATGGATTCCCAAACTAGAAGGTTTTCTTCTTTCATCTTGTCAACCTTTGCACTAAACACTGACCTTATGTATCCCATAGGCCTATGACAAAAAATTTCCATGATAGCTTTGTTCTTACTGCACCTCTGTCCAAATTAGGGCTCAACCTTATCGTCACCTTAACATCGCAACAACTTTAGCTAACAACTCCCTTAACATTATCTTAGCTAACCAAACTTGGCCTCCAAATATCCCTCCAAGATTTCTCCAACAGAGCTCGACCACCTTAAAAATCATACCAAAACTTGGTCTATACTAAGACTGCAACTTCAACCATAAACCAAACTTGAAATTGACCTTCAAAACAATGGAAACTTGCCTTCAAACCAAACCTGAAATTGGTCTTCAATGCACCAAAACTTGGCCCTCAAACCAAACCTTAAATCAACCTTCAATGCACCAAAACTTGGCCCTCAAACCAGACTTGAATTTGTCCCTAAAAACTCTAGGACTCGGTCTTCAAACTAGGCTTAAACTCTGCCTTCAAACACTAGAATTTGGCCCTCGAGACAAATCTGAAACTTAGCCTCAACGGGACTGAAGTTAAATCTTCAACAAGGTTAAAAATCACCTTCAATAGGGCTTAAAACCAACCTCTAGAAGTTAAATCTTCAACAAGGTTAAAAATCACCTTCAATAAGGCTTAAAACCAACCTCTAGAAAAACTATGCATCTTGCCTTCTAACCAGGTCCAAAAACCTTCCCAAAAGGTGCCAGAAACCCTTCCCATAGAAAACCTCCCGAAATCTATTTCACTTCACTTGGTTCATGAGCTATGAACCTCAAATTTATCTTTTGCTTGCTTAGACAACCCAAATTGGCTTGAGTGAGTGAGTCGTAGGTCCTCCACATAATTCCTATATATAACATGGTTGACCCCCAAAAGCAGGGCCAACTTGCCCATTTGATAGGTTTACTTGTGCATTGGTTGTGTTGATTTAGTAGATTGTATAATGCATATTCAAAAAAGAATTTCTTCTCTACCATGAGCAGTTACTGAGTGCCATATATTGCTGGAAAGGTCTCAAAATAAGCTTTCCAAACATATATATTATGCTCCCATTTGAGCTAGATAATTGGATTAAATATGCATTCAAAGATAGGGTATCTAAATGGGACATAAAAAATAAAAAAACTATATTTCTAGAAGGCGTGCCATATATTGTTGGAAAGGTCTCAAAATATGGTATTTGACTATGTAAATTTCCCTCTCATTTGGACAACCACTAACATCAATAACAACCATTTTCAACAAAATTGACCAAAACAAATGCTAGAAAAAGGCCATTTCATCTATTACTTAGACTACGTTATTAAAAAAAAAAAAAGATAACACATTAAATCCCTTGTGTCCATAACATAAAATCATAATCTATGCAAACATGTCTTATGGGAGAAGGCGTCACAAGAAGTCTTTGGATTTAACCAAAGTTATTATTTCTAGTATAGATGTGTTTCTAGTTAACTTTTTGCTTATGTTTTGTAACATTACCGAGAATGATGTTTGCAAAAAAATAGAGTGTTATTGAAAGAGCTATATCAAAATGTTAAAAAATTTAATGTGAATTTCCTCATTCTCATCCCATATGAAAAATAAACCTTGAAGGCAGATAAGTATCATGCAATTTCTCTTCTTAATACATTTTCAAGATGGTAGTTTTTAGATGTAGTCAGTATATCTTGAAAATGTATTTATTCCTCTTGTATGAAAACACAAAGAGGTGCGATCATGAAAGTTGAGATGTCTAAGGCATATGGTCAATTGAATTGGGCTTTGAAAGCTTTCAAGTTTAATGGCTCTTGGATTTCTTTGGTGGCAACCCACTTTGTAATGCATTTTTCTTCCCCCCTATAAAATTGTCCTCCTTTGGATATCTTTCACCTATCTAAAAGGATTTGACAAGGGTGTAATCCCCCATCCCACCCCCCACCCCAAATTTACACGCTTTTAAAAGCTCCTCATGGCAATTGTGGATGATAAGGCCAATACCTAATAAGGCTGCATGTACCCGCTTTTACAAGCTCTTCAGGCCAATCTACAACATGGTGTCAGGCCAATATTGACATGCATGCATAACAATCACACCTAGCCCATCCAACTTAAGTGTTTAAACTTGGAAGTTCTGATACCACGCTGTAACCACCCACCCCACATTTACCCACTTTGACAATATCTTAAGGGTAAATGTGAGTTGGGTGCTGCTATAACATGAGCCGATCTCCAAGTTCCAGTGATGGAAGTGGGGCCTACAAATTGTAATCTTCTTGATATCCCTTAGGGACCAAAAACCACTCAGGAGCTAGATAACCACCCCAAGTGATCAATCCCTAAGCTAGAACCCTTTTTCACTGACCTAACTCCATAACCACACCCTTAACACACCCTGCATGTAGTTATGAGGCTATAACCACACTCATAAGCCTCCTTTCATGCGGTTATGACCTAAATACCTCAGTTTTGTGCCAGCAGTTCCGAGATCTAAGCCACTTTTCTAGGCTAGCCTCTCGACCATTGCCCATAATTGCTTGAAACTTTCCAGAATCATGATTAAGGTGATAACAATGCCAAACTTGAATCAAGAACTTGACCTAGACTGCCTAGTACACATTAGATATTTCATCAAACATATGGTAAACATATAAGTTATAGGTCATGAATGCATATCTGATCATAAATATCTGAACTTCATCTGAGAATCACCAAGAAGGTCTAATTCCCTCTCAAGTAGTTGAAATAAAACTTGTTAGCCCATGCATTCATTAACCATTCAAATACTTATCAAATCATGAATAAGAGCCATAACTAGAGCACATCATAGAACCATGCTTATAACCAACATATAACCAGAATATTAACCATGACAAATCAGCCATCAAATCAACATAATAATAAGTGCAAATTTTCATAGATTACAATAGGAAATAAATCTTATTAACTTATGCAAAATCCAACCAAGTCAGGGACTTCCACGTACTACCCAACCATAGATTGGGATGAACTAAATTTTTCTTTCAACCGATCACCTCCGTGCCATATTCCAAGCATGAATGTGGGATCTCATGGGAATAACCAAGGCAAAATCAAATAAGGAATCCAGAGGTCAAACCACCTCGACCCTCAAGCTACCATGATCTCACATAAACCAGTCCCGAGATCACAAAGCCAAACCAAGCTTGGATGCCTCAGAATTCTTTCACCATACCTTAAGGAATTTTCTTGTCTCCACCCACCTGTCAAGGGCTTCCAAGAGAAACCATCTCAATCCCCAACCCTTGGGGAATTTTCCTGAGACCACCTCACTCGGTTCTAAAACCTTGCATCAATCTAAAGCTCAACCAAGAATGAATCCCATCACACCATGGCTATCCAGGAAATGACATGGAAAGGCTGAAACCACTATCAAACTAGGAAAAACCCATGCCAATGACAACAAATGAACCAAATAAAAAAATTCATGTACCATGCATTCATACCTTAGCTAGGAAATCATACATGCAACCTGTTACCTGCAAAATCCTCCTACTGAAGTTACCAATCCAACATTTCCTTGTGCTCCCTTGCTTTCATTTTCTTTCCTTTGCTTTTCTTTGCTTTCCTTCTCCAAATCTAAGTGAGTGTTAGAGTGATCTAAGAATTATCTATGAACTATTTCTCTTAAGCATTTTTATTATGGATGTCTCTTTTTTCTTCATTTTCCCTCTAATTTCCTTAGCATGCAAATCTGTGTCTCTTCACCTTCCTTTTCTCCTATTTCCCTTTATTTATCATAATTAAATACCAATTAATGCTTATTTTCCTTTTCTAATGCCTTTGCCAATTTCCATAGCCATAAATAAATCAAAAGTGATGCCCACTATAATATTTTGTCAACATTCAGTTTGGAATACGTGTGCCATGACCTTGGTCTTATTTTGCATTTATTATCCTTTATTACATGTAACTTTAACCTAGGGATGTTACAAAGGGGATCCTTTAATGTCATATATTGTCATAACTATGGATAAAAAATGCATTCCTACAAGACAACACTACAACCATAACCCTTAGTTTCAACCCTGGTTTCAATACAAATAGAAAACACAATATTGTTTTATTACATATATGTTATTAATTAGGTTAAAAATGGTGTTAAGGATTCATTAAGTAATATAGGTTAAAATTTTTATTGAACACAAAACAAAAAAGGTAAATCTTAGTCTTTAGCTCAAGGAAGATATTAGTCCTATTCATAGATAAAATCTTGATTCCAAGCTTAGTTCCTATTATTGAGCTTGCAAGGTCCTAATCATAGGTTTGTTGGGTTGTGTTATATTATTTCCATGACTAACCCACGTGCGGGGGGGGTTTGTAAGCCCCCCTGCACGGGGTTCGGGGTAGCGCCCCAAGAATTTTTTCCTTGGACCATATATTAAGTGGGTGGACCTACCTATGGTTTTGTGCATGGATTTCGCACATGGTTTTGGGCATGATGGTGTTCAGTCCATGGTATTTTTTAGATCTGTTCAAGGGAACTACGATTATGTTCTAATCCAGGGTTAATTAATTGGGGTTTATGGATGCTTCGACATGTATATGTATGTATTGTAACATTGAAATGAATATAATGAAAAATCAATCTCGTAGTCCCAGTTTTGGGATCCAGGGGGAAATCTCTGTGTATATCTATTTTATGTTTTATTCTCTTGCCATTATTTATTTTCCGTGTTTAGAACTCATATGCAAGTAATTTCTGTATGGGGTTAAAACCTACAAGGTTTGATCCTAGTATTGATATTAGGTCTTTCTCTTGAGCTTAGTTGATCTTGATCTTGAGCTCAAGTCCCAATATTGAAATCAAAACTTGTTGTACAAATAAAAAAGGAACATGAACTCTATTGAATGATTATCAAGATGAAGTATATATCTAGAGAGGGGTTGGAGTTTTCTTGGGTCATAGGTGTGTGAATTTTGGTCCTGACATCAAGTTTTCCTTTTGAGGGTTATGTAGTGTCTGACTCTCAATTCTAGGCTTAGGTATGTTTTCCCAAGTGGTGTTCGAAAATATTTTGTTAGCTCCTGTTAATCCATGTTTGATCCATGGTTGCTAGAAGGTGACACATCACAAATGGATGGCGTGGAGGTCAATTTGGTATATTTTGCATTAATTCCTAATAAAAGGAAAGATTTTTGGGCCCAAACAGATTACTTCCATGAAAAGTTTCTAAATGGAACTTAGGATTTCGTACAAGCATATGGTGCTCCATATTTCAATGACAAGTTCAAGGTCCTTGGCTCCCCTATGATGGTTTTTCAGTGGCATTCAGTGATGGTGGTTTGTTCGAGCCCCCAACCACATAAGTCCCTCTTCCTCTTCCCTCTCCATCCACACCAATACATCCTTTTCCTCCTCTCTAATCCATTTCTTTGGATCATTTGGGAGCTGAAGGAGGGTTTTCTTCCTAATTCCAAGTCTATACCAATTGGTGTAGTGGGAGCAAGGGTAAAGATTCAAAAGAAGTGTGTGCAACTTCACCCTAGTTTTGTTCACATGTTGGTGGGTAAAGATATAATGATGTATGATGTCATAAATTGCAATGGAAAAATGCTTGTTGGATGCTTTTGTGACAAGTCGATAAAAGAATCATCCCTAGCCTGTTGGTTAAAACAAATGTGGAAGCTAGTGACAGGTTATGTGCATGTTTTTCATGTTCTAGTAAGATGTTGGATTTGTATTAATTTTCAGCTGGGGGATGATTATAATGTAATTATTGGGAAAATATAGAGTTTGGCACCTACAGGGTTGGTTCTCTATGTGTGGTTTGTTAATTTTGATATGGCACATGAGTTAGTGGCAATGGTAAAAGTGTGGGAAATTCTTCCAGGCATCCCACTAATCTTCTGGAATAAGGATGTCCTGGTTGCAATTGCGAAAAAAATTAACATTTTTGTTGATATTGAGTCAAATTAGGATTCCAAAGCTAACAAAAGGTGGGATTGGATTCAAATTGAAGTAGATATGGGATTTTGGATGGTTGGTAATTTAGATATTGTTTTTAGTGAGTGTAAATGGCATCATAAGGTGTATTACCGAAGGTTACCCTTTCGTTGCTATCCTTTTCATGAGATAGTCATTTGTAGGCTTATTGTAGTTGATCCTGTTATCACTCGGGTTGTCCTTAAAGCTCCTTAAAGGATACGGCCGAGGTAACCACAAACCAATCTTTGGACTGCAGGTCCTAGCCAACCTGCAATCAGAGAGGGCTCTCTCTTTATAATTTAGCTTTGTTTTGGGTTGATTTTAGGCTAGCTATGATTTTCTTGGGTTTTGTTTTGATTTTGGTGGGATGGAGGGTTCTTTCAAACAGAGTTGGGATGCATAGTGTGAGAAGTTCAAACCATTGGGCATGGAGTCGTGGATTAGGCTTGCTGTTGCGTTTTCTTGGTCACAAGAGGAATACAGAGCAGGATAGCTACACATAAAACAATATCAAGCTAGAATAAATATGGAACGAAGGTCAGTGAATGAAAGGCAACTAAGTAGCTCTCATTATGCTAATAGAGGGAAGGTGAATGAACATCATATAGGAGCAATCAAGGATTCCTAAACAACATTCATATATGAAGGAACTAGTGTAAATATGAGCAAATCAGTATTCATATTTAGGACTAATTCAGAGGAAAACATAGATAAATCACAGAAATTGAGAACAGAATACAACTAAGTGAGCTCTTAACTATTCTTTCTTTCTGCTATTTAGATATTGAAACAATGATGGCATAAACACATATAAACTGTAAATAGAGATAAGAAACACTTATTGGGCTATGTAGAAGCGTTAGGATTCCATAGTCACTCTTCAGTCATTAAAACACAACAGTCAGTTCATCTCCCAAACATTCCAACGATCTTTGATTATAGAGACTCTCAGAAAATACAGTGCAAGTCTAGAGAGGAAGTTATCGACCAACCAACCCTTTTTTCATAATAGAGGGTGGTTTAAATAGAACAAATATCTACAAACAACAGATCTGAGACAGATCTCATCAAATAAATGCCTTTAACCTAATTTGTACAGAAGTAAATGGCAGAAATATCTATCTAACAGCTGCGCTAGGGCAACTGGCATCTCAAAAATATCTATTACAGCAGATCTTAGGCAAATCTGAGGAAAATGAGTGCCTTAATCTATTTTATCTTGAAGTAAATGCTTAAAACATTTATCTAAGTGCTGCGCTGGGGCAGCTGCCTCAAAAATGGATCAAAATCTGTCCTTATGGCTCTGTGCTGGCTCTTTTAGCCATAAGTGTGCTTTAAATTCATTCATCTGCGCCTGCAAGTGGTTCTGCTGCCTTAAATGGCCAAAACTGTGAGTCGGTGAGCCTTTATGGCTCAGAGCTGCTTTATTGACTTTGCTGGGAGGCTCTTTAATGATTTCCTACTTCGGGTTCAAAGTTTCCATTGAACACCTTCACTGATACACTTTGCCGCATCCTGATACACTTTGGCACTGAATCTGGGCCTTTTCTCACCGCTGATACTCTTTAAACTGTCCCATCGCCCCCTTCTGCCTTTTAATGCAAAATAACTGCTGCAAATGCTTCCGTGGCCTTTGGGATGTCATCGGCGCTAGCTGATTCCAAACTGACTTCAAACTGATAAAATTGCTGTAGAAAACGCTGAAAAAGGGGCGCCAGCAGACCGCCGAGGAGAAACCATGCATTTCGGATGTATTATGGGCCTGAAGCGATTTCAAAATAGCCAAGGAAAGCATCATTCCTTTGCAGTTGTGGCGGGTGGGAGCGCTGTACACAAAACTTAAAAAATTGCCCTTTTATTACAATACAAAAATGCTTTCAAAACTGTGCAAATTCATGAAATTTGGGCGCTTTAGCGGACACTGTAGCAAACATTAAATCCTGGCCGTTGGATCCAGCGCGGGCCAATCCAACGGCTGGCGCTAAATCACATATCGGCGGATCCCAAACATAAAACCTCCGAATAGCGATGAACCTGGCGGACCCGAAATGCTTATAGGCCCTTTCTTTGTGGAGATCGGGTCCGGCCCATCGGCGAACCCAACTCGGCGGATTTTAATAAAAATGATAAGCGGACCCGAAATGCTTATAGGCTCTTTCTTTATGGAGATCGGGTCCAGCCCATCGGCGAACCCAACTCGGCGGATTTGGTAAAAATGGGTAAGCGGACCCGATATACTATATGCTGCACTTTAATTTATTTCGGCTCCGTCAGTAGGACATGGGGAGAGCCGCGAACAAATCATGACCGTTGATCTGGGAGGGCGATGGATGGCAGAGATTACGTCGGCAATTCGCTATTGGCGGGGTCATGGGGTTGCCACATAGAAACGCCGAAACCCATCGGACCCGATATGCCTTTATGCCGCGCTTTATTACTTTTCGGCTCCGCTGGTCGGAGCCATATAGGAGTGATGCGATTAAATATGGGCCGTTGATCTCTGGGCCTGAATGGGCGGCTGAGATTAACTCGGCGTTTCGCGTCGGAGGAGAGCATGGGGTGTGCTTTATTATTGTGCGATCGCCGAAATGGGGCGATCGCCGACAAGATCTGGGCCGTCGGATGGGCGGGGCGATCAGACGGCAGCGATTTAATCGCTATATCGCAATCGGGGAAACCCGGGGGCGGGGCCTTATATGTATAATGTGATGCGATATGAGATAAAGCGGGGTTTATGTTATAACTAAGTTTTATGAAAAACTTTAGTTTAATACGATAAAGCGGGTTTTTTACAAAAATGCGGAGATATATATATATATATATATATATATATATATATATATATATATATATATATATATATAAGGGAAATATGATGGGGGCACCTCCCGACAGCGATATTGCTTTGGAGGGGGATCCAAAGGGATCGGAAGAATGTATATGTAATCGGACAAGGGACATTGCGATCGGGGGAAAGCCTCTCCGATCGGAGGAGGGTTTTTGCCTTGAAAAAGGTAACAACAAGGTTAATGAAGGGATTTTTACATCGGAGGAAGGGTTTTTATGCAATGGAAGAAGTCCAAATGCATTTAGAAGATGGTTTGGGGGGGCAATGAGGGTTCTTGCTAAGTTTCAGGTAAACTTAGCAATTCCCAAGCGAACTTATGGTTATTTTTCAACCAGAGGGAGGGGATAAGTATATAGGGGAGTTATATACATAGTTTTAGTAGGGGAGGGGTAAAGAGATAGGGAGTTACATAATAAAGTTAGTAGTTAATATGATAATGATGAGAAAAAGCGCTAAGAATGATGTCTTAGGCTATCAATGGGGGAAATGACTGATAGAAGAAGTGTGAACATTCCTTGAGTGAAGCAGATCTTCACCAAGGCAAATGATATGGAGAATGATGAAATTAAGAGGTATCAAGCAGATCTTGACCTCTTTTAGGGGAAATTAATGAGTGATTTGGGGAAAGAGGAAGAAGGGGAAGTTAGACATGCCTCACTTGAAGTCCTCCAACTGAACAACTGCCTTCAACTTGTGATATGATAGATATAACACTTGACAATATGAAATGGATCACAAGCCATGATTCTGCAACCACAAAGCTACCTACCCGACCTACTTGCCTAGCATTTTCTCTTCTTTTTGGTTTGGGTGCACTTGAACTAGCATACCCAACTTTTTGTTCTTTTCTTCTTGCTGTCCTCCTATCTACAACTACACTTATTGCATCCAGGGGCTCAGATTAAGCTGTTGAGCACCCTTGTTTCTCTACCTATCTACAAATCTGCCAAGATTAAGCTGTTTGGACAGATATTCATTCTCTATATTCTACAACAGGAAATTGAAACCTAGGGAAGCCAAGATTAAGCTGTTTGGCCCTCCCTTAACTGAAAACTCATCAAAATGGATCAACTCATCAAAAATGGAACACAACAGTGGCACTTAGACTAGCACACTCTCATGGACACTTCTTTGGCCTCTGTAGCAAATATGGAGCATTGCAGCAAGCAAAGTATGACATATTTGGCATGTAAAAATGTCGATCATGAAAGATGATTAACCTGCTGTAGCAGGAGGCTAACAGATCCTTCCCCACTTTTAGAAGGAATCCAAATGCCTATGTCAAAAGAGGATGTTCAATTCTCTCGGTGGGAGGAATAATGCCTTCTACTAAGAAGTTGGGGATAAAATTGATTGCAGAAGCAACTGAGGAGGACTCCAACGTGATCTAGTCTTTGAAGGAACATGCTATGATTATAGATTCTACTAGTATGGTTTCTCTATTTGCCCCTTCTTATTTCTCTCCTTCCTTATCTATATATGCTCCTCATGTTAAGAATTTTTCTACTCCCTCTTTTCTTTTCTCGAAATAAGTTGTGTTTCTCCTAACCCTTTTGGCCCTTCCCCAAAGCCCACTAAGGAATTTTCTATGGTTGAGGGAGGGTTAGCATCAACCCCTTTATTTGGGGAGGATGTTTGTTTATGTACTTCTTCTACCATATCCTCATTATCCCTCTCTCACAAGAAAGAGTACACCCTTTTTCCTTAGGGTAAGCATAATGAGGTCATCCCCTCGAGTGGAGGGTTTAATATGGATCCTATTCAACCTAACCCCATCAGATGCAAGTATTTCTTGCTCAAAACACAAGAAAAGTTAGTTGTTGAAATCTGGAAGGGTAAGGAAGCTTCATTTCAAGGGCCCTTAGAGAAGGGAAAGCCATGAAAAAGCTTCCACCATGATATTTGTCTCCTTTAACACGAGAGGACTTGGGCCTATAAAAAGCTAGCCCTCAAGCCACTCATTATAAGTAATAAGTTAGATGTAATTTTAATTCAAGAAACCATGTGTGAAGGCTGATAATCTAGGGGAATCTTAGAACCTTGGTTGAAAATTTGGTTCTTCTACTCAGTTGGTGCGGTTGAGTTGTTTGGTGGTGTAATTATTGGGTGGAGTCCTACATGTAAATTTATCTCCTATTCCTCTAAATCAACCATTTTATTCAAATTAGAGGTTAAGGATGTGGGAGTTTCATTATCAATTTTGAATGTTTATGGACCCTATGCTGAAAAAATTCCTTTTTGTGAAGATTTGGTAGTTGTAAGCATTATGGGTGACCCCTTCACTCTAGTAGGTGGAGTCATGAATTTTACACTTTCTCTAAGAGATATTTGGGGTGAAAACCTTAGAAGATATGTAATAGAGTGGATTATTTTCATCATTCATGTAGAAGAATCACCTAGTTGATATAGATCCAATTAAATTGGTTCCTACATGGAAGAATTTCCATACCAATGGGGAATGATGTATCAAAATAGTTGGACATTATTTTTGGTGTCCAAGGAGTTGATGAGCAATGGTTTTTCTTTGAATCAAAGGTATTTGAAGGTTGACTCTTTGATCACAGGCCCACTATTTTCAAAATGATTCCTAGAGGTGATTCCCATTCTATGCCATTCAAATTTAATCATGTTTGGGTTGAATAAGAGGATTATAGAGTTGTAGTTTCTAATGCATGGGATCATCTGTCTTCCTCTTCATTATCCTCTTCATGTCCTAATTTTCCAAGAACTTATCCTCAGTCAAACCAATGACAAAGAACTAGATAAAATATCATTCTATAAGGTCTTAGACAATTAAAATAAAGCGCATAGCCATTTGGATTAAGGCACTTGAGAACAATAATAAATATGTTTATCAATTTAAAAACCTCATGAAAACCAACAACACAATCTGAGAGATTAAAACAAAGTAGGGCATAAATGATGAGCTCTTTTGTTGATAAGATGGAGGAAGGAACTCATTTATTTGAATCTATTTTTCAAGGTCCGAGTGGGTGCCCCATTCAGGGTGTTACAGGCCATTTTGTCACATCATCCCAAAAGGCCTTCAAACTGGATCAATCAACATCCATGAGCATTTTGTCATCATTCCTTCACAAAACCCTAAGCATCGCTTCTCCAAAAATTCAAAATTCTAGGAAAAATTGCTCAAAAACATTGTTTTTAGTCCCAATGCTCATTGCATGACTAGTCACCTGTGTTCAACACCTGTTGCATGCTTGTTCACTAGCACTGGTCAACACCTGTTGCTCCTTTTTACAGGTGCGCTGATTCTAGAAATTTGGGAAAAATAAAAAATATTTCCAAAGCTTCCTCTTCCAGAAGCTTCCAAGGTAGTTTTAACTATTTACCATGGATAGAGAGCTTGAATCCTATCTTGGAGACCTTATATCTTATCCCTTGAGCTCATCTTCCCCTCTTAAGTGGATCTCAAGCCTAGATTGGTAATTGGATAAAAATTCCTAAACTACCACACTCCTATAAATTTACTACCTCCCATAAGGTCTGGGTTGGCTTTTGGAGATTGATAGTGCCCTCATGTTGCTGCTTTGAACCTAAAGGAGTCATCACATTCATGCATTAGGGTTGGTGTTGAGGTGTGCTTTGTGACAAGGAAGGACAAGTCAACTTGGGGAGACATCTACAAGATCAACTTCTATTTATGGTTGTAAACTCTCTCCTATATTTATCAATATAAAGAGCATCTTATTTTCCTATATTTGTTTTCTTATGTTTTCACTCATGTATTTCAATGCCATGATGATTCATTGAATAGAGATTTTAGATTATGCTACATGGATTGTGGTTCCTTTTCTTGTTTTAGTCATGTGTGCAGGTTCTAATTATAGCACTTGGAGCTAGAGTTGGAGCTTACAAGCAAGGAGGAAAAGAAGGCTTGCTACAAATTCTAGGTAGGATTTTTTTTCCCATTCTCTAATTTCTCTAAGGAAAACTTGAATCTTTTTTTCTTTTGTTGTTCTGGATCATGCCACTAGATCTCGGGAATTCACCTTTGTTCGCAATCATGAAAATTTCGTATAAAAAATTGGCAACTCCACTGGGTATGATTCTTCCCTTACTTGTTTCCTTGACCTTAACATATTTTTCACCTCTTAAAGTGACCTTAATTGACTCATTCAGACATTGATTTACCTTAGGAAAACACATTTTTGAGCTTTATTTGGTTTCTTGTGTCGTTTTTTGACCGAAATAACCCCAACACATTCCCTGTTATGAGATAGAGCGCTTCAGCGCACATGTTTCTTCTTTGTACCTGCGCTGATCTTGTAGAAGCAAAAAATTGCATTCCTTTTCCTTGCTCCTCATCTTGCTTTGGTCCAGAAAGTTTCCTTGAGTCTCTGAATTTGTATATGTCTCTGCAAAGCCAATGCCTTGTGTGAAATTGTGTGTTTTTGCTTGTATTTTTGCAAAAACAAATTCCCCCTCAATCACGGGGGGGGGGGGAGGGGTGTCAAAACTATATATGAGTGTTAATCACCTTTGAATGTCATCACCTTTCTGATAATATTTTGTTTCGTTCTTTCTTTCTTCTTGTCAATTATGGTTTGTATACGTAGATTTCTTGTTGAATTTGAAAAATAAATTTTACATTACAATTAAAGTCCATGTGGTTTCTTTTTGTCAGCGATCAAGTTGCATTCATATGTTTCTTTGCATTTGAAACATTAAAAGAAAAGAAAAACAATTATTTGCATTGCATATAGGCTTTGATTTTGATTGGAATAGTGAAGTTGAGGAGATCAATTGTTGCATCACTTATTTGTTGCATTGTTGATTGATTTCTTCTTCCCCTACTTAGTTAGGCCTTTCATTGTTAAAAGGAAAATGAAAATAATTCTTTTTGTCATATTAGTTGCATCATAGGTGTGTTCAGGTGACATCGAGTTTTGAGCATTGAAATCAAAAAATAATTCAAGATAAACTGTAAAATTCACTCAATTAACCTAAGAATCATTTGGAACATTAACACAAATATTTAGATGTTTAGGCTAGAGACATGTTCCAACGTCTTTACGTAGGAGATATCATTCTTTTCCAAAGTTACATTTTAGGGGTGATATCCCATTCCACGTACATAAGTGTATAGGCTCGTTCTCTACGTAACTTTAGGTATTTTGGATGGTGCTCCATGCATGATAAGTATATGTGAATGCTCTCATCAAACAGTTACACATTAGACATCACTACTATGGGCTATGCTTCCACGTACTTCTGGTTATATTTTGGAAGTTCCCACTAGGTTGGTATCCTTCCATAGGTAATTGAGTCGGTCACCTTGTACACTATGTTACACCAAACACAACATTTGGGGATATTTCCTTCCCATACGTAAATCCTTGGCTTTCCAAAGTGGTATATTGCAGTTCACAGTTGCTTGGTAAACCATTTTGCCTAGTTACCCCTCTTTATTTTATTTTGTGTCTTTAATTTCTAAAATCAATTAATTGACCAGATAACAACATCCTAACTATGGAACAAATCCTTAATGGATCTTAGGTTGAGAATAATGGCAATAGTTTGAGATTTTGGATATATTTTTAACTTGATTCATCACCAATATCAATAGCTTGTTGGTTCTCTCTTTTACACTTTCAAATGGCAAGTTCCTTTTGGCACAATACAAGGAAAGTAAGCATATCTTTTGTAGGCATTATTTCACTTCTTACACCATCCTTGACTCTTAAGGAGTTAGTGAGCCTCCCTCAACTTATAATGTAAAAAGTGGAAATAAGATAAATCATTCTCAAAGAGGATAGGAGGTCTCATTACGATTCGACCTACCATGATCATAAGGACTTAACACAAGTGGCATTCCCATTATAGATACCACACCAGGGTAATCGCCTTTCAGACATTATATATGTCTAAGAACATGAGGTCTCATCAAGAGTCGACATGTTCACTTTGTTCTGCCCTGGTGAATGGAATTGTGGTTATCTAGTTACCATGCCAACACAATGGTCTCTTTGCAGAAATATGTAAATAATAATAACAAAAAGTCATAAGTTGAGGATACTGGCTCATTTTTTTGGGTTTAAGTGGCAACCCTGTCGAGGCTATAGATGCCTGCTAGCAGCAGTGGCTTTGCCCGTGGTATTGGAGTAGTATTCTATATTTCCAATTCTTCAGTATGCTAGTACTTCCTATTTAATTAATCCAAGAGGAGAAACTACCATCGAATAGTGTTTTTACTTCTAAAAACCAACATAACCATTGAAAATCCATTCAATGAATCACTTCAACACCGTCCAATCAGTTGATGCCAGCAGTCATTATTCTTTTCATGCCATGTTAGATTTCACTTTATCAATCACAAAAGGTAAAATTAATGTTCATAATGAATATTTACATGCTTTATTCTTTTCTCGATCATCTCTAACCGCTCGTATGACTGTTAATTACTTCGCTTTACTCCACCTATCGGACTCTGCCACTAACTTCATGCCATATTAATGTTGTCGTGCATACTTTTCATTTTCCCGTACTCCGAGGATGAGGACACCCTTTCTTATTGGAGGGGGAAGGTTATGTGCTATAATGATTTGACAAGATATAATTATCCAACTCCACCATGACTTGCTGATTGGACCGATTAATTAGTGTTGCATTTATAAAATCTTTTTCCGATTGACCGATCATTATTATCACATATATCTCTCTCTCTCTCTCTCTCTCTCTCTCTCTCTCTCTCTCTCTCTCGCTATATATATATATATAATAATAATAATAATAATAATAATAATAAAAACTTTCTCTGATAGAAACTCTTGCATGCGGCGTATTCGTTGTTGTTCAACACTAAAACCATAGAAGTAAGGAGCAACACTGAGATGGTTCATGGGAATGGGCTCTGCTACTATTCGAACATGGGTAGAAATGAAAACCACATTTCTATCAAAATATCAGGACTATTGTCAAACTAGGGACTTGAGGGAATAAATATTTAGGATGACACAAAAGGGAGGAGAAATCCTGGAGGATTATGTGGAATGATTCCACTATAATCTATAGAGATCTAAACATAGTGATTTGGATCTAGAAATCTTGAAAACTATATTCATACAGGGAATGAGAGATGATTGCCTCGATACGTTGAATCTACTGGGGAAAGGAGATATATCCTAGGAATCATTTGAATATACGATAAAACTTCGCTTAAGATTTTCAAGCGGATCATCACGAGGAAGAAGTATGTTACGGGATGCCTCCATTAGAATACAAAAATCTACAAATGGAGGTGTGACCAAATCCGAGATTGGAAATATGTTTGAAAATCTTAAGACTGATCTCCTCAGTACCTTATCTTCCCAACTAACAATAGTGCAAGTGAAAAAGTCACAGGATGAAGCCGATAAAGCTTTGGTTGTGTTATGCCCTGAAATGTAAAGAGAAACATTCCTTGAGGGAATGTAGAGTTGAGAGCATCAGTTTGTGCAGTATTTGTGATCTGGAACATTCTACAAGCTACTGTCCAAAGCTTCCTAGACTAAAAGCAGTGCTCAAGGGATCAAGTGAGGAATTTTAGTCTTCCTACTTCATTGGGTCTAGGAAGCCTTGGAAGTCACGACCAACAGGTATGTCTCAAGATTTTTCTTTTAATCCATGGAATAATGTATATAATGCTCAACAATTTCCATGGCAGTACTCCTCTCCCCCTCCAGCTCAATTTCCTTCACCATGGAACCAATGGTCTCCCTCTCCACCTTTCCAATACCCTCCATCTCAACCATATCCTTGGCCCCAAAATTGGAGAGGAAATTCCTTAGGTCCAACCCCTCCTGCATTATCAATGCAACAACAATTGCAATATTCATCTCTCTCGACACATGCTGCTACATTTCCCATATGACCCCAATTACTTGTACAACCTAATCCTAACCCAAATAACAAGGCAGATCAGGCTTTAGAAGCTCTCGCTTCCTTCCAATTCTACTACATTACTCCCATTGAATGCAATGAAATCAATCTATGATCGGGAAAAGTAGTAAAAACCTCTCCTGTTATTACTGAAGAAGGATGTGAATCTCCTAAGGATGGTCCTGTAGATTCTAATAGAACTACTACAACAGGTCAAGGTGATGTTGCTACACCTATAACAACTAACCCAAATAATGTTGGTACATTTGTATCAGCCAACCCAACTGTTATAGTAACTAAGGACCCCCCATATCCGCAAAGATTATCAGAAAATAGGATGATTTCACAACCTGAATCTGATTTTCTTAGAGAATTGAAAAATATACACATAAGGATTCCCTTGCTGCAAGCTATCAAGGATGTTCCCATTTATGCAAAAACAGTAAGGGACCTATGTGTTAGAAAACCTAGAAGAAATCCTAAGGACCTTGTCACTATCCATGTGATGGGGAAATTATCAGAGTTAATGATTGGTCAGTCTCCATTGACTAAATATAACAACCCAAGGAATCCTATAGTTACTGTTTATATTGATGAGACACCCATCCCAAATACACTAATTGATTTAGGGGCAATAATCAACATAATGACTAAAGAAATCTTTACCACCCTAGGATTGCACGGGCTGAGACAAACACCTATAGTACTAGAATTGTTAAACCAGAAGGGGTGTTAGAAGACGTAGTTATTACAGTGGATTCTTGGAGGTATCCAACAAACTTTCTTATTTTATAGACCAAATCAAACCTGGGGGGCATCCCTTGATTTTAGGAAGGCCTTGGTTGGCTACTGTGAATGCATTTATAGGTTGTAGGTCAGGCTTTATGACAATTTCAGATGGCCAGGCTACGAAGAACCTCAACCTTTATCCCCCTGCAAAACCAAGTAAGGATTTGGGAAATCCCTTGTGGGATGAATTCGAACCCGAATAAGAAAAATCCCAGCCACTTCTTACCCTCGGTAAAGCCCAATACTTTAAGGATGAGACAGAAGATGATATTATAAATGGTTTTATCAGTAATCCTCTTTCTATTACTTCTATTGAGGACTCAAGGGAGGAAGATGTTGTGGAAGACTTGAGCTTTGAACATATGAAGACCACTCTGAACATCAAGAGTAGCTTGGTCGAAATAGAACTAGGTAAAAATTTGAATGTTAATCCAAACTTGACTTCTAAACAAAACAAAATGTTATTATTATTGTTATAGAAGTATAAAAAGGTGTTTGTGTGGGATTACATAGACATGAAAGGAATCCATCCTAGCTTGTGCACTCACCATATCTATTTAAAAGAGGGTTGCAATCCAGTAAGGTAGCTGCAGTGACGTATGAACCAAACACTTAAGAAGGTAGTAAAAGAAGAATTGTAGAAAATTCTAAATGTCAATTTCATATATCCAATTTCTAATAGTTAGTGGGTATCCCCACTTGTCATCATTCCTAAAAAGAATGGAAAGTGGAGAGTTTGTGTAGACTATAGAGAACTTAACAAGGCCACCCAAAAGGACCATTTTCCTTTTCCATTCATAGATTAGGTCCTTGATACCTTGTCTGGAAATAAATTCTTTTCATTTCTAGATTGATTTAGTGGTTACAATCATATATAGATTGCCCCAGAAGATCAAGATAAAACCACCTTTACCTGCCCTTGGGGAAGCTTTGTATACAAAGTTCTTCCTTTTGGACTCTATAATTCGTCAAATTTCCAAAGGGCAATATTGGGGATATTCTCAGATCTGTTAAATGGCTGTTTATAAGTATTCATGAATGACTTTACACCTTATGGTGATGCCTTTGAAACATCATTAGTTCTTGAAAAGGTACTAGAACGATGTGTACAAACAAATTTTTCTTTAAGTATTGAAAATGTCACATGATGATGAATGAAGGAATTGTGCTGGGACATTTTATCTATGTTGATGGAATTAAAGTGGATCCTACTAAGATAGAGGTGATTTTTAAAATTCCAGTTCCCAAAACACAAAAAGAGGTATGTAGTTTTTTGGGACATGCAGGGTATTATAGAAGGTTTATAGAAAAAAATTCAAGAATTGCATCCCCTTTATTTTCTCTACTTATTAAAGATATGGAATTTGTTTGGATAGGGAAATGTGAGCAGGCCTTTACAAAATTAAAAAAATGTGTATCAGCAGCCCCTATCTTGCGAGGACCAAATTGGATTCTTCTGTTTCATATAGCCACAGATGCATCTGATACTGCTGTGGGAGTTGTGTTGGGTCAGCTAGAGGACATAAAACCATATGTTATCTACTACATAAGCAAGAATTTGACTCTAGCTGAACTGAACTACACGGTGAAAAAAAAAGAATTTCTTGCAGTAGTGCATTCCATCAACAAATTTCGACACTACATTACAAGATATCAAGTGTTTGTGCATACTGACCACTCTGCCATTAATTTTTTAATGAATAAACCAGTCACTAATGGTAGGGTTACACATTGGTTATTGTTGTTACAGGAATTTGATATAACAATCCTAGATAAACATGGGAAAGATAATGTAGTGGTTGATTTTCTTTCTAGGTTGACTATTGATAATGAATGCATGTTTGTCGAAGATTCTTTTCCCGATGGATATCTCTTTTCTATTTCAACTCACTCACCGTGGTATGTAGACATAGCTAATTATCTTGCTGCAGGAAGATTCCCACAACACCTATCCTCAAAATAAAAGAAAAGAGTTGTTCAACAAAGTGCAAGATATTCTTGGATCAAAGGAAATCTCTATCACACTGGGTCAGATCATCAGATCAGGTGTTGTGTGAGGGAGGACAAGATCTTTGATATCCATAAAGCTTGCCTTGAAGAACCTTGTGGGAGGCACTTTGCAGATAAAAAGACAAGGTATAAGGTGCTTTCAACAGGGTACTATTTGGCCAATAAATTTCAGGACACAAAGAAGTTTGTTAAGGGACGTGATAGTTATCAGAGAATGGGTCAACCACTTGAGTCAGATGAGATGTCGTTACACCCTCGGATAGTTTTAGATCCATTTGAGAAGTGAGCCTTGGACTTTGTAGGGCTAATTAATCCTTCATCTCAGCAAAATTCCTACATCCTGGTCTACACAGATTATGTCACAAAGTGGGTTGAAGCAAAGGCACTAACTAGAGCCACAGAACAGGCTGTTTCAGACTTTTTGTTTGAAGACATTTTTGTTTCAAGACATTTTTATTCACTTTGTTATACCTTGGAAAATAGTGACAGATGGAGGACCGCAATTCACATCTCATTTGATCCAGAAGCTAGTTGAGAAATACAAAATATATCATAGGATCACTTCACCTTATCATCCACAGGAAAATGGCCAAGTGGAAAGCACCAATAAGGTCATTGAGGGAATTCTTACCAAGATTGTGGCCAGCCACCAGAGGAACTGGGCTGATAAACTTCCAGAGGCACTGTGGGCATACAGGACTACATGGAGGAACACTACAGGATTCTCACCATACGAATTAGTGTATGGTAAAAATCCTTTATTTCCCATAAAGTTTGAAATAAAGTGATCCAGGTGTATCTCAAGACACCATGGGCATGAAAAAGGCTCAAAATTCAAAGTGGCAGAAAGTTGATTAACTTGATATCAGATTGAAGTGCTTGTCACCTTGATTCCAACGGTGTGAATGACACTCCAATCTGAGTCCGTATGGAAAAGATAGAATCAGTCGAAGTTGTGGGTTGACTTACCCATGTGGCAGGCTTAAGGAGGGCACAATTTGGCAAGCATCTGGCATCGAAATCCGGCTAGTTTCCTGGGAGAAATTGTGGGTCTGTTAATTTTTCTTCTACCACCTAAGGTTCTGGAAAATTCCAAAGGAGCGGTGGTTATTTATTTAACAATATATATCTATATATATCTATATATATATATATATATATACGGGGCAAGTGACCATGACCCCGCTGCCCCCGGAACCACCAAAACAAAATGAATTTAAAAAAAGGGGCGAGCGGCCATGACACCGCCGCCCCCGGAACCATAACCAAAAGTCAAAAATGGGGTGGGCGGCCATGACCTTGCCACCCCCCGAGCCTACATAACCATAACATATTAAATATGGTGGGGGTGCGAGCTGTCAACCCCGTCGCCCCTCCACCTCACCTAAGTACTACGGGTGTCAGCGGAATATGGGGGGTGCGAACCACTAGGACCAATGGACCCGCATCCCAAAATTAACATGCAACGACTATGTGGTAAAAATAAGGAGGGGCGGGATTTGATCCCCCGACCCCTCCTCAACTATTTTTAATTTTAACCAATGCGCCCAACCACCTCGTTGGGTAATCCGCCCACCAAAGAGGTATATCAGCCTTTTTGCACAGTGCGTCGAGAAGGAGGCCATGAGCGGGCACACATTTCTATGTAGGTGGAACCATGAGCAGTGTAGAGAGGGGGCCATAACCATGATCTGAGCAATTTCTCTAGGGTAGTAGATTTTCACTTTGTTAGTTTTCGATAAATTTTATATGGTTTCAGCATTTCTCGATGCCACGAACTCAACAGTGTTGTCTGTTTCTCCATCAGAGATCTGCAATTTTCAGGCTTCTTCAATTTTGGAGGTATAAGGTCATCATTTTGACTTTTGATGTACTTTCATTATTTTGCCATCTAATGAAAACAGGGGCTCCCCACTAATTTGAGTAGGGCCCAGAGACGTAGTCCCACCTGGACGAACTTCGATATCAATCCCATGTCTTCTATGCATGACTTGCTATTCTTCTTTTCATCTTCTTTATGCACTTGCAATTTCATGGTTAAATGCAAGCTTAATATTTAATTCTTTAATGCATCACAAGGAAAATATTTTTTTTGGGATCATAAAGACACTCACAATAAAACTACAATTGAACCTAAATTTGGCTATAGCACAGAAACAATGGTTAAATTAGCTAAATAAACTTGATGAGAAGAGGTTTCCTGCCATTCATCAAACATATATCATCCAGCAACAGAGGGCTAAGTGGCACGACAAATTCATCAAAAAGGTGTTTCAAAAAGGAGATTGGGCTCTACTATACGATTCATGATTCAAGGACTTCAAGGGGAAGCTCTGCACCAGATGGATAGGTCCTTATGAAGTTGATACAGTCTTTGACAATGGGACTGTGAATTTAGTCACCATTGATAGTGCCAGGACACCATTACTTGCTAATGGGCATCGTCTTCAGTTATATCATAAACCAACTTCAAGGGATTCATTTTTCAACATTGTCTCGAATCTGACCTTCAAATTACAGGGGCAGGGGAAAATTATCCTACAGTGCATTTTAAATCTTCAATAAGTGTAATAGCTAAAAACCAACTTTTGTTGGCGGCTGATACACCCAAAAAAAATGAAAAAATTAATAGAGAAAATATATATATATATATATATATATATATATATATATATATATATATATATATATATATATATCTATCTTCCTATGAAAACCTCTTATGGGGGCATAGGAAGATAATGGTAACAGTTGAAAACCACTATGTGGTAGTTGTTACATGCTTTTTCCCTGTAACATCATAATCTATTTCATATATTTTATCCTATGTTGTTACAAGCTTAAGTTTTTTTTCTTCTTCTTTTAAAAGTTTTTAAAGTACTTTCAAAAGTATTGTAAATAAGAGTTCTATTGTAAAGAGTAGTATTAGAAATTACATTTGTTGTTACACTTGTAACAACTAACAATTTGCAGTAGAAAATTGGGCACAATTGTCTGCTTCAATAAATGATATCACCAATATGTTGCCACCAGAATAAATGACATAATCAGTACAATGTCGTCGGAATCGATCACATCACCAATACTTTTCCACCACATCATCGTCGGTAACTCATTTCAAAAGGTATATTGATTTTTATTTATTTAATGATTATGGCAATTAATATGATGTTTTGTTTGATGGTCATCGCACTAAAACTTGGGGGAGGGTGAATCATTTCGTGATCCGTAATTTAACTAGTGACAGACCTTGTAATCATTAGAAAATCTTGCAATCATTATCATATTTTTATGTCAATCGTGCCATTGGTTTAAATTACATTTAAGATAGATTTCCACGACCCTGGATTAATAATGAGACAATAACGCATATCATATGACCCCTAGATCCGACACCTTTTCCTTTACTTCCCCGATATCTATGCCAACGAAGCATTGAATATTCATTTCACAAAATTCTCAGAGAGCAAGTAGAGAGAGCACAAAGAGTATTGTTTGAAGCAGAGATGGGGGGAGCAGCGATAAGGCACGAGCCTAATTCCACAGAGGCATTGGAGAATTTCCCAGAGGCATGTCAGATTTTCAAAGAGGTAGGGTGGTTCGAATTCTTCGAACGACTCAAAGGGTTGGAAGAAACTATTTCCCTGGAGTTTGCTAAGAATTTGAGCAGGAATCATACAAAATTTAGAGGGTTGAAGTTAGAAGTCACCGAGGAGGTAATTTCCAGAGTATCAGCATTGAAACCTAAAGGAAAGCGATGGTTTAACCAAAAAATCAACGACCCTTCCCTCAAAGTTGAATTTTTGCAAGGGGAGGAGCAATTGGTTAAGAAGGGTAGGGGAATTGACCGACTATCGCTTCCTCAACCATGGGGAGATGTTGATTTATTCATCATTAAGTATATTACATGTGAAGGATGGGCATCGTAGTGTTTAACTATCATTTTCCACTGTTAAATCATCTCTAACAAAGACAATTGATTAACCTTCCGTACTTCCTGTTAGAAGAATTTGAAGCATATTTCTTCTGCTGTGAAGGTTGCTTCACATCTAAAAAGATATGTCACCAATCACAACCTTATAAAATTAATCATAATGGAGGCCCTGGAGTTCCAAGGCCGAAGCTAGGAATATTTCATGAGAAAAAAGACAAGGACTTCACGTCAGAAACAAGTCAAAACCCTAGCTAACGCTCTGAAAGGAGCTAGGGTAGCTGAGGAGCGAGGGCATACCTCTATAAGAAAAATCAAGAAAAGATCGGTAAAAAATCCAATAGATGGCAGAGCACCAAAAAGGAGGGTCAAAGTTAGCACCCAACCAGAACCCCTGCCTCCATCCAAAAAGAGGTCAAGCAAGCATGAGGATGCAAGGAAGCAAGAAGAGGTTCCTTAGCCAGGTAAGAACAAGACCCAAACCCTACTGCGTAAAATTAAAGAGTTAGAAAAAGAAAATCAAGAATTAAGGCAACAAATAGAGGATAATAAAGTGGAAGCAAGGGTTCCAGGTCTTGATACTTTGGCGGAGGTTGTTGACAAGATGAGAACAAAAACTACACCAGGTTTTGTATGTACAACATGTGCTAAGAATTTAGCAACAACCGAGTATAAAGTTTTTTATGTAGGTACCATCTGAGAAGAAACCCAAACAAACCCTGGGAGGTTGTTACACAAGAACCCGTTGACGACGTTGTTGTTACATAAGAACCAACAGTTGAAACAGAGCATCCCACGGTGTTTGACCTAGAAACTGAAACACAAGAACCTGTCGACGATGTTGTTGGTACACATAGGTTCCCTAGGAAGAAGAGGTAAGAGTTCATCCACAAGAACTTGTTGATGAAGCTGTTGTTACATAATAACTAGCAATCTAAGCAGGATAGCTTGAATCATGAGATGTTGTTACACCCCCTACTGATGTTTCATGCGAGATATTACGAGATTCTGAAGAAGGGTGGTTTTCAGAGAAGCTTTTGCTAACACCAGGGTTACAAAAATGGAGGTAGTTGGCACTCTTTTTTCAAAAGGGAGTGATTTCTCCAGAGGAACATAAAAAAGTCATATATAATCTCAAAGAACAGTGGGCCAAGACGAGGTTGAAGGAAGAATGGACAAAGTGGGAAAGAAATAAAACTGAGAAGGAGAAGGAAGAACAGATGCAACAATTACAACAAAAGGTTGAGGAATTAACAAATGACAAAGATAAACTGTATAGACTCGCCCTGAACCTTTTAGGGTGCAGAAGGCCTTCCCCATCTTATCCAATCTTTCTATGGGAGATATTTTATCTTTTTCAGTTAAAAGTTGTCTATGAGAATAAACCCTATTTGGGTAATTCTACCCAAACTTTCTTAAATGTTTTTCGTGCATGTGATTTTGACGAGCAGAGCTTGTTGTGTGAGCTTTTTCTACATAACATGATTTGTGAATATGCTAGCCTGAATATGATTGTACACATATTCTCCTATATGGGGGACTTGCAGTTGCACGCCTTCATCTCCTTCATGAGAAATCAAGTGGAGTGGCATCTTTCCATGAAGTCATGTGACACAAATGAGGAGAAGGTAGCCTTGTGGATAAGAGCAGAACCGAGCATGGCCACTGAAATGAGGTGTGAGTTTAGAAGGTTTCTTAGTACTCCTAATATGGTGGAACAATCAGCCCTCTACAAAAGGAGGATTGTCGGATTTTTCCTCAACATCTTTACACAATTGAAAAGTCGAGCATTGACTGGATGCCTAAAATGTATAGAGGTTGGTAGTGCAAGTCTGCAGGAGTGTGATCCTTTTGGGTTTCCTAATTTTGTGGTTGTTGTTACACGAGTCCCAGAATATGCCTGAATTGTGAAATCAATGGGAGCTTTCTAGATAGGACTTAAACTTAAGTATCCCTTTATTTATCTTTCAGTTGAAGACTATGAACCCCATTACCAATTGTGTGATTATGAAGATGAATCACGACCGCATCAGTTGATGGCTACTAAGGGTTACTAATTAGTTGACAAAGATAATATTGGTGCTTATAGTTTGACAGATTTACATTAGCGATACAATAGCGATACCTGAATATTCTGCATGAGGACATGCAATGGCTTCAGTTGGGGGAGATGTTGGGTGCAGTTTTTGAGCATATCTTAGACACCTCTTTCCCTATTTTTGATCATTTTCTCTTTAAACCTATGAACTTTATGTCACAAATACCACTTTCCCTGGTTATAAGAGAAATCCTCTCTCCAACATATTATTTTTCCATTTTCTGTTAAATATCGAATGAAGTGATGTCTTTTTGGGATGACTAACCAGGGTAATTGTGGAAGAGGTCTTCTGGTTATTTTTCTTTTAGGTGTTGCCCATATACTAAGGACTAAGGGATGAACAATTGTTGTTGTTACTTGTTGTTACACTCTGAAGATTTGTTGTTACATTCTGAAGTTTTGTTGTTACACCTTGAGGATGTTGTTACACCACAACTGCCAAAGACCATGGTTGTTGTCTTAAAAGACAGCTGTTGAGAATCATGAAATTATCTAAGCAATTATGATTGTAGAAGATGGTGTAATTTTGATTTGTCTTTTATTTGGAAATTGTTTTTAACGATTTCTATTTTACTCTTAATATTGATCAGCATGAGAATTGTGAGATTCTCATGACTGATTTGTTCCCTAATTTTTGGGGCTTGTAAAACTTTATAAAAAGGGTTTGGTTCCATGAAAAGGGACGACAACAAAGGAATAGTATCGACATTTTGATCTTGTAACTTTCAGTCATTTTTAATAGAGAACATATCTTGTGATGTTTATACAAATCTCGTGTTGAGTTTTTAACTAGTTTTCGTTCTATCCCTGCACCCTGCTAGGGAGGAAGGGCCCTCCTCTTTAGTAGGGATCACAACAGTAGTAGATTAATTGCTTTTCTTTCTTTTAAGTGTGGATTTATTACTATTGTTGTATAAATTGTGGCACAAATGCACTTCTGTTTTCGGATTCATTATATGTTGTTACATAGGATTGGTTAGAACAACAATATTTAATCAATTGATACATTTTCATTAATAATGTGTGGTGCACCTGTTCTTTGAGAAAAACATGAAGTGTGATGAGTGGATTTCATTCCTGTAGAATGTATTTTTAATTTTTGCATGAGTGCTTTAAGTTCTGCAATTGTGTTCAACAACATTTCTTTCATTTCTTTCCCTGGTTGTTATGTATCGGCACAGACAGTGCAGACACCTTTGAAATAAAGAGACTTACCCTGGTTGACAATTAAATGATTGTGGTTCAGTCAAATTAAAAATTGATTAAACCGTCTCAATAGTGGCTTCTACCTCTTTCTTTGTCTAGCTTGAGGAGGTTTGTGATTGCAAATTGGTGGGTATTATCTTCCCTTGCTCATAAAATTTGTAATAAGACCCAAGGTCTGGTTCAGGATCATGTTCATACAATTCTTGTGCCCCCCTTCTTCCTATAACGATTCAACACTTTCCTATAGCAATGCTTTGTTTTCTTGTAGCATTTATGTGCCTTCCTGTAGTAGAGAAGATTCTTCTCTCGGTTGTTTGGCCTTGGATCCCGTGGTGCTTGGCTTCTTCTGAGAGGCTTGGGGCTACTTTCCCTTGGCCTGGAGGGAGGTTGTTTCTTCAGTTTTCTTCTTATTCTCCTCTAATTCTTCTTCTCAGTGACTGGTTGACCCCTCAATTGTGATTAAGGTTGTTGAGGGAGGTTGAGGTATCCCTATTGAATCCTAGTGCTCTTCATTTTTTTGAAATATATAGAGCCTTGCCTTGGATATATTTCTTTATTCTTGACAAGGGTGCCCAAATTTTATAAGTTGGAAACCACCTCTTCTTCAATATTCCCTCTGAAACAATGGCTTGCTACTATTTCCATCTTCTTTTTTGAGGTCAGGGCATTTCTTCAATGATCTTTGAGGATCCCTATTCTCTTTTTCTTCTCCTTTTATACTCTCTTCTTATTTATCCTCTGGCAATTTTTCTTCTGTTTCAACCTCTTGTTTTTCTTTTCCATGCTCTTCTTCTTCTGTAGAGCCGTCCCTGACTATCCCTTCAAGTTCCAATAAGATTTTTCCTTGTGTTTCTAGAAAATATTCTCTATCCATGTCTACAAAATATATCCATGCCACAAGGTGTTGAACATGTTCTAGGGCATCCATGATAATCAGTTTGATGATCCCATGATGGGATATGTACTGAGGTTTTCCTCCCCTAACCCTCTAGCTCATTTCTATCATAGATTGGAAAAGGAAATAGAGGATGTTCAATCTTTGTGGAATATGCAAGTGCATCTTGAATCTCAGCTGATACAATAGTCTAAATTGGTAGGAATAAACAATAGTGAGCCTTCCCTCACAAGAAATATATTTTAGAATGTGATAGGCTACTTCATCCCAAGGGTAGGGTAGGCTCTCCCTCCTAATCCCATTCTTTTCTTCATCAAGTTGCTCCTCAGGGAGAAATAATTTTTTCTGTCTATAATTGCCTCGATTCTTTCCTCCTTAGTCCATCTCACTCCCATGGGTAATGTGGTCACTCTGCTAACAACTTATTCATTTATATGGATAATTATTCCCCTCACAATGGTGGTAGCATTGTCTTCTCCTTGAGGCTGAAGGCCTACTACAAACTCATGGGTAATTTCATCATCAAACCCTTTGAATTTCTCAAAGAATTCCAACCACTGGTGGTTTGCAAAGATTTCTCTAACAGGAGGGTGTTGGTGGATCCTCGAGGAGTCTGTGGGATCTCTCCTATTAAAACCACCCCCCATGACTTCCTACTATAGCTTCTCAAAATTTTTGCAAGGGAATTCTACTGCCAATTATCAGTTTTAGATCAACTTAGGGTTTTAGAACAAGAACAAAAGGAGAAATGTTCTTGGTTGGTTAGTGGGAGGAAAAATTGCATGCCAATCTCAAGAAAAGTTCATCTTCCTATTATAATGCTCAAATTCACAAGAGAAAAACTTCACACTTCAATTTATTTTGTTTTCAAGGTTCTGTTATAGGATGTTCTATGGAGGAATTCTGGAAAAATTGCATAGGATTTTTTTTTACAAAAGGTGAGGAGAATCAAGTACTTACCCCTCCCTGGGTGATTCCTTCATAATTCTAGGGTTTCGTGGCCAATATTTCTCAAGACAGGGATCCTTTACACCTCTCAGGACAATCCTGTAGCACACAGTCTGTCTCCTGTAAAACCTAGTCTGTATCTTGTAGCACTCAACCCGACTCTTGTAGTAGCTATCCTATAGTCTTGTAGCCTCTTTATGGAAGCCTATGAGACTCTTGGTGTAGCTAGCTTGACTCTTGACAATTGTACTAGGTCTCCTTACCTTTTTGAGAATTAAGCTTTGGTACAAATGAGGCTCGGGCTTACTTTTATGTCCTTAGTGGTTTGGTGGTGGGCTCAATGCATTGTATGAGTTGGCCCCCACCTACCACCTTCGCACTTCCATCATAGGCCCAATGGCCCACCCTCATAGTCATCACTCTTTTTTATTTTTTCTTTTTATCCACATGTGATGAGATAGAAAGTTAACTACATATTCTCCGTTTGAGGGTGGCCGAGACTTTTGAGCCACTTCGAGCCTACAAAACCTTGTCTCTCGTGCATTGACAACAAATTTTTAACCATAATACGCTCAAGAGGATAGGTGAAGAATAGTGCATACCTGTGCCTACCTAGTGGTTGCTTACTGATGTGATGATCACTTGATGTTTGCATGGCATTTCTGGACATGGGTGAGGCTTCTTTTGAGTGTCTTTTGAGAGGTCATTTCTTTGTCTCCCTTGCTTCCTGCAATTTCTTGAGAAATATATATTTTTTATGTTCTTTTTCTAACTGAAGCTTGATGATGTAGGTCCTTTATTCATGCAGGTGCTCTTTGGATCAGATGCTACTGCTTTTTGGGTGATCAAGAATCTTGTAGTAGTTGAAAATTTTTCATGTAGCTACTTTAGGATCATAGTTGTAATCTTCAAATGCTCCATGGTGACTAAAATATGGATTTGGTTCTCTTGCTATGGTCTAGCATGGGATGTGAAAACTACTACAGGACTATGTGTCTTCTTCTAGCAGTCACACAAACTCTACTAAATCCTCTGATTTCTCCAAATACCACTTCAGAAAATTTTGATAATTTATAGAAAAGCTAAGGATGGGTGTCAGAGAGCTATGTGGTGGTAAGAAAGGTGGATGAAGGGGTAAAAGGATGGTTTTTTATGAACATAGAGGGGAACTAAAGTGGATAAAAGGAAAAATGATGTGGTGAGTCATTGATAATATCATTGTGGACCTTCTCCCTTGTTCTTGAGAAGAAAACACACAGACTGCATTTTCTCCTTGTATCGATCAACATCATGTAACAATCTAGGAAAATCATGTAACAATTTAGGAGTCTGGCACAACCAAGTGATAAAGGTCGTCTTATGATGGAAATTATTTGGGAGAATTAATGGAGAGATGGAGGAAATTAAAAGAGTTAACTTGGAGGTTGTGAAGGTGGGGTAAGTGATAAAGGTCGTCTTATGATGGAAATTATTTGGGAGAATTAATGGAGAGATGGAGGAAATTCAAAGAGTTAACTTGGAGGTTGTGAAGGTGGGGTAAATGCTTACATATCTGCTATTCTCCTTTGACTATGATTGGAACCCTACAAAAATAAATGTTAGCAAAATGATGTAAGGTTTCCCTTGCTTTTTTTTTTTTTTCCTTCTTTTTTTTTAGGCCTATAGGCTGCCTCATAGGAGGATTTCAACCTAGAGGACTTGCCTAGGTGCCTCAAAGGAGGTTTTCACCCGGGGACCTTTTATTTCTCTTTTTTCATTTTTCAAACTCTTGGGTTGCCTCATGGAGGTTTTCAGTCCCAGAGCTTTCCTTAGGTGCCTTAGGGAGTTTTTCACCTAGGATTTTTATCCCCCTTTTCTCTTTTTTTTGTGTTTTTTTTTTTCCTTTCTTCTTTTTCTTCTGATCAGAGGCTATATGGATTAGGATATTTGAGGCTTCAAATAAAATTTAGATATTTTCTTATGGAATTGGTAATGTCCTCTTTTGAAAGAGGTATTTTGTAAAGCTTTAGTCGGTAACCATTGACTAACAGTGGAACTTTTTCCTCATCAATTGTTCTGATTTAGACAGAGCCATGTAGGGACCTATCAATCTTGTCATCAACTTTCCCTTGAAATCCTTGAATCTAGAGTCATAAAAAAGGGCCCAATCACCCTCTTGAAAGGTCATTTCTCTAATTTTCTTGTCATTCCAAATCTTCCTCTGCATTTGGACCACCTCAGTATGCATAAGAGCTTGCAATCTAAGTTCATATAGAGAATTGAGTTGTTGCAACCTCTCTTGCTAACTTTGGTGATGTATAGGTCCAATTTTATGGCCATTCTTAGGGTGTTGTACTCAAACACAATTGGAAATAGTGCCTTTTTTCCATAAACCATCTCAAAGGGAGTGAACCTAGTGATGGTTTTTCATGTGGTATTATAGGCCCAAGTGGCTTCCACAAGTCTGGATGCCCAATCCTTTTTGCTGTTGTTGACAAATTTGGTTAAGATATTCTCCAAAGCTTTATTTTTCACCTCCACCTACCCATTTTCTTGAGGATGATAGGGGGTGGATTTTATGTGCCTGATGTGATGTTTCTCCATGATTTCCTCAATCAAATTAGATGTGAACTGAGATCCTTGATTAGTGAAAATCTCCCTTGGGAAGCCAAACTTGTAGAAGATGTTCTCCCTTAAGAACCCTGTCACCTTTTGCTCGGTTTCTTCCTTAACTACCTTCACTTCAGCCCACTTTTTCAAATAATCAATGCATACAATGGTTCATCACTTTTTTCCTAATGGGGGATCAATTGGTCCAATGAAATCCATGCCCCACTTATCAAATGGCTCAAGAGTCACTTGGGGATGTAGTGGAATTTCATCCTTTGGTGTAGGCTTACCCATCCTTTGGCATTCATCACATATAACAATGTATCTCCTAACATCTTGGTGTAGGGTAGGCCAATAGTATCCTACTTGGAGAATTTTGAAGGTTGTCCTCTTGGAAGAAAAATGGCCCCCACTGAGTCCATCATGGCATGCTGAGAGGATGTCAAAGGCCTCATCTTCCCTTACACACATCCTCAAAATCTAGTTTAGTCTAATATGAAAAGATTCCCCCTATCTAAGCGTAAAGGGCACTTTTTATGACAAGTATGATCTTTTCTTTGGAGGAGAGGTTAAGGTTAAATCTCCTGGCAACCAAGAAGTTTTCTATGTCAGCGAAACAAGGAGATAACTATGAAATGGTGAATCTATGTTGATTAGGGAGATGATCATCTATCATCTCTTCATTTTCTGTAGGCAATGTTAGTTTAGAAAAAAAAATCTGCAACCACATTTTCTTTTCTTGGCTTGTCAACCATTGTTAGATCAAAATACTATAACAAAAACGGCCATCTAATGATCCTAACATTGAAATCAAGTTTGTTCATTAAATATTTAATGGTTTCATGATTAATATGTACAAAAATTTGGTACCCTATGATGTAATGTCTAAACTTGTTCAAGGAGTGTACAAAAGATAATAACTCTTTTCTAGTAACAATGTTGTTGAGTTCAAATTTGGATAGATTCTTACTAATAAAATATATGGCATAGGGAAACTTACCGCTCACTTGTCCCAAGGATGCTCCTACAACCTTGTCGGATATGTATCGCCCTCCTCCCACATTTACCCAAGCTAACCGGTCCATTGGGGTAAATATGTGACAAAGAGTTACTATGATGTGATTCAACTCCCCATGTATAGTTAAGGAAGTGGATCTGACAAAACAAAACCAATATGACCTTTCTCAGGAGCTACAAAACCTTTAGGAGACAACAAACCCTTCCAGGAGCCCAACCCCTGAGACAACTTGTAATTTTTCTGAGATAGACCCCCAATCTCTCCCATGACAAGCCATGCATGATATTGAGACCCTCCTGTCACTCCCACAGCAAGGCATGCATGTGACTTGGGCCTCCTTCAGGCAGTTCTAAGCCAATGACCCCAGATTTTGTGCAACTTTTTCAGGGCTAGGTATCATGCCCCTACCCAGAACTTCATGAAACTTCCATAAATGATAATTAACAATGAATCAAAGTTACTAATGCAAACATTGGTATAATTAATTGAATTCACCCCTACTAGCCATGACAGGAATTTCATCAAACATATCACAAACATGTAATCTATAGGTCATAACAACATATCTGAGCATAGGGGTCTCATACTTATCTGAGATTTGTCAAGAAGAATTGATGCCTTATCACAATAACTGCATTATAATCTATTAGGTAATATGTTCATTCATATTTCATGTACTAATCAAATCATGATGAGAGCCATAACCAAAGTTTGTCATGAACCATGCTTATAACCATCATATATCCACCAAAATAACAAGAGTAGAACAACCATAAAAACCACATATTAATAAACACATTTACACATAAAATACCAAAGGAAAAGGAGTTCATATTAATTTATGCATAATCCAACCAATTAAGGGACTTCCACGAACCACCCAACCATAGATTGGGTTGAACCAAATATTTCTTTCAGCTAATCACCCTCGTGCCATATTCCAAGCATGAATGTGGGACTCACAACAGAACTAATGATGGCTTCCTTGGGATTTACTGTATATCCACCAGGGGATTCCTAGGCATGAAACCCTCATCAATACAACCAAGATTTATTGCAATCCCACTGAATCACTAGGACCTAAAAAAGGATGGTTCCCTCTAGATCTCTCCACCTAAAATGAGGAATTTGTTTATCTCCACCTATAGGCTTTACGATATATCTCGCCATTCATCGGTTAAGGATTCCTAGGCCTAGCGATGGCATAAAAAATCAGGTTTTACCATAATCCCACCTTCATCAGTCCAATGATTCTTATGCCTTGTGTTTCTCCCCTAAGACCATGCCACTCAGTTACAAAACCATCTAGAAATCTAGCTCAACCAAACAAGAGAACCCCATCACACCATGGTTATCTGAAAATGGCAAGGTAAAGTTGAATACCACTGGCATACTTGGAAAATACCATGCCAAAGACAACAAGAGAACCAAAAACACACATGCATGCCAAAACTAGCAAGGAAATCATACATGCAACTTGATACCTACAAGTAATCCTGTTGTAGCCGCTTGAATCCTGCTCTTCCTTGCTTGATCCTTGCTTCCTCTTGCTATATTTTCCTTCCTTTTCCTTCTTTCCTCCAATGCTAGAGAGCTCCAACAATAAACCGAAAAAAGGTTGTGAACTGATCCTCAGAAGACTTTTTATTAATGAGGCCTCTATTTTCTTCATTTTCCATTATTTTCCTTCATTTTCCTTCTCACATGAAACTTGTGACCTTTCACCTTAATTTTCTCCTAATCTCCATTATTTTGATAAATAAAATGCCAATTAATGCCTCTTTCCTTTCCAATTCCTTTTCCAATTTCCTTATCCATAATAAACCAAATGAAAAACCACATTAGGATGTTTTTCCCAACATTCATCTTGGAATACGTGTCCCACAACCTTAGTTATTATTTTTCCTTTATTAACTTTATTACTTGGAATTTTTTTTACTAGGATTGTTACAAAACCCTCCCCCTTGGGGGAACACTGTCCTCGATGTTCAACGACACCTACAACCAACAAGACCGCTGAAAAGAAAAACATACTACCCATGGAGATTTATAACTTAGCTCATTACAGTATTTACAATTGACAACTTGCTTAAACGCAAGACAACATGAAAACCATACCACTTATTTGATCCAGGTGGATATTGGTGGCCACCAGCTAATTCCACTTGGACCCCCACCATTTCTTCTTTCAGTTTTTCAGTTTCCTTAATTGTAGCACAACTTACTATTTTTAGCAGTTTTTCGGGTCCTAAACTTCCGGAGCCGTTTTGAGGCCCTAAACAACATTTTCTTGGAAATCTACCGCCAACAATTTTCTATCTAAAATCATCTTTTCTGTTGTAGTCCTTGGAGAGATGTTTCCAATGAGTTATCATGCACGTCAAACATAGATAATATGACCAAGTCACGACCTGGGGAAGTTGGTTGTCCAACTCACCGCAACGGGGCCGATAAACTCTTAGTGTTACATCTCCTTGGGTTAGGGTTTTGGTTGTTTAGGGTTTGCTCTTATTGTTCAATAATAAAAAGGCCCTTGAGCCTCATTGTAAGGCAGTTCAGAGGCATGTAGTCGCCACATCTCTTCTCAGAGATAAGCTATCATCACCCTCGCTGATTTGTTTCCATTTTTGTTTGTAAGCATATTTCAGTATTTTATATTAATGAAATGAAGTATTATTTCCACTGCATCTCTTTGTTTATGGTTATCTTTGTAATTTGTTGCGTTCCTGTTTAAATCTGGATCAGTGGTATCTAAGGGGTCTGCTTTTTTTCTCTGTTTTTCTTTGCATGTCCCCAATGAGGTCGGGATATAAGGAGTTAGGGCTTGAACTGGTCGAACCTTTGCAAGACCAGCCTCGCAAATCCCGACAGCCTCCCATGGCGGATGAAAAGAAAGATGAGGGGATAGGAGATCCTATCAAAATCTTTCTCGAAGAAGCCCTCGAGCGACAAAGGAATGCGATGATGGACAACTTTGCCCAGATCCTTTAGCGGCTACCCAAGGGCGACGCATCAGCTTCCAACAGCTACTCTGGAAATGCCACACCATTTAAGGTACAAGTTAATTTTGAAATCCCCATATTCAAGGGTCAGATAGATGCAGATGCTGTCGATAAATGGTTAAATCTGCTAGAGGGTTATTTTTCTGTTCATGATTTTTCCAGTCAGGAAAATATTATTTTCTCTCTTCTCAAAGCAGCCCCCCACGTCAAGGACTGGTGGGAAACCTACTGCGAGTAGAAGGATGAAAGTACATGCTCACTATTTTCAGCTGCACCCTCTTGGAATTAATTCCGGGATGCCATCAAGGAGTAGTACTACCCTATCAGAAGCTATGAGGATCAATACATAAAGTGGACCACACTGCGGTAGGGAAGGGACCAAGACGTGCCAGAGTTTACCAATATTTTCCATACTCTTCACACAAAGTTGGGTACCAAGGATTCAGAGCAGAATTTGGTACTCAAATATCGTGACTGTCTGCACAAGTACATCCAGAAAGAAATAGAATTCTTGAACATCTCCTTGCTCGGTACGACATACCGATATGTTGTCAAGGTCGAGCAAAAATTTAAATAGAAGAAGAGAGACTTTGGATTTGCGAATCTGAAGCAAGGGAAAGATGCCCCCAAACCGTAGAACAAAGGACAAATCCAAGGCGGGGTAGCCCAAGACAACCCGCCAAAGCTGCAAGCAAAGAATAGAGCCGCAAAGCAGAAAAAGGACACGGGAAAGTGGTGTGAGTTCCATAAGAGCTCCACTCACAACACAAGTGAGTGTCGGGCCAAGCAGTCATTGGTGGCCGAGCTAAAGGTTTCAGAATCAAATGCATGTTTCGACTTTGAGTCAGAACCTGAAAAGGGGAATGACAAAGGGAAGCAGATTATCGATGCGGAGCCCAATGCCACCGTTGCCACCATGAAGATCTAGAATGAGGAACCTGAAGATACAGAGGAGAAGGAGCATCTCTTCCACTTCTAGATATGGGTAAAGGGCTCCTCGCTATAGTTCATTGTTGACAACGGTAGCCAAAAGAACCTCATTTCGACAGAGGTCGTGAAGCGGCTGGGCTTACCGACCACAACACATCCACAACCGTACACCATCAGGTGGCTTCACCAAGGATGAGATCTTCGCGTGAGCCAGTAGTGTCACCTTTCATACAACATCAAGCCCTTCATGTTGAAAATGACAACAAGAAATGCTAAAAATAGAAGTGCAAAAAATAACACTGCTAAAAATAGCAGTTTGGGTACCAGTGCTGGATTGGGAAACAGGGAATGAAAAATGTAAGTGCTAAAAATAGCATTTTATTTTTAGCAGTTCAGGATGGATTCCTATTTTAGTTAGTCCCCCGACTAAAAATAGGAAGTAAAATTCGAATTTGATATTAACAGCAGTTTGTAAATTAATTAATTAATTCATCTTGAGTTAATTAGTTAAGGAAAATCAAACTTGAAGTCTATGTGAGGACATGCAACAATTTATCTATTAATTGAGGAATTTATCCATCAGTTAAAGAGATAAGGATGAGTTGTAATTAGTTGGCTCAGTTAACTGAGTCAAGTCCAGTTAGATTAATTTAACAGTTTGTTAAATTAATGAGAGTTCAGTTAGTTAATGCTTGCATGCATGTAACTATTGTATTTCAGATAACTGAGTATTCACTCATGGATAACTCATGCATGTCAGTTCAGACAGAGACCCAGTTGAGATCAGAGAAGGGACAGTGTACTATCAGTTGGATGAATATTTTTCCTATAAAGGAAGCTCATCCATGATGAGGATTTATCTCCTTCAGGATTGCACAGTTGGATCAGAGGTTAGTGAGTGTGTGAAGAGGCCAATTCACACAAGTGGCTACACTGGACCCCAATCAAAATTGCACAAATAAATAGGAGGCTTAAAGGGTAGACCAAAGGTTGGAGAGATGCCTTTGACTGTCTATGAGCAGCAGAGGTATTGCAGAGAGAGCAGGATAGCTTTTGAGCTGATTCTTTTTGTAATACTAGTTATATTTCCACTTGTATGATAATACAGAGATGGGGTTTTAGGCTGGTGCTTTCCCCTGGATATTTCTTCTGTGTTATGTGTGATTGATTCCTTCTTATCAGTTATATGTGTTCAAATTGATGTTGCTCATGTTCGATTAAGCTCTCGCTTAATTGGTTGTAGAAGTAGATCAAGTATTTTGCTTTAGTATATTGCATTATCAAGTGATCTACAGGTGGAAATTTCTACATGGTATCAAAGCACAGGTGGTCAAGGAAAAACAATATACAAGAAGGGAGAAGTTGAAGTTTGTGGTTTTTGAATACTGAATTGAGTTCTTATCACATCTATTTCACCGATGGTGTTCAGTGGTTTGAGACTCAAATATGCCCTTGATGGAAGTTCGAATTATATAGCCTGGAAGGATCGCATGGAGGCAGTATTAGAAGATAACGGTCTAAAGGAATTCATTGATCAAGAAGTCTAGAAGCTGACTGATGCTACTCAACTGGAGGAATGGAAAAAGTGTGTGGCTAGAGCAAGGAGAATCCTCCTGGAGGGAGTTGGAGATCACATTGTCTCGAGCCTCCATGGGAAGGAGACTCCGTTTTTGATGTGGAAAACATTGAAATATATTTATCAGAATAGCAGTGATAAGAGGAAGTTGGCACTGAAGGACAAACTTCAAAAGATCAAGTGTGAAAAGGGTGACACGATCTCTATGTATTTGAACAAGCTCACCTCATGAAGGGATGAGCTTAGAAGTGTAGGGATCGTGACAGCTGATGATGACATGGTGAGTCTTTCACTCCTCGGTCTTCCTAAGAGTTGGCATAGCTACCAGGACTCGGTTAATGGAAGGAAGAAACTACTAGATTGGGAAAGACTTTGGTCAGATTTGATGCAGGAGGAGATAAGAAGAAGCACCAAAGATGGTTCTTCATCCATGGAGGATGAAGAAAACTGTGCCTTAGCGAGTAAGGCAAAGAAGGGGAAGGAGAAGGTTTCTCATTCTGAATCCAGTTCTTCCCATAGTGGGAAGAAGTTTGACAAATCGAAAGTGCGATGCTTTCGTTGTCATGAGGTGGGCCATTTTGCTACAGATTATCCACAGAGGAAATCAAAGAAGGGATTCGAGGAAGGATCTAAAGGTGAGGCACTTGCTTCATAGTTCGAGTTGCATTTCACACTCTTCACATGCATGGTTTCATCCATGGTGGGAAGTGGTTGGTTTCTTCACAGTGGAGCTTCTTTCCAAATGACTGGTGGCAAGAGTTTGTTTAGTACTTTAGAGGAGAAAGATATCTAGATACTCATAGCGATGGGTAATGATGAAAAGTATAGTGTCTCAGGTGTAGGCACAGTTATTTTTCAGAGGGAGCATGGAGCTCTCCTTACCTTGACCGATGTCAAGTATGTACTAGTACTGAAGAGAAACTTGGTGTCGATCGTGATGCTGGAAGACAAAGGCTATGATGTAGTCTTCAGTAAGGGAAAGGTTTTCCTTAGACACATCATCACTAGACAGGTGAAGCAAATCGGTTCACGGGTCAAGAACTTGTATGCTCTTGAGGTTCAAGATGCATGCAAAGCCTTGAGCAGCAAGGCAACTGATGGAGACTTGGTGGTTGAGAGGGAGAGTATATTACCTCTCAACATGCAGCACCAGAAGAAGTCTCAGACGATTGTGGAGGAGCCACGATTGGTGCAGCAACTTCAGGAGGTTGTGGAGTAGCCACAATAGGGGAAGCTGAGAGGAGATAGAATAGAGACAACTACTCATGTAGAGACCTCTAGTAGGGGGAAACTTTGAGCCAGGTGGGGGTAGGGATCACATGCAGCCATACCTCCAGGTAGGAGGTGGGGTGATGTGGAGTGATCATCCTAAGGAGGAGGGGCAGGATCCTTGAGGTACCCAACCTCTTTGATTCGACTTTTCTATAGGAGCCCCGATGAGGAGTAGCAGGACTAACTAATTGGGTAGAGACAGATGCGGATGGAGTGGCAGAGAGAGTTACAACGTAGGAGTCCCAGGACTGTGTAGAGCTAGTAGGCTACAACAATGCGAGAGGCACAAGAGTGTTGCACCAGTGCAGGATGGCATAGAGAGGTGTGCAACGGTGAGAGATGCATGGAGTGTTGCAGCAGCTTAGAGGTCAGAGAGGGAGCACTTGTCAGCATAAGGTATAGCTTCAGCATCAGAGTATGTTTCTAGCCCAACAAAGAGGTTAGTTGGGAGTTTTTTTGTTCCGAGAGTTGTTGGAGCAACCACACTTGGTAGATGTGTTGCATGCAGAACATTCCAGAGGTACAGGATTGGGTTCAAGTTGAAGCCTTTCTTGTTGAGAGGGAGTGTTGAAAATGGCAACAAGAAATGCTAAAAATAGAAGTGCTAAAAATAGCAGTTTGGGTACCAGTGCTGGATTGGGAAACAAGGAATGAAAAATGGAAGTGCTAAAAATAGCATTCTATTTTTAGCAGTTCAGGATGGATTCCTATTTTAGTCAGTCCCTGGACTAAAAATAGGAATTAAAATTCGAATTTGATATTAACAGCAGTTTGTAAATTAATTAATTAATTCATCTTGAGTTAATTAATTAAGGAAAATCAAACTTGAAGTCTATGTGAGGACATGCAACAATTTATCTATCAATTAAGGAATTTATCCATCAGTTAAAGAGATAAGGATGAGTTGTAATTAGTTGGCTCAGTTAACTGAGTCAAGTCCAGTTAGATTAATTTAATAGTTTGTTAAATTAATGAGAGTTCAATTAGTTAATGCTTGCATGCATGTAACCACTGTATTTCAGATAACTGAGTATTCACTCATGGATAACTCATGCATGTCAGTTCAGACAGAGACCCAGTTGAGATCAGAGAAGGGACAGTGTACTATCATTTGGATGAATATTTTTCCTATAAAGGAAGCTCATCCATGATGAGGATTTATCTCCTTCAGGATTACGCAGTTGGATCAGAGGTTAGTGAGTGTGTGAAGAGGCCAATTCACACAAGTGGCTGCATTGGATCCCAATCAAAATTGCACAAAAAAATAGGAGGCTTGGAGGGTAGACCAGAGTTTGGAGAGAGGCCTTTGCTTGTCTATGAGTAGCAGAGATATTGCAGAGAGAGCATGATAGATTTTGAGCTGATTCTTTTTGTAATATTGTTTATATTTCCACTTGTATGATAATACAGAGATGGGGTTTTAGGCTGGTGCTTTCCCTTGGATATTTCTTCTATGTTATGTGTGATTGATTCCTTATTATTAGTTATATGTGTTCAAATTGATGTTGCTCATGTTCGATTAAGCTTCTGCTAAATTGGATGTAGAAGTAGATCAAGTATCTTTCTTTAGTATATTACATTATCAGGTGATCTACAGGTGGAAATTTCTACACTTCACGGATGAGGTATTGTGTGACATTTCTCCCCTTGAAGTTTGTGATGTATTATTAGGACAACCATACTTGTGGAAGTAACATGATGTGTATGAATCAAGGCCCCGTGCTGTTATTGTTACTTTTTGAAATAAGTTGTACAGGATATCGAAGGTAGCACCACCTACCACCATCTCTTTGGTTACTGCAAAACAATGCAATAAGCTCATTTCCAAAACCGGGAATTTTTTTTCCTGATGATACACCCTTAAGGAAAGAAGAAGATGGTGGCCATGACCTCTAGACAGGGCCCCTCCGCACGAAAACTACAGATGGACAAGGTCATGGAGGAGTACAAGGACATCTTCACCTCCCTCACAAGGGTTCCTCTGCACTGTCAGGTCAAGTACCCCATCGAGCTAACCCCAGGTGCGCCACTGCCCAATGGACCAATATATCGACGCTCCGTTCTAGAGAAAGATAAAATCAAGAGGCAGATTCAGGAGTTGCTGCAGAAAGGTCACATCCGTCTGAGTTAATCGCCCTGTGGGAGCCCGATCATGTTGGTACAAAAGAAGGATGGGACTTGGAGACTCTATATTGACTATCGAGCGCTGAACAAGATCACTGTCTGTAATAGGTACCCGATCCCACGGATTGATGACCTCCTGGACCAACTGAAGGGGGAAAAATATTTCAGCAAGATCGATTTGAAGTCAAGATATCACTAGGTACCAATCGAACCCTCCAATGTGTGGAAGACTGCCTTCAAAGCCAAGGAGGGCCTTTTCGAATGGTTGGTTATGCCTTTCGAATTGAAGAATTCTCCTGCAACCTTCATGAGGCTAATGGATGACATCTTGCGGCCATTCACTAACTCATTTGTAGTGGTATACTTGGATGACATCCTGATCTTTAGCCAGAGTTGGGAAGAGCACCTCCACCACATCCGACAGGTTCTCCAAACACTACGGCAACACAAGTTATGTGCTAATTTGGAGAAATGCACTTTTGGCATGACCCAGGTTCAGTATCTGGGATACATTATTGATGAATAGGGGGTGCATGTGGATCCAACCAAGATCCAAGTCATTCAGGATTGGCCATCTCCAACCATTATGACAGAGCTCCGTAGATTTCTAGGTCTTGCCAACATCTACTACAAGTTCGTGTTGGGATTTTCTCATATCACTTGGCCCTTGAGTCAAGTCACCAAGGGAGGAGTGAAAGAAAAATTATTTTGGTCTGAATCTCAATAGAAGGCATTCACAGAGTTGAAAGATCGCCTTTGCTTAGCACCAGTGCTCGCATTACCAGACTTGCAACAAACATTTGAGGTTGAGATAGATGCCTCTAACTATGCTATTGGGGCAATCCTTACTCAACACAAGCATCCAGTGGAAAATTGTAGTGAGACACTTTCAGACACAGTCTGGAAGTATCCCACTTATGACAAAGAGATGTATTCCATTGTCCAGGCCTGCCGACAATGGAAGCATTACATTTTGGGGAAGGAAACGATCATCCACATAGACCATCGACCCCTGCATTTCATACAGGCCTAAGGGAAATTGCAGAATGATCGCCATAAGAAGTGGTCCACATACCTGTAACAGTTCCATTTGAACATCAAGTATAAGAAGGGCAACACCAATAATGTTACAGATTGCCTCAGTCAACCACCGATCATGGCATTAACCACCGTGCTCAACTCTTGTGGGCATGAGACTTCTGATTGGCCACTTCTCTACAAAAGTGACCCAGAATTTGGCCACACATACCAGACACTCTTGGAGGGTCAGCATGTTCCAGATTTTCACCTCCAGGATGCCCTGTTATGCCATTTGGGTCACCTTTGTGTTCCTTCAAGCGAGCGTGCCAAGATGATTTGGGAAGCACACTATAGTTGGGCTGTTGGGCATTTCAGGGTCGAGAAAACGGTGGTAGTACTGTAGAAGTATTTCTATTGGCCGAATCTTCAACAGGATGTTGGGAAGTACATCAGATCATGCACTGCCTGCGCCATTTCCAAACCGACCATCAAGAAGCAAGGCCTCTATACCCTACTGCCTACCCCTAGTCGACCTTGGGAATCCATCTCCATGGATTACATGTTAGGCCTTCCTTCCACTAAGCATGGAAACGACTGTATTTTTGTGGTCGTCGACAGGTTCTCAAAGATGACCATTATGGCGGCCTGCAAGAAGAATATCACAGCCGAAGCCATTGCTAAACTCTTCTTTGAACGAGTGTGGGTACACTTTGGGATCCCATAGTCTATCATCTCAGATCGGGACAACAGGTTCCTCAGTACATTTTGGTCCAGTCTCTAGTCGATGCTGGACACCAAACTCACTAAGTCCACAGCCTTCCATCCTCAAACTGATGGCCAGACAGAGTTTGTCAATAGGATGATCGTACACATTCTACGCATGTACAACTCAAAGCATCCACGCACATGGGACGAGAGCCTCCCCTATGTTCAGCACAGCTACAACCAGGCTCTCCACAGCTTGACTGGCCACAACCCTTTTTAGGTGGGCTTGGGATTCCAGCCACTATGTCCCATTGATGTGGCCATGCCATTTGTAGCTACTCACACAGATTCGGCTCATGTCCAGTCCGAAACAGATAAGGCAAACAGATTCATTGAGCACATCCAACATATTCACTAGTAGGTCCATGACATTCTAGATAAATCAAATGCCAAGTACAAGCAGCGACATGATCAACATCGGGTGCCACACAAGTTTCAGGTGGGCGACAAAGTCTAGTTGCATTTGCAAAAGGAACGCCTTACCGGAGCCTATCGGAAACTCAGACCACTCCGATATGGTCCTTACACCATTAATAAGGCTGTGGGAGATAATGTATTTGAGCTCAGCATTCCCCCATTCCTTGTCCTGTACCTAGTGTTCAATGTGGACTGCCTTCGGCCATACTTTCCACCATTACTAGACACATTCGACATTGCAGAACAACTCACACCCACAGAGTTAAATCCAGATTACATGGAATAAGATGCAACTGATTGAATCATGGACACATAGATCAAGCACACTCACCAATAGAATATCAAACGATATCGAGTTGTCAAAGCAGGCCAACTCCTTCACCAGGGCAAGTGGCTCACCAGGGACCAAGTTCAGCAGAAGTTTCCTCATCTCATGGAGGAACTCAACGCAATGTGGACCATTGCTTCCTAAGGGGGGAGGAATGATCTAGGTGGATATTGGTGGCCACCCACCCTTTCTACGTGGACCCCCACCATTTCTTCTTTCAGTTTTTTAGTTTCCTTAATTGTAGCACAATTTACTATTTTAGTAGTTTTTTGGGTCCTAAACTTCCGGAGTTGTTTTGAGGCCCTAAATGACGTTTTTTTGGAAATATACCGCCAATGATTTTCTGCCTAAAATCATCATTTCTATCATAGTCCTTGGAGAGATGTTTCCAACGAGTTATCATGCGTGTCAAACAGAGATAATATGACCAAGTCACGACCCTGGGAAGTTGGTTGTCCAACTCACCCCAATGGGGCCCATAAACTCTTGGTGTTACATCTCCTCGGGTTAGGGTTTTGGTTGTTTAGGGTTTGCTCTTATTGTTCAATAATAAAAAGGCCCTTGAACCTCATTGTAAGGCAGTTTAGAGGCATGTAGTCGCCACATATCTTCTCAGAGATAAGCTACTATCGCCCTAGCTGATTTGTTTCCATTTCTGTTTGTAAGCATATTTCAGTATTTTACATTAATGAAATGAAGTATTATTTCCGCTACATCTCTATGTTTATGGTTATCTCTGTAATTTGTTGCATTCCCATTTAAATCTGGATCATTATTGGAGCTTTATAACACAACTCATGACAATATTACATCCATTTAAATATATACATATGCCGAATGCCATACCAAAACATATGCCAAAAGAAACATCCACTCAACTAGTGAATAGAGAAGGATACATAGCCCACATATGATCAGCCATCTCCCATGTAGATTCATCATGCCCAAAGTGCTTCCACTGCACTTTAACCTACTTGATTTCTCGGTTCCATAGCTTGAGCATCTTTCTCTACAAAATACACTAAGTTTTCGATTGGAATTATCCATCTGGCTCCACCTGCAATACATACCAATCAATCACATGATCAACATCTTTAACAAACTTCTTAAGCAATGACACATGGAAAAAATCATGAAATTTCACTATCAGGGGCAGTGCAAGTCAATAGGCTACTAGTCCAATCCTTTCAAGAATCTTGAAAGGTCCACAAAACTGAGGTGCCAGCTTGGCACATGATCCAATCCTTAAGGATCTCTTCTTGGGCTTAATGTGCAAGTACACTTGTTCCCCAACCTGAAACTCCTTAAACATCTTGTTCTGATATGCATAACTTTGATGTATGTCATGTGATGCCTTCATATTCTTCTTGATTACCTATATTTCATGTTCCATCTCTTCCAACATGTCCAATTCTATCAACACCCTATTCATTGGATCACTCCAGTTGATGGGAGTATTGCAACTCTGCCCATATAGTGCCTTGAACGAACTCATACTCAATGACTCCTGATACCCATTGTTGTAAGAAAACTCAACCAATGGAAGTTACTCCTTACATCTCCTCTTATAATGCATCACATACTTCCTCAACATGTCCTCCAATATCATGTTGACCCTCTATGTTTGTCCATCTGTCTGTGGATGATAAGTTGTGTTGAAGGTCAAATTTTTTCCCAAACCTACAAATAACTCCTTCCATAATATAGAAGTGAACTTAGCATCCCTGCCTGACACAATCTTACTTGGAAGACCATGCAACCTCACTACATCTTTGATGAAGACCTGTGCTACATCACTAACTGAATAGGTAGACTTCACTGGAATGAAGTGTGCTACCTTTGTCAACATGTCCACTGCAACCATGATGGATTCATTTTGTCTAGATGTCCTCAACAAACCTAAAATTGTAACAACCTTGGTGAAAATTCCATGTAATAAAAGTTAATAAAGGAAAAATAATAACCACGGTTGATGGGAAACTTATTCCAATATGAATGTTGGGAAAAATCCTATTGATGGGGATCACTTGTGATTGATTAATGGTTAAGGAAATTGGAAAAGGAAATGGCTAAGGCTTTAGAAAGGCAAAATGGAATTTTTGGCACATTTATTTATGAAAATAATGGAAATTAGGAGAAAAAGGGAGGTGAAAGGTCACAGGTTGCATGTGAGGAAAATTAAGGAAAATAATGGAAAATGAAGGAAATACAAGCCTCATTCATAAAAAGTCTTCCAAGGATTAGTTGGTGACCTTTGGTTAGTTCAGTTTTGGAGCTCTCTCATTATTCTCTCTCTCTCTCTCATACTCTTGGATACTTCGAGTTTTCTTGGAGCACTCTTGGAGGGTGTGGCATACTTGGGATTTTAGAGCAAGAAGGAAAAGGAAGAGTAGGAAAGTACAAGAGGACATCAGGATTAGTAGCTACAATGGATTTGGCTTGCAGGTACCGAGTTGCATGTATGTTTTCCTCACTAGTTTTGGCATGCATGGAATATGCATGTGGATTATTGGTCATGATCTGTGACTGACATGTAGGATTGCTTGGATTGATAGTGGATTCCCTAGCCTTGCTATTTCCTGGATAGCCATGAAGATTGTGGGTTTATTTCCTTGTTTTGTTTTGGTTGGTTCTCATGTTTCCTTAGCTTGGGTTGAGTTATTAGACACTGGAATCCCTGGTTGAACAAACACTCTAGAAGCCCTGTAACAGCTTGGGTTGAGTTACTAGTCATAGAATCCATGGTTGGAAAAATGCTCTAGAAGCCCTTGGTGGGTTGAGTTTCTATTCCTGGATGTCAGGTAAAATTGACTTAGGGTTTGAGTCAAGGTTGACTTGGTTAAACAATAGTGGTTTTGGGCACATGGTATAGTGTACCCATGGTATTGCATGTAATGAAGCCTATAAAAGGACGGAAGACTTCATTGTAATGTAGGCTAGGGAGGTGAGTGTTGAAGGCTCACTTGGCCATCTTGGCCAGGATTTTGGCCAAGGATAATGAGATCTCATTAGGTTGGTTTTTCCCCAGATTTGGGGTTTTCCCAGATTAACTTGTGTGTTTATGTGTTTATGATTGTTGTCATGTTTAGCTCCTCTCAGTAAATCTACATAATTAATTTATGTTCACTTGTAAATTTCCTAACAAGTGGAATCAGAGCCAAGAGTTGGCTTCAGAGCGACGCTTTTGTCACCAAAGGTTTACGGTCTAATGAATAAAGCTTGGAAGATCTGCTATATCGATATAGATATAGGATCATTTGATATCGATCTATGATCAAGAAGGGATTTACTGGATCCTTTTACATGGATCATAAAAGGATCATAGTAGCAAGTGAGGTTGGTTGAAGAGCTGGTGGAAGAAAATGAGTGGTAGGTTTGAAGTTGTGAACGATGTACAATAGTGAGAGAGGTTGGCATAGGAATCCATGCAACCGTGTAGAAGTAGATTTAGATCAGTGATGGTCTAAGAAAATTGGTGGTAAGTGGACGTGGTTGGGACCTGCACTCAAGCTCTAGCATGGTTGTCTGATCATGAAGTAAGAAGCTCTATATTAATAGCCTGAGAAATATTTCTTTCATGCACGAAGAAGAAGGGAGTGTGATCTGCAAAACCTTCGGATCAGATCGTTGGTGTTTCGTAGAAATAAAGAGAATTCGTGGCATATGGCACTATAGTGCAAGTTGTCATTCTTAGCAACAATGGGATTTCGTGTCTAGTTTTGTTGATGACTACAATGATCAAGGTGGAAGATCGGGCTGAGGGTTCGAGCCAAGCGAAAATGCAGGGTGCTTGTTCTGCAGAAGTGAGTAGCGGAAGGAAGTGGCGATCCCGTTGGGGTCCTCAGACGGAAGGCAAAGGATTTGGGTCAAAAAATATATCTGCCACAACCAGGTCAGACAACAACATGACCTTAGACAACGAGTCAATAGTTCCAACAAAGAAGAAAGATGTGCGGCTTGCGTAGGAGGTGATGTGGGCTAGTGGATTCATCTAGCTGTACAAATATGTGTGAGGGAATTGAGCTTCAGTCTCTACCCTTAGGCACATGTAATCCAAAGCTTATCCAACCATGGTCGATGGATGGTTGGATGATGATAAGTCAGGAAATGTGAGGCACTGTGGCACAAGTTTGATGATAAAAAATGGCTTATGCAGAAAGAGAGCAGAAGGAGCCATCTCTTTGTGTCGTGAATAGAGGAGGGCACCCGATGATTATTGGACAGAGTGATTTGTTATTCAAGGGTGTAGAGGATAACTATGGTGGTAGTGAACGAAATACAAATGGATGTATTGGATGTGGCCAACAAGAGAGTTGAGGTCTGCACTCCCATACAAAAGTTGATGGATGTAGAAAACCCTAGATCCACGTAGAGACCACAAGGAAAAACAACGACTGTGAGTTAATCAGCTAAGGAGATATGGGTTTTGTCGGTGATCTGCGATCGTCGAAGGCCGCAGTGCTAGATATGGTGGATCGAGCAGTGGAAATTAGAGGATTCTTCGTAAAGGAGGAACATTTTTTGAATTCTGGCGAATATATATGATTTAAAGGTTGTGATGGGTGATTTTGTGCACTACGATTGGTATTTTACAAATTGAGGTTTTTCAATAAGTGTTGTACGCAGCCTGTGGACGATGTGAATGGCCTGGAGGGTTGGGATAACGAGATCATTAAGAGAGGAGAGGATACTCAAAGACAACAACAACAAAAACAAAAAATAAAATTAATGGAGTTAATTATTGCATGTAAATGGGCATACTGCTGTAAGACCTGGTAAGGCATGCATACCCTGAGTAATTACCAGTAAAGTCTGGGTTAGACCTAGGTGATAGGGGGATGTCAGGTTAACAATACTCCGGGTAAAAACTTTGAGGGGGGTAAGGGCTAGAGTGAGCGGGGTTGTCTCACTTAGCAGTTTTGGTTGGATTTAGTCAAGGAACCCCAAATCAAGTTCAAGGGGGCGATTTTTAGGTAAAATTGACTTGGGGTTTATAGTCAAGGTTGACCTGGTTAAACAATAGTGGTTTTGGGCACATGGTATAGTGTACCCATGGTATTTCATGTAATTGAGCCTATAAAAGGCAGGAAGACTTCATTGTAATGTAGGTTAGGAAGGTGAGCAGTGAAGGCTCACTTGGCCATCTTGGCCAGGAATTTGGCCAAGGATAATGAGATCTCATTGGGTTGGGTTTTTCCCCGGATTTGGTGTTTTCCCGAATAAACTTATGCTTTTATGTGTTTATGATTGTTGTCGTGTTTAGTTCCTCTCAGTAAATCTCCATAATTAATTTATGTTCTCTTATAAATTTCCTAACACTGGAGCCTTGGTTGGACAAATGCTCTGGAAGCCCAGCGACAGTTGTAGGTTGAGTAACTAGTCCTAGAAGCCTTTGTTGGAACAAATTCTCTGGAAGCCCTGGAAGGCTTGGATAGAGACCAATCTGATGATGGTTATGTGATGTCTAGCCGTGAGGTGGAATCACTGTTTGATGGGTTGAGGTGGATGGCCTCTGCAAGCCTTGGATGGTTTTTTATTGATTTGTTCTATGAGATCCCACATTCATGCTTGGAATATGGAACGGGGGTGAATGACTGAAGAGAGATTTGGCTCAGTCATTCTATGATTGGGTGGAACATGGAAGTCCCATCTCGAGTTTGGATTTTGCATCATCAATGAGAGGTTATTTCTCCTTATATTTCTATGAGTATTATACTGGTTTATATGTGCTTTATATGGTTGTGATTTCATTAGCATTTTGTTGCTATTATGTTTGTTATATATCTGCTTTATGACAGTAGTTATGTATGGATCTCATCATGTTTTTACTTTTAAATGAATGAACAATGTATCAATGACATAATGGATGAAATGGAAGTCAATGTGTTGAGGCATCAATGTCTCTTAGCGATTCTCAGCGAAGTATGAGACCCTTATGCTCAGATATGTTATTTACACCTGTAGATTACATATTTGTGATATGTTTGATGAAATTCCTGTCATGGCTAGTAGGGGTCCAATCAAGGTCTTATTCATGTAACTGATTTTGCACTGTCATTTCCCCATTATCTTACTGTTCTGAAGATTTCATTCTATTTTGGGTAGTGACTTGGGCTCCAGGCCTGAAAAAGTCGCTCAAATCCTAGGGATGTTGGAACAACATTGTGCAAAAATTCCATGGGCACTAGCTTGCAGGCTTATGAGAGCATCTAGAGGTCCCTGGACGCTGGCATGCCCATAGCATGAGAGCCTCCATAGGTCAAGTGGTCCAAAATCTTAGTGGGACCTAGGGGATGGTTGGTAGCAAGGTTGGATTGGTTCCTGAGGTCCTAATGCTGATGTTGAATGTTTGCATGGCATGTTTCTGTTGGCTCCACTTCCTTAATGTGACTTAGGAGGTAAAATCATATCATAGTGGCCTCTCGTTGCATGTTTACGCCAACTGGCCAGTTGATGTAGAAATTTCTCAAATTCTCTACAAATATCGCTCTGAGACCTATGTAGAAAATCTCACTGTAGGTTAACTCGATAATGCAATATAACCAAAGAAAAATACTATAAATTACTCCTACTATTAATTTGTGGAAGCTTAAAGATTGAGTTGAACACATATAACCAGAAGAAGAAGAATCAATGCACAATACACATGAAAATACTTTGGGGAAAGACTCAACTAAAAACCCCACTATCTATATTATCATACAAGGTGGAAATACATAGAGATTATACAAAGCCTTAGCTCTCACAACTATCCATCTCTCAGTACAATCCTCACAGATGCTCATAGGCAATCCTGGCTTCTCTCAAGCCTTCCTCTCTATCGTCCAAGCTCCTATTTCCTTGCATTGTTCCTAGTGGATGATTCTCACCTCACCAAGTGGATGATCACCTGATCTCACACCCTGTTAGAACTACGCAATCCTCAAGGAATTATTCCCTCTGCATGCATGAGTTTTATTTATAAGAAAACACATGCAACTGATAGTATATTGTCCTTGTCTTTAATCTCAACTAGGTCTTTCTCAGAATAGACATGCATGAGTTTCTTATGAGGGAATCTTCAGTTAACTGGAGTACACTAGTTGAGTGCATGCATGTATCAACTGTCTGTTAACTCTCTATTAGTTCCTCAAATAGTTTGGAGCTAATTTAACTAGACTTAACTCAGTAAACTGAGTTAACTAATTACAACTCAAATATAACTCAATCTTATCTCCTTAATTTAAGGGATAAATCTTGCATGACTTTGGAAAGAATTCTAACTTGAATTTCTCCAACTAATTAAGTCAAAATAACTTAATTAATTATTTCCAAGTAGCTGTTAAGACTAAATTCAAATTTAATTCACAATTTAATTCAAGGACAAATTAAATTGGAATATTCTTGTTGCCACATTTCAATAGTTGCCTAGGTAGATGTACGAGGAGGGTGTTACCGAGTGTTATGAGAGCATGGTTCACCCCTTGGACTGGATGGGATGTGTGTTGGTCATGCATGCATGTTAGTTGTATATGTATCTCTCACACTTGCATTCCATGTGCTTGTTTCATTTTCATGATGTTGATCATGGTTGTACTGATGTCGTCATGTGGAATTTGATGTTTTCATTGTGGAATGCATCGTCGTGAGTGAATTATTGGTTAAATGTTGTTGTATGTCACTTACATGTATCATTTTTCATGCTTGGTTACATTCTTGTATGTTTGGTTACATTCTTGTATGCTTGGTTGCATGTATCTTTTTGTAGGCTTGGTTACAAGTATTGTTCATTTATACATGATCATATGTGTTATGCATGTGTGTGGTTGTTTACACATTGTTTATGTATGTTAATGTTTGCATGTGGTCAAGTGTACAATGATGTAGTGTCTGTTGTCATGCATGAGGTCGTGGTATGCATTGTTAATAAGGTCATGCATTGATGACGGGGCCCTAGCTAGAATGATGGTGGCATAGTTATATGCTTATGTGTTATGTTTATATATGTTGTCATGATTATGTTATACATGTATCACGTTGATTTTTTGATCTTGCAGACAAGGTATCCTCCCTGAGCTATACTAAGGTACGTTGTTTTATTGTGATTTGGTTTAGATGATGTGATATACCTTGCAAGAAGAAATATCAAATGGCTAGCAAGATGGTAGACTATAAAGACTCTCCCTATGAATCAAATGAGAAGTATGGTGTTGGGAACTATTCCACTTTGGTAGATACACTAAGAAGCTTAAAGGAAGAAATAGGGAGTTGTAAGGCAGATAATGACAAAATCATGCAGGCTCGGGAGAAACAAGCAGAGGTAAATGTAGTGATACTTCAGATTTTGTCAAGATCGCAACAACAGGGACCATGTCAGATCATCTATGAGCAGGAGGACAAAACTAATGGGGCATATGGTAGTAGATCACATGATGGTCACTGGTCAGATAGAGATGACACGGTTATAAATGGCAGAATTTTGGACACCTTAGAAAGGAGGAGGTATAGACATAGGTACTATTCTAGTTCTGATTTAGATAGGAACTATGATCGTCATCATTATCATCCTTACAGGATCCGTGATAGGGGATACTTTCTAGATGAGTTTAAGAAAGAAAATTCACCTAATTTTGATGGAGAGATGAAGAAACCACATGATTCAGAGGCATGGTTTCTTGGCATGAGGAAGTTCTTCGGGTTACATGATTATTCATAGAACATGAAAGCCATAGTAGCTACATTCAGTCTCAAAGGTGAAGCAGACATTTGGTGGGAAGATGTGAAGAATGTAAGGTGTATTCATGAGGAATACTTGACTTGGATTGAGTTTTTCAATTCAAGAAGAAGTATTTGTCGGAGAGGTAATTTGATGACAGGGTAAAAGAATTCTATGAGATAAAGATGGGATCGATGACAGATGAGGAGTGCACTAGAAGGTTCTTGGAACTACTAAAGTATGTGCCTTACCTTACAAAGGAAAAGGCCAAGATTCAGAGGTTCACTAGTGGATTACAAGTTGCATTCAAAGATAGGATTGAGTTCGATGAGACTAAATTAGTGGAGGAAACCATATGAAAGATAAGGCATTTCTATGAGCAATCAAAATGCAGATTTGAGACTAAGCTAGATTGGAAAGGTAATGCAAAGAACAAAGGAAAATGGGACAAAAATTGAGAAATACCTCAAGGTATAGGTAATAAATAGAATGCGACGCCATCTAATAATTTCAATGCATCACATTGAGAACATGGACATTGATCTAAGGAGCAGAATAAGGATGTACGCTGAAAGCCTATAAAGTGTTGGAATTGTGGAAAATATCATCGCAGGAGATATTGCCCGCATAATCAGGATGGTAGACCTCAGATATAAGTGCACAAGACACACAAACTATTGGGGATGTTGGTCAGAGCATTCCTCATATCTATGTAGCATTGGATAACAAATAGGTAGACCATCATACATCTATCATTGAGATGGACGGTAAGCTTTATGATCAAGTTATTTCTATTTTGATTTACCTTGGATCTAATTATGGTTATGTTAGTCCTAACTTGGTGGATAAGTGTGATTTGAGTAAGGAATTGCATGCAGAATCTTGGTTAGTGTAGTTGGCTACAGGTACAAAGAAGTGAGTTCACCATTGGGTAAGTGTGGTGAAGTAAAATTATAAGTGTAGACACAAACAAATTCCTCTAGCCCAATAATGGGTCTAGCCACAACACATACATTCTATGGAAGATTTCCTTAGGTTAGAACTAATTAAGAGGGCCTACCTCTTAGTAGACTTATCCTATTTGATGATGTCCTTGCTTGCTCGCTCCATTTATCTCTTGCTTCCTTCTTCAAGCACTTGAAACAAGTAGGAAATCAATCGATAGTTGCATATATTAATATCAAAGAGAGATTACAACCATTGTCTTGACATTGCAGTTCTCCTCTGACAAGACCAGGTTCCCACACACTTCTACTAGCATTCCATGATGGCCCCAATCCACAATAGTTTTAAGGCTCTTCCCTTTGGGCTTCACTCCAAACCAAATCACACTTCTCCCTCACACAACTAGATAGCTACAACTATGAATAGCTTGTTTTTTACTCCAAACCAAAATAGCACTAGCACACCAACACTAACACTAGCTTGTGCTTGGGAAGAAGGGATGTTTATATAGGATGAATGGTTGAGAAATGGACCCTATTCTCATGGGAGAAGGTCTTATCCCTTGAGGTAGTTCCATCATTATAGGGGAAAGGAGCCCAAACTAACATCCTCGATGCCATCCGGCCAAACCATTTACCAGACCTCTGTTACGAAGCTTCTAGCGCTAGAAGCTTTGGCTCCTAATTTAAAAAACTTTCAATAACAAGACCGATGTGACTAGAACACAGCTCAGTCACTCCGGTTGGTGCTAGGGATAGTGCTAATATCTACACATCGGCGCAGGAGAGATAGAGGTCATTAGCGGCGGTCTTGTAAACTGGGAAAAACAGAAGTTTCAGGGGAAATGGTGCAAAAGGGAATTTATCTGTTCATGAAGAGGGACACAATGGGGGTTTCTTCATGAAGGGAAAGCATGTGGGGTTCACTGTGGAGGTCCTCTAGGATCAAGGAATGGGGAGTACAGGGACAGTGACAAAATTTTGTGTAAAAGATGCCCCCTAAAGCATGAAGGTCGAGCTAGAGTGAGGGATGAAATTCTTTATGAATCATTGTGGGGAATCGTAGTCTTCCATCGGAAAACCTATAATCAAGTACAGATACAAATACATAACTAAGAACTTTGTCAAATGATACATGAATCGTGGCATGGACACAACCATACAAATAATGATCATGTAAAGGGATCCAAGTATGGGTGCAACCATCCGTCAAAGATGATCATAATGAAACCAAGGTATGGTCGTAGCCATCTAATCCAGGTGGATCTCTAGACACCAGTGGCATGGAAAAGGCTCAAAGTTCAAAGTGGCAGAAAGTCTATTAAATTGACATTAGATCGAAGTGCTCGTCACCCTGATTCCAACGGTGTGAATGACACTCCAATCCGAGTCCGGATGAGGAAGATAGAGGCAGTCAAAATTTTGGTTGACTTTTGCTAACTGGGCAGGCTTAATGGAGACACAATTTGGAAGTTTTTCGGCAGACAGAATCCAGCCAACTCTGGCTGGATTCTGGGCAAAATTTTCGCCTCATTAAAATGTCTCCTTTGGTCCAAATTCTGAATTTTCAAAACGGGCATATTGTTATAATAAAACAAAAAATTATTAAAAAAGGGGTGGTAGGCCACCAACCCTGCCACCCCAATCCTTATCACATATGTAATGGAGGGGTGGGCCACTACCCCCAACCCCTCCCCCCCACACTTAGCGGAACCCGTGATATGTGTGGGTCATTACCATTGCACGAAGGAGTAAAGGTGGGCTAGCCCTTGGGGCATGGACCCAACCACACAACCACTCACTTAAATATGTATGGGCCACTGTAAAGCAAGGGACAGGTGAGGTGGGTGGGCCACCCAAGGCGGGCCTAGCCCGACCTCCCTTCCCAAAAAAATAATGTTGTTATGTAAAATGGGAGGGGGCAGGGTACAATGATTTGTGGTTTGACGATAAGTCTACTTGGGCGAAGCTCAGGAGATCGAAGTTCAAATGTCATTGAGTACACTGACCTGCTGTGGTGGCGGCTCAAGAAGCAGATTCCCCACCCCCGCCTTGGCGGCACAAGAGTCTCGTTTTGCTAAAATCATAGGATCTTAGTATATCGACTTGTAGGTAGTTGGATGTACTCTTGGTGTTATAGTGGAAACTACGAGGATTGATCTTGGGTCTCCCATAGATTAGGACTGGCATTTACCGATTCACCATGTGGTTAAAAAAAAAATGGGAGGGGGCGGGGTTTGACCACCCGACCCCCTCCATAACAAACGGATCTCTAACCACTCCACCCAACGGGATTTTGGAAAAGTCCACCCACCTTGGGATATTTAAAACTTAGTTCATCAGTACGCCTGAGGGGAGGAGTGCGCACACAATTCGAGGCAGGTTCATTTGCAGGTGGCAGAACCATGAGCAGTGCAAAGAGAGGGGTGGAACCATGATCTGAGCAATTTCTCCAAGGGGCCATATTTTCACTTTGTTAGATTTTGACAAATTTTATATGGTTTCAACATTTCTCGACCCCACAGACGTAATGGTGCTGTCCATTTCTCCAACAGAGTTCTGTATTTTTTGGCCATTTTTTCAATATGGAGCTATAAGACTCCTTTTTGTAAATGATGATTGTATTCTTCTTTCTCATGCCACTTAATGAATGAAGGCCTCCCCATTGATCGAGCAGGGCCTGGAGACGTAGTCCAAATCAGACGAACTTTGTTATCAAGTCTCTTGTCTTCTTTCATGCTTTATGTGTTTCTCCTCTTCTCTCATGTGCACATTAAATTTCTATGTTTAAGCTACAATTTATGCATGTAATTCTTTAATACATCTATAAGAAAAAGATCTTGGATCAAGTGGTATCAGAGCAGGTCTTTATAGCTGTGAATTGCATATTTGTATGCTAACAAGAAACAAGCTTCGAAGAGGCGAAGGGAAACTAAAGTCTTTCGATCCCGAAGCGGGGCGTGCACATCGAAGAAGAAACATGGTAGATGAAGAGGCTCATTATGAAGAGGATCTCAATTTCCGCAAAACCTTCTATGCAATGGCAGAAAATGTTAGTCAGTTGCTTTCAAGGCTAGAGAAAGCAGAAGGGAAAAAGGCAGAAGAACGAGGTTTAGTGCATGGAAATGGTGAAGAAGAACCCCCTCCTTCTCCTTCCATGAGTGAAAGTTCTTCTTCCTATCATCACCATCATCATAGAAATTCAAGGGATGAATCTAAGAAACCTTTCTTTAAATTAGATGTCAAATTTGATCTTCCCATGTTTAAGGGTGAAAGTAATGTAGAAAATCTTAATAAATGGATTAGGCCTTGAAATCTACTGCGAGATTCAGCAAATCGAAGAGGATGAGGCAAAGATTCAGCTGGCCTCTCTTCGGCTGAGTAGCACCGCTCTCGTCTAGTGGGAGAGCAAATTCTGAAGCAGTAAGAGTGTGGGTAATCTTCTTTCCTCATGGCCTAGTTCCATTTTTGCATTAAAGGAATGGTTTTATCCCTTGGGTTATAAGAAAAAAGCCTTAATGGATTGGCAATACTTAAGGCAAGGCAGAGGTCAGGATGTTCAAAGCTTTACAGAGGAATTTAGAAAACAAGCACTTAATTTGGGCATTGCACTTGACTCACCTGAAGTAGTAACTAAGTATATTGGATCATTACATAGTTATCTTAGATATTCATTATTATTGTTTGAACCAACTACTATTGCCTCGGCCAGTGTAAAGGCCATCCATCTTGAGAACAGGGGCAAAAATGAAAGAGATGATCATTTCAAGAAACCACCTTTCAAACCTCCAAATGGAAAACCAAAAATGAAATGAAAAGGAAAGGAGAAGAGGATCGCATCAACCAAGAAAGATGAAGGAGAAAGGCCTTATTACACTCACTGCAAAAAGGAAGGTCATGACGACGATCATTGTTGGAAACTGTACTCGGAAAAGAGACCAAAGAAGTATGGAGGAAAAGGCAAGCAGAAGACAGTGGCAACTGTGCAACAAGACCTTGGATCTGATTCTAGAGATGAAGCATTGGTCACAACAGCAGGAACAAAAGGTACTCTTACACCTCATGTTAATTCTAAATCACATGAAGGCACTAGTTCAATAGATGAGTCTCTTCCTAATGAACGAAAGAGAATTGAGCTATTTCATATTAGAGTTATCATAAATCATACAAAAGTGGAAACTCTATTTGATACCGGATCCCAAGCAAACTTAATTTCAGAGTCCTTGGTAAATAAGCTAGGCTTAGAAACCAAACCACATCCAAAACCTTTACCACTTGGATGGATACATGATCAAGCAAAATTGAATGTAACTAAGTAGTGCAAGGTTAAATTTGTGATTGCTTCTAAGTTAGTGGATGAGGTAAAACTTGATGTGATACCATTGGATATTTGTGGCATGGTGTTAGGGAGTCCATATCTATATGATAGAAAGGAAATCTTCTTCCGTCATGAAAACAAATACCAAATCACAAAAGATGGGGTAGAATATATTGTAAGGGCTCATCAAACTAAAATCAATGTCAGCCTTGTAAGTGTAGGAAAAATGAAGAGGTTGGTGAATTCCAGTGAGGGTTGCATGCTTATGGTTGTAAGGGGGAATGATGCAGAATTATCCAATGCTTTCTAGGGTTGTGATCATGTGCATAAAAGGAAGTTATGTGAATTAATTTATAACTATGATGAGATATTTCAAGAACCAAGGGGATTACCTCTGAAAACTCGGGCTCTACACATCACTCCCTATTCCAAGTTTTCCATGGGAAAGTGTGTCAATGGATTTTGTAGGAGGTTTGCCTTTGTCTAGGAAAATTCACGACTATTTGTATGTCGTCGTTGACCGTTTTAGTAAGATGTGTATTTTAATGCCTTGTAAAAAGTAGATCACTACAGAGAAGACTGCTTATCTTTTCTTTCAACATGATTGGGTCCATTTTGGGTTGCCCACATCAATTTTGTCAGATCAGGACTCTCGCTTTCTCTAAGAGTTTTGGACCAGCTTGTGGAAGATGATGGACACCAAGTTGAAAAGAAGCACGACATTTCATCCACAGACTGACAGACAGACAGAGGTTGTCAACTGCACCGTGGTACACTTGTTATGAGGCTATTGTGGGAAACATCCTAAGTTGTGGGATGAGCATCTTCCATATGTGCAACATTCCTACAACCGAGCAATGCACTCATCTACGCACCGTTCACCATTTGAGACATGTTTTGGCTACTTGCCAAAAGATCCTTTTGATATGGTCTTTGGAAGGGAAGATGACACCAGTGGACGTGATGACAAGGACAAAACACAGCGGTTCATTAAGCAGATCCAGTTGATTCACCAAGCAGTACAGGAGAAGTTGGAGAAAAATCAAGCCCGGTACAAGGCTCGACATGACAAACATCAAGTTGACCAACAATTTCAAGTGGGCGACAAAGTGTGGTTCCATATTAGAAAGGACAGGATGAAGGGAGAAGGGAAGAAGTTGTGACCAATCCGGTATGGTCCATTCACCATCTTGGAGAAGATTGGAAATAATGCCTTCTGTCTCGATTTGCGACATATATGAAAATCTACTCCATAGTGAATGTGGAAAAATTAAAGTTGTATAAGTCACCATTGATTATGGACATCGAAGAGGTGGGCACAGTTCCTATAGTTGATGACTTTGCACCAGAGTACCTCGATGAGTTACCTGAAGATATCATCCTTGATAGAAGAACCAGGACTTCACGATGGGGAAATTTGGAATACCTTCGAGTTGGTTTGAAAGGGATGCACCCTAGCAAGGCAAAATGGTTGGAAATAGAGGGAGTGATGGAACAATTCCCTCACTTTCCAATTGACTGCTAAAGCTTTAGTGGTCCAAAAGCTCCTCAATGGGGAGGATTGATCCAGGTGGATCTCCAGACACAAGTGGCATGGAAAAGGCTCAAAATTCAAAGTGGTGGAAAGTATATTAACTTGACATTATATCAAAGTGCTTGTCGCCCTGATTCCAACGGTGTGAATGACACTCCAATCCGAGTCTGGATGAGGAAGATAGAGGCAGTCAAAATTTTGGTTGACTTTTGCTGATTGGGCAGGCTTAATGGAGACACAATTTGGAAGTTTTCTGGTGGATGGAATCGGGCCAACTCCAAGAGGATTTCGGGTGAAATTTTCGCCTCGTTAAAATGCCTCCTTCGGTCCAAATTCCAAATTTTCAAAAGTGGCAGGTCACCAGCCCTGCCACCCCAATCCTTATCACATCTATTATGGAGGGGCAGGCCACTACCCCCAACCCCTCCCCCCCACACTTAGCGGAACCCGTGATATGTGGGGGCCATTACCGTTGCACGAAGGAGTAAAGGTGGGATGGCCCTTAGGGCATGGACCTAACCACAAAACCGCCCACTTAAATACATATGGGCCACCGTAAAGCAAGGGACAGGTGAGGTGGGCGGGCCGCCCAAGGAAGGCCCAGATCGACCTCCCTTCCCAAAAAATAATGTTGTTATGTAAAATGGGAGGGGGCAAGGTTTGACCGCCCGACCCCCTCCATAACAAACGAATCTCTAACCACTCTGCCCACCTTGAGATATTTAAAACTCAGTTCACTAGTGCGCCCGGGGGGAGGAGCACACACGAAGTTCGAGGTAGGTTCATTTGCAGGTGGCAGAACCATGAGCAGTGCAGAGAGAGGGGCGGAACCATGATCTGAGCAATTTCTCCAGGGGGGCAGATTTTCACTTTGTTAGATTTTGACAAATTTTATATGGTTTTAGCATTTCTTGATGCCACAAACACAATGGTTCTGTCCATTTGTCCAATAGATTTCTGCATTTTTTAGCCATTTTTTCAGTATGGAGGTATAAGACTCCTTTTTGTAAATGATGATTGTACTCTTCTCTCTCATGCCACTTAATGAATGAAGGCCTCCCCATTGATCGAGCAGGGCCCGGAGACGTAGTCCAAATTGGACGAACTCCATTATCAAGTCTCTTGTCTCCTTTCATGCTTTATGTGTTTCTTCTCTTCTCTCATGTGCACATTAAATTTCTATGTTTAAGCTACAATTTATGCATGTAATTCTTTAATACATCTATAAGCAAAAGATCTTGGATCACCATACAATAATGAGGGGGATCACATATGATAACTCATGGTATGGTCGCAACCATCCATTTAAAAGAGATGTGCATATCAACATAACCATGTCACATCCCTTTGCAACCTAGAATTTTGTGATCTGAGTCTAGGGTCTTATGCTCCAACACGACCCGATCAAAGTACAGATTCCAACATGTGCATAGATGTGTTGATGTCGAACATGCTAGAAATTCACTTGATTACCAATCAATGATGTAAACTGTTAACAAGCACGAGAGAAACCACCAATAATGACAATGGTCCTCAAGGTACTATCAGCACAATCCATGGAATGTGAATAGAGGAACTGAAGTCGAACACCCGTGAAATCACTTGATCAAAAGCCAATGATGTGAACTTGTCGTCGAGTGTGAAGAACTTGCCATTAGGGCATGCAAGCTCTAAGGTACTGGAAGGGAGTCTCTCAGTCAACTTCCCGGATAATGAGTTGAAGTCGACGAAAAGCAACCATGTCGAAGGAGGGCCATAATGTTTCCCATATCAATGACACGAGACGAAAGGATGCAAAATGATTTTGGATGATACAGAGAATCTGAGGTAAGTGTCACTGCAGAAGAACAACCCTTGAACATATTAGCGACACAATTAGAAGTTTTGCAGATTTTGGATCCATGGGATTGGTGGTCATGATGACGCGGTAAAGATCGAATGGAAGGAAAAAATGAACGGCCCAACCCAAGAAGGTCAACGATACAAAGGAGTACATCCCAACCCGACACGAAGCAAAGAGTGTCATGTTCAAGAGTGAGTTGCCGACACAACTGATATATTTTCAAATTTTCCCCCATCATTTCTAGTAGGTACCCCAATTATGTTTTAATCGCAAGATTAAAGGGGATGACATATGCTTGCACTGTAAGTTCATCCTTCAGACGAATCCGACCTAGTAAGTTTAACGATCCCTAGGAAGGAGAAGCTCACGTTCGTCATGGTGACGAATCCGATGTCGTTTAATATTTTAACGAGTCCGACAAAGGTGTAACTCAGTATCTTTTTCATGTTTAGAGAGTTTGAAAAAGACACGGAAAAGAAAACTCCACATGGTCCCTTTTCATACATTTGTGTCTCTTGAGCCTGAAAAGGTAGAAAATGATACTTGAGAGAACTGCTTGACCATTTCAGTCAAGGAGTACCTTTTTCGTAAATAGTGCCTCCCAGCCTGAAAAAGGGGTAAAATTATACTGGGCACATGATGTTTCACATCCGTTAACGAGTTCAAAACAACAAGGGCTCGACCATCTTTTCGCTTTTAAAGGGTCGGAAAAGAGCTGAAAGCGGACCCCCCATTTTATTTTCTTTTGCGAGTCAAAAGGGAAAAATACTCAGCCATCTTTTCATATGAGTTTAACAAGTCAAGAAAAGAGCTGAAACGTGACTCATCATCATCGTTGAACATCCATCACCTGTCGCTGCACAAAAAGGTAAAGTGTATTATCCAGTTCTTGAGGAAAAATAGGTCAAAATATTTACAAAACCTCATATTTTCATGAAAAAATGAATAAAAAGGAGAAAAGTAAATATATTTTTACCATTTACCATTTTACCTTGCTGTGAAAACCTTTTACTCACTTTTGCCCTAATTGTTCCGGAGTAGATTGTGGGAGATCCGGGAGGTCAATCAACGAGCCACCAGTTCCAGGTAAAAGCCAAAGCCCTGAGCTCCATTTTCATGTCCTTTATTTCTATTTTTAACCATTTTTTTAGTTTTTTGAGGGGGTTTCTAAAAAAAATCACCCTCGGATGGTGCGACTTCGGGGCATGGAATCGCGCTAGCCGAGGGTGATTAACAAAGCTAGTCACGTTGTTTAGCGCAACTATTTTTAAAATAGGCACGTCGACGCCGTGAATAGGGTAAAACCCTATTTCCTCAAAAAATCACTATTTAAACTCAAATTTTATGGGCCAAGCATGATTGTTGACTCAAATTAATGGATTTTGCAGGAAAGAATCGCTGAAAATGGTGGACTGGAAAGAATAGGAACATGAGGATGTTGACACCCAGGCAATGAATGACCCAAATTTCTTGGAAGCTTTGAGGGCTTGCGGGCTCCTCAAATTCTTTCTCATGCTAGGGATGTGGGCCCAACCTGAGTTGCTTCGGTACCTGATTAGTATTTGGGACATTAATCGAGAGATATTTGTCATTAGTGACCAGGAGTTGGAGTTGGAAACTTCAGATATATACTTCATCACTGGACTGTCCCACAGAGGGGAACCAATGAACTTGTATGGGTCATGATCAATTGGGGCAAGCATATCTTCATTGCTTGCTGAACACTGCCCTGAGGCCCTGAAATCCAAAAGTGGGAAGATTGAGATTTCCAGTGTTCGGGATTTGACACTAAGAGTGCTTCTGTTGACCATCAATAGAGTGGCAGGGTCTCAGGCGGAACATGAGACCAACAAGTCGAAGTTCCTTTATGCTATCAACTGTACAACTCCTACGATCTTCAACTGGGCAAAGGCCATGAAGATCAACATCAAGCACCAGTTGTCCAAAGCTAAGGTGGGAAATATGAAGCAATTTTGCTTCGAATTTGTGCTTGTGACATTTTTCTTGGAATGGGTACCACTGTTCCAGTATTAGTTGACTGAGGTAGATCCTCCTATGCAATGTGGTCCGCAAATGGCCTGTTGGAGTCGTTTGATGCCCAGGATCACTGTGGGTCGACACATGTCGTACTAACCTACATTCTTTTCATGGCTACGATGACAGAAGATTGTCATGGAGGACTAGCCATAAAATGGCATCGACTTTCGTGGAGATCCACAATGCCCTTACCGGATGGAGAGAAGTTCGATGATGAAGGTAAAAAATCAAATTTTTAATTTTGAGATTTTTTAATTGTTTTTAGTACATATGTGCTTATAACATTTCTCTTGTTAATGTAGACGTTGGACCAGAGCTGCCAGTTGGGATGTCCCCAATATCCAAGTGCGTCCCCCTCCCTATTAATGCTATTGCTCCTTATCAGGAGGGGAGAGACAATGAGGAGGAGGTCGCAATGAACCTTGAGGGGTTGACTCATGGTATTCCGGAGTATGCTCGGGTAGGAGATATTTCTCATCAGTACTAGATACACACGGTGGGAGTCTTGGATCGGATCCGCCGATTGCTGACTTGTGTTGCATGAGCTGTATCATGCTAACATGATCACCATGCTGATTAGTTCCTAAATCCACCACTTACATTTTTTGAGGCCTGCATGCCACGAATATATGAGGCCTATGAGCCGCCAATGTTATTTTAGATACACATATTATTTTTTGGGGTTCTGATGTATTAAACATTATCACCATATATATCTAGGAATATGATGATATGTAATGTAATCAAAATGTCTTTCCAATAGATGGATACGGAGATACATTCTCAAAATTTGAGGGTTTCTGGGAGAATATTTCCCGTTGAGTTGAAGGACAACAAGCTATGAATACAGGTTGACAACCAACTCTCTGATTTCAAGAGCAATGGCCTCTGACAATAGTTCGATGACTGCGTTGTATTCAACAATGTTTTTAGTTTTGTGACCTAGACAGATACCTTGAAGGTCAATCAACTCACTGTTAGGGTCATAAATAGCCCATGTTGCAGATGATAGGTTTCAAGTACTACGACAAGCACCATCAGCGAAACCAATGTGGGGAGTCGCAGACATCTGCAAAGCAAGAAAAGCATAGTAAATAGGAAAGCTATTTGAAAAATACCACACAAAACCACACTGCACAAAAATGAATGACACACTAATGTACATAAGTAACCATGTAAGATGACCTAAGCATAGTAATTCTTGAGGTAAATCCCGTTTTGGGGCTTATCAAGAGGATTTCCTTCATAATCAATAAGCTCATAGGCTCCTTTCTGCAAAACGTGTTTCACAATGTAGGGCCCATGCCACATGGGTTCGAACTTGCTTGCCCCCAGCTTATCGTTAGCTTGGTTGTATAGTAAGACCAAATCACCCTCAGAGAACGTGCGAGGGGAGACCGACTGATCGAAATGGGATTTGACCTGTTTCTTTTGTGCTTTAATGACCAAGGCGGCGAGACAGCGAGTCTCGTCCAGTCGTTCTAAATATAAGAGGCGTTCCTCTTGAGGTGACATTTTAGGGAGGAGTTCAATAGCTAACTTGAGTGAAGGAATCTTGCATTCGATTGGCAATGTTGCTTCCAGACCATAGACCAGCTGGAATGGTGTGAAACCAGTTGTGTCTTTGGTTGAGGTTCGGTAGGCCCACAGAGCTGAAAAGAGCATGAGATGCCAATTTGACTTGTGCATCCCAATAGTACACTGAAGCATTGTGACCAAGACCTTGTTCACGGCTTCAACTTGGTTGTTGGCCTGAGGGTAATATGGGGTCAAGCCATCGTGGCGCAAGCCCAATGCAGATGTCAGCTCAGCCATCATGTAATCTCTGAAATGGGAGCCATGGTCTATGACAATGGCTTGAGGTACGCCGAACCTGGAAATAACATGGTTGAAAAGGAATTAAGTCATCTTCTTACCATCTGTAGAGCATGTAGGCATCACTTCGGCCCATTTGGTGAAAGAATCCACATCAACAATAATATAGCCATGCCCCCCGGCCGAATGAGGGTTACATGTCATATAATCAATGCCCCAAGTATCAACAAGATCTGGAAAAGGTATGACCCAAGGATCAGATTTGATCGAGATCATGTTGACAGAGGCAGGATGAGGAGGTGGGAGTGGAAAAATTCCCATTAAGGTAGAATCTTTGAAAAGATCTTCCTCCACACTCTCATAGGGAGCACTAGTGTGCTTGATGTACAGAACATTGCTATTCGAGGAGGAAGAGGCGAAGAAAGACGACTGGTCGATAGTGACAATCTTCACCTAATGGGGAAAATGAATCACACGAAATAAAGAGGAGGCCATGACATGCATGGCATGGGTCCAGCTTCGACCCGAGTAGAAGATTATAATTGAGATTGGCGTCAACAATTTCTACCTCGACTTGCACTATCTTGCCTTCTAGGGTGATGGCAAGGTTAGGTAAGACACTGAAGGGTTGCAAATCGCACCCATCGAAAGTGTCCAAAGTGTTCAAAGATTGGTTCAAAGCAGGAGAACCAATAGCCTTCCAACATGCAGTCGACATGATGCAGGTGGAAGCACCCTCATCGATGACAGTCCGGTGGATGGTCTTCTCATTGATGATTACCTGAATGAGAAAGGCAATCTAATGGGGGAGATGTGGAACATGGTTCTCTAGATCAAAACATATCAAATTGGAATCGGTGGGATCAATGCCCCCGATAGCTGATAGTAAAGATTTCTGCTATGATGGGCAGCTTTGGAGTACCTCGAGAGCTGACATGGCTGACGACGCCTGAGCCAAATCCTTAACAATATTGTAGTGCTGAGCAGCTTGGTCATTGGGATTATACGAGGATTTCCGCAGCACACGTAGAGAGGGTGGCTGTATAGTGTAATTAGGATCAGGGCACTCAATATGAAGAGGATCAGAACTCGGGGTAGAAGAAGAAGGTGCGAATTCTTTCTCTTTCCCAGTTGTTGAAGCAGAAGTTTGATAATCTTTAGATATAGTAGCCACATTAATAGGCGTACTCATCATGAACACTTGAGATCCGGAGGAAGCATATTGGGGTTGGTCTACCATTTCGGTCGGCTGAGATGGAAATGGCTCTTTGAGGATGGCGGGGGTCCCTTTTAGTAGGCAACTAACTTCGGATCATTGGGGACAATCCTTAGTGTAGTGATATTCCTCGCAAATGAGGCAGTGATACTTAGGTTTCCGTTGCAAATCTTCACCAACAGACTATTTGGGAGGACCCTGTTTCAGGGCATCAACTTTACCCTTTCCTTTACCTTTCTTCTTTCCTTTCGAGGATTTTTCCACTGCAGTAGACTGGACAACATGGACCTCTGAGGTTTTACTAGGGCTAGGTGGATTCTAGGATGAACTATTAGGAACAACTTTTGAGATCGACTTTTGTTTGGAAGAATATTTGGCAGGGGTCTGGGATTCTGAACCAATAACTCCATCAATGATAGGTACAACTTGTGACTTTGATGTTGCGGGATTGGATGATGGCTGCGGAGCATCAGGTAATAAGTCATATAAAGTGCTAGATTGAGAGTAAGCTAGATCTAAGTACCGGGCACGAGCGATGGCTTGCTCTTTAGTGACGCATCCACCCATAGCTATATCGCGAGCAATTAGGGCCATGAATGATTTGCTTAACTATTCAATGAGCAACTGATCAACAATCTCAAATTTGATCAGGTGACGTTTACGCCTCCATTCATGGATGTGATCAGAGATGTGTGTCACAGTATCTTGCTTAAGCGATGTGAGAAAATAGGTGCCAGTTTCATAGTGAACCAGAAACCGAAAATGTGTGAGGAAAGCCATGGATAAAGAGTTAAATTCATGGTAAGTACTTCAAGGTAGCTTGATGTACCATTTTGCTGCAGTGCCCATGAGGGTTCATTGGAAAATATGGAGACAAATGGAATTGTCAACGTATGAGTTCGACGAGCACTAGAGGTGATATATCATCACATGGGTTTGAGGATCTTCTTTAGCTTTCCCATCAAACTTTGGACAATCACTTGGTATCTTGGATGACACCAGAGGCTAGTACGGTGAATGAAGGATTAGATCATTCGTAAGGCGAGATACATATGGCAACTCGAGTGTGGCCAAGAATGGCAATTGGGTGTTAAAAGGCATGGGAGGTCGATAAGCAGGTCCGTATGGAGGAGCCCATCCCTGTTGGTAAGGATTTTGGCCCCATAGTGGGGGATTTTGGCCATATGGCATCTAAGGCTGCCCCCATTGCAGATTACCTTGACCATAGGGAGGATTTTCACCTTGAATACCTTGGAACTATCTGGCCATAGGTTGCTAATAAGCAACGTACGGGTTAAAGGTTGTTGAGCCTGTTGACCTTGGACATATGGATATTGGACCTGTTGTCCTTGAACATACGGGTGATGAACTTGTTGTCCCTGAACAAGAGGATTTTGGACCTGCTGTCCTTGGGCATAAGGTTGATACACTTGTTGCCCTTGGACATAGGGATTCTATACCTGATGCCCTTGGCTGATAGGATTCTGAACCTGTTGACCTAGGACATGAGGATTTTGAGCCTGCTATTGTAGGACTTGACCTTGACCCTGCCCCTGTAAGGGTTGACCCTGTTGATATGTATACAAGGGTTGTTGCTGCCTTGGCTGGTTTTTTTGTTGCAAGGGTTGACCTTACGATTGCAAAATTTGTCCATGAGGCTGCAGAGGTTGGCCCTATGAGGACATGGGTTGAGATGTGTGCAGAGCATATTACATCTGCTGCTATGTGGTTTGCTGCAACTTTTGCAAGGGTTGACCCTGCGGTTGTTGCGGTTGACCTTGTTGTGAGATCATTTTCCCTTGCAGTTGCGCGGAGAGCCCTTGCTGCAACCAAGGTTGCCCTTGCGGTAAAAAAGGCTACCCTTGTTGTTGTAGAGGTTGTCCTTGCTATTGCAAGGGTACTTGAACAGTGCCCGAGAAATTTCCGAACTGAATCTGGCCATAGCCAGGCTGGATGTACTGCCTAGATTGGAGGGTGTAAGGTTGATTAACCATTCCTTGAGAACCATATGGAATGTAAGGATTTTGGTATTAGACCTAAGCCCCATAGGGCTATTGATACTGAACATTGCTCGATCCAGACGGACCAACGAGATTTTGAACCTATTGGTACTAGACATTGCTTGATCCAGTAGGATCAGCAGGGTTATGAATAATACTAGAGGAAGGCTAGTTCATACCAAGCATGTGAGCTTGTGAGCCGCTCACATTGGTGGCACCTAACACCATAGAAACATTTAGGTTTTTCCCCCCAGGTGGTAGCATAGTCTTGCCACTGACTAGAGGGATGGAGGAACTGACAGAGACATTCTTTAAAATTGACGGTTGTGCTTAATGAGTAACTGTGATTGATGATACAAGGGTATTCAGAACGGTGGGTTGCACCGGGACTTAGGTAACAACTTGATGGGAAGTCATGTTCGTAACGAATGGACCTGAAGTAGACATGGTGCCTGACGCCCAAACAGGGTTATGGTAAAGTGATGAGGCACTAGGTGTACCCAAAACCAACCGTGCCAAAGACACATAGTTGGGTGGCAAACTAGTGGGAATACCCCCTAAATAGGGGAAACCCTTGGGAGGAAAAGGTAGCTCTTCCCCCTCAACAGTGTGTGGAGTAGAAATTTTGGACTCATTCGGAGAGGTGACTGGTGCATCACCTTTGGGTTCCATTTCTGGAAACAAACGACAACGAATGGCCAAAGAAGTATGAGGGGATAGATCCAAAGGAACACCTGACTAATCATATGGAATGTAAGGACGCTGCGGTGATATCACAACAGGGTCGAATAGAGGATTCAGAGGGTAGATAACCATTCCAAGCTGACCGTCAGTGGTTGGCGAGTTCTCAGGAGTTTGAACGGGGTTGTCAGAGATTCCAGGCCAAGATCAGCAGATGACCCAGTATCGAAAGTAGGCGGAGGACGAGATGACAAAGGTTGAATTCTCAGAACAATTCTGAGTTCAACACCTTGGTCCTTGAGTGACTCTGGTAACTCAGGAAACGACTCCTCAGACAATCTTTCAGATGGAGGAGAGGAAGAGGAACTGGGTGAACCAGATGGTTCAGCCACGATGACCTTGTCTTAGTCGATAGGAAAAATTAACTTCAAGGCTTTAAAATGTTATTTTAAGGGAAACTCACGATTTGGTCTCAGAAAAGACTAATAGGGTGTTTTGGATTGTGGGTAATCAATTATTAAGATGCATAAAACACTGGTGCTCTTTCATTTTTTAAGAGTCGAGAAAGAAACAAATATGACTATCGCTTTCAATTGGAAACGAGATCGAAAGGACAAGTGCTCGAATGATCTTTTAAGTTTAATGAGTCAAAAATATCAAATGACTGCTCTAGATGATCTAGGTAAACATGATTATCAGGCAACTTTGAATTGTAGAATACCTCCCAGGGAACCAAGAAGTACGAGCATGCAATATCCCTGAATTTTGTGTTCGGTGTATCACATTCGCAAGGTAGCTGACTTGGCTTCCTAAGGATAAAGGATTTCAGCCTAGAGGGGTCTCCCATTATATGGTCGATGGTACAGGGAGCACAAAACCATACTAGCACTATCTAATGCTGAAGCTAATGATAACTGCTAGGTTTAAAGATGCCGGAACATGTCTCTAACCTAGACCTTCTAGATATGATCGTCAATGTCAAATGCGCCTTAGGTTAATTGAATTCATTTTAAGTTTATCTTGAGTTATGTTTCAGTTTTTAGGTCTTAGCGATGCGACTTAGAAAACCTTAAATGCAACTAAATGAGATAAGACCCTTTCAATTCGATGAAATTCCTACACTAGAGAGGGTAGAAACTACTAAATCAAATGCAAGCAATCATGCAATTGAAAACAAAATGATCTTTCACTACCTTACTTTTCGAAAAATAAGCTAATGAAAAATGCATTCCAATTCCTAATTTCTTGACAAGTACTTCTCTATTAGTCCTTTCAAAAGAAAAAGAGTTATTTTCCTTTTCCAAATGTCAATGCAATTCTAGTCTTTTAATGATGCAAGCTATCATAGCACAATGATGCAACAAACTAGAATTTCATACTTTTTCATGAAACAACGAAATAAACTTTTCGCATACAATTCTTCAGTGAAAAAGTTTTCAAGATAATAAGCTCTTCAAGCAGATGAAAACATGAAAATAGAAACTCACTCAGACTAATGAAACACCAACCTTACCACCAACAAGACAAGCAATGTGATCCATGTCGGAAAAGAAACATTTAGACAAGAAAACGAAAACTTTTCAAACTTGTGTAATAGAGGTCAAAGTCGTAAAAGGACCAAAAAAACAAAATGTGAGTAAGTACACCTACAACCCGACTTACTGAGTTCAAAAACAACTGAATGGACGACAAACAATATACCCTACTGTCGCTAACCACCCAATGACTCAAGAAATTAAGCGGAAAGATGATAAACCAACAAGCAAACAAAACCAAATGAAAAGTAGCTTTCTAGTCAGGGAGAAAATGGTCCAAAAGGCTTACGGGGTCAAAATCACAAGAGCAAAACACACTGGCCAAGATTGGGGTCAAGCCCTAATCTTCACTTACATGCATCGACATGACTTCCTAACTGACAACAAGCGCCAGAGGCTGGTCGACGCAATTGTTTCCCAACAACTAGCGCTGATCGGCGCAACTATCATTTGATTAAGCGCACTGATTGAGGGAGCCAAGAAAAAATAAAAAATAAAAATTGAAATAGAGACCATATCGACTACTATGAATTTCAAACTAAGGCCAACAAGCAGGAGAAAAGAAACATAACCAAAGGGAAAAAGTGAAACTAAAAAATTTCTCACGAAATCATGAAATCCAAGACAAACAAAAGGATTGGGATTCCCCAGCAAAGTTGCCAATTTGTGGTGAAGTAAATTATAAGTGCGGACACAAACAATTTCCTCTAGCCCGACAATGGGTCTAGCTACAACAGATACATTCTATGGAAGATTTCCTTAGGTTAGAACCAATTAAGAGGGCCTACCTCTTAGTACGCTTATCCTGTTTGATGATGTCCTTGCTTGCTCACTCCAACTATCTCTCACTTCCTTCTTCAAGCACCTAAAACAAGTAAACAACAGCAGACAACAAACATGATAATAGATAAATTGTAATTCAACCTACTTAACAAGTCAAGAAACATTAAGCCATGAATATGTAAGATGACAAATCATGTTGGAAATCAATCGATAGTTGCATATATTAATATCAAAGAGAGATTACAACCATTGTCTTGATGTTGCAGTTCTCCTCTAACAAGACTAGTTTCCCACACACTTCTACTAGCATTCAATGATGGTCTCAATCCACAATATTTTTAAGGCTCTTCCCTTTGGGCTTCACTCCAAACCAAATCACACTTCTCCCTCACACAACTAGATAGCTACAACTATGAATAGCTTGATGTTTACTCCAAACCAAAATAGCACTAGCACACCAACACTAACACTAGCTTGTACTTGGGAAGAAGGGAGGTTTATATAGGATGAATGGATGGGAGATGGATCCTCTTCTCATGGGAGAAGGTCTTATCCCTTGAGGTAGTTCCATCATTATAGGGGAAAGGAGCCCAAACTAACATCCTCGACCCCATCTGGCCAAACCATTTACCAGACTTCCGTTACGAAGCTTCTAGAGCTGGAAGCTTCAGCTCCTAATTTAAAAAACTTTCCATAATAGGACCGGCGTGACTAGAACACAACTCAGTCACTCCGGTCAGCACTAGGGATAGTGCTAATCTCTGCACATCGACACGGGGGAGACAAAGGTCATTAGCGTCAGTCTTGTAAACTGGGAAAAATAGAAGTTTCAGGGGAAATGGTGCAAAAGGGAATTGATCTGCTCATGAAGAGGGACATAATGGGGGTTTCTTCATGAAGGGAAAGAATGTGGGGTTCACTGTAGAGGTCCTCTAAGATCAAGGAATGGGGAGTACAGGGACAGTGACAAAATTTTGTGTAACAGTAAGAGCTTGTGCATTTTATTTGAATGGTGTGCCTACCACAACACATTTGAATGTATTACCATTGGGGTCATACAGTATGTTTTTGGGGATGGCTTGGTTGTACCTTCATAGAACCAAGGTAGATTGTTACAACAAATAAATTTAGTGTGTGGATGACAATGGGGAACCAAGAGTCTTACAAGGAAAGAATAAAGCTACATCAGTTAGGATGGTGATAGCTATGCAGGAAAAGCGTAGTCGTAGAAAAGGGTGTGTGATATTTGCAGTGCACAGTTCTAGTGACAAAGGTAAGGAAGTTGAGGATGCAAATGTTTTGAGCAGGTACCCAATTCTACAAAAATTTTGGGATGCATTTCCTAAGGACATTATAGAGTTTCTACCTCACAGGGAGGTAGACTTTTCTATTGAGTTGGTACTAGTGGTAGCTCCATCATCAAAAGCACCTTACAGGATAAGAACACCTAAGTTGGTAGAGTTGAAGCTACAGTTGAAGGAAATGTTGGCCAAGGGATACATTAGGCCAAGTGTATCACCATGGAGTGCACCTTTATTATTTTTAAAGAAGAAATATGGTCCTCTAAGAGTATGCATTGACTACAGGCAGTTGAACAAAGTGGCCATCAAGAATAGGTATTCGTTGCTGAGGATTGATGACTTGTTTGATCAGTTGAAGGGAGCGGTGGTGTTCTCAAATATTGATTTGAGATCTGGATATCATCAGGTACGCATAAAAAAGAAAGACATATACAAGAAAGATTTTTGGACAAGGTATGGGCATTATGAGTTTGTTGTAGTTCTGCTTGGTTGGACTAATGCTCTAGCTACATTTATGTGCTTGATGAATATTTTGTTGCATCCATATTTGGATAAGTTTTTTATAGTGTTCACTAATGATATATTGGTATATTCTAAAAATGAGGAAGAGCATGTCGAGCATTTAGTAGTAGTGTTGAAGTTGTTGAGAGAGCATCAGTTATATGCTAAGCTCAACAAGTCACAGTTTCTTTTAGACTGAGGTACACTACTTGGGACATGTCTCCAAAGAGGGCATTGCAGTAGATCCATAAAAGATAAGAGAAATCATGGAGTGGTTAGCTCCTAAGAATGTAGATGAGGTGAGATATTTCATGGGGTTGTGTTGATGCCTCTAAAATCGCTGCATCAACATCGGGGAAAACCACCTGATCAGGACCTTAAAGCAGCTCCTTTTCCGTTTGGTGTGGTGGCTCCGACTGGATGTAATGGGACCAGTTTCCCAGTGATATATGGGTGAATGGTTTGTAATATATAATGGGAATGATAAGTGATCTATTCTAAAATGCGAAAATATACAAAAGTATCTAATCTATCCCGGGAATCCTTTATCTTAGTGCGATTCTTGATTGTTTTTATTGACAAGTAAACATGAAGATGACTTACTCATAAATAAAAATATGCATTCATATGATAATTAATTTGTTCAATTAATTGAACAAAGTAATAATTAAAACATTATCGCACTAACCATAATATATCACTGACATATATATATGAAAGATGACAATTCCAGAAACATTCAATAGTGAAAGATTAAAGAATTGTTGTAGAAACATATACACATCAATAATAGCAAAATTGATAAATGCTTAATTCACACAGAAACATAAAGCAAAAACATAGATAGTAGTACCGTATGCATTTGGATCTCCTTTGATGTGAATCACATTCAAATTCTGTCTTCCAATTTGAGAATACTTTTCATAGGAAGCAAAAGTGCATATCTCATAAAAAGCCTTCTTTGTCAAAATTCAGAATTCAGGTCCAGTCTTTTATAAAAATAAATATATCGGAAGCACAATAGTGCAACTCCCGACTTAAGTCTTAGTACAAAAAAATGAGGACCCTTTCTAAAAACATGAAAGGGTCTATAAATACTACAAAAATAACAAACTATGAAAGAAAAATGCTATGCGCTGGTATAACCAAAACATAAAAATGTGGAGATCATCTTGAAATAGCAGTGCTGCAGTTGGTTGAAGGGATTCATTGAATCGGCTGATCTTCTTGTGATCGGAGCTGACAAATGGCAAGCATTGGTTGAACCTCTGGTGGCTGACTCATACGAGAGTGTAACTGAGCTGCAAATGTGGCATCAACAAGTTCGGGGATCATATGATTGATCGCATCTGTGAGACACTTCATCACCATTCGCTGACTATGTGGTTTCACAAGGAAAAACCAAAACGTTTCCCATGTTAAGCTGTGAATGCCTCCGATCAGTTTTTCCCTATGCGTTAGCTCTTGTTTCCACTGTTGTTCTAATGCTTTCACCTGTGGGAGTTTGCCTTGAGAGCATTCTGTTATTAGATTACATAAATACAAACTGTTATTGATTAATTCAATCAAATTATTTGTCACTGATCTGCATCTGGATGTTGCTCTCTCAGCTTTCATTAACTGAGACTCCCATTCGGAGAATAGAATTTCTTTATGTGATTCCTGTATCTTTGGCAGGTTGGCAGCTTTTCCTTCATTTGAATCTTGCCAAGATAGAAACTTATTTAAGCTCTCATCTGCCTTCTCTAACTCAAGCCTTGCATCTACTGACTTATCGATCATAGCTGCTGTGATATCACATAAAGGAACGACCAATGAGATATTATGACACAGAAGGTCTAACTGTTGTGATAGAGCCTTGGTCATCTCTAGGGCTTCAGTTTTGAATTCTTCTACCTTGGGATATCCTTTGAATTGCTCTATTTGGTCCTTCATTTGAGCGATTTGCTCTTCTTTTGATTTATTCATCTGCTCGTTCAATAGCTGTAATTTTCTCAATGCTTGGGATAATTCTTGCTACTTATGGATGGCTTGTTCATCAATTCTCTGCTTTTCATTAATTAACTATTCATTAAGTTGTCTCTGTTCCGCCAACTGTTTTTCAAGCTACTCTATTTTTTGTTGCCACTCCACTGATTGTGTCTCTAGCTGAGTGATTGCCTAATATTTTTCCTTCAATAAATGATTAACCTCTGAAACATTATCTATTTTTGCCGCTGTATATGCTCCAGCATATTGAGAAAGTTTGGTTAAATCTTCAGAGGGATTTACTTCCTCTCTCCATACCACATTCATCATTTCCATCTGAGGAGTCAAAAGAGGAGAGTGATCAATTTTCCTCTTTTTCCTTTGTCTTTTAACTACAACCCTATGCTTAGGGCTGTAGAAGACATCTAATGGTGGTATCTCTTCTACATGCAAAACAATTTCATCAGTGGGGTTTTCAGGGATGATCTCAATTTCTTTATGGAACTTGGGTGGGCCGCTTGTTCCAATCGGAACTGTGTCGACTACTAATTTTTGTGCTATAGACACCTCTGGTGTAGTGAACCCTTGGGTGTTCTCTGGATTACTGATGATAGAATCGAATTGTTCCCATTCCTTGATCAACTTAGGGTCAACATTAATGTGTGTATCAAGGGGTTCACTAACTGTTACCTGCTTCTGCTCTTGTTCTGGTGTCTTCTTCTTCTCAGGAACCTTCTCCATTTCGGGAGCATTCTTAGTGATTTTCTATTCACTGTGGCCTTGTGGTTGAACCGTTGAGGTTGTGGCTAATAAATCTAAAGGCAGGGTTTCCAATCTCTGGGCCCTGAGCCTATTGAATTTTTCTAATCCTCCTGGTCCCAATTTAGTCTTAGCCAATCCTTTGACCTGGAAAAATAGTTCTGCTGAAGAAAACAGGTCATCAAAGCTATCCTCTTCATGATCAAATCTGGCAATTTTAGCCTGAGAAGTAACATTATAGGCAACCTTTTTAGGGTCATACTGTCTTTTTGGAATAGTTGTGAGATTTAACAACTTGATTTTCTCGGCCTCCTTCTCTGCATGTTTAAAATCATGCAAGGTAAAGGTGCCACACCGAAGGGGAAATCTAGGCCACATGTGTTTCTTGGAATCCCTAAGGGTCTTTGACATTCCTGAAACTATTATCTGATATGTTAATTCCTAGGCCAATAGTTTATCGGGGATGTACAGGGGAAGAACATTAGGATTAGTGAGACTGCCGAAAAGCTTTATATATGTGAATTCATCTTCTCCAAACCAACTACCTGCGGCTGTTAGGTCAATTGCTGCTTCCTCGGATATCCTAGGGGTAGGCTTAAGGAGTAATGTACATGAAGAATAAAACCATTACAAATTCTATACAAATGGTTTTTATAATGGGCCTTCCATAACTCTTTGTGATAGATGTGAACGGGGTTGGGATCCCGGGGAGTCCATTTCCATCCGAGAACGGGGTATTCAAAATTAAAACAGATGGTGTCCATAATATAGGCACTGAAGTAAAAAGGAGGTATCACCCGGGAAACCACAAACCTCTTTCTTCTATATTCAAGTATCTCAGTGGCCATTTTGTTAGACAGAATGTTTGCCCAATCCATAATATAACCATGAACTGCAGCTTCCATTAAAGGAACCATATCTATAGAGAACTTAGCAGAATTATGGACTCCCCAGAGTCTGCATATTAATGCGCCAGCATAACAATAAGGAGAGGCTAAGGAATCTACAGAGTACATACCCGAAGACTCGTGCTTGTGTTTGCTCAGGAAGTGTCTCCATTGCCGGATAGGATCTGATTCAATGTCATTTTCCTTTGCAAAAGCTTCTAAGAATGCTTTATTATAATACTTCTCTGGCTTGGGTAAATGATACATTTGTCTGAGATCCTCCGCTCTAAACGACCCGAACACTTTTCCGTCGGTTGTACTAAACGTCCTGTCTGTAGTTGCAATACTTTCAACAATCCATCTGACCATGTCATTATATGGCAAAACCTTGGCTCGTGCTGCTATCCTGTGTAGGAATGAGCAGGCCAATTCTTTTAATGTATTTTCTGATTTGCTTGTAGAATCTGTAGTAGCTTCTTCCTCGAGTTCTTCAGGTTCTTCCGCTTCTAGTAAATTGTAGATGCTCTCCCAGCTTGCTTTTCCTAAACCGAGGCAAGTCGTATCTGATATCAATCCTTTCTTATTCGGCTCTGGTTGGCTTGGTTCTTTAACAATGATAGGGGCCTTGGCTTTCTTCACCTTCTTTCCCATATTTTCCAGATTCATAAGCTTAGAGTAGCTCTGCACAGAGAATGGAAAATGTAACAGAGAAATATTTGTGCTGAAAGCTAAAACATAATGAAAACAGTTAAGGCAATTCGCATATGATAAACCCAATGTAATTAAGAATCACCACGGGTGAAATCCTTGAAGGGTTCACCCTTAATTACGAAATTAATAACCATCATATTGATCAATCGTAGTAAATAAATTTCATAATTACCCGTCGCATCGGCCATATGCTTAATGATCCTTTCAAGTGTGTCTTTAGATTTTCCCGATCAGCGATCAGCGATAAATCGCGGATTGCAATCAGGAGATTCAGTGGGTCGGGCTTAGTGCTTCAGATCAAAAGCTCCGATTGCGATAAAGGAATATAATAAGGCGGGATATGTTCAACGAATGGTTTGGTTTATTACTTTTAAACTTTATATTCAGAACCAATACCTTTTAACGAGGTTTTTTTTTAAATGAGTGCCTTTCTTTATAATATCGCAATCGGGGAATTTTAAGTCCTTCTCGCTATGTGTTGTGTGATACCTCCGATTGCCGATTGCGATTACATTATCGGATCGGAGGTTTTAAAGAGGACCTTTTTTAAGTGCATCCTTTTATCATTGCGATATGCGATCTTCGATCGCTTTATCGCATCAGAGAGTTTCTTATGATGCCTTTTCAAAAAGATATTTCACATTTTATCAAAAGTTTTTAAGATAGGAGTTTTATTGTGTCAGGCCTTTTGATAAGGGCTTTTATGTGTTATATGGTTAATTCCATGCAAGTGATTTTATTGAATCATTAATTTACTAAGTTTATTAAAAGGGACCCATTTCTAATTAAAGTTTTTGTGTAAAAATTTAAGAAATGGGGGGGTTGTTGTACAACACAACAAGTTGGAAGGCTATTATAGGAGCTTCATCAGGAACTTCTCACATAATTCTTATTCTAAAACATCATTATAGAGTAAAGGTAAGAAGTTTGAATGGACAGAGGAGTGTGAGGCTAGTTTTGAGCATCTTAAGCAGTTGTTGACACATGCACCAATGTTAAATATTGGAGATTTGGACAAAGAGTTTTTAGTATGCGCAGATGCTTGCAAGAAAGGACTTGGTGGAGTCCTTATGCAATATGAACAAGTGGCATGTTATGAGTTGCAAAAACTGAATGAGCACAAGAAGAACTACCGCACACATGATCTTGAGTTGGCAGCGATTATACATGCATTGAATATGTGGAGACACTATCCTCCAGGCAGGAGGTTTACATTGATGAGTGATCACAGTGGTTTGTGGTATCTATTTGATTAACCAAATATAAATGGTAGGAAGGATCGATGGTTGGCTACGATTAGTGAGTTCGATTTTGAGATCAATTACATCAAAGGAAAAGAGAACAAAGTGGGAGATTCTCTTAGCAGATGGATACAAGGAAATCACTTAGCATCTATGATCTCCTATGGGAAAAACTTATAGGATAGGATCTTCTAGGCAGGTCGGCAGGATGTTAGATATATGGAGATTATGCACAGGTTGCAGCAGAGTACAGGTGGTAGTACAGGTACAAGTATAGGTGGTAGTATATATATAGGCACAGGTACAGGTACAGGTAGTGGTACTGGTACATGTGCAGGTGCACAGGATGTGGATTATTATCTTACAGTAGATGGATTCGTTAGATTCAGAGACAAGATATGTGCACCAGATAGCAGTGAGCTCAAGAAGGTGATCTTGAGGGAGTTTCATGCGAAACCATATTCAGGTCACCTAGGGTATCAGAAGACATTAACTACAATTAAGGTATTTTATTATTGGTAGAACCTAAAGAGGGATGTAGCAGAGTTTGTGGCTATGTGTTTTGATTGTCAGCGTGTGAAGGCAGAGTGTAAACATCCAGGTGGATTGCTATAGCGGATTGCAATTCTAGAGTGGAAATGGGAAGTCATTTCATGCAATTCATCATAGGTTTTCCGAGGATAGTGATACAAAATGATTCCATCATGGTTGTCATGGATAGGTTGACAAATGTTGCACACTTCATTCTAGTGAAGTCTACATTCTCATCTAGGATGTAGCGGGGGTATTCATAAAAAATGTGGTCAGATTGCATGGTGTTCTGAAGAATATTGTGTTAAACAGGCATGCGAAGTTCGCTTCCAAGTTTTGGAAGGAGTTGTTTGCAGGTTTGGGCATAGAGTTTTCCTTCAATACATCTTATCATGTGCGAACAAATGGACAGATAGAGAGGGCCAATGGGATATTGGAGGACATGTTGAGGATGTATGTGATGCACCAGTAGTGAAAGTGGGGAGTATCTTCTACTGGAAGAGTTCACTTACAACAATGGGTAATAGGAATATTTGAGGATGAGTCTGTTTGAGGCATTGTATGGGTGGAGTTTCAATACTACTTTCAGTTGGAGTGATCCAGTTAACCGGGTGTTGATTGGACCAAACATGTTGGCAAACATGGAACAAGAAATGCAGCTGATCAAGAAGAATTTGAAAGAATCACAAGATAGGAAAAAGAGCTACGTAGATTGGAACAATTTGTTCAAGGAGTTCTAGGTTGGGGAACAGGTGTACTTGTGCATCAAACTGAAGAATATCTCCTTATGGATTGGATCATATGCCAAACTGGCATCACAATTTTGTGGACCCTTCAGTATTATTGAGAGGATTGGGCCAGTAGAATATCGACTTGCACTGCCTTTGATAGTGAAAGTACATGATGTTTTCCATGTGTCACTGCTTAAGAAGTATGTTAAATATTTTGATCATGTGATTGACTGGATGTATTGCAGGTGGAACCATATGGAGAATTCTAGTCGAAGCCTCAATGTATATTGTAGAAAAAGGTGCTCATGCTCTGGAACCGAGCAATCAAGCAGGTTAAGGTGCAATGGAAGCACTTTGGGCCTGATGAAGTTGTTGGTGTTCATATATGAATCATACAATTCACCCAATTCCACATTAATTGTCAACCCAGGGCTCTATTGGTTATTTCAAGGCTATCATGCAAGGTATATGCAGGCCAAAGTTTCCTTACCCAACATTGAACATTTAATCATAAACATAACAATGTGTAACAACAAGTAATAACTGTCACAATAATCAGAGTAACAACAAGTTAAGACTCACAGCAACAAACTGATAAATGATTATGTAACAAGAAAATACACAATAGAAATAAACCTATGCACACAACTAATCCATCAACACCTACTCAGGAGAGTGGGCCCAACTCCCTGATCAGGGCTATGACAAGATGAAGAACTATAAAATGCTCAGAAGATTAGAAATTGCATTAATCAAAATAAAATGACAGAAGTATTTATAGCTTAGAATTCTCGTGTATATCTTAGCGGTGGCTTTCCCAGCCTCGTAACACTACTTATACATTTCATTTGAAAATTGACAATGCCTAAGATTACGACAGTTGTCTACCTACAAATACATAATGATTCTTAAGATATAACAGAATATAAAGATAGCACTTGTGTTGGTCGATAAGTTGAACCACCGTTACAGTTGATATCCAAAGATAGTGTTTCCAAATCGATAGTCATCATACACTAAATCATATTATTGATCATCATTCCTTCAAATCTGCAAGGAAAATTAAGTTAGCAAGTCGCTTTAGGTAATAATCCCCTATGACTACGCTTCATTGATTAATAATTCACAAAGACGTGACAATAGGTATACCTTTGTTGTTTAGAACAACAAGGACATGAAATGAGTACAAGAAAGGGGTAAAAAGGCAGGTAAAAAGTAGGCAAATTTAGAAATCAACATCTCCCCCCAACTAGCATTTCTGCATGTCCTCATGCAACTCGTCTTCTGTGCAGATTTGGGTTAGAGCTACTGTGGCTAGCATGGAGTTGTTCAAGGTCATATTTCATGGCCATTTTTGTTCCTAGAACCTTATATCCATCTGTGTCAAGAACTTCCTTCCACCAATCCTTGTGTACCACATAAGCTGGTGTGTACTACTCAGCTAGCAGCCAAACAATTGGAAACTAAAATATGAGACCCATCTATTAGTTCCCACAATGTTGAATACATGCTATCTAGCATGGTATTGTTTCCAAAGCCCGAACAAAATTAGGGGCCCCAAAAGGTTCACGTATCCTTACTGCTGATGACAAAAACATCCATCATTTCTGACAATTAGCCTGGGCCTCCTCTTGACAAGTAAAAATATGCTTTGTACACATGTCAGCACACCACTTTTGTGTTTCCAGCATCTGACCCTTCCATCCTTCTATTCCCAAGAAGGTATGATGTTTGTTAAAAATATTCATAGCCTCAAAATTCTCTGCTTGAACTACAAGTGGCATGTTCACTTGGTTCTCTTCGAATGTGTCGAAGGATTTCTTCCATTTAACTTGGTTAATCATGAAGGAGGTGAAGGCTCTCAGCTAAATATCCCCCACATATGGCACTGGATTGAACGATTGATCATTCCCCATAAAATAATCGTGCATGTAGAGTTCACACATTAAGTGTTGGTTCAAGATATTGTGACCCCTTAGGATCCACAAAAACTGTATCAGATCTTGGATTTCATGGCTTATATCCTGATGGATGCTCTATAAATAAAATAACATGTACTTTTCATGGAGGAACTATGAGTAGGAGGTGGGCACGTCATCGCCTGTTGCGCCAGAGCAAACATTTCATCTTTGTCAACCTTCAGTAGCTGCACTTGCTCTTCTAATTCCTCAATCTTTTTTTGTTGCTTCTCTTGTTTCTTCTTTTCTTTCTCTATCTAGGTCATATAATTAGTTACCACTTTTGCATCTTGTTCCTGAATTCCTCTCACTCCTTCCCGGTGGGCTTCCAAAGAGATAGACCCTCATTGAAGGCGAGATGCAGTAGCCTGCCATTTCTAAATTTTTGTAGTGAACAAGAATTCCCACGACTCAAATAGATGCAAAAATGACTCGGTCTATGCAGTTGTTGAAGTTGTAGGCCTGTATTTAGTCTGCATGGCTACTGAAGTGGTTTTAGCTACAGGATTTACGGCATCCTGGCCGACATTCCTCTTATGCTTCCTCACCCGCCTCCGTAAATGTAATACTTGCTTCCTTAGCTTAAGAATTTCCATTTTCAATTGCATATTCTCCTTAAATTGCAACTGGTACCTTTCCTGGATGGGGGCCTTCTCTTTGCGCATTGTTCAATGAATTTCTGTTTGATAATGACTCCTCCATTGGTCTCATGGCCAGTGTTCGACTTGGCATATTGCGTCAATGAAATCATAAACTGACTCCTGTTTAACCTTTATTTCTTTTGTCTACTCCACAACTCGGGGGGTAGCCCCAACATCTTCTTCTGCAAGTCTTGGAACCTCCATATCTTCCCTAAATGACTCCAAAGCCACTACAGGCCCTTATGGAGTAGCATTTTAAACACCCTTTTCCTATGGCTTCTCTATTGCCAGTCATCTTCTTCCATTTACTCAAAAATTGGTTTTGGCCCTTGCGGGTTGGTACCAACAACAACATTTTCTTCCAATGGCTCTATGGAAATAGAATCAGCCAAAATTTCTTCAACTTTCCCTTTGGTCGACACTGGTTCTTGTATAATAATGTCGACATCCAGTTCTTCAATTTGCCCAACTTGTCCATAAGTTGACACTGTTCTTGTGTGACAATGTTGACGATGGTGCCCGTAGCTATCCCTACAAATCTTAGTATCAGGGGAGAGATCTTTTCTTTCACTGAGCATCTAGGGGAGCAAAATTTTCTTGCCCCTCTTAGCAGGGAAGCGGAAAGTAGAGAACAAGGGATATCCTCCTCAATTTCCATCCTTTCAGCGCCTGCTGCTTCAAGTCCTTCAATTATTTCTCCTTCCCCTTTATCTATTGGTTGTTCTGCACTCTCCTTCTCCTTTTCTTCCTGTGCCACCTATTCTTCTATTTCGGTTTCTTGATCGACAGTCAAAGTTGGTTCTTGTGTGTCAATGTCAACTATGGCTCATGTTTCTTTCACTGATTCCTCCACCAATTTGGCAGGCGACACTAGTTCTTATGTAACAGTTTAGCCTACAGTTTCTTCCACTACTGGAAATTCTTCCATCAATTTAGCAGTCGACGTTGGTTCTTGTGTAACAACATCGCCTATGCTTCCTTCTACTTCCATTGCTCCTACTTCTAGGTTGGAAGTTGACGTTGGTTCTTGTGTAGCAGCGTTGCTTACACTCCCTTCTACCTCCATTGCTTCTATTTCCAACTCGGCAGTCGATGCTGGTTCTTGTGTAGCAACATCATCTACGGTCCCTTCCTCTGCTGGAAATTCTGTTATAGCCTGTTTCACCTCCAATTATTCCAATTATTTAGTAGTCAACAATGGTTCTTATGTAGCAGCATCATCTACAACATCTTCCTCTGCCACTAATTCTTCTTCCTCTACCACTAATTATTCTTCCTCTCTTGCCAGCATCATGGCCGCAAGTTCCTCTTCTACTAATTCAGTGAATTGTGGCCAAGCCACGGAAGTCTATGACAGGGCATGCACCACCACCAGCCTGACAAGCCTGTGTTTTGTGAGGACCACCAATGGTTGGTGCGACCAATGAGTAGACTATGCCATTAACTGAAGGTATTCCATGATAAATATGGCATATCCAGAGAATGCACATGAAAAAACTAAAGGCATGCAATAAGTTTAAAATGGTATTTGAACAAGGTAGAGCGTTGGCGTTCGCAAGTAATGTAACACACAATGAAGTATGAGACCTCGGCCCATGGATGCAGCAATCCACTGACAATCGAGATAATTTCTTTAGTGACAGGAATGTCCAGCCCACAGACTTTAGAATAATTCTCATCCAAATTCAATGCAAATAAGACTATAATGGATTCATCAAATCCATGCAACTGCTCAAAATAGGTGTGACATCGTACATCTTGAAAAACATTCCATACATCTCGATGGCGCTAGACCTGCGTTGTGTCTCCCAGTTCATGCCTAACAACTTGGGCACCCATTCTGCTAGTTTCTCTATAGCAACACTCGGAGTAGTAGCATAACCATTGAGTAGAGTGTTATCCGGTAAAGTTTCGATGACAGGGATTGTAGTGGAAAAGGATGCGGTGATAGGGAAATCTAGGAAAATCTTATGGGGAAATCCATGGTGGATCGTGGTATAACAAAAAATATTACAACACATTGGAAATGACCATAATTCAATGCAATCATATGTATTTCAAGTTCCAATGTGTATGGATAAATGTGCAAGGTATGGTGGGGATCAGAATAATGATCGTGGAATGTATGAGTTGGTGCAAGGTTTAACAATGATAATGACAGATCATCATTTCTATTAAATACGACATCTTTAACATTAAATACGATACCCCCCCAACTAAGGGATGACCATCCACGGTCATGTCTAGTCATGTCATAGGTGAAATATCAATCAAATCCATGAAGTCGGTCGGGGACGTACCTGGCGACTTACCTTGGCAGAGTAATAGCACCGGAGGAGTAACAGCACTGGATGAGTACTTAGACCAAATTTCTACAAATAGAGTAACAACACCTGAGGAGTAACAACACTGAATGAGTAACAACACTAGTGAAGTACTTAGACAATTGCGACGAATGGAGTAATAGCACCGGAGGAGTAACAACACCAGTTAAGTACTTAGATGAAATTGCCACAAACAGAGTAACAACACCAATGGAGTAGCAGCTCCAGTGAAGTACCTGCAAGAAAAATAATGATAGAGTAGTAACAACATTTAATTTTATATATCTATATATATATATATCTATATATATATATATATATATATATATATATCTATATATATATATATATATATATATATATATATATATATATATGGAATTAAAAAAGAGGTGCAAAGGAAGAGTTCTCTACACTAACAATTTCAGAACCATAATTATTAGAGAGATGTTTAATAAAGGACTCTTTAAAAACTAGACGGTCACACAATTTGAGGCGATGTCCATTTACGATTAGGGGAGTATGTGCCTCATCGATTGTTACAAGTCTAACAATCTCGTTATCAAACATCGTCAACTTCATACAATCCCATCCATCTAGAGCAAAGTTTTCCTTTAAAATCTTTGAACCGAGAGTCATAGAGCAATGCCCATTCTACTCTTTGAAACACCTTTTTCTTGATGAATTTATCATGCCATTTAGTTTGTTGTTGCTGAATCGCAGTAGTATTCTGGAAAATTATCAAATTAATTTCATCCTACTCATTTAACTGTTCCAGTTAGTGTTTTTGGGCTTCTCAAAGATCCAAACCTACTTCAAGGGCTGTCCTAAGTGTCTTAATTTCGAATTCCACTAGAAATAAAGTGGATTTACCATCGACAAGCTCGTAAGGTGAAAATCCTGTTGTGTTCTGCCATATTTTTCTATACACCCAAAGTGCCCCAGGAAGTTTTTCAACCCAATTTCAGTGATGGTTTTCTACAATCTTCATAAGGATATTCTGCAGTACTCTATTTCTACTCTCGACTTGACCATTCACCTAAGAATGATATGGAGATGTAACCTTGTGCTTGATTCCATACTTCTTCATAAGTCCTGTTATCAAATGTGATGTGAAATGCGCCCCTCCATCTAAAATTATCTCTCTAGGAGCTTTGTACCGAGTGAAAATTTCTTTGAAGAAGAAGTCTGAGACAACCTATTCTATTTCTTTCACAACAACCTTGGCCTCTACCCACTTTGTCACATAATCCGTGTAGACTAGAATATGAACTTTTAGATGTGAAGGCAGATTGAATGGCCCAACGAAATCGATAGCCCATTTCTCAAAGGGCTCAAGAGCTAGTTTAGGTTGTAACGACATCTCATCTGACTGACCATCTTGTCCCATCCGCTGGAAGTTATCGCACCCTCGAACATATTTCCTTGCATCAAAAAAAATAAAGGGCCAATAGTACCCCATATGTAACACCTTATGACTTGTCCTCTTATCTACAAAATGCCCTCCACAAGGTCCATGTGGGCAGCTTTCAGGACATCATAGATGTCATCTTCACCTATGAAGTGCTAGATTTTTTTATCAGTTCTTGTATAAAAGAGGTATCCCTCTATCCACAAATAGCGGGTACTATGATGGATAATCTTTCATTGCTTTTTTTATGGCAAGTGTTGAGGTACTTTTCCCGTAGAAAGATAGTTAGCAATATCTGCATACCATGGAGTGTGAGTAGAAATTGAAAATAGATGTTCATCTAGAAAACTATCCTCTACAGGTGTACCTTCATCACTAGTGTCTATCCTAAATAGGAAATCTGCAACTACATTATCTTTCCCTATCTTATATACAATGGTAATATCAAATTCTTGAATTAATAATAACCATCTCATAATACGACCAGGAGTTATTGGTTTATTCATAATATACTTGATGGTTGTATGATTAGTGTGCACGAAAGTAGAATACCCTCTAATGTAATTCCAAAACTTACTAATAGGATAAATAATAGCCAAAAACTCTTTTTCAATTACCGTATAGTTCAGTTCAGCAGGAGTCACATTCTTGCTGATGTAATAGATTGTGTACGGTTTCTTGTCCTCCTGTTGTCCCAAGATTTGTTGAAAATAGCAACAAGAAATGCTAAAAATAGCATTTCTATAGATAGAATTTCAGGATACATTCCAATTTTAATTAGTCCCTAAATTAACATTGAGAATTAAAATTCGAATTTTATCTTAGCAGTTGTTTGTAAAATAATTAATTAATTCATCTTGAGCTAATTAGTTGGAGAAAATCAAACATGAAGTCTATGTGAAGACATGCAACAGTTATCCCTTTGATTGAGGAAGTTATCCCTTAATTAAGGAGATCAGGATGGGTTGTACTTTGAGTTGTAATTAGTTAGCTCAGTTAACTGAGTTAAGTCCAGTTAGATTAGTTCCAACAGTTTGTGGAACTGATTGTGAGTTCAGTTAGTGAATGCATGCATGCATGCAACTAGTGTACTTCAGATAACTGAATATTCTCTCATAAATAACTCATGCATGTTAGTTCAGAAAAAGACCCAGTTGAGAACGAAGGATGGGACAGTGTACTATCAGTTGCAGGAATATTCCCATGAGGATATCTCTTGCATGTAGAAGGAATTCATTCCTTGAGGATTGTGCAGTTATTTCAGAGGTTAGTGAGCAGTGTGTGAGGTAATTACACACAGGTGGAAGCTTGAGGACCCAAGAGAAATTGTGCAAGGAAATAGGATGCTTGGAGGGTAGAGGAAAGGCATATGTGTTGTCTATTCTATCTATGAGTAGCAGTGAGGGATTGTACTGAGAGCTGGATAGCTTGTGAGCTAAAGCTTTGTGTAATATTGAGATATTTCCACTTGTATGATAATATAGAGATCGGGGTTTCTAGATGAGGCTTTCCCCAGAGTATTCTTCTATGTTCATGTGTGATTGATTTCTTCTTCTTCTGTTATATGTGTTCTAATTGATCTTGCTCAAAATCGATTAAGCTTCCACACGTTTGATTGTAGAAGTAGATTAAGTATATTTCTTTAGTTACATTGCATTATCAGTTTAATCTACGGTGAAATTTACACATGGTATCAGAGCAAAGGTGATCAAAGCAAAGAACAATATATAAAGAAGGGAGAAGTTCAAAGTTTTTAAGTTCTTGATTGTAGGTACAGAATCAATTTCTTATCACATCTCAAAATTCACTAATGGAGTTCAATGGCTTGAGACTCGAGTATGCCCTGGATGGAAACTCGAATTACATAGCTTGGAAGGATCACATGGAAGTGATATTAGAGGACATCGGGTTGAAGGACTTCATTGATCAAGAAGTCCCAAAGCCAGCAGCAGCTAATGCCCAAGAATTGGTGGAATGGAAGAAATGTGTGGCGAGAGCGAGGAGGATTCTTCTGGAGGGAGTTCGAGATCACATTGTCTCGAGTCTCCGTGGGAAGGAGACACCATTTTCAATGTGAGATACATTGAAGGATCTATATCAGAACATCAACAATCAAAGGAAGTTGGCACTGAAAGACAAGCTTTGGAAACTCAAGTCTTAAAAGGGCAACATGATCTCTACATATCTGAACAAGCTCATCACCTGCAGAGATGAGCTTGGAAGTGTAGGAATCACGACAATTGATGATGACATGGTGAGTCTTGCTCTCCTTGGTCTTCCTAAGAGCCGACATAGCTACCAAGACTTAGTGAATGGAAGAGAGAAACTGCCAGATTGGGAACTACTGTGGTCGGATCTGATGCAAGAGGAGATCAGGAGAAGCACCAGAGATTGTTCTTCATCAAAGCATGATGATGAAGAAAATTTATCCTTAGCAAGTAAGGTGAGGAAAGGGAAAAGGAAGGCTTCCCATTCCAAATCGAGTTCTTCCCATGGTGGGAAGAAGATTGACAAATCTAAAGTGCGATGCTTTAATTGTCATGAGGTGGGCCATTATGCAACAAATTGTCCACAGAAGAAATCCAAGAAGGGATCCTCGAAAGGATCAGATGGTGAGGCACTTGTCTCACAGTTCGAATTGGATTTTACCCTCATCGCATGCATGGTTTCTGTAGGTTTTAACCCTGTACAGAAATTACCTGCATACAAATTCTAAAACAAAGAAAATAAATAATGCGAGAGCATAACACATAAAACACATATACATAGAGATTTTCCCCTAGATCCCAAAACTGGGACTACCAGCTTGATTTAGCATTATTTTCCTTTCAATGTTACAATACATATTTATACCTGCCAAAGCATCCAATACCATGGACCAAAAACCATCACGTCCAAAACCATGTGTGAAAATCATGCATAAAGCCATAGGTAGGTCCGCCCAACCTAACCCCTGGGTTAACTACGTGGGCTAGTCATGGAAAGAATATAACACAACCCAAAATTCTCCCACTTGTTGTTTTCTTTCCAAAGGGGGCCACAAGAGAGCTTATTCATTTATCTAGCTCTGTAATGCCCATTGTTTCTCTACACCAATAGAACTTCTCAGAGCTCACAGATTTTGTCAATGCATCTGTAGTATTCTTCAAAGTTTCCACCTTTACCAACAACACCTTTTTTTTTTCTATAATATCCCTGAGAAAGTGATACTGAACATCAATGTGCTTTGTCTTTGAATGATATGCAGGGTTCTTTGCCAAGAAAATTGCACTTTGGCTGTCACAGTTTATCCTTATAGCTCCCTGTACTAACACCATACTTGAACACAATCTTTGCAACCAAACTGCTTCCTTGCTTGCATGAGTGGCTGCCATGTATTCTGCCTCTATAGTTGATAGTGCCACAACAGATTGTTTCTTACTCATCCAACTAACTGCACCTCCAAATAGGTTAAACACATACCCACTTGTAGATCTTCTCTGATCCAAATCTCCAGTCCAATCTACATCAACAAAGCCACAAATATCCAACACTTTGTCCAATCCTGGTCTTCCTTGGTATCACAAACCATAATCACTAGTGCCATGCAAATACCTAAAAACCCACTTCACTATTGTCCAGTGCTCCTTCCCTGGTTTTGACATAAACCTGCTCAATACTTGCACTGCATGTGCAATGTCTGAGCTAGTACAGACCATCACATACATCAGGCTACCGACTGCACTTGCATATGGAACACGAGACATATCCTCTTCCTCTTCTTGTGTCTTGGGACACTGTTCAGTAGATAAATTTACACCTACAGGAATAGGAACCTTCACCGGTTTACTATCCTACATATTAAACCTCTGCAATATTGTCTTGACATACTTCCTCTAGTTTAACTAGAGCTTCCTCTTTTTCCGATCTCTTTTAATTTCCATGCCCAAAATATTGTTTGCAGCACCAAGATCTTTCATGTCGAATTTGGAGGACAAATGGGTCTTCAAATCCTGGATAATTTCTTTGTCATTTCCAACCAGCAACATATCATCCACATACAAGACCAGATAAATAACACAGTCACCAATTAATTTAAAATACACACAATGATTTGCTTTGCTTCTGGCGAAGCCAGGTCCCCGTATAAATGTATCAAATTTCTGATACCACATCCTTGGTGATTGTTTTAACCCATGTAGAGACTTCTTTAACTTGCATACCAGTTCTTTCTTACCCTCCACCGTAAAGCCTTCAGGTTGCTTCATGTAGATCTCCTCTTCTAGATCCCCGTGAAGAAACGTTGTCTTCACATCCATATGTTCTACCTCAAAATCAAAAGCAACAACAACAGATAAAGTAATCTAATAGAAGTTACCTTGGCAATAGGAGAAAAAATATCACCAAAATCAATTCCCAACACCTGGGAATAACCTTTTTCTACTAACGAGCTTTGTATTTCTCCACCTTTCCTCTTGCATTTGTCTTCTTCTTGAACACTCATTTGCTACCAATGGGTTTCCTTCCAGCCGACAACTCCACCAGATCCCAAGCCTCATGTTTGTGCAGAGATGCCATTTCATCAACCATGGCCTCTTCCAGAGTTTTCCATCCTCTGAATCTACTGCTTCCTTCACAGTTCTGGGATCATCATCAGTAATAGATAAAGAAAAATTTGAACAGAAAGCAGATGGACTATACCTTTTTGGCTGCCTTCTTTCTCAAACTAATCTTCTCACACCCAGAGTTTGTGGCTCTTCATCTTCTGATTCCTCCTCTGTTGTAGAGTCTGATTCTTCCTCCTTAAGCTCAAACTCTATCTTCTTAGGTTCCTTTGGTTGGACTTCATGTTTAATAACATCTTTCACCTCTCTGAACACCACATCTTGGTTGTACACAACCTTCCTTGTTACTAGGTTCCAAAGCTTATAACCCTTTAAACCATCCTTATACCCAATAAAGATGCACTTTTCATATTTACTATCCAACTTGGCTTGTTTCTCCTTTGGAACATGTACATATGCATCACATCCAAATATCCTCAGAAGTGAAAGAGATGCTTTCACCAGTCCATATCTCTTGTGGAGTATTATCCTCCAACGTTGATGAAGGTGATCTGTTGACTAGGTAACATGTTGTTTCCACCGCCTCTGCCTAGAATTCCCGTCCTAACCCGACACCACTGAACATGCTTCTTGCCCATTCCGTCAACGTCTTGTTCATTCTTTCTGCAACTCCATTTTGCTGAGGTGTATATGGAGTAATCTTATGCCGTGCTATACCACACTTCTTACAAAAAAATTTAGATTCCTTACTGCAAAACTCTCCACCGTTATCTGTCCTCAACACCTTTATCTTCTTCTCTGTCTATTTTTCCACCAGAGCCTTAAATTCTTTAAACATGTCAAAGACTTCAGATTTTTTCTTAAGGAAATATATCCATGTATTCCTTGAGAAGTCATCTATAAATGATACATAATACATAGACTTACCCAATGATGGAACCTTCACAGGTCCAAACACATCACTGTGCACAAGATCTAATATATGTTTTGCCCTCTTACCACCAAAGGGGAAACTCAACCGATTCTACCTCCCATATACACAATTTTCACATAAGTCAAAATCCAGAGAGTTATTACTCATACCTTCTACCATACCTTTACCATGAAGTATTCAAAGGCCCCCCTCTCCAATATGTCCAAGACTTTGATTCCACAACATGGTCTCCTCTCCAGAGACCACTAGATTTTCTGCTCCACTTTCAGGAAACACGTAACTGTTGCACCCATCAACAACAGTGCAACCTTGCATCTTGTACAGTGTTCCAATTCGAACTCCCCGCATCAATACCAGTGCTCCCCGAACCATCTTGCAAGTATCCTTCTCGAACATTGTTTTTACACCTGCATCATCCAACTTGCTTACAAAAATCAGATTTCTGGCTAATGCAGGAATATGTAGAACACCCAGAATTGTTCTAACCCTTCCACCTTGCAACTTCAACTTTAATTTTCCACGACCAACGATTCTAGTCTTCCTATCATTCCCTAAGAAGACATCAACACCATCATATTTCTCATACTCACAGAACCACTCTCTATGGGGAGTGAAGTGAAAGGATGCACCTAAGTAAATCAACCATGCCTCATGATCTGCATGCGTACTTGAAGAAGCCAAGTACACATCCCCACCTTCATCTGAGGTAGTTTTCACCTTTGCAAAGGGAGCATCATCAGATCCATTTCCTTTACCAGGAGCTTTAGATTTACAATCCCTTTTGTAGTGCCCTTCCTTTCCGTATTTCCAGCACACCACCTTTACAGTTTTTCTTGGAGATTTAGATCTCCCTCTAGATTTAGATCTCCCACTCGACGACTTATTTTTGTTTCTGTTCTGGGACTGTCCTCGTAAAGATAAGGCATCACCATTCTGGCTCTCCATATTTTTCCGTCTCATCTCCTCCGTCAACATGGATGAGACTATTTCATCAAACTGCAAGGTAGTTGTATTGCTATCTATTGCAATAACCAGACTATCCCATGAATTTGGTAGAGAACACAACAAACTGATGCACTTATCTTCATTTGAAATTTTAATATCAATAGATAATAACTGAATTACCACAGCATTAAATGCGTTCAGATGCTCTGTCACTGAGTCTCCATCTTTCATCCTCAACTTATGCAGCTTTTTCAGCAGGAATAGTTTATTCACCAGAGACTTAGATTGGTACAAAGTCCCTAACTTGTCCCACAAATCCTTCGTTGTAGCTTCCCTTGATACATTCAGCAATATTGAATCTGAGACACACAATCGTATTGTGCTCTTTGCCTTCCGATCTAACTTCTTCCATTATTCATCGGACACTCTCGTTGGTTTAGTACTTGGATCTACCACAATCCACTGATCTTTATCCACCAACAGATCCTCCATCTTGAGTTTCCATAACTCAAAACTATGACCATTAAATTTCTTGATCTCTATCTTTCCACTACTCGCCATATTCTTTCACCACTAGAATCGATCTTGCAAATCTCCCACTGAACAAGGTCTACCACAGGCCCAAGTGAAACCCCTTAGCAACAAAGGCATCCCCTTGAATCCAAAACAACTCTGATACCAAATTTAGGTTTTAAGCTTGTACAGAAATTACCTGCATACGAATTCTAAAACACAAAAAATAAACAATGCGAGAGCATGACACATAAAACACATATACACAGAGATTTTCCCCTGGATCCCAAAACCCGGAGTACCAGCTTGATTTTTCATTATTTTCCTTTCAACCTTACAATACATATTTATACATGCCAAAGCATCCAATACCATGGACCTAAAACCATCACATCCAAAACCATGGACCGAAAACCATCTCGTCCAAAACCATGTGCAAAAATCATGCACAAAACCATAGGTAGGTCCGCCCAACCTAAGTAGGGTCCAAAACCAAAATTTTCCAGGGCACTGCCCCAGACCCCATAGAGTGGGGTTACCTACACCCCTCAAGCCCCTTGTGACCCCCCCCCCCCACTACGCAATCGGCGCAATGATGGGGGGGCTTCAACGCCCTTCTAACCCCCAGGTTAACTACGTGGGCTAGTCGTGGAAAGAATATAACACAACCCAACAGTTTCATCGATGCTGGGTTTTTTTTGGTACCTGGACAGTTGAGCCTCATTCCACATGACCAGTGACAAGAGTTTATTCAGTACCTTGGAGGAGAAGGACCTCCAGATGCACATAGATATGGGCAATGATGGAAAGTATCATGTTTCTGGTGAAGGCACGGTTGTGTTTCAGAGGGAGCATGGAGCTCCTCTCACCCTGACTGATGTAAAGTATGTGCCTGGATTGAAGAAGAACCAGGTATCCGTCACAATGTTGGAAGACAAAGGCTATGATGTAGTCTTCAGTAAAGGAAAGTCATTCCTGAGACACATTGCCACGGGTTAGACCAAGAGGATTGGGGTTAGAGTAAAGAATCTCTACAAGCTGGAGGTAGATGGATGTGCTGCATTTAGTTCCAAAGCAGAGTTGGTGCAAAGCAAATATATTGGCGAGTTATGGCATAGAAGGTTGGGCCACTTGCATCATGGTGCCTTGAAGATCATGCAGTAGATCTCTACCGCACTTCCCAAAGGTAAACTTAAGCAAGTAGATACATGCAAAAGTTGTACCTTGGGTAAGTATGCAAAATCTTCCTTTCATGATCGAGACAGCCGAGCTAAGGCGATCTTGTAGCAAATTCATACATATGTGTGTGGACCATTCTCGACAACATCCACCACGAAACAAAGGTACTATGTTATTTTCATTGATGATTTTTCTCATAAGTGTTGGACCTATTTCATGCAAAAGAAGGTTCATACCTTCTCCAAGTTTTGTGAGTTCAAAGCTTTGGTTGAGAAGGAATCAAGGAAGAAGATAATGGCATTGAGAAGTGACAATGTTGGAGAGTATGTCTCTCAAGAGTTTAAGGACTTCTGTGTAGTAGAAGGAATTAAACGGGAGTTGACAGCACCCCATAACCCACAGCAGAATGGGTTGACCAAGAGGAAGAACAGAACGATTGTGGGAGCAGCTCGGGCGATGCTGCATGACCAAGGCCTACCACTTCATTTGTGGGTTGAGGCATGCAATACAATGGTATACTTGCAGAATAGAAGCCCGCATCACATACTTGGGATGAAGACACCAGAGGAAGCTTTCTCTGGGAAGAGACCAGATGTGAGTCACTTCAGGATCTTTGGCTCATTGGTATTTTTCCATGTGACCAAAGATTCCCGGAAGAAACTTGAGCCAACAACTGAGTTGGGGATACTTGTGGGGTACACTGATACACCCCACAACTATCGGGTGTTCTTGCCTACCAGTCAGAGGACAATGGTATGCAGAGATCTAAAGTTTGACAAGCAGAAGGCCATGCGAGTTTCCCTTGAGAGGGAGCTCAAGTTGCATGTAGAGGAGGAACTTTTGGTTCCTAAGGAGGAGGAGCCTCAGATTTATGTGGAGTAGCTGCATGCAGAGGTTCCAGGAGTGGAGACATCCACCCATGTAGAGTCTTCCAAAGAGGAGTGAAAACACACAAGGGAAGCTGACAGATTGTTGATGGATGCAAGAGAGAATGTGGGAGAGCCATCTTCTCAACACAGACAGAGCAGGTCACCTGAGCGGTACACTGGTTACATGGCCCTTGTTGGGGAATGTGTAGAGACCGAACCATCTTCCTTTGAGGAAGCAATGCAACAGCCAATTTGGGTTGATGCTATGGTGGAGAAGTATGACTCCATAGTTCGGAACAGTGTTTGGGATGTGGTTCCAAGACTGGAGAACAAGTTAGTTGTGAGTTATCGTTGGCTTTACAAGGTAAAGCAAGCTGTTGATGGTAGTGTGGAGAAACATAAGGCAAGATTTGTTGCTCGTGGTTTCTCACAGGTCGAGGGGATTGACTATGATGAGACTTTTTCTCCAGTATCAAGATACTCATCTATCATATCGATGTTGGCACTATCAGCATAGATGGGTTGGAAGATCCATTAGATGGATGTGAAGACTGCATTCCTCAATGGAAATATTGAGGAAGAGGTGTACATAGAGCAGCCGAAAGGATTTGAGACCTTCGATCATGAGTGTCATGTGTGCCAACTCGAGAGAGCTTTATGCGGGTTGAAGCAAGCACCTCATGCTTGGTACACCAGGATCAACAACTACTTCACTGGGTTGGGCTTCACAAAGAGTGAAGCAGATGCGAACCTGTACCATATCATGGTAGAAGGTAAGCCATTGATCATTGTTCTTTATGTTGATGATCTAATATTAATAGGTGATGATCAGTTGATCAAGTCTTGCAAGAGAGTTTGAGATGAAAGAGATGGGTCTCATGCACTACTTTCTAGGCATGGAAGTGTGGCAGAAGTATGGGGAAGTGTTTGTGTCTCAAGGCAAGTATGCCAATGAGATACTTAGGAGATTCCACATGGAGAAGTGTAAGCCCATGTAGACTCCTCTAGCAGGTAACTGGAGGAAGGAGGATGCTACTTCAAGTGAGGTAGTAGCTGCTACTATGTATCGACAGCTTGTGGGTTCATTGATGTATTTAGTGAACACACGACCAAATTTGTGCTTTGCGGTGAACCAACTGAGTCAAGCTATGGTTCAGCCTACCAAGCTGTTTTGGAAGGCAGCTAAGCATGTGCTGAGATACCTCAGAGGCACATCTCAGTATGGATTATGGTACAGATGGATAAAGGGAGTGAAGCTTCAAGGCTTCACAGATGCAGATTGCGCAAGGAGTCCATCAGATCAGAAGAGTACTTCAGGAGGAATTTTCAACCTTGGTTCAACTGTAGTTTCTTGGTACAGTAGGAAACAGATGTCATTTTCACTTACCTCAGCAGAGGTTGAATACATGGCTGCAAGCTAGGTAGCATGTGAGGCCATTTGGATGCGGAAAATTCTATTTGGGTTGTTTGATCAGAGGATGGATCCAATTGTGATCTATTGCGATAATCAGAGTTGTATCAAACTCTTTGAGAATCTAGTATTTCATGATAGGTCCAAGCACATCGATATCCGGTATCTTCATCCTCGAGACCGTGTGGTGAAGAGGATCATGTTGTTGCAGTATGTTTCGACTGAGGAGTAGGATTCAAATATTTTGACTAAGGCATTATCAAAATGCAAATTCGAGTTCCATAGAGACAGGATCGGGGTGGCAGATAATCCATTTCTTGTTGAGAGGGAGTGTTGAAAATAGCAAAAAGAAATGCTAAAAATAGCATTGCTATAGATAGCATTTTGGGATACATTCCAATTTTAATTAGTCCCTAAATTAAAATTGAGAATTAAAATTCAAATTTGATCTCAGGAGTTGTTTGTAAAATAATTAATTAATTCATCTTGAGTTAATTAGTTGGAGAAAATCAAACATGAAGTCTACGTGAAGACATGCAACAATTATCCCTTTGATTGAGGAAGTTATCCCTTAATTAAGGAGATCAGGATGAGTTGAACTTTGAGTTGTAATTAGTTAACTCAGTTAACTGAGTTAAGTCCGGTTAGATTAGTTCCAATAGTTTGTGCAACTGATTGTGAGTTCAGTTAGTCAATGCATGCATGCATGCAACTAGTGTACTTTAGATAACTAAATATTCTCTCATAAATAACTCATGCATGTCAGTTCAGATAGAGACCCAGTTGAGATCAAAGGATGGGACAGTGTACTATCAGTTGCAGGAATATTCCCATGAGGATATCTCTTGCATGCAAAAGGAATTCATTCCTTGAGGATTGCACAGTTATTTTAGAGGTTAGTGAGCAGTGTGTGAGGTAATTACACACAGGTGGCAGCTTGAGGACCCAGGAGAAACTGCACAAGGAAATAGGAGGCTTGGAGGGTAGAGGAAAGGCATATGTGTTGTCTATTCTATCTATGAGCAGCAGTGAGGGATTGTACTGAGAGCTGGATAGCTTGTGAGCTAAAGCTTTGTGTAATCCTGAGATATTTCCACTTGTATGATAATACAGAGATCAGGGTTTTTAGCTGAGGCTTTCCCCAGAGTATTCTTCTATGTTCATGTGTGATTGATTTCTTCTTCTTCTGTTATATGTGCTCTAATTTATAATGCTCAAAATCGATTAAGCTTCCGCAAGTTTGATTGTAGAAGTAGAATAAGTATATTGCTTTAGTTACATTGCATTATCATTTTAATCTACGATGAAATTTCTACAAGATTTCCCCTACTGTTGTGTGAGAAGCATCTGTAGAGATATGAAACAGGAGCTTCCAGTTAGGACCATGTAATATCAGAGCTTTGCAAGCTAGTTCTTTGATTTTCACAAAAGTTGTTTCACATTCATCTGTCCACACAAACTCTGTCCAATTGAAAAAGTGGAAATGCTATCTTAGAAATAATTTCTATGAAACGTCTATAATAGCCAGCATAACCGATGAAAATATGCACCTATGTTAGTGTCTTATGTGTAGGAGAATTTAATATTACCTTTACCTTGGCAGGATCTGTTAGTGCCTAAATCTACCTGAGGCTGAAGGAAGGCAGGTCTAAGGTAACATCAAACCATGCTTAACCTAGTAGTTAGCCCTACCAGGTCGAGAGAGGGCTCTCTCCTTGTCAATCTCAAAGAAAATATGGCAAGTAAGGCTTGAGATGATTGATATGAATACTAATTTTAGGCTAGGTATATGCTCAAAGGAATTTTATTGATTTTAATGGTTGTTTGCTGGATTAGATGAGAAAGGCAGATTTGGGTCTGGGAAATCAACTCAGATTTGCAGAGGTTTCTGTGGGGCGAGGTAGGCAAGTGTTTTATCACTTTGAAATTAATGTGATGGTGAGTTTAAAGATTGGTGAGGATTTGGAGAGGACATAAAAGTTTCATGAGTCCTCTTCAAACAGCAGAAAACATTTAAAACTAAATAAACCCCAAGGCAGAGCACTGAAACACCAATGGATTCCACCCTTTAATCTTGATTCATTTAGTTATGCAAAAAAAGATAGATGATGGCACATATACACATAAGAGAAACACTAAATAACAAAGGAGAAAACAATTCTAATTCACCTTGCCATAAGAATCCCACAAAATGCTGCAAAACTCTGGTTCATTTCCTTGCCAAACTGCAGAAGTGATTTACAAAGTAGCTCAATGCATCCACAAGAGTCCAACCTTTCAAAATGACTGAGAAAAGACATCATATAGGCATCAAACCACCTATGCTAGCCATCAGGGGTCGAATCCATGAGTTAAGGAGCTGTTTCAACAACATCTAAACTAGGAACTAGAAAATAAGCAGTGGAACAGCTTGCCTCTAAAATTATGGAAACTAATTCATTCAACCTCAAACCACCTCTAACTGATGTATCTACCCCCTCAAGTCATTTTTCATCATATTTACATCATATTACATCATTAATTTACCAAAGAGAAAAGAAAAAGTCAACTGATAGTCAAACTAGGCGAAATTCTGAGTTTTTAGGCAAAATTGGCAAAAATTTGCCTCATGCACAACGCCCTGAGCCTGATGCGCAACACCACTTCAAGGCTGATTTTGGAGGCCTTCCACTTCACCAAATCAGGCCCAAGATAGCTTTTTGGAAAGCTTTGCCTGTCTAGTTTCTAGAACACTTTGAATTTTCTGATTTGGAGTTGATTTGACCCTTCAAAAATCATTTCTCCCAAGACTGGTTCCTGTGGGTCCAAAAAGTGGCAGAGAGGGCATTTTTTAGGTGTTTTTTTCCCTTTAGGTGACCCAGATCTCCTCAAAATCTTATGAAACTTTCTAGGTTTCATTTTTTTTCCATGAGGAATCCAAAAATTCAAGCCATTTTGAAAAATACTGAGCCAATTCAACGAGCAACGCTGGCGGCGCTACGCATGAGCTAAAAATCCCTGTGTTTTGCATTTAAAAATTGTGAAATGACAAAATTTTCTCAAAATTGCTTCAAATTTGGCACATGGGTCCCTCATTGATTTCTTTTTTGGGCTAGTGAAGCCTCAGCCAAGATCTTTAGCTTATCATGCTCTTTTTTTCTCCTTAAGTCTCTCCATGGAACTGTCACTAAGGGTTTCTCTCTCATAGTCTGACTCACTGTTTCTTGCCATGGTGCTTGGTGCTTGTCTTAGGGAAGTGATGTGATGATAATATGGTGAAAATAGTAATGAGGGAGGACAAGGGATATGAGTATGAAGAGATTTTACTAATGGGAAATGGAGTTTGGGAAATGAAGGGATAGGTTCTGGGAAACTAGGGTTTTGTGAGGGATTTAGGGTTTGATAAAGGGAATGAGTTGTCTTAGGGGAGTGGGATATGGAAAATGGGATTAATGGATTGATTTAGGGCAATGTAAGATAGAAAAGGGAAAAATTATGTTGGTTGTAGTTATGGAGTGAAAGTTGTACAATGAAATGGAAAATAATGAAGACAAGCTAGGGTTTTCTTTCAAAATGTAAAACTCATGAAGAACACATGTAGAAGATAAAATTAAACTCAAATGTAATGAGGACTTACTTGTAGAAGAGAAATGCAACGTTTTTGAGGGTTATTGAGTGATTTGGAATGTTTTGGCAACTTCTAGACTGATGCGCAGTGCACTGGGGCCAATGCATAGCGCCCTCCTGATGCACAGCGCCCTTGTAAATTTACACTGGCAGAAAGCCTCTGATGCGCAGCGCCCTTGTAAATTTACACTGGCAAAAAGCCTCTGATGCATAGGGCCCTTGTAAATTTACACTGGCAGAAAGCCTCTGATGTGCAGCGCCAGGTAGATTTGCTTGGAAAACAGGATTTTCAACTTCCTTTGTTCAATTTGCCTCCAAATAGCGATTTAGCTCTCCAAGGGTATCTTTCACAATGAAATAAATGAATAGCACTCCTTTCAATTTATATATGGATGACTTTTAATTTTTACTTATTTCAAACCCACTTTTCTAATGTCAAAGTCACTTTCGGCTATAAACTCTATTTTTCATTTGAATTGACTTTTCTTGATCACTTGATGAACTGATGCATTGATGCTTTGGCTTTTGTCTGCAGCAACTAGAGTTGGCAAGTTGAGCAAGGGCAGCAGCTGGAACTTATTACATATAAAAAACACTTTAAATTACATAAAATTTGTACATAAAATAAAAAACCCTGTTTTCACCACAAACAGAGTTTCGAGGTAAAAACCATTTATTGAGCATATCATTAGTGAATTTTTGATCTTATGAAATTATAAAATTTCTTCATGTGCCTGCTAACCTTTTATAGAGTTTTGGATGACCATGGTGGCAAACCCTAGACCTAGTGAGACTAAAAACCCTAAAACTGATTTTGGAAAATGAAATGAAACAAAATGACAATAAATGACCTAAACATGTGAAAATAGGCCAGCGGGTAAATTCCATGAGGGAATTGACAATGAAACACTACCATCAGTTGATCCATGACCTAATGGAATGCAGCTGATCAGATGGGACACCTAATATGCATGCAAAAAGAAAAAATTTATCACTAATGGAGGGATGAAGATACCGACACTAACGGGATCAACCTGAATTCTTGCAGCTGAAAGCAGGTGTCCCAACACTATTCCTTCTTTCATCATCATATGGCATTTCACTGTACTAAGAGAAACATGTGTTTTCTTACATATTTTAAGTACTTTCTCTAATTTTTCCAGACCTTCTTCAAAAGAATCCCCATATGGGGTGAAGTCATCCATGTAGATTTCAACACTATCATTGACTAGATTAGAAAAAAAAAACCTAATATTGCCCGTTGAAAGGTAGCAAGTGCATTACAGAGATCGAATGGGAGGACTCGATATGCAAAGGTTCCCCAAGGGCATGTGAAGGTAGTTTTATCTTGATCCTCAGGAGCTATTTGGATCTAGTTGTACCCACTAAATCCGTCCAGAAAGGAGAAGAACTTCTTTCCGGCTAATGTATCAAGGACCTGGTCAATAAAGGGTAAGGGAAAATGATCTTTTTGAGTTGCTTTATTTAATTCCTTGTAATCAACACAAATCTGCCACTTTCCATTCTTCTTCGGAACAATGACTAGTGGGGATACCCATTGACTATCCAAGATTGGGTAAATAAATCCCACATCTAATAGTTTTTGTAGTTCATCTTTGACAATGTTCTTTAAAGCAGGATTCATTCTTCTTTGTGGTTTCCTAATAGGTTGACATTCTTATTTAATGTATATGTGATGAGTACATAAGTCAGCAGGGATTCCTTTCATATTTGTATATTCCCAAGCGAAGGCTTCTTTCTATTCCCAAAGGACTTTCAGTAACCGTTCAGATTAGGAAGGTGAAAGGTCAGGATTAACGTTCAGCATCCTCCCTGGTTCAATTTCTACAAGAACATTATTATGAGGTACAATTACAAGAACATTTTCAACTTCAGTCTCTGGTTCAATGGCTTCTTGAACATTGCAACTCATAACAAATTCTAATAGCTGGCAGATTGAATCAGAAACGAAGTTGGGGCTGTTGATAAAGGTACTAATGGCATCATCCTCCATTTCATCCTTAAAATAGAGGGCCTCACCAATGGTAATAATTGGTATAATTTGTTCATTTTCAGGTTTCAGGCCCTTTCGTAGGTAGAGATTTTTGTATTAAGGTAAATCCTGGTTTATCTGGTGAACTCGGTTCTGTAAGGGGATAAAGGATAAGATTCTTTGTAACTTCCCCATTGGATATTACCATATTTCCTTACCGACACCCAATGTAAGCATCTATAGTTGCAAGCCATGGTCTTCCTAAAATTAGAGGATGCTCACTAGCTGGGGATTGGGTATGTAATAACAAAATATCGACAGGATACTGCTATGAATCTACTAAAATGGTCATATCTTCCAACTTCCCTACTGGTCTTATAGTAGACCGATCTGCCAATTCTAGGATGGTGGGAGTTGGTTTAAGGTTTCGGAGGCCCAAGGTAACCACAGTTGCAAAGGTTATAACATTAATTGTTGCCCCTAAGTCTACCAGCACATTTGGGATATCAACCCCATTAATCTGTACTGTAAGAATCGAGTTCCCTAGATCCCCATATTTAACAGGTGTAGGCTTCCCCAACATTATGTCTGATAATTTTCCCATAATGTGAATAGTGAGTGGATCCTTTGGTTTTCTTCCAGGTTTCTTAGAGCAATATTCTTTGATCATTTTGGCATAAATCGGTACGTCCCTCATAGCCTGAAGTAACGAATTTTGACAAATAAATTTTGTAATTCCCCTAAAAAGTCAAATTTAGGATGAGGACTTTGTTTGCTCAAGGATAGTCTTTCAGGATAAGGTGGATCAGTCTGACATACTCTAGTAACAGTTGCTTGAGAAGGGGTTGTTGTTCCATAGGATTTTTCGTTGACTCATCCCCAGTTGTTCCAGCAGAATTCCTAGGTTTTGGTTCTGAGACTTTATCATCAATATGTTCAACAATTATTGGTGAATTCTGATTATTTACCACCCGAACAGACCAAAGCTTTAATTCATTACATTCCGTAGTGCAAATACTATATGCAAGAAGGTTGAGTGTTTCAACCTGTTGAGCCCCCCTATTATTTTGATTTGAGTTAGATTGAACAGGAAGTGGTGGACGAAGAGGAGGATTACAGGTGGAGGCATTAGAAGGCATTTGTAACTATTGTTGTGGCATATGATGGGAGAACTGTCCTGAAGGAGGAGGAGGTCCACACCAATTCTGGGACCATGAAGGAGTTGGGCTATATTAAAGGAAGCATGGTTTCCATGGCATTGGATATTGACAGGACTATGCCCATGAAGGTGAAAAAGGTACAGACTGAGGCCCAAAATTTAAATTATTAAAATACTAAGAGAGGTCTTGAGGCATACCTTTATTCATGTTTTGTGGTCTTGGTTTCCATGGTTTCCTTGATCCTATCAAGTACAGCTGATGTACCTCTTCATTTGCTCCTTGAAAAACACCCTTCAACCCGGGAAGAGATGGACAGGTACTAGTAGAATGACTATGCTCACATATCACACAGGTCTCAATAGTATTCAGTGGACATTCCTTTAATAGGTGCTTCTTCCTGCATTGAGGGCATAAAATGGACATAGTCTTCTATGCCTGCATATGTTTCTATTTCACCTGTAAAACATCCAGCTGTGAGGAAAACTTGCTCAGGATATCAGTCCTCAAGTTGTTCAACCAGTTTCCAGTTTCTGATTTCATAACTCCACCATTGGATGTCTTGAGGGTTTGAATCCCCTGCCTATGCCTTGCAGCTCCACGTGAACACTTAATGCACAATTCGAAGATGGTGTCGAATTATTCCTTTGATGTATCTCCCTTTCCTACTATGTTCAAAAGTTCCAAAGATTCCTTCTTTAGTGCCTGGAGAAAAATTATCTTCAAGGTGTCTTTATCCAAATCACTATGGCCTTATCTCTGCAAATTGTATTTGAAATGTTCCACAAAGTCCTCCATGTTCTCATCCTCTTTCTGCATAATCTTAAAGATGTCTTCCTTAACATCTCAGGATTTGCAGTAGTCTTGATATTTTTCGAGGAAAATCATCTTCTTATCATCTTATGTAGTAATATATTCCCCCTAAACCCATGAACCATATCAAAGTTGTTCCCTTCAAAGTGGTGGGGAATATCTTCAATTTTTGGACATCATAAATATAGTCATACCCTCGATAGACAATGTCGAATTCAAATAGGAACGTGTCTAGTTCTTCAGAAGAAATACCATGGATGTTAGGTAATGTTTTCAAAGGAATAGGCTTCATAGGCACATCACCCCTGATATCTCCAATTGGGTACTCAGTCGAAGAAGTTGAAGGAGCCATGAATATCTTCCAATACTCACTTGGAATCTCAATAGGTTCTAGTTATTCTATAATGCGCAGTTGAGGATGTTTGACAACACTTCCTCAATCAAATGGTGCAGAGAATTCCCTCAAGTCTTTTTCTTCTTTTGAACTCACAATGTTTAGTTCCTCTAATCCTTTGCTTGCTACTTCTTCTTCCCCAAATTGTTCTTTTGTTATTGGGGGAGGTTCTGGTTGTGAAACTGACTGCCCTCCAGATCTCGTATGAGATCTCACCCTAACAGCAGCTCGCAACAATGCTCCTGACTCAACTTTTGAAATGATTTCTTGGATGTAGGTAATTCTGCCTAGATCTTTCCTTCCTCTTTTTGGGGGTCTTCCTCTGCCCCTTTTATTTGTATCTTTGTTCATGCAATCAGAAAATAAAAGGAAAACATTCAAGAAAATTGAAAGCTTAGGACCTGAAGCAGGGTGAAAACTTCCCTCCCTAGGACGAGAGAGTGGCCCCTAAAAAGAAAGCAAAAGAAGGAAAACAAACCAACCACAAAATCTAAGCTCAGGACCTGAAACAGGGTGAAAAAAACTTCCCTTCCCAGGATGAGAGAGTGGTTCCTATGAAAGAACAAAACAATATAATGCTCAGGACCTGGAGCAAGGTGAAAAAATTCCCTCCCCAAGACAAGAGAGTGGTCCTATGGTCAATATTGGTCGTACTTTTGCGCCTTCGATAGCCTCCCCAACAACGGCGCCAAAATGTTGGTGTTCAAATATGAATCATACAATTCACCCAATTCCACATTAATTGTCAACCCGAGGCTCAAATAGTTATTTCAAGACTATCATGAAAGGTATATGTAGGCCACAGTTTCCCTACCCAGCATTAAACATTTAATCATAAACATAATAATGTGTAACAACAAGTAATAATTGTAACAACAATCAGAGTAATAAGAAGTTAAGACTCACAGCAACACACTGATAAATCATTACATAGCAAGAAAATAATGCAACAGAAATAAACCTATGCACACAACTAATCCAACAACACCTAGTCAGGAGAGTGGTCCCAACTCCCTGATCAAGGTTGTGGCAAGATCAAGAACTATAAAATTCTTAGAAGATCAGAAATTGCATTAATCAAAATAACATTATAGAGGTATGTTGTTACAACTCAAAATTCTCGTGTATCTCTTAGCGGTGGCTTTCCCAGCCCCGTAACACTACTTATACATTTCATTTAACAACTAAAAATGCCTAAGATTACAGTAGTTGTCTACCTACAAATACATAGTGATTATTAAGATATAACATAATATAAAGGTAGCACTTATGTTGGTCTATAGGTTGAACCACCATTGCAGCTGATGTCCAAAGATAGCACTACCAACTCGATAGTCATCATACACTGAATTATAGTATTGATCATCATTCCTTTGAATCTACAATGAAACATAAGTTAGCAATTTTCTTTAGGTAATAATCCCCTACAACTACGCTTCATTGATTAATAATTCACAAAGACATGACAATAGGTATACCTTTGTTGTTTAGAATACAAATCGAACAACAAGAACATGAAATGAGTACAAGAAAGGGATAAAAAGGCAAATAAAAAGTAGGCAAAATTAGCAACCAAGAGAAGCTACATGGGAGATGGCAGATAAGATGTGGGCTATGTATCCTTCCTTGTTTTCCGGTTGAGGAAAAGAAGTTTTGTTATGGTATTTTGGTACATGTCTTGGTATATGTTTTGTTATATGTTTTGGTGATGTTTTGTATATGTACATATGTAAATGGATGTAAATATCGCCATGAGCTATGTTATAAAGATCCAATAAGCAGTATGGGTGTCATACCATTATGATGTTATGTTGTTATGTTTTCATGTTGGTTAACTCTCTGCAGTTTGATCATTGTAAGTACTTGATCGAGCTAAGTTATAAAGCTCCATCGACAATATATTTTTCTTACAGCAGTTTTGTGGTTATAGGTGTTGTTGAACACTGAGGACGGTGTTCCCCCAAGGGCGAGGGTTCTATAACAGCCCTAGGGAAAATTCCATGTAATAAAAGTTAATAAAGGAAAAATAATAACCACGGTTGATGGGACACGTATTCCAAGTTGAATGTTGGGCAAAATCCAAGTGATGGGGATCACATGTGATTGATTAATGGCTAAGGAAATTGGAAAAGGAAATGGATAATACTTTGGAAAGGAAGAATGGAATTTTTGGCACATTTTTTTATGAAAATAATGGAAATCAGGAGAAAATGAAGGTGAAAGGTCGCAGATTGCATGTGAGGAGGAAAATGAAGGAAAATAATGGAAAATGAAGGAAATAAGGGCCTCATTTATAAAAAGGCTTCTGAGGATCAGTTGGTAACCTTTGGTCGGTTCAGTTTTGGAGCTCTCTCATACTCTTGGATACTTTTATTTTACTTGGAGCACTCTTGGAGGGTGTGGAATACTTGGGATTTTGGAGCAAGAAGGAAAAGGAAGAGCAGGAAAGCCCAAGAGGACATCAGGATCAGCAGCTACAACAAATTTGGCTTGCAGGTACTGAGTTCCATGTATGTTTTCCTCACTAGTTATGGCATGAATGGCATATTCATGTGGATTATTGTTCATGATATGTGACTGGCATGGAGGATTGCCTGGATTGACATTTGATTGCCTAGCCTTACCATTTCCTGGATAGCCATAGATATTGTGGGTTTGTTTCCTTGTTTGTTTTGGTTGGTTCTCATGTTTCCTTAGCTTGGGTTGCGTTATTAGTTCCTGTAAGCCCTAGTTGGACAAATGCTCTTGAAGCCCTGTAACAACTTGGGTTGAGTTACTAGTCCTAGAATCCTTAGTTGGACAAACACTCTAGAATCCCTTGGTGGGTTGAGTTACTAGTCCTTGAAGCCCTGGTTGGAAAAATGATCTGGAAGCCTGATGGCAGTTGTAGGTTGAGTTAGTAGTCCTTGAAGCCTTGGTTGGAACAAACGCTCTGGAAGCCCTAAAAGGCTTGGATTGACACCAACCTGATGATGGTTTTTTGATGCCCAATAGTGAGGTGGAATCACTATTTGATGGGTTGAGGTGGATGGCCTATAGAAGCCCTGAATGGTTTTTGATTGATGTGTTCTATGAGATCCCACATCATGCTTGGAATATGGCATGGGGGTGAATGGATGAAGAGATATTTGGCTTAGCCATTCTACAGTCGGGTGGAACATGGAATCCCATCCCAAGTTTGGATTTTGCATCATCAATGAGAGGTTATTTCTCCTTATATTTCTATGAGTATTATACTAGTTTATATGTGGTTTATATGGCTATAATTTCATTGGTATTTTTGTTGCTATTATGTTGTTTATATATATGCTTTATGATAGTAGCTATGTATGGCTCTCATCATGTTTTTACTTGTAAATGAATGAACAATGTATCAATGACATAATGGATGAAATGGCAGTCAATGTGTTGAGGCATCAATGTCTCTTAGCGATTCTCAGCTAAGTATGAGACCCTTATGCTCAAATATGTTATCTACACTTGTAGATTACATATTTGTGATATGTTTGACGAAATTCCTGTCATGGCTAGTAGGGGTCCAGTTAAGGTATTATTCAAGTAATTGATTTTGCACTGTCATTTCCCTGTTATATTATTATTCTGAAGATGGCATTCTATTCTGGGCAGTGACCTAAGCTCTAGGCCTGAAAAAGTGGCTCAAATCCTAGGGACGCTGGCACAACACTATGAAAAAAATTCACTGGACATTAGCTTGTAGGCCTATGTTGGCATGCCCATAGCATGAGAGCCTACAGAGGTTAAGTGGTCCAAAATCTCAGTGGGCCTTAGGGGCTAGTTGGCATAAAGGTTGGAATTGTTCCTGAGGGTTCTGATGCTAATGTTGAATGTTTTCATGGTGTGTTTCTGTCGGTTCCACTTCCTTAACATGACTTAGGAGGTTGAATCATTTCATTGTGGCCTCTTATCGCATGTTTACCCCGGTTGGCCAGTTGCCTGGGTAGATGTGGGAGGAGGGTGTTATAGTGATGAAATCCACGGAAATGACCTCCCATTTACACTCTGGAATCAGAATCAGCTGTAATAATCCACATGGATGCTTACATTTTTCTTTTACCTGTTGAAAATCTAAGCATCTAGCCACAAAATTTGTCACTTCCTTCTTCAAATTCAACCAATAATAAAACTTCTTCACTGTTGTCAATGTCTTCTGGTATCTTGGGTTCCCTAAATATGTGTTTTGATGGAATTCTCACAAGATATTCTTCTTGAGCTCACTGTTGTTCGGCACATAGATCTTGTCCCTAAATCTTACCAAACCATCTGTTGTGAGACGATAGTCCACATCCTGATCATCTTGTTGGGTTGTGTTATATTCTTTCCACAACTAGCCCACGTAGTTAATCGGGGGGTTAGAAGGGGGGCAGAGCCCCCCCTTCGTCGCTCTGATTGCATAGCGGGGGGAGTCACAGGGGGTTTGAGGGGTGCAAGTAACCCCACTCTATGGGGTCTGGGGCAGCGCCCTGGAAAATTTTGGTTTTGGACCTTATGTTAGGTTGGGCAGACCTACCTATGGTTTTGTGCATGATTTTTCACACATGGTTTTGAACGTGCTGGTTTTCGGTCCATGGTTTTGGACGCGATGGTTTTCGGTCCATGGTATTGCATGCTTCAGCATGTATAAATATGTATTGTAACATTGAAAGGAACATAATGAAAAATCAAGCTGGTAGTCCCGGTTTTGGGGTCCAAGGGAAAATCTCTGTGTATATGTGTTTTACGTGTTATGCTCTCACATTGTTTATTTTCTGTGTTTTAGAATTCGTATGCAGGTAAATTTTGTACGGGGTTAAAATCCACATTTGGTATCGAAGCTGTTTCAGCTTCAAGGGGACGCCTTTGTTGCTGAGGGGTTTCCCTCAGGCATGTGGTAGACCCTGTTCAGCGGGAGATCTGCAAGATCGATTCTGGTGGTGAAAGAAGATGGCGAGCAGTGGAAAGATAGAGATCGAGAAATTTAATGGTCAGAGTTTTGAGTTGTGGAAACTAAAGATGGAGGATTTGTTGGTGGATAAAGATCAATGGATCGTGGTAGATCTAGGTATTAAACCAACGGGAGCGTCCAATGAATAATGGAAGAAGTTAGATCAGAAGGCAAAGAACACAATACGATTGTGTGTCTCAGATTCAGTATTGCTGAATGTATCAGGGGAACCTACAGCTAAGGATTTGTGGGACAAGTTAGGGACTTTGTACCAATCTAAGTCTCTGGTGAATAAACTATTCCTGCGGAAAAAGTTGTATAACTTGAGGATGAAAGATGGAGACTCGGTGATAGAGCATCTGAACGCATTTAATACTGTGGTAAGTCAATTATTATCTGTTGATATTAAAATTTCAGATGAAGATAAGTGCATCAATTTGTTGTGTTCTCTACCAGATTCATGGGATAGTCTGGTTATTGCAATAGGTAGCAATACAACTACCTTGTAGTTTGATGAAATAGTCTCATCCTTGCTGGTGGAGGAGATGAGATGGAAAAATATGGAGAGCCAGAATGGTGATGCCTTGTCTGTATGAGGACGGTCCCAGAACAGAAACAAAAATAAGTCATCGAGTGGGAGATCTAAATCTAGAGGGAGATCTAAATCTCCAGGAAAACCTGTAAATGTGGTATGTTGGAAATGTGGAATGGAAGGGCACTACAAAAGGGATTGTAAATCTAAAACTCCTGATAAAGGAAAGGGATCTGATGATGTTCCTTCCACAGAGGAAAAAACCACCTCAGATGAAGGTGGGGATGTGTACTTGGCTTCTTCAAGTACACATGTAGATCATGAGGCATGGTTGATTGACTTAGGTGCATCCTTTCACTTCACTCCCCATAGAGAGTGGTTCTGCGAGTATGAGAATATGATGGTGGTGATGTCTCCTTGGGGGATGACAGGAAGGCTAGAATCGTTGGTCGCGGAAAAGTAAAGTTGAAGTTACAATGTGGAAGGGTTAGAATACTTCCAGGTGTTCTGCATATTCCTGCATTAGCCAAAAATCTGATTTCTGTAAGCAAGTTGGATGATGCAGGTGTAAAAACAATGTTTGAGAAGGATGCCTGCAAGATGGTTTGGGGGGCACTGGTATTGATGCA